>CP124714.1:1223500-2447000 GCA_031232105.1 Capsicum rhomboideum
CTCTGTTGCCGTGTTATGTTCAACAGATGCATGCAAACTGGAAGGGCGTGATGGCTCTAGCTGCTCATATTCCAGGCAAATTCTCCAACATACTTCCTTCTCTGTCCTTCTTGACACCTCAAATCGGCAATAATAATTTGGGTTCTCCCCTTCTCTATTACCAGAAGAGTGCCACCATGTTTTAAATGGTATGTAGATGAAATTCATGACATGATCATTGTTCACAAATGGATAATACGAGCACCTAGTTTCATTTGTCCCTGTTGTTGATCAGAAAAGCTTTGAATGATTTGAGGTTGTTTTTCTTTTTTTGTTTCTCCTTTCTCTTTCTCTTTCTTGAGGCACCAACCATTTTCCTAGATGGGCCATCACAAATTCTAATAAACTCAACATTCCGAGATTCATGTTCACTTTTAACTGCCGTTGTTGCTTGATTCAGCTCTAGAGCTTTATTTTCAAACCCACAATGAAGTCCCCTTTCTGTTGCAAAGTTATGCTCAATAGACGCTTGCAAGTGACTAGAAATGGATGATGGCTCTAGTTGTTCAAATACCACAGAGCAGCCAATTTCAGTCATCATTGCATCGTGTTTTTGCGGAACTTCAAAGAGCTTGGAACTTTTCATTGCTCGGTGCTTACTTCTCCATCTCCCAACTTTATTCTCATACTCCAGGCGAATTCCCCAGCATGCTTTCCTCCTTGACATTGTACATACCTCAAATAGGAAATAATCACTTGGACTCTTCCCTTCTTTATCATCAGAAGCAAGCCACCATGTTTTAAATGGTATGTAGAGAAAGATGACAGAACGAGCAAGACTATTAAGCTGACGGTGATCGATGTCACACTTCAAGGAGTGTTTTCTTTCAGGGTCAGATATGCAGATCAATGTAGCTTCTACACCAGCTTTCCATCCATTAGAATAGCAACATATCGAAAAACCCATGAATTTATCAGTATACCAAGATGGGTTCAGGTTAATTGAGATCCTACTTTGATTTATAAATTGATAACCAAATGACTCCGGAATTCTTCCTTCAGGAAAAGAAATGCAAAAATACATCCTTTGGTGGAAGTCACACTGCGACAGAAAACATTAGTAATGTAATCAATTGACAAGGATCAACATCATATACATGAGGGTGAGGTAAAAACCTGGATACATGTCCTGAGAAAATGCTGAAGGAACTTCAACACATTAACTTGGTTAACTGAGATAGTTCCACATCGAGATTTTTCATGACCATGCCATGATGTCAAGATCAGATCCAAGTTAAAACACTTAATTAGCAGGTCTCTTGTGCTCTTCAAGGCTAGTTGATAATCTGCATATAGCAACTCTAAATTAGGGGGCAGCTCTCTTGGCAATTCATTAAGATTCTTACATAATTGCACGTTCAGGTATTTGAGGCATAAGAGCTTCTTGATGCTTTTAGGTAAACAAGAAATATTGTTTTCCCTAACAATCAAGTATTCCAAAGAGTGCAAAGATCCAAGATCCTCTGGAAGTCCACCCAATATGTTGCAATTACTAAGATGAAGCCGTGTCAAGGAGGATAAACCTGACACTTGATGCAAGACAAAACTTGAGGAATGTTTATGTGAGAATTTTAACTTGTTCAGTTTTCCAAGCTTCGTGATGGAGAGAGGCAGTTGGGAGATTGCAGTTTCTCTTGCATCAAGTTTCTCTAACTCTTGTAGATCACCAATATTATCTGGAAGCTTCTCTAGTCTGTTGCAGCCACGGAGACAAAGTGACCGAAGATTCTTCAAATTACAGAGGCTTTTTGGTAGACTGGCAAGATGTTCACAACCTACCAGAGAGAGCAATTCGAGGGTACTTAGATTCCCGATTGATGAAGGCAGTTCCGTAATCCCAGTAGATTGTAGGGCCAATTCTGATAAGGTATACATATCTCCATTAATTTCTGGAAATGTATCTAATTTTGGGCAATCAAGTATACGGAGATCTACAAGGGATTCCATCTGAATGGAGTTTGGAAGCTTCTTTAGGTTCTCACATCCACGCAAGTCTAATCGAAGAAGCTTTTTATGAACTCCAAGAGATAAGGGGAGCTCTACCAATCTAGAACAATGTGCTATTACAAGTTTCTCTAATTGCTCTGATTCAAAGAGGCTGTCCGGCAGCATTACAATTTTATTGCAACCTGAAATCCAGAGAGATTCAAGATTTTGAATAGTGTTTGGAATACTTTCAAGATCTTCGCAATCTTTCAAAATTAAATAGCTCAAGCCACTGAGAGATGGGGGTAAGTTTCTTATCCAAGGGGATCCTAGATAGAGTTTTGATAAGCGCCGGATATCTCCATAGATTTTTGGAAACTCCTCTAAACTTGTGCATTCTCCAAGGTTAAGAGTCTCAAGAGATTCCATGGAAACAAATTTTGGAAGCTTCTTGAGTTTGCCACAACCCTTCAAATGCAGGATAGTCAGCATTCTGCAATGCCCAAGAGATGGATGGACTTCTTCCAAATTCTTACACCACTTCAAAATTAGTGTCTCCAAGTTTGGGATATCACCAAAATTAGGGGTTTTTATTAACCCAAGGCTGTCGCTTAGATCCAAATACTTCAAGTTGCTCAATTTCTGTTTTAGTAAAAGAACGGTTAGCCTAAGAATATATATATATTCTTCTCTTTATAATAACTGAAAATAAAACCTTTTTGATACTCTTTTTGATAAGACTAGTCTATTGGACTAGATTAAGTTTCCTAGTGAGTGATTAACAAGATTGGTAATATAAAATATTTCTACATTTTGATGTTCGTTATGTATATGGACTAGAATTGTGAGTGATTAACAGGTTTGATAGGGTATATAAAATATTTCCACATTCTGATGTTTGTTATGTGTACAACAACAACCACCACAAAGTGGGTTCTGGGGAGGGTAGGTGTACGCAGTCCATACCACTACCTTAGAGGTGTGAGATGTTTGTTATGTGTATGGACGAAAAATTACTTTTTGTAGCATTTCAGTTGTAAGGTGAATAATTTATGCAGTTTAAACTAGGCACTGGAAAAAATAGATTTTGATGAGTAGGAGAGAGGGAGACAGTACAATCATACCTTTGATACTGGCCAAAGTTTGACAAGACTACTAGCTACTAAAGAAAGCCCAACAAGGTCTAATGGTTCAAAATTCTCTGGCAATGACCTTGAAGGATAGTTCTCCCAATCAATCCACCGCAAGCTAGAGGGAAGATAACTGATAGTGCTATGGTTGACAAGACCATATTTCTTATCAATTTTGAGTGCCTGTAAGCTTTGCATCTTCTTGAACACCTCATCTTTAAAATATTGGTACTCTGAAGTTCGCATGCTTTCAACTTTTTCTACTTTCTATAAAGAATGAAACATATCCGTATTTGTTAAGGAATAGAAAAAGCGAAAAAAAACTAGAAGGAACAAACAATACTCTTTAAGAGCTTATGAAACTATTGATTACGCTAAAATATTCCTTACCAACTTTCCTGCAAAAAGGTCACGAACCTCCTCGGGAAGCCATATTCTGCTGTTAGCATACTCTTCCCTTGCAACATTTTCACCCATTTCTCTAATCATATTATGCATCAGAATTCTAGGATATCTGTCGATGGATAAGAGAGATTTTTCGACAAGATAATCTATTCCTATAAAGTGGATGCCACAACTCTTAAATACTCGTTCCACATAATATCTTGATTCATGATTGTACAAGCAGGCAATATCTAGAAACATTCTCTTCTCCTCTTTGTCCAGTCCATCAAAACTAATCCTAAGTTTTCCCAGGATATCATTGTGAGGGATTTTCTTCAGTCGATCAATTCTGTCTCTCCATTGCTCTTTGTCTCGCTTATAAAAAGAAGAGCCCAAAACTTTAAGAGCTAAAGGGAGTCCACCGGCATACTCCACCACTTGTCTTGAAAGTTCCATAAAATCTTTCTTTGGTGATTTTTCTCTAAAAGCATGCCTACTAAACAATTCAAGAGCATCATTCTCAGGTAACAGTTGGACTTCATACACATTATCCCCGATATGACTAATTAACAGGTGCTTGTCTCTTGCTGTTAAAATAATTCTGCTACCCCTACCAAACCACTCTGCTCGACCAACTAAACATTCCAATTGTTCTTGATGGTTTACATTATCAAGAATGAACAGAACTTTCTTCCGATGAAGCATACTCTTTATAATATGCATCCCTTCATGTTTACTAGTTAGAGTCATCTTTTCTCCCAAGAGCTTGGAGATGACTACTTGTTCTAACCATGTTAGTCCATTTTTCTGATACAATGCTCCAACATCGCCAAGAAAACAGTCAACTTCAAATTGATGACGGAGTGTCTGATGTAGAAAACTTGCAATTTCTGTCTTGCCGATGCCGCCCATCCCCCAAATCCCAATAAAACAAACATCATTTGATTCCATATCTAATAAAGAGATTACTTTCTCAATTTGAGATTTCATACCCACTAAGTTATCCGGAAAGTGTGAAATACCTTGAAGCAACTTAGGAAATATGTCATCAATTAGTTTCTTGATGCAATCAGCCTCATCCCTATGCAGTACAATAAAAAAAAATCTCTGTGTAAATTATAAAACAAAGTCTCATAGAAAATTCCTAAAACAGATAACATATAATGCTGCCACAAGGTAGTTTAGACCAACCTTTTTATTTTTTGGAATTACAATGTTTTATACTTGAAAAATCTAAATACAAATGTTTATAAGCCTTATATTGATGAACTAGAAATGTTTTTCCAATTATTCCTGACTCCATAATTTTACCTAACAAACTTCAAAATTTTGGAAGACAAATGGAATACAAAATTAGATAGCTATTCATCAGAAGCATAAGAGAATCAATATGCCTAGACATCCTCCAAAATCTGGCTAAAGAATGACTATATCTTTATTACAAGGATGACAATTAGAAGGCTTTGCCAATACACCTAATCAAGAAGATCTTAAGATACAAGATAGTTTACTCTCTATCAGAGATCATTTTCCTCATATTACCACTAATCTGTCCATTAATATGCTGACGTACACCCAGTGTAGTCCCACAAAGTGGGGTATGGAGAGGGTAGAGTGTACTCAGACCTTACCCTATCTCAGAGGTAGAGAGGTTGTTCCCAATAGACTCTCGGCTCAAGGAAAAATTGTCACGCCCCGAATTCCATCGAGGCGTGATTGGCACCCGAAGCCGATATGGCCCGAGAGAACCAATCTTTGCTCATGTACTCTCATAAGTATGTTCGCGTATGCATATCATTTTAGTTCATGTAATTAAATATCAATGGCGGAAGTCATGGCAATATGTGCAATATATGGAATTTGGCCGTTAGGGCCATTATGTCAAAATGAAGGTACATCTTTTACTTTCACTTTCCCACATATGTCTACAAAGCCTCTAATAGATACATGACCATAACCATATCTCTACAATATTTACAAATGACAAAACCTAATGAACATGTGCAACTTGGGAAGCCCCGAAGCAACTGGAGCTCACCAACAATCCGTGGATACCTCGTCACCTACTGCGGAGATCTACAAACACCCGGGCCTGCAGCATGTAAGGTAAGTCCCCCAAAAGGGGTCAGTACGAATAAAGTACTGAGTATGTAAGGCCAGATGAAACTATGGTACTACATAAGTACTTCCAAGAAAGTAAGCATAAGGGAATAATCAATGTGAATAGAATTCCAACCTGGATGTGTGGAACCATGTTCATTACTTCTATTAGTTTCAATACTTGCTCAATCAGTCACGTCACTATCACTTTCTTATAACCATCTCCATGTTTATTTACATCTATACACGTGAGGAAAATGTTCTCATCTCTTTACAACTATTTTCATTACTCTTCACTCAATTAGGTAGTATCGGACCTCCACCTTTGGTGGGCTAGAAGATATCAATATAATACCGGGCATCCACATTTAGTGGGCTATCATATATGTAAATATAATACCGGACATCCACATTTAGTGGGCTATCATATATGTAAATATAATACCGGACATCCAGCTGATCAGTGGGCTATATAATATACCGGACATCCAGCTGATCAGTGGGCTATCATATATAATATAAGTACCGGACATCCAGCTGATCAGTGGGCTATATAATATACCGGACATCCAGCTGATCAGTGGGCTATCATATATAATATAAGTACCGGACATCCACCTTTGGTGGGCTATCATATATAAATATAATACCGGACATCCACCTTTAGTGGGCTATCATATATATATATATATAATATACTATTGGGATTATTCCATCTTGAACTTATACCTTTTTTATTGTAATCCATTCTCAATGAAACATATAGTAACCATACGTACATTACCTCTTGTATCCTTTCCATAGTGAGGAGAGTGACACCTTAAAGATCATGACACTAAAGCTCATACTTATATACACATCTCACCTCACTATCTTACTTCGTGGGATTGACATCTTCACTTATGAGGAATAATTAGATTAACTTGCACGTTACCTCTCTTATTACTCTTATGAGAGTGGTACTAAGATAATCCTCATACTATCGGAATTTGGAACATGACATAGTTGGAAAACGCTTTTTAAGCATAACTAGATTCTCTTACATCTAACTTTCTTTGAGGTAGTTCTTTTAGAAACTTCAACGTTATGGCAACTTTCCTTGAAGCTTTGGATCATTAACCAATGAGTGAGAGACATGAGAATAATTTGGCAACATAACATTATTGGAACCATTGGACAATAAACAATGAGCAAGATACATAAGTACAACCACTATTAGAACATTGGAACATGACCTCATTTGAGCTTTTGGAACACTTAACCATGAATATGAGACATGTGTAGAACTCTATTGGAACTTTGGATCATGACACTAATTGGAACACACCCATATACTTTACCTTACTCTTGTACTTTATGAGATTAACACCTTAGCCAAACACGTACTTACATGCACATCTCACTTCACCCCTTTATCTCATGAGGTTGACAATTTCACTCTTATTACTCTTATGAGATGGATACTCTTACAATTGGCACAAGGATGATCATCACACCATAGGACTCATAACATGATTGGAACAATGATATTCAGCTAAACAAGCTCTCTTTACCTCATCGCTCTTATTGGGATAATTCTCTTAGGATTTACAACATGTGACAACTTAAGAACTTCCGCCCATAAATAAGGACTAAGTGATTCATGATTCGTATAGGAGGAAAACACATATGACTATCAATAGATCAACCCTAGTTGGAATACTATAGACCCCCTTGGTATAGTACACTTTTGGAACCTTAACATAATGATCACTAAATACGATACATGTGGATACTAACTAGTCACCACCCTGCGGTGTAATACCTTAGACCATTTGGAACTTTTGACATATTAGCCAATGAACGTGAGTCAACCAATGGACATGAGTCAATCAATAAACATGAGTTATACGATTCACCATTGACCAATGAATAAGGAACATATGAGTAACTCTAGCCAACTATCGAATATGAAATACCTTACAGTATTTAGGAATCAAGTGAGTGCTATGACAGTGTGAACATCATGTGTTGCAGAAGGATATAAAAGTAACCTTACATACCTTGTCTTCCCAATGTAAGTACACAATCAAATATGTGAGAGCAACAATTCCGCTCCTTCTTTACGTTTCACTCTACATTACATAATAGAACCAACATTAACCACCAACTACCTTACAAATGCATACAATAACAACAAGTCACATGTTTGGCTTTAACATGCCATTTCCCCTTGATAATACCATTTTCGGCATGGTCATATCAATAATACCACAACAAGCCCAACATTGACCAAAATATCATTTATGAATTTATTCTCTCAATAATCCCACAATATTCCATACATTGACCAATACATGATAACCAAGATCATGTCACACCAAGTTCATACTTTACACTTCTCCATCACCACAACATCACAATTATGCCATCAAATTACTTCAATACATCTCACAACAACAAATCGGCCAAAATCCCATAATTTACACTTTTATGGAAATACCAAGTTTAATGCCAAATATAACACCATACATGTTCATATTTTGTCCATACCATGCTCTTTCATCAAAACAACAAGTCATAATTCAAGTTACAATCCCATGGATAACATATCTTTTTAACAAAATCAAAAATGCCATGTCCAACACTTCCAAGCATAACCAACATGACCTACATAATTTCTCATGCTCATAATATGTTAAAGTACAAGAATAATCACTTACCCAAGCTTGGAAGATGATGATCTTGCTCCAAAAGTGCCTTAGGGTTTGAAGAGCTAAAAGAGCTCTCTTGAAAATTCTAGAAAATGAGAGAAAGTGATGTGTGTGGCTAATGAATTAAATCTGATTTTTGGCCACCTTTTATAACCCCTTAAAGTCATCCTTAGCTATTAATTTCCATCATTGACAATCAAAGCAAGAATGGGTCATTTTGACCCATTAGGCCTTTCATGTTTGGTTCATTTTTGGTCTCTAATTAGGCCCAATAACCCATATCATCTTGACCCACTAACATCAATGTATAATTCACCATATATATATCATGTTTAAATAATTCCTTATGTCACGACAATATTCTCTTACGAAATTCTCATTCGTCGTCTCGATCGCAAAAATAGAAATTCTAGTCGTCCATGGCTTCATGGAACATTGTGGATCACTATTCACATTTCATGATTTGGTCGTGTAGAAGTATGTAGGAGTATATTGAAGTGTTTGAAGCCTTAACAATGCTCAAAGAACTCCAAAGAACCAAAAGAAACCATCTAAGAATCTTCGTAGAATTGCGTCGCGAAACGAACTCGAGAAGGCAAAATGTTTGTTCCTTGCGCCACTGCTGCAAAACAAGCCAGTGGCGCAAGAAATGCACCCTCTCTGATCTCAGGGGCTTGCGCCACCCCCCCTGAAACAGGGCAGTGGCGCAAGCTTCCATGTCTTGCTGAATTTTTCGGCAATTTTTCCAACACTTGCGTATCGTCCAATACCTTATCAAAATACTATAAAATACTTACTTAGTGACCTTAATCATCAAGTAAACATGACTCCAAGTCACCAAATGAGGTTAAAATGTGTACGGGGTATGACATAAACGCTTCAAGAAGTCACAAAACACTTCCTATGAAAGGCTCGTCACATGTACACGGCCAAATTTTAATTTTTTTCTAATCTTTACCATTTCCAAATACATAATTATAACTCTCGACACTTAAGTAAACATTAGTCACTATCATCAATTAGGGTTGGGAAGGTACGGGGTGTTACAAAAATGGTCCAAAGCAGTCCCGAAAAAGAAGTAACGGAAGTACAAGAAACAACAAATAATAACAAAAATAGCAGACAATAACAGAACGGAAACTACAACTGAACTATACAATAATCAGGGTACAAGAAACAAAAGATAGTAATAGAAATCAAAGGATAAGAAGCTACAGGAGCAATACTACAGCTACTAATATGAACAGTCCATTAATATATTATTTATTTAATTATACTTATAAATAAACTGACTACCATAGGACTTTGCTTCCTAGATCATTGTGTCTTCTTAGGTAAAAATACAGAAGATAATTGTTTGGAGATATAGCTAACAATTTGTTTTTTTTCTCTTGTAAACGAGAAACCAAAAAAGAAAGCATACTTATAATTTTTCAAATCATGCCCTGCTATTTTTCCAGCGTCCACAAAGGCATCTTTCCATCTTTGAATCTTTTCCATATCATCTTTGAATTTTTCTTCATGCTGGGAAAATGACTCGGCGAACGGTGACTTTTGATGGCGTACATCTGATGAACTCACATCATAAAAGATTGGAATCGCAATTACGCCCAATTCATCTCGGCATTTTATGATATGTGCAAGCTCCTCTAAACACCATGTTGAGGATGCATAGCTTTTCGAGAATATCACAATCGCAAATCTGCACTCTTCTATGGTTTTCAAAAGTTCATCATGAATTGGTTTTCCCGCTTCCAAACGTTCATCATCCTTGAAAACACGAATTCCTTTTCTCTCCAGAGCATCGTAGAGATGACTCACAAAGGTTCTACGCGTATCTTCACCTCTAAAACTCAAAAAAACATCATATTTACAAACGTTGGAAGACGAAGACGAATAGAATGAAGCATAAGACATTGTTGAAAAATGATAACACCTAACAGGAAAATTTCAAATTTATGGTAAGAAAAGTCTCACATAATGCTTAATACAGAGTAATGAAGACTTAACCCATTCATCACTATTCCTAGTCTTCTGCTGTACTATGACTGGAGACTGGACCTAGTCTTCCATGACTTCTACTACAATTGCACTACATAGATAACACATCATATCTTCCACTCATTCACATTTTGTAAAAATCAAAAAAAGGAGCAAGAAAGTTGCTGGTGAGAGGTGACAGGTATCCCGTGGAATTAGTCGTGCTCTGTGAAAACTGGCCGGGACACAACGATTTTCAAAAAGAAAAAGGAGCAAGACCAAAAATACACCTACATTGTTCTGATTTTTTCGAGTTTCATAATTAAACTATCAGGTGTGCGACTTTACTACTTAAACTGTCACCAACTATTTATCAAAACACAAGTTTCCTATCTGAAAGATGAATGATGATGATATTTCAGTTATAAAAAAGGAACAACGGATAGTTAAGACATGTTTTAATAAATAGTTGATAATAATTCAGATAGGAAACTCACACATGCGATAGTTCAGATACGAAATTCAAAAAATCAAGATATTTAGACTTTAAAAATTCTTTTAAAAAGCGCTCTCCATCACCAATCCGACCCGACCCATTTCTAAATGGCTATAATTTTTTTATTTTTTTTAATTTATAAAATTTCCTTTTTGAATTATATTTCTGTCGTATTTACATAAAAGGAATTGTAATTTATAATTAACTTTTGTATATTCTGATCTAATTTAATTTTAGCTTTGAGAAATCTTGGCAATTTCACATTTTCCCATTTGATCCCAACTAGTTCCCCTTTTTCCTCCAGCAGGGCCAAGCACTATCATACTTTTATTCGCACTCATTATGTAAGTATTGATTTCTTGATCTATGAAATGTAGTTGTTAAATTCAGGATGCTTTAAGTTATATATGTATAGAGTAACTTATTAAGGTGTTCCAACTTCTAAGTAATTAACTGTTGATGTTTTTTTGGAGCCCTTTCAACTTCGATGAGTATTTGATCTTTTTAATTTTAATTAATCTCAAAAATAGGAATATTTACTTTTCGTTTAACTCAATCTTATCTAATGAGCTTTTATTTATTGTGATATGGGAACAAAAATTATAAAGCTTTTATAACATGGTATTTGGACTACTTTGAGTATCTGCTACTTTTCACCAACACGTGCCAGGTGGAGGTGTCAAATTTAGCCCATAAAAATATTATTACTTGCTCAATCTTGAGCATATTCGAACCAATCTTGTAAGAGTAGGGGTATATTTGACCCCGACTATTAAAAGAGAATAAATTTGGACAATGCCGAGAAGTGCATTGTAGGAATAGAGTTGGAACTTAAATACCATAAGCTCTAGATTTTGGGGTTTCCGCTATAGCGGAACGCAAGGGAAAGATCATGCTCTTTACTGGAAAAGATCATTTTCCTCGATCTTTCAAACTTTTTCGTAAGAGAGAAGAGAAACCGGGGTCTTTAACGATAGAGATGCCACTTGTATTAATATACCAAGGTCCCTCCCTCCTTTCTATAAACTCGGAAATCTCACTCACTTGCTTTCTCCTTCTGATAGACTAGCTTGCGCATCTTCTGTTTGGCACTATCACAAAGTTCAACGTCAAATTTGAACCTTTTCTATTAATTATAGTGAATATCAGAGAGTGGTTGAAAATTTAGGTTGCTACACAAACTGTCAAATCTGAAATTCACCACCACACAAAGAAGCTAACACATACTGAGAATTTTTATTCCATAGGATTACAAACATCAATAATAAACACTCATTTATTCCCCTCAATTTTATTTTTTTTTAACAAAACCCTCCACACATATGATACTAAATTGCTGTTAGCAACAACATATTGAATGTAATTTAGGAAGGGTAAGATGTACACTGACCTTATTCCTAAATTTATCCATCGAATTCGTGAATCAAACAATACAACATGATGAAGGCTCTACAAAAGTGTTGGAACCGTGCATTACTAGAAGAAACAGACTCTTCAAAAATGTTGTTATCCGTGTTGGATCCTCCAAAAATGCACTACTTTTGAAAGATCCTACACCGTATATTATTTTCTATTGGAAGAATGATACAAAACAATTCAAGAGCATCATTCTCAGATAACAGTTCCACTTCATACACTGTATACTTATGGCACCTTCACCTTCATTAGTTATAGACATCCTTTTATCCAAGAACTTGTGGATGAGAGCTTGTTGTTAGTCACTTCTTCTGACATATTTTACTAATATCAATAATCTGAGAGACTCTGCTTCCTAAAAGGAAACAACTTGAGTGACTTCGGTGATATGAAATCAACAACCTTTTTTATGCAATCGACGTCATCCCTACACGTTACAACGAAATGAATCACAATGTAAATCAAGTTTAGATATCAAATAAGAATATTACATGTAAATATCACTATCCCAAGCTATTTTTAGTGGAGTATTTGCAGTTGAGTGATAATTGTTTAACTAGCCATAGCTCTTATTCCTATCTTTATTACTTCTTTCGTTTTAAAAAGAATGATCGAGTTTGACTTGACACAGAGTTTAAGAAAATAAAGAAGACTTTTGAATCTTGTGGTCCTAAATTAAAGTTATGGCAAATGTATCAAAATACCCTTGAATCTTGTGGTTTTAAACATGTCATGTGTAAAGTTGGAATTAAAGTGTTGCCAAAAAAGGAAAAGGTCATTCTTTTTGAAACGGACTAAAAAGGAAAGTAGGTCATTTTTTTTGAAACGGAGGGAGTAGTATTTCTTTTAGGACAAACTGTTTGGCTTGTATGTAACGAAAAATTTTATAATGGTTGAGGTGCACCCAACAATAGTTGAGTGAGAGTTTTAAATTTGTGACAAGTGTTCCTGTGGGCCCTTCTTGTTAGCAACCTCTGCTTTTCACTTTCATTCTCTCTTCTTTTTGTTTCAATTTTTCCTTTCTTTTTTCGTAGTTTTATTTTACACAAAAATTAAATAGGAAGAATAACCCAAATTTTATCATAAATGGATTTTAACCTAAAGTGTATATAACTTTTTTTGTTCTCTGTATATCCTGATATGCCCTACAAATCTTAATTTTTCCTTATTTTGAGTTATTTTTTAGATTTCATAACTTAATATTTTTAACAAGTACACATCGAGTTAATTCCTCGAACGGTTATTCAATTCAATGAAATTATCTAATAAAATTATTTATGATTGTAAATAAAATAAGGCCATTTAAATCTCTATATTTATCTTACAAGTAATAATGGATTAAAAAAAAAGGCACTTAAAGGGTAGAATAATTTGCAAGTGGCACCCTTAATATATAATAGTTTATACTAACGTGTTTGTCACCCAATTAAGCAAGCAAAATCGTTTTGGTTGCTAAGTTGCTTAATATATTAAATAGATTGTTATTCAGATAGTTTAATATTCTGAATTACATAAATTTTAATATTCTGAATTACATAAATTTTTATAATAAATCGATTGTTGTCAAACTTGTACAAATTATTAGGGGGGAAAATATAATTACAAAATGATGTTATTTGAGGTATGTTAGTATGGATCTGTCGCCGGCTCGTCGCTGACGAATTAGAGATGTATAAAACATACATAAAATAAAATATCTACGATTAAGAGTAGTTTAGGTATAACTATCATTTTTTCCCTTAATTGTAATTTTTCTATTTATCCTCATATTAAGATAATATTAGTTATGATTTTGTAAGAAACTACAAAAAAATAGTATAAGATGTAAATCACAAAAGAGTCAATATTGAGGGTGTACAATTAGGAAGTATCTTTATACCCTCTTGTTTGCAAATTGTTCTATCTTTTGAGTGCCTTTTTTTAAATCTATTAGTATTACTTTGTAAAATAAATATATTAACTTAAATGACCTTATTGGAATAACATAATGATAAAAGATTTTATATGATAATTTCGCTAAGTTGAATAACCATTTGAGAAATTAATTCGGTGTGTACTTATTAGAAATGCTAAGTTATGAAACTCAAATGTTTTTTTTAAAAAAACAAAGATAAAAGTTCAATTTTTTTATGCATATATTAGGAATCATTAAGAAAAAATTAGATGTAAGTTAGATTAGTATTAATTTGTATCTGGTTAAATTAAGCTTAGTGTTATCCATTTTATCAATTTATTTTTTTATGTAATATAAAACTATGGAAAAAAAAAAGAGGAAAAGGAGCATTGGAGATTGGAGAAAGATATTGGTTGCATAGAATTTTTGAGTATGTAACAACAACAATGACATACGCAGTAAAATCCCACAAGTGAGATTTGGGGAGGATAAAATATACACAGATCTTACCACTACCTCAAAAAGGTAGAGAGACTATTTCCGAAACTCTCAGCTCAAGTATAGTATGTAACAAATGAACAAAAAAGAAGGAAGAAATCGTACTTGTAATTTTGTAAATGGTGCCCTGATATTTTCCCAGCCTTCACAAATGCATCCCTCCATCTTTGAATATTTTCCCTATCATCATCATCTTTGCATCTTTCCTCGTGTTGGGAAAATGATCCGGCAAACGATGTATTTTGAAAACCTACATCCGATGGGCTCACGTCATAAAAGATTGGAATCACAGTCAGTCCCAATTCATTTTTGCACCTCATGATATGTGCAAGCTCCTCTAAGCAGCATCGCGATGCTGCATAGCCTTTTGAAAATATCACTATAGCAAATTTGGACTTTTCTATGGCGTTCACAGATCTATCAGAATTTTCCATTCTAGCCCACTTGTCATCATTTTTGAAAGTGTGGATTCCATTTTGTACTAAAGCATCATAGAGATAACTTCCAAAGGTTCTACCTACATCTTCAACTCTAAAACTCAAATAAACATCGTACTTCCAAGACTCAGGAAACATGCGTTTAATCAGTCGTTTGATGAGAGTTGCACCATTCATCCTACGGATTACAATGAAAAGAATCTCAGTTTTTTTTTTTTTACACAGGAAATAACAACAAGTGTTGTAACAGAGTATCCTCTACAACATCTATAATCATAATGACGCCATAAGCTAGTTTAAACAAATCAGAATACTTTAGGGGGGGTGTTTTTCACCCACCAACTCTTTTTCCTCTTGTAAAACGATAAATAAATAAGTAAAAGTACTTACCCACAATACTGAAAATCAAACCCACTTAAATTTGCAGCCTCCGCAAGTGCATCCCTCCACCTTTGTATTTTCTCCATGCCACCAGCATCTCTGTATTTTGTCTCGTGTCGTTCGAATGACTCACCGAATGATTGGCGTTGACGGCGTACATCCGAATGCTTAACGCCATAAAAGATTGGAATCACTCTCATGCCCAATTCATTTTTGCACTTGATAATGTGTGCAAGCTCATCTAAGCAAAACGTTGAGTTTGCAAAGTGTTCGGAAAATATAACGACCGCGAATCTGGAATCTTCAATAGCTTCGAAAAATTGATCTAAAATTGATTTCCCAGTTGCGAGCAAATTATCATCATTGAAAGCACGTATTCCTTTTAGTTCAAGACAATAATGGAGATAGCTCACAAAGTTTCTACGTGTATCTTCACCTCTAAAATTCAAAAAAACATCGTACTTCCAATCTCTGGAAGACGAAAAAGAATCGTTGGTTTTCTGCATTTTTGAAGAGTGCTAAAACTGCCTAACTGCAAATTCTTAGCTTTGGGAGCTTATAATATAGTAATAAAGAGGAAGACTTGACTCAACAAAAGAGTTAAAAAGACTCCAAAGCTCCGTCTCAAAAGAATATGCTTCTTCAATTAAATACGTACAACTTTTTTTCTACTCACTTTTTATGCGCTCTATACTATTCATTTAAAAAAAAGTGGGGTGATAATATAAATAAACAATGAAAGAATTATGACATAAAAATTGTTGGGTTATAAGTGAAAGTGAATGGAAAATAGAGGAAAAAGTGAAATGTGTATTCACTTTATAAAATGAATGTTCTATCATATTGGTGGGAGAAAGGAAAATCTTTGTGTTTAAGTATAGAAACATTTTTTCATGTGAATAGTGAGATAAGAACAAGACAAGCCTCATGCCGCCGTCGTCGTCGTCGGTCGGCTTTGGATTTACTATCTTTTTGGATAAAACTCATTTGAAACTTGAGAGTTAATGATCCAAAAATTCAATCTGAAATTTCTCTATTTGCGGATGCACCCAAGCATGTGCTGACTCATCTCGAAGGGATGCGACCCTTCGAGGCACTGTTTATTAAAAGAGGAAAGTCAACCCCACCCCTCCAATCGTCTTCTTCGTGGCATCTTTGTTTTTTTCCTTAATATGATTAAAATAATTCAGCGTATACGAAGGCATTAAAACTTTATAAAAATAGTTGGAGCATCGAAGCTTTGACGGAGCAACACAGATGATCACACTAATACTTTATAACAAAAATTTTCTTAATACTTTATAACAGCTCTTCACCGGAAAAAATAGAACGGCGAAGAAGATGAAGAAGGGAGGGGCGGGGGGTGGGGGTGGAGGTGGAAGTGTGTAGGTTCAGGGGTTGGTTTACCTTTTTCAATTTTTTTTTAAGCTTATAATTATTGTTGGACCTTAATGACATATGTCATCTTTTTATTAGTTATTTTGTCATGTCACCGAGAGTGTATCACACACTTCACATCTTTTGCTGATTATCAAAAATATCTAATAGGAATATTTTTTAAAATAATCAAGTGTACGATAAGTATTAATTCTAATTAAGATGTTTAATTAAATTTTTTGAATAACTCTAAAGATACGTTGATACCTTAAGCCTTTTAAATATGATATTAAAATGACCCATTCAGCGTGAATGTAGAATTTGGTGGACCGGAAACTCTTGTATCATCTTTCTTGTCATCAAAGAGTACCCTACATGCTTCGCTAAAGTGGGAACCTAAAGAGCGGAAAGGAAGAAAAGTTACTCCCTCCGTTTAAAAAAAAAATGACCTAGTTTAACTTGACACGAAATTTAAAAAAATAAAGAATGATTTTTGAATCTTGTGGTCCTAAATTAAAGTTATGACAAATGTATCAAAATGCCCTTGAATCTTGTGGTGCTAAACATGCCACGTGGAAAGTTGAAATTAAAGTGTTTCAAAAAAGGGAAAAAGGTCATTCTTTTTTAAACGAACTAAAAAAAAAGTAGGTCTTTCTTTTTTAAACGGAGGGAGTAATAAAGTTGAAAAGGATGAAGAAAATAAGTGGAAAGGGAGTCAAAGTAAAGTAAAAGGATCATTTCTCGATTTGTGTGTGGCATGTTATTATCTCTACACTATTCCAATTTTATCGAATGTTAAAAAAGGAACAAAAACTACTTCCTCCATTTCTTTTTATATTTTTTTTGGATTATACTTATATTCCTAAATAAATGCGCTTTAATTTTTTAAAAATAATTTAATAAAAATCTTTTTAATTATGGTCTTATTCAAATTATCAAGATCATTAATTAATCTTTCTTTATTAATATATTCAATTAGAGGTATATTGATAAAAGAGTTTAAATTTTGTGCACCGTTAGTGTACAATTTTTTTTTACACTATCAGGTAATTTTAAAGGTAAATAACTACATTAATTTTCTTAAATAATATTACAATTAATTAAGGTAAGTTGAATCTTATTTATACTCTAATTAAGTTATTTTTGCTTAGTACTCGTGATATATTATTTCCTTTTCAAAGTTATTTATTGTTTTTGACCTTTTTCTTGTTTTGTTCTTAACATCATATCAAAATCACTAATGTGGAGTGTCACACCCCGAGTTCCAACGAGGCGTTATTGGCACCCGAAGCCGATAAGGCCCGAGAGAACCAACCTTTGCCTATGTTCGTTCATATGCATGCCATAAGAAAATACCATTATCACGTAAGAACTTATCATGCTAATAAAGGAATTCATGAAACATGTGATAAAAATAAACACATATGAATCTTTGTCGACAGGGCCATCGAGTCAACATGGACATTTATCTCTTACACTCCCATACCCACGTATGTCTACAAAAGCCTCTAACTGATACATTTACAAGACCAAATAAAAGTCGGGACAAGTCCCCGCTTTATCCTTACAATATCAAAAATAAATGTACAACTGTGACTCGGAAAGCCCCGAAACAACTGGAGCTCACCATAGGTCTGCAAATACTGTAAATCTACTGTGGAGGCCAACTAGTGCCTTCACCTGCACATGTAAGGTAAGTCCCACAAGAGGGGTCAGCACAAAGAATGTACTGAGTATGTAAGGCAATAAGTAATTGTGAAAGATATAGGAACGTTAATATCAAGTGCAAGTGATCACATCATGTGAATAATTGCCATAAAGTATTCATGTGGGATTAGGTGCATTCTTTCTTTATTTTCACTTTACTTTACTTTACTTCATCAGCACTTGTATAATCATCAATCATGTAATTGCCCGGGCCCAACTGATCAGTGGGAAATAACATTGGGATCGTCTCTAGCTAGGCTTATGCTCCTTTGAGCTGCCACCCATAAATCAATAAAACAGGTTCGTCTCTAGCTAGGCTTATGCCCCTTTGAGCTGCCCCATGCATCCAATAATCATTCGGGATCGCCCCTAGCTAGGCTTATGCCCCTTTGGGTTGCCACCCGTTCTCAACAAGTGTTCATTAACCACATATGCATTATTTCACTTCTTTACTTTTGAGTTACTTTTGAGAGATTGGTATCTTTACTTGTGAGAGATTAGTACATTCACTTGTAAGAGATTGATACTTTGTAGCCATGACATTGTTGGAAGCTTTGGAACAATAACCAATGTGCAAGAGACATGCAATTAAACATTAACCAATGACTATGAATCATGTGAATCACCCTTGACCCGATGAAGAATATGATATGGCAACTTGAAATAAAATACTTTTGGACAATAATCAATGAACAAGATACACTAATATAACCACTATTAGAACATTGGCATGTGACCTTAACAACATTCATGAATGTGAGACATGAGCTTTACAACTGATCAATGAATAGGAAACATATGATAATGACCATGGATAACCGGATATAGGATACCTTAACACATTTCGGGAAGGAACAAGTGTAACTATTGCAACCTAACATGATTAGAAAAGCTATTTAAGGTTAACTAGACTCTCTTCCCTCCGTTACTTTCTTTGATATAGCTTCCTTAGAATTTACCACATTATGACAACTTTGGAACTTCAGTCAATGAATAGGACATATGTGAATCATAACCCGTCCAAGAGTCGGACACATGTGAATAACAATATATGTCACTCGTAGTTGGAATTCTATAGAACCCTCATGGAATGTAACACTTTTGGAACCTTAAGATAACGATCCATATTAACTAATGATCATGAGTCATACGATTTACCATTGACCAATGAGTAAAGAACATGTGAGTAACACTAGTCAACTATCGGATACGGAATACCTTAGAATATTTCGGAATCGAATGAGTACTATGACCATGTGAGCACCATATGCTGCAGAAGGACATAGAAGAGAAACCTTACATACCTTTACTTCCAAGTATGAGTGCACAAGTCTATATATGAACACAACAGTCCAGCTTCTTCCTTATGTTTCACTCTACAATACAAATGCATAACGAAGCTTATATTAGCAACCAACTACCTTACGAGTGCACAAGATGACCATGAATCACATAGTGACTTTAGAACGTCATTTCGCCTTCTTACTGTCACGCCCCGAGTCCCATCGAGACATGATTGGCATCCGTAGCCGATAAGGCCCGAGAGAACCAACCTTTGCCTATGTTCAATCATATGCATATCATAATCATAACCACCAGTGTATAAGAACATGAAAGACGAACAAAGGAAAACATGGGACATATTTATACATACATATGAAACTTGGCCGTTGAGGCCATCCAGTCAAAACCACATATGTCTTTTACACTGTTACACCCACATCCGTCTACAAAAGCCTCTAACAAGAGCATTGACCAAAATAAACCATAAGTCGGGACAAGTCTCCGCTTTACACAATATGTACAATACCAAAACATATATATACTCTGACTCGGAGAAGCCCCGAATGAGCTGGAGCTCACCAAAGAACCGCTAACACTGGCAATCTACTGAGGAGGCCTACTGGGACCTGCGCCTGCAGCAAGTAAGGTAAATTCCCCTAGAGGGGTCAGTACGAAATAAGTACTGAGTATGCAAGGCTCAGATGAAACTGTACAACACATGAAGATCTCAATGAACTCAAATACAAATGATTAATCAATGTAAATAAGTCACCATGTTGCATTTTGGAAACCATGTGGATTGCTTTCATTACTTTTGTTCCTTCCTTTACATTCAATACTCACTTGTTATCACATATATCACAATGTACCCGGGCCCCGACTGATCAGTGGGTCTTTCATATCATATCATTGTGTTGGGATCGAGTCGAGCTAGGCTTATGCCCCTAGACTTGCCACCCATACATCAATGCATCGGGATCGAGTCGAGCTAGGCTTACGCCCCTAGACTTGCCACCCATAAATCCATATCTCGGGATCTAGTCGAGCTAGGCTTACGCCCCTAGACTTGCCACCCATACTTGATCATTGACCACATATGCATTACTTTGTTCATTACTTTGAGATTGATACTTTGATAGTCATAATATCACTTGAACTTTGGAACATAACATTGTTGGAAACTTGAACCATTAACCAATGAGTAAGAGACATGTGAATAACTTGGCAACATAACATTATTAGAATCATAACACCATGGGAACTATGGGACAATAATCTATGAACAAGAGGCATAAGAAATATCACTATTGGAACATTGGAACATAACCTTATTATGAGGCATGAGACTCACAAATGATTCATGAGTAGGAAATATATGACAATGACTATTGATCAACGGATATAGAATACCTTGGCACAATTCGGGATAGGACTAGTGAAGTGAAATAGCAATGTGGATACTATTTGCCGCAGAAATCTACGGACAGAGTAACCTTACATACCTTGTACTCTCAATACGGATATACAATCCTAGATGTGTATACAATAGTCCCGCTCCTTCTTTATGTGTCACTCTACAACACAAATACATAACGGAATTCACATTAACCACAATTACTTCACAAATGCATATAACATCAATGGGGTACATGTTTGCTTTGCAACATGTCATTTCCCCTTGACAAAACCATTGATAGCATCATTATTCCAAAATCCTCCAATATTCCCAACATTGACCAATACATAATAATCATTGCATTTCACCATAACAATTCTCTTTTACACCTCCTTATCCATACCACATCACAAACAATCCATCAATTCACCTTAATATATGTCATAGCACATATCGGCCAAATTCCCACAATTTACACTTATAGACAAGAACAAGTTTAACAACAAAAATAACACCATAGATGTTCATATTTTGTCCATACCATGATCTTTCATCAAAGGCACAAGTCCTCATTCAAGTTCAAATCCCATGGATCACAAATCTTATACAAAAGCACAAAATACCATATCCAACATTTCCAAGCACAACCAACATGATTTATATACTCTTCCATGCATATAATATATTAATCCATAATAATATTCACTTACCCAAACTTGCAAAGAGATGATCTTGCTCCAACATTTGCCTTTGAGCCTTTAGGGTTCTTGATAGAATATTGTAGAATGTTTGAGAAAATGTCTAGAAAGCACATGAGAGGTTAAGTGAATAAAATCTGATTTTGTGGTCCTATATATAGTCCTTGGGTCATCCTTAGCCTTTCTTGATATTTTATGCTTCATTTGACCAAGTCAATGGAAGATTGGGTCATGTGACCCATGTCTTTTATCCCATTTTGGGCTTTTATTGAGCCCAAATCACTCAACCCAATAAAATCAATAATTTCTCGTCTTTATACGTATTACAATAATATTTCCACTCATAATATTCGTATCCGTAGCCTCAATCCCAAAAACAAGTGATTCTAGCCACGTTTGGCTTATTTTGACCTTAGGGGCAAAACTGTCATTTTGACCCCAAATTCGTTCTCGAGATATTTTATCATACTAATGTAATATTTCATTCATTTCATGTATATACTCTTGGTTGTAGAAGAAACGTAGCAAAACTCGGCTCGGTACGTCCCCGGATACCCTTGGGACTTAGAAATTTCCAACTTTCGAAAAAGTGGAAAACCCAAGGTGGCACGCTCCTGGGCGCGCCAACCCACTGCCTCTGGGCTAAAATTAGCGGCGTGGCACGGTCCCAAACGCGCCCCTCCATAAAAATTTTCAAAAATTTCATTTTTTGACTTTTCTTCGCGGGTTTGGTTAGATACTTCAAGGCCTATGCTTTAACTCACTTCTTAACCTTATTATAATTTGCTTAGAGGTATTCTTAGCCTCGTTTTGAACCCCACAAATGCGCAATGAAAATTTCAAAACACCTTCTATGCAAGTTTAACCACATAACAAGAGACAAATTCAATTATCTCATCAATAGCCTTACCAAATGCATACTCATAGCTCTCGATACCTACGTACATATTATTTAATGTCGTCAAGTAGAGTTGGGAACGTGCGGGGTGTTACACTTACAATGTCATTTATAGCATCTACATGCCAACACTACTATAACATTCCACTCATTGACCAAGATTTCATACAACAATAGCATTTCGCATCACACGTACCCTTTATGCCTTCTCATTATCATTCCGTCACATTTACTCCTATCAATTTGCCTCATAACAACATATAAAAAATAACCCATACTTAATACAGTCCAACACACCTTCATACGACACGTTAAAGTCATAAAAACGGCATCACAAGTTGATAATTACATCCAAAAAGGGTATCGGGGCTTTCGGGGATCAACTAGAGACGAAAGCACACAAAAAAAATTCTGGGGCTGACCTGCGCTGCCACCTGCGCACGCAGGTGGCTGAGGTGCGCGCTCAGGTGCCCTCTAGCAGCAGCCAGAGGCATCTGCGTTGGCATCTGCGCCCGCAGGTGCCTCCGCCTGCGGGGGCGGATGCCCGTTTTGGTCTGAAATGGTCTTTTTGGGTCCTTTAATGCCATGAATGGTCCATGATCATAACCAAACTAATTTTAACATATGTTTGATCATATTAAACACCAAAAATCAGCTATGGTCTCACACCACTCATAACAACGCCCAAAACTACACTTTACGGTCAATACGTCACTAAAACCATAACCAATTTCACAATAGAAATTCCAAACATTATTCACCATGAAAAAACAAAAGAATAATATAATCATGTCTCACATGACCACATTGAATCCATCAAGTTCATTTTCTTCAAGATCACAAACCCATGTTCAAGTTTACAAGGCAACACCACTCTCCGATTTAGCAAACATATACACTTTACACATAGTGACCTTTTCAAGATTCCACCAACATACCCAACATCATATACACCATCTCTCATGCATAAAATATATTAATCCATAACAATAAACACTTACCAATACTCACCAAGTGATGATCTTTGCCAAAAAGATGACTTAGGGTTCTTGAGAGACAAAGAGAAAATTGTGGAAAAGTCTAGAGAAGGCATGAGAGTTCAAGTGGAATAAAAATCTGATTTCTTGGCTTATTTATAGCCCCTTTATGATGATACTTATCTACACACTTGGTGTGTTTACTTGGTCAATGGATGAGTAATGCAAGAATGGATCAAAATCTTGTTTTGGGCCATGTCTTTCTCATGAATTTGGGCTTCATTTAAGGCCCACTTGCACAAGACTTTTAAATGTCCACAATTTAATACATAAAGCCCACAATTTAATGCATAATTAATCAAAGCTCTCATGTTTTCATATTTCCATAAATGTTACGGTAGTCAGCTAGACTCCGAAACGTACGGGGTGTTACATGGAGATTTTGGCTCATCAAAAATATAATTAAATTTCATTAATCTCTTAGTTATATGTCTTTTTCTTGTTTGATAAGACGCTTTTCAATTCTTAATTTAATTATCTAATTCAGAATGCCTACAGATAGCAATTAAGTAGTAACAACATGTTACTAACACACGTTAATTAGAGAACATGAAGATCCAAGCTAAAAAAAGAGAACACGAAGAAAAAAGGCCAACTTAAAATTACATTGAGAATTCCGTATGATTCTTTTGCATCTTTGCTAGAACAAAAACAAATACAAATGGAGTACGAGAAACAGAAGAGAGAAATAGGTGGCTGATTAACTTGTCGTGAATTGTGAGACGAGAAAGGAGGCATTTTTTAAGGGATGAGAGAGAGAGATAGAGAGAGAGTAAAAAAGAAAGAAGTAGCATTGTATTTTAGTTCTTAAAGAAAAAAAAAAGAAATAATTGACAACCTACTATAGCAGGTAAATGTTACCTGATAGTGTAGAAAAATGATACACTGACGGTGTACAAAACTTAAACTCTTGATAAAATTATTTTTAATTTTATAAAAATAAAAAATTTATTAAGGAGTGTGCCCAATTCAAAAGAAGCAAAAGAAGAGAGTAAAGTAAAAGGAAGGATTGAAAGCATACGAGAAGGAAAGATAGTAGACAGAAATCCCTTTTATAAGCTTGGTAATTTATTGAGTCAATTCTTTATAAAAATTCAGTTATAGAGAGGGTGGTTTGACCAAACTTATAAATTAGTCAAACTGACTTCTAAAAACACATCATCTTATTTACGCATTCGGTAAATATAGAAATGTTTATAAGTCAAAAAATCAACTAAAAACAATAAGTTGATCATATCACTTTTAAGCTTATATAAGTAAGTACTTTAGATTTGACCAAGTTTTTAAATTATTTTTTCTTTGGTACTTTGTCTAATTCTCAAAAATATCTTTTTCATAATAAAACTTGTAACATTCTCTTCACTTTGGGTGTGTTCGGTGAAAAAAACATTTTGCAGAAAATATTTTTTATTTTTTTTTCATATTTGGTTGGCCAAATATTTTCTTTAAAAAAATAAATTCCTTAAAAATGATGGAAATGAGCTCCCTAATGAGTAGTGACATTCCACATTGATTGTAACAATAAAATTTTTTAACGGCAATAAATATGTACTTGATCAAAGAATGCTAATATTTTTACCGACATTAATTAATTGTCATTGAAATCAATTCACAAACTTCACAAATCACAGAGAGAATAAATTTACCCCGACTTTAAAATGGGAGAATCTACAGATTAAGAAAATGAAAAAGTTTATTCATTTTTATATAACATAAGAAGTTTAAATTGTATGTCCAGATAAAATTTCAACTTTATCTCATAATTTCTAATCTTAGTAGGCGTTTGACCATAAATATTATTCACAATATTTCGGAATACCTTTTCACTATTTTTGGATTTTTGGAAAATATCTATTTTTGGATTCACTTTTTGCAATTTTTAATTTATTTTTTTCAAAGAAAATCTAAATTTTTTATTTTCATAAAATAGCTCAATTTTCATAAATTTTAATTTTTTTAAATTTATTTTTACTTTTTATATTTTTTAACTTAAGAAATACCTTATTTTAAAAATATTATGACCAAATATAACTCCAACTCTATTTTTAACTTTAAAAATATCAAATAAAATAAATATATTTTTTATTTTTATGAGCAAATATTTTCTTAATTTCATATCATGATTTCAAATCATGATTTTATCCCGTGATGAAATGGGCCCTAAGAAAATAAAAAAAGTTGGAGACTATATATGGAGCTTTTAGTGACTCGTACTGTTTTGTATTATAGTACCAAGCTCAAACTTTATGTTCAATGATAAGATCAATGTGACAAATGAAGACAGATCACTATAGTCCAATTAGGACTTGGTCTCTTATCTCCTAGTTTGTGTTGGCTTTGTTATTATAATTTGTAATTGTATAACCGTAGGACTCTAAGCTAGATTCTCTATATATTCACTTGTATACATCATGTATCGATACTTTTGAGGAGGTTTTACAACAAAATGACAGGTGGATGATGCAGAAGACAGTAGAGTTTTTGAAAAGTAAAAAGGACAAAACAAATTTGACTTGTAAAGATCAAAGATGAAGAATCTTGCTTGAATTTCTAGCGTAATTTTCTTAAAATCCTTGCCGTTTGAGTTTTTTTGGTGGGAGAGGGGGTGGGGGGAGGGGGAGAAATATCCATTATCACACATTAATAATAAAAAAAAATTAGAAGCAAATAAATTCTATAGTAAAACATGTCGCTAGCTAATTCAATTTAGCAATAAATTATTACAAAATTATATTAGTTACAAATAATTTAGGGATGAATTAACAATAAATTGAATAGCTAATTTCATTTGTTTTAAGTGACAGTTTGTCTCCTTCTCAAACACTATTTTTTTTTTCCTTCTTCCGCTAATGACTATGTTTGATTGCTATTTTCAAGGACATTTTGGTCATTTAAATTGAAATTGAGCAATTGTATTGGTGGATAAATGTGCTTACGGTAGCTGCTTTGCCATATTTTGCACAAAAATAGATCTAAGTTTGATTCCATAGAAAGCAGTACAAATAAAGATGACTCAATTAGTACAATAATTTCACCTTTTGACGTGTTGTTCCTTTTTAAAATTCATGTGTGATTATTTTATACTTGACTACCACTACTTCTTGTCCCTTTAATCGAATTGGGTCATTTTTATTTCTCGAAGACGGAGAGAAACCCAAAGCATAACCTAAAAAATATAATCCCCCAAAAAAAAAAAATGAAAACATAAGATGGCATAATCTTAGTTCTAGTACCATACCATGGAGAAGAGGCACTTAAAAATATTTTTCATCCTCTTAGTTCTAGTAACATACCAATGACTTTTTTTTTAACCCTTGATTAAGAATCTAAAGTGAAATTGACAATGCAAATTGAGCCAAAAAGAAATCAAAATCTGCAATCACCACCTTACATTCGTAAATTCATACATCGATTTCATGAATTGAACAACGCATGCATGCAGCAGGTTGAAGGCTCTACAACAGTGTTGAAAATGGTTCACCCAAAGAAATCCATAGGAATTTCAAAGATGAAGTAGTGTGTTCCTAAATATGTTGCTCGGACTCATCCGTCCATGTTGGATCCTCTAAAAATACATGCATCCATTAATTAACATGTTTAAAAAGCTCGAGCAACATAGATTCCTAGTATGATATGAACATGAAATATAAGGATTATCTCCGGTCTTTCAATTATATTCCACTGTCCTTTATTTCGTCCACAAAAATAAGAATTCAAAACTTTAAGAGCTAAAGGGATTGTCCATCGACATACTTCACCACTTCACTACTGGAAAGTTCAGCAAAATATGTCGTTGGAGATTTTCTATTGGAAGAATGCATCCATAACATTTCAAGAGCTTCATCCTCAGATAACAGTTCCACTTCATACACTAGTTATACTTATGACAACTTCCCATTCACTAGTTATAGTCATCCTTTTATCCAAGAACTTGCGGATGAGAGCTTGTTGATGGTCACTTTTTCTGACATATTTTTCTAATATCATAAGAAAAAAACATAGATTCAGATCGATGGTGATTTCTCTCATATATAGCACTTGCAATTCTGTCTATATTCCAATAGACCATAATGGACATCATTTGATTCCATAGCTAGTAATGAGATTACTAATTTCTCAATTTGATACACTAAGCTTTCTTAAAAGGAAGCAACTTGAATGACTTTGGTGATATGAAATCGACTACCTTTTTGATGCAATCGGCTTCATCCCTACACGTTACAACGAAACGAATCACAATGTAAATCAAGTTCAGATATCAAATAAGAATATTACATGTAAATATCCCTACCCCAAGCTATTTTTAGTGGAATATATACTTTTTGGTGATTTCACATATATGCATTTACAAATTAAAATGAATGGCACCTACCACATGGTAGTTTAAATAAACTATTGTTAGTTCTAACATTTTTCTTTAAAAGCTAACATTTACTAGAAATTAGAAGCCTCAGAATATATAGATTGATGAATTATTCCAAACTCATGCCTATGTGGTTTACATTACACAACGATATATATGCGGGGAATTGTTTTTAATGCATGATTCATACTTCTTAGTTTCTAATATTTAAATAAAGAGATAATTTCAGATATCTCCTCTAGGTTTGACTTCGCAACACCAACTTATTTTGTGATTTCTTATACTATGTTTACCTCTCTTAGTTTGATTTGTTGGTAAAACTTGTTTTTAACTAAGCTAATCCTAAGTGCAAAATAATAACAATCAGATCAATTTACTCATTTAATATTTTACTCTTTTGATTAATTATTGGATACCTGCCTTCAGGTTTTGGCATTTTGCTTCATGACACTAATCTCCTTTGTAATTTTAATGATATTACGCTTACCTTCCTTGTGCAATAGAGTTATGATTAAAAATATATTTCGAAAATCTAACTGCCATCAACTCTTATTCCTATCTTGAAAAGCAGGTTGAAGTCTTACTTGTAATTTTCTAAACAGTGCCCCTGTATTTTCCTAGCCACCATAGATGCATCCCACCATCTTTGAATCTTCTCCCTATCATCATCATCATCTTTGCATCTTTGCTTGTGTTGGGAAAATGACTCGCCAAACGATGAATATTGATAGCCTATCTCATGTGGGCTCACATCATAAAAGATTGGAATTACAATCTGTCCCAATTCTTTTTTGCACCTTATGATGTGTGCGAGCTCCTCTAAGCACCATTCTGATGCTGCGTAGCCTTTTGAAAATATCACAATCGCAAATCTGGACTCTTGTATGGTTTTCACAGATTCTTCAGAAATTTCCATTTTAATACACTCTCTGCCATCATCAATGAAAGTATGGATTCCATTTTGTTCTAAAGCATCATTGAGATAACTTACAAAGGTATTACCGATATCTTCTCTTCTAAAACTCAAATAAACATCGTACTTCCAAGACTTGGGAAACATCCAATTAATTAGTTCCTTGATGCAAGCTACATCATCCCTATGCATTATAATAATGAAAAGGTTATTCGCGGTTTCAAATTGAACGGAAAACAAAAATAAGTGTCATGTAGAACATATAATCCATAATAACGCCACGAGCTACTCCATTAATTGTTTATTACTGTTGGGACCCATCACAAATCAAGTGTCATGTAGAAGCTAACAATCCAAACCACGAAGATAATAAATTTAAGCAACAACATGGGTAAGATTTTGGAGAATAAAAGTTCAAACTAGTGGAGGAAATTATGCAAGTAAATTCAGCAACTTCAATAGTAGTTGTAACAACTTCAGAGCAATCAATTACTGAAGTTTGCTGCGTGTAAATAAGAAACTTTTGAATTTTTTAAAATATATAAATTTCGTATTTGAAGTAACTAATAACTTCTCTGTTTCTTATTTTGAAGATGCAATTCCTACATATATGTTAGTTGCTAAAACATATAAATTGGTCTTTTTTCCTCTCGTTAAAACAAACCACTACAATATATCCGGTATAATCGAACAAGTGGGGTCTGGGGAAAACAGAGGGATGCAACACGAGGGGTCACCAATCCTAATACTACTCTTGCTCAAACACGCTTAACTTGTGAGTTTTGATGGGATCCGGACATCCGGTGCCTTAGTGCTGATATGATCGCACCCATCCTGTTGTTGAAGCAATTGAAGAAGAAATACTTACATGAAATTCCTACTTATAAGCCCTGGTATAACCGCAGCCTCCGCAAGTACATCCCTCCACCTCTCTATCTTCTCCATATTTTCTTCACCATTTCTGCATTTTTCCTCGTGTTTGACAAATGAATCAGCAAATGATCCACGTTGATGTTGCACATCCGAAGGGCAGACATCATAAAAGATTGGAATCACAATCTGGCCTAATTCATTTCTGCACTTCATAATGTGTACAAGCTCCTCTAAGCACCATTTTGAGGATGCATAATATTTGGAAAATATAACAACGGCAAATTTGGAATCTTCTATGGCTTTCAGAAGTTCGTCAGGAATTGATTTCCCAGATACGAGCCAATTATCATCCTTGAAAGTACGAATTCCTTTAAGTTCAAGACAATAATGGAGGTAGCTTACAAAGGTTCTACGCGTGTCAACACCTCTAAAACTCAAAAAAACATCATACTTCCAACCTTTGGAAGGCATTTTCTATGAGAAATATTGAGTATTTGGTGAGAAAATTGGGTTGGTGTGGTGCTTAATAAAGAAAGACTTCACCTAACAGCTTGTCTGGATGGTTGTTACCTATTGTACTGTATTATTGTATTGTGTATGTAGGGTACTCTTTGATGACAAGGAAGATGATAAGAAGTTTCCAGGAAACCAAATTCTACATTCACATAGACTGGACCATTTGGAGCACTTTAATATTAGTTATATACATATATACAAATACTAGGTGATTTCTTCCCGTCTGTTCTAGCCTTGGTGGGCAGAGTTACCTGATATCTGTTGCTGGTGGGAGGTGGCAGATATCCCGTGGAATTAGTTAAGGTGCGTGCAAGTTGGTTCGGACACCACGGTTATAAAAAAAAATATAACATATTATATTTAAAAAGCTCATTATGCATCACAATTGCCTTCACTATTGTGAGAACCTAAAGAGTGAAACATGGAAGTATTATGTGATTTGGTAAAAAGGAAGAAAAACAAATAAAGTTGGAAAAGATGAAGAAAATTAAATAAGTGGGAAAGGAATCAAAAGTAAAGTAAAAGAAAGGATTGAAAGAATAAAAGAGGGAAAGATATAGTAGAGACAAATCCCTTTAAGCTTGGTAATTTATTGAGCCAAAATTAAAAAGAAAAAATCAGTTCAAGAGGGTGGTTTGGCCAAGCTTATAAATTAGTCAAACTGCCTTATAAACACTTATCATCTTATTTACAGATTCGGTAAATAACGAAGTGTTTATAAGTCAAAAATCAGCTAAAAGCAATAAGATGATCATATGCCTGTTAATCTTATAAATACTTTAAATTTGACCGAGTTATTATTATTATTTTTTTAAATATTTTGTCCAATTTTCAAAAAATCTTCTCCAAAACAATACTTCTAGCTTTCTCTTTAACTTGTATCCATCGTTCTTCCTTTTCTTTCCAAAAATAGTTTTAAAATTTCTACTTTTGGCAAGAAATTTAAGGGTATGCCATTTAATTAAAAAATTATTTTTCAACACTTAAATCTTATCAGCTAACTCATTAAAAATATTCATGAATGAGTGAAGTTCATTAATTCATTTCCAAACGCATACAAGAAGTAAATTCAATTAAATCTTCTTAGACTCTAAAAAGAAAAATCCCCTAATTAATGCATATAACTAAATATGGACAAATCATCAAACTTTTAGAACAAAAAAGAAATCCACTAGTGCACAATTAATTATTCTCCAAGTAAATTCAGGTAACTTGGATAACTTTCCAAATTTGGAATTAATAATCATTTTTTGTTTTGTTTAATGAGTTCACTTTGTACACTTGAGTTAACTTTCCTAATTTGGAGAACAAATAACAAAATATAATAACAATAATAGTAGTTGGCCTAGTTCTAGGACCACTTAACCTTCATCTATTAATAGACCATAACTATAAAGGTAAATATGTCTTTGAAGAGCACACAAACACCAGCAAATCTAATCAACTAGAGTATATAAATGGCAAATTCTGCCCAGCAAACAACAACATACCCAGCAAATTCCCACAAAGTGGGGTCTAGGGAGGGTGGAGTGTACGCAGTCCATACCACTACCTCAGAGGTGAGGCAGAAAGACTGTTTTGAACTTGTCCCAAAAAATCATTAGTAGTTATTTATTACGGTGATGATATGATACAAGCTTAAATGAAGAAATGAAGATTCATATTGCCGACTCTAACATGTTTGAGACTGAGGCGTAGTAGTAAAAGTCTTTACTAAAGTTGGCCGTTTGGCCATTTTCATAAATGCTAGTTATGCTGGCCAACTTACTAAGCTCTTTCATAAAACAATAACTGGCTTTCGAAAGTACATGTTTCTATATAACTTCCTGTATTATCACATTATACTTCCTTCCATACATACCTAAGTAAAATGGAGCCGCGGAAAGACCTGAGCAGCAAAGTAGTGATGGTGACAGGGGCGTCCTCTGGAATCGGGCGAGAGTTCTGTCTCGACTTGGCCAAAGCCGGTTGCAGCATCATCGCTGCTGCTCGTCGTATTGACAGGCTGAAATCTCTCTGCAGCCACATTAATTCAGAGGGTCCTCAGCGGGCATTCGCCCTTGAGCTTGATGTCACGTCCAATGGTGCTACCATTGAGCCCGCTGTACAAAGAGCTTGGGATGCCTTTGGACGTATTGATGCCTTGATTAACAATGCGGGTCTTAGAGGTAATCTTCATATATACAAAGATAATTAAGTAAATAAATGTGCAATCTCTAAAAAGTAAGTAAATTTTTTAAGATTAAATGTCACATACTTCAACATGGTACGAGAATTAATATAAGTCCTGAATTTGAATCTCTAATAAGTTACCACCGTACCAAGATGTCCTTTTTCGAGGACAATTTTATATTTCGTCTGCTGTTCAAACATCAGGCTCAACAATTTGAATTTTAGACTAACGGTCTAAAGTTCAGTTGCAGCATAAGTCTGCAGTTTCAAAGCCACTGCAACTGAAGTTCAAAATGTTGCACCTGAATCATAATAATGCTGCAACTGAAGTTTGAACAGCAATGAACATGTTTTCCATAAAAAAAAAATTATCAATTGAGTTGGTCAAAGCTTATTTCTTGCCCCAAAGCTTATATTGGCAAGCTTCCAATTATTGACCCTCCTGCTACTCAGCAGCAATCACATTCCTCGTGTCCATAATTATCTGTTTGTGCTGAGAAGTTGCAGAGAAAGAAAGAAAGGGGTGGTTGAGGCCAACGTCACATAAACTGCATCAAGGAGAAGCCTAAGGACTTACCTATCGGAGTAGGTTGAACACTAGAAGTGAAGAGCTTCACACAAGTTCATCCTATAAAAAAACTTTATCACCAAACTTTAGATCATTGGGCTAAAGTTACGAGGAACTGATAGAGTAAATTTTCCGTTCTTCAAATTGTGAAGTTCTTAGGATATATTTGCACTACTTTTTTAAAACAAGGACAAATATTAATAGCCGCTTAAGTATAAGAGAGAGACATTGCAAGTTGGAAGTATAAGCAATATTGGGGAAGGATGATACACTATTTTCTATTGAAGTAGACTTACAAGCTAATTTTTGTTAACATCTTCTTCCTCCTCGTCTATTCATTCTTTTAGTTAATCACATTCTATTCCAAAAATTTGAGAAAAGTAACATACCTCCTCATTTATGGACACACTTTTGTTTTCACTTTTCATCTGCACAAAGTAAAATAGGCCATAGTAGAGCTTTTCGTAGGTTGTTATCTTTAATAACAGTGAATGAATGAAGTGAAGTCGCCATGCAGCTATTGTCCGTGACAGAGAAATTGTTCAGATATTACCCTTCTTTTTCTTTGTCAACTGAAGTTCGAAATACTGCTCCTGAACTTCACACTAGTGATGCACCTGAAGTTTGAACTTAAATAAGAATTTTTGGTTGGTTGCTTATTATCATATATATATATGTATAGGTAGTGTGAGATCTTCACTAGAATTGCCAGAGGAGGAATGGGAACATACCTTTAAGACGAATCTCAGAGGGGCATGGTTGGTGTCAAAATATGTTTGTAGACGCATGCGCGATGCTAAACAGGGCGGAGGATCTGTTATTAATATCTCTTCAACTTCTGGTCTGAATCGGGTACTACCACCCGGGAGTCTTGCTTACACTTCTTCAAAGATGGCTCTTGACATGCTCACTAGGGTACGTACTAACTAGTGTCTTAAAATTTGCAAGGGTACATCTACTATTTTTTTTTTAATCGAATAGTCCAGTTAATTTCTTCACTGTTATTCAAATAATAGAAGATGATGGCACTTGAATTGGGAGTACACAATATCAGAGTGAACTCAATATCACCAGGAATATTCAAATCTGAGATAACAGAGAGCCTTATGCAAAAGGAATGGTTCAATAGTGTTATTTCGAGAATCGTTCCTCTGAGAGATCTTGGAACGACAGATCCGGCTTTAACATCACTCATCAGGTATTTAATCCATGATTCTTCAGAATATGTATCCGGCAATATTTTCATTGTTGATGGCGGAGGTACCTTAACTGGTGTCCCGATTTTCTCATCACTCTAGAACAAGGCAGATTCATGATTTAAGTTCGATGAGTTCAACCAAGGCCGAATTAAGGATTTTTAGAATAGCGACCTCAAGTTAATATACAATAATAGTACATTGAATAGTTCATTAGGATCATTCAGTGTACACCTAAACTTTTTTGTAATTCTAATTACCTTCCTATGCTTGGCTACTCGATAGTCTCAATCCTCCCTCCTGTATGTTGATGTGGCAAAAAAATTGTCCAAAAATAGTGGAATTCCAGCTATATAAAGAATTATAACTATTTATTTCAAATTATGTATTATTTCTTTTTTTGGGCCAATGTGTAAACTGTGGCTCTGCAAGCATGCATAAAAAGTAGGTAATCTGAATCTTGAAACTGCCAATGCAAATGAGTACAAAAAGCAGTAACTATCACCTCAATATTTCCTAATTGTATATATTGATATCTGTGGTATGCACAAAACAAAATGTTGAAGGCGCTAAAACGATGTCGCAATGGTGCAACTTCGAATTGCAAGCAGAAACACCAGATAATTAACTCTTCAAGTGTTTAGTTAGTTTTCGGCTGTCACACGCCAATTTCAGGGTTACTATGTGACTGACACTCAATGCCGTTGGCAAGTATCGAACAGACCATAACATTGTTCTACCCACCCATCATGATACATTTTTATCGACCCTACTGATCCTACACACTTATTTCATACATTTTTATCGACCCTACTGATCCTACACACTTATTTCAATCAGTCCAACCATCAACTATCTTTTGCTATTCAAAACCCGAGGGATCAGAGAGTAAGGGAGAAATGAGCCATTTCTTTACACGAACCACAATGACATAGTGATCAACATATATGCAACTTTGCAAGTCATGTCATTAACATGTAACAACTTTGCAGCATCTCAAAACTTGGATATGCAGCTTTCACCTATAGAGCTTTATAAAATAGCGGAGAGACTGAAACAAGGATGCAGTTGAGAAACAAGATATTATCAGAGTGTTTGCCGAGCAGACTCTGATCAATTGTCACAAAACTTGTCTAGTGATTTGACATAAGCCAAGCGAGAGAAGAAGCGCTGCATTAGTTGGAAACAACAAATATGTAGTATAAAAATTAGAATATTATTAATAATACAGATAAAAAGCCCTGAAAGCATATCAATCTCAAGAGTGAAGTACATATCTTAAAAGTTTCTACCTTCCATAAAATGTGTTCCAACAGTCCCATAATTTAGGGTACTCCTGATGCAAAATTTACCCACTATAACATAAAGTCACAAAACTTTACCCACTATAATACTCCCTCTGTTTCAATTTGTTTCTCTTACTTCCTAATACATAGATAGACACCTTAACTTAATTTAACTTGGCCCTGTAAACACATTTTCCGATGTGCATTTTCAAAAATTGAGGTGTTTACGAGGCCAACTTAAACCAAGTCAAGGTGTCTAGATGTTCATTTTCAAAGTTGGGATATTTAGTTGCTGGTTGAAGCCAAGTTAAGATGTCTATCTATGTATTCTGCCTTTCTAACTTGACAACTCTTTAGTTTAAACATTATACATATCTTTAGTTTAATACCACAAGATTAAAGATCATTTTGGTGCATTATACATATATTTAGTTTAATACCACAAGATTCAAAAATCTTCTTTACTTTCTTAAACTCCATGCCCAATCAAACTAAGACAAACAAATTGAAATGGAAGGAGAATTGAAGTCACTGGTCAAGTGTGTGACCATTTCATCTAAAAGCTTAAGCTACTGAGAGAGCACATTTTTATTTACTTAATTATATCTTCAACACGCCCCTCTTGTGCGGGCCTGATTTTTTTGTCATGGCCAGGCACGTGAAAATTCTTTTTATAATGGGTGCCAGTGATACTCAGATCACAGGACCTCTGCCTGCACTTAAGCCATGTTAAACTGTGTGACAGTTCATGTAAAAGTTTAAATTGTTAGAGTGAGCACACTTTTAATTACTTACATCAAAGAAAACGATCAACGTTTAAAGTTATACATAAATACAAGAATTCTCAGGATATTATCAAACCCAACTTTTCTCTTTTTGGTGATCCTTTTGCTTGCAAAGAAAGAGGTTTCTCATACTCCAGCTGAATACCCCAACACGCTTCGGTCGCAGACACTATAGATACCTCAAGTCGGCAATAATCGTTTGGGTTCTTCCCTTCCTTATTCTCTGAAGTGCGCCACCATGTTTTAAATGGTATGAAGATGAAATTCATCACAAGACTATCGTTACAGCATGCGTGAACGGAATACTTCAAGGAATATTTTCTTTCAGGGTCAGATTCGCAGATCAATGAAGCCTGTATACCAAGCTGAAATGCATCCACAAGAAAACATATTGAAAACCCCATGAATTTTTCGGTATACCAAGATGAGATCAGGTCAATTGAGATCTTCCTTTGATTTGTAAACTGATAACCGAACGTCTCTGGAATTCTTACTTCGGGAAAAGAAATGCTATAATATCTCCTTTCATGAAAGTCATTCTGAAACAAAAACTTCGTTTTAATATAGTAATATACATCAATCGAAAAGAACCAACATCTATGTATGTGAGGGAAAGATAAAGAACCTGGATACATGTCCTGAGAAATTGCTGTATGAAGTGGTTAGTTGACACAGTTTTGCATTCGAGTTTTTCATGACCATGCCATGATAATGAGATATTTTCCAGCATAACACACTGCATTACTAGACCTCTGACGCTCTTCAAAGCTAAATTATAATCAGCATATAGTTTCACTAAATTTGGGGGAAGTTCTTTGGGAAATTCATTAAGATTCAAACAGAATTGCACGTTCAGGCTTCGAAGGCTTAAGAGCTTGTTGATGCTGCTAGGTAAACAAGAAATGTTTCTTCCACTAACCCTCAAGGACTCCAAAGAGTGCAAGGATCCAAGTTCCTCAGGAAGTCCACCCAATATGTCGCAGTTACCAAGCTCTAGATGTTTTAAGGAGGATAAAGCTGATAGTTGATGGAAAACAAAACTTGACGAATGCTGAAGTTGTTGTTCATGGGAGAATTTTAATATCTCCAGTTTTCCAAGCTTCGTGATGGAGAGGAGTGTTGGCTGGTAGATTGCCGTTTTGCCAGCATCAATTAACACTAACTGTTGCAGATCACCAATGTTTTCTGGAAGCTTCTCTAGCTTTTTGCAGCCGCAGAGGTGAAGAGTTTGAAGATTCTTCAAATTACACATGCTGTTTGGTAGACTTACAAGATCTTCACAACCGTCCAATCTGAGAATAGCAAGGGCGCTCAAATTCTCAATTGACAGAGGCAATTCTCTAATTCCAGTATATTCCAGGCACAGGTCTGATAAGCCATGATTATCTCCATTGATCTCTGGAAATCTATCTAACTTAGGGCAATGAGATATATCGAGTACTTCAAGGGATTCCATCTGAATAGAGTTTGGAAGCTTCTTAAAGTTCTCACAATCACGTATGAAGAGTTCTTCAAGCTTCTTCTGAACTTCAAGAGATTGGGGGAGCTCTACCAATCTAGAACACTGTGATATATGGAGTTTCTTCAATCGTTCTGATTCAAAGATGCTGTTTGGCAGCATTGAAATTTTATTGCAACTTGTAATCCAGAGAATTTCAAGATACTGAAATGTGTCCGGAATACTTTCAAGATCTTCACAATGATTCAGGTCTAAATAGCTCAGGCCGCTGAGGGACAAGGGTAAGCTTCTTATCCAGGGAGAACCTACAGAAAGCGATGCTAAGCTCAGCATATCTCCACCTATATTTGGAAATTTTTCTAAACTTACGCAGCGAAGGAGCCTGAGTATCTCAAGAGATTCCAGGGGAACAAATTCTGGAAGCTTCTTAAGTTTTCTACAACCAGTGAAATTCAAAGAAGTAAGCATTCTGCAATGTCCAAGAGAAGGATGGACCTTTTCCAAATTCTCACACTCCCCTAAATCTAGTATCTTCAAGTTTGGAATATCACCAAAATCAGGGGTTTCTGCTAACCCAAGGCTTTCGCTGAGATCCAAATACTTCAAATTGCTAAATTTCTGTTTTGAAACAAGAACAAGATATAGAACAAACGTTTTTCAGAAATACACGTCAGCTTAAGCAGTACTAATAGAATAGGGTTAATACATATATGAACATTGAAAGAACTAGTACTAGTTTCAAGGGTATCTAGTTCCATCCTGTTAGGAGTAACCAGACAAATACATGGACGATTTTATGCACGGAAAGATGCAGTGGCTGATCCATGAGGTGGCTTGGGAAGCACGTGTACCCATCCCCCTTGTCCGAGACTACAATTTAGTCCATATGTTTCAGATAATTGTTAAAGCCCACAGGGCACCTATCAGCAAAAGAAACCAGGGGATGCACTTGTTTATTCCTGAGGCTCTTGGGCTCTTTATATATGGACTAGAGATCAAACCCACTTAGTAGCGCTTTTGTCAATTTTTTCTCTTCAGTCATGATTTTATTTCAACTATATAATTTTTCCAATGTAAAGCACCATGCAGAATTCCTTATTTATCTCTCTTTCACTGATCGTGTCGCAATTTAGAGCTCTTTTATATATGAGTTTAAACTTCTTCGATGTCCTATGTTTCCATCAAATAAGGAATGACTTAAAGGTTGCTTCTTTCTGATCTACATGTTCTTCCTGATCTTAGGTGATTTTTCCTCTATGCACTTGTGCATTCATACAGTCGCACAAATTTGTAGTCAGTATTCTATGAAAATGCACAAGATTAGTATGCTGGAAATGTTCGATTTTAAGTTTTTCAGGTAGTGAAAAATTGATGGGTTATATTACCTATTAGTTGGATAAAAGACCACTAGGACACATTGAGTTATGTGGATTGAACTGGGAAATGCCAAAAAAAAGAAGGAAATTTGTGCATATGAGAAGGAGAAAGCACAACCATACCTTTGATAGTGGACAAAGTTTGATGAGACTACTAGCTTCTAAAGAAAGCCCAACGAGATGTAATGGTTCAAAACTCTCCGGCAATGAACTTGAAGGATAGAATCGCCAGTCAATCCACCGCAAGCTAGAGGGAAGACACGTAATAGTGCTATTTACAAATTCGTCTTTAGTGATTATGAGCGCCTGTAATCTATGCATCTTCTTGAATATCTCGTCTTTAAAATAGTAGGACCTTGAGGTTTTCAGACTTTCCACTTTCTCTGCTTCCTAAAAAGAACGAAACATATCTTCATTTGTTAGGAATAAGAAGTGCGGAAGAACCTTGAAGGGACAAACAATATTCTAAGAGCTTACGAAATTATCAATTTTGTTAAAATATTACTTACCAACTTTCCAGCAAAAAGGTCACCAACCTTCTCGGGAAGCCATATTCTGCTGTTTGTGTACTCTTCCCTTGAGACATTTTCACCCATTTCTCTTATCAAATTATGCATCACAAAGTAGTCCATATTATTGATGGATATGAGAGATTTTTCGATGAGGTAGCTTATTCCTATCAAGTTAATACCGCAACTTTGAAGTACTCGTTCCACATAATTTCTTGAATAACTATTGTACAAGCATGCTATATCTAGGAATATTCTCATCTCATGTTTATTCAATCCGTCAAGACTAATCTTAAGCTTTCCTAGAATGTCGTCATTTGGGATTTTCTTCAGTCTATCAATTATATCTCTCCATTGCTCTTTGTTTCGTCTGTAAAAAGAAGAACCCAAAACTTTAAGAGCTAACGGAAGTCCATCAGCATACTTCACCACTTCACTTGAAAGATCCTCAAAATCTCTCTCTGGAAATCTCCTTTTAAAAGCATGTATACAGAACAGTTCAAGAGCGTCATTCTCAGACAACAGTAGAACTTCATACACTTTATCAGCCTCCTTGACACAAGTGATTATTAGATGCTTGTCTTTCGTGGTAATCAAAATTCTACTGCCTCTGCCAAACCACTCTGGTCCTCCCACTACAAGTTCAAGTTGATTTAGATTGTTTACATCATCAAGAATGACCAAAACTTTCTTCCAGCGAAGTCCATTCCTTATAATTCTCGCACCTTGATGTTCACTAGTTATAGTCATCTTTTTCCCCAAGAGTTCGCGGATGAGAGATTTCTGTAACCATGTTACTCCCTTTTTCTGGTACATTTCTCTAACATTACCAAGAAAACAATTAGCTTCAAATCGATGACAATATCTCTCATATATAACACTTGCAATTTCTGTCTTCCCAATACCACTCATCCCCCATATACCAATGAAACGAGCATCATCTGATTCCATATCTATTAATGACATTACTTTCTCAATTTGAGATTCAATACCCACTAAGCTTTCCGAAAAAGGTGAAATAACTTGAAGCGATTTCGGAAATATGTAATCAACTACCTCCTTAATGCATTCTGCCTCATCCCTATATGTTACAATGAAAAGAGCCATTATGTCAATTAAGCTTTGGAAATCAAACACGATGGATTAAGATGGTGCATTGACAGCAGATATGGGCTAATAAATTGAGAAACATGATTCTCTTCTGCTATATAATTGCATTCTGGGCAACTGGACTATACCTTGGAGGATTAAAACATTGTGTCTGACATTAAAAAAAAATGGTGGACGACAATGGTCTTGTAACACCCCGTAATTTCGATGTTCCTTGTTGTGCCTTTCGAGCTAAGAAAAAATGAGTTATTTGGAGTTTAGAACCTTTGGAAATGTTGTTGATTTGAACCGGGGGATTTTAGAAGGTAAAAAACGCGAGGAAAATATATTTGTGGAGCCCAAAACAGTGTGTCTCCGTGTTATCCCCGTGCCACGGAGCAAGGGGATAAGAAAAATCAATTTACGCACAAAACAGTGCCCCTCCGCGATACCTCTGTGTCACGGAGCTATTTTTCTGATTTTGCCTCCGTGCCACAGAGGTAGTTTTCTAGCGATGATCTCTCTATCCTCCTACGCGTTTTTAAGGGCCTTTTGGTCTTTTCCTTACCCATAACTGTCCCCCAACTATTCTAAAATGTTTCCCTACATTCCCATTAGCCATATATCGATTAAAACCTCTTCTCATATTCTCTCTAAGTCAAGAAACAAGTCAATTCCATAAGTGGATCCAAAGGTCAAGCTTTTCTCAAGTTTCTTCGTCAAAAAGGCATGTTGAACACTCCCTATTTCAACTCCTATTTAATATGTGATTTTATTATCATTATGTATATTCGTAGATGGTTTGAAACTAGGGTTAAGAATTTATTTATGCAAAGCTTGAAGATTAATTTTTCCCTCTTGTTATAAATGGTTTCTAAGTACTAAGAAAGGGTTTTTGGAGACTTGAACATACTTGTTGAAAGGATAATCTTCGTTATAGATTTACAAGGTTAAATGTTATGAACAATGAAAATTATGACGTTAAACTCCTTTCAAAAGTTGTTTACAATGGGGAATTTGGATGTTTATTCCGTCTTTTGAATACTATATGGCATGAAATGATGACAGGTTTTATGACTATTATGAAAATCCCATTACGGCTATGTTTGAATTTAAAGACTGAAAACAAAGAGTCTATAATGTTTCATGATAATGAGTTGGCAAAATATGGATGACTTGCAAGTCTTAGTACGACGGTACTAAAATGTAAATGCCATAATGAAAGACTCTATGGATAAAGGTTTATGAAAATGGTTTTAATGGGGCGTACTTGGGAATTATGTGGTTCACCGAGAAGGTGTAGTCCTTGTGACCAACTCTAACACTTCAGGTGCTACGATTACATGAAAATATACAATAGTCGGGGTATAAGGCTAAATGAAGGAAAGGTAAAGAAACCTGTGTCGAAAACGAGCATGCGAAGAAGGAAAGACCTAAGACTCAGAGGTGAGTCACGGCAGGACTCACGTGGCGAGAGTCCCACCCACGTGACGTGGGTGGCTGCCGTGACCAACTTCAGAGAGTTGGACAATTGTTTGATAATTGTCTGATTTCCACGGAAGGGGTCACGTGGCGTGACTCCCACTCACATGGCGTGAGTTGGTGCCGTGGATAACTTCAGAGACTTGGAAAATATGGTCTGATTCCCACGACACCAGCCTACGTGGCGTGACTGGTGTCGTAGACACCAGTCATGATACCATGGAATTTTGCCGTCTTTGTTGATCTGTGTTGACCAGATGGAATGTTTGAGTGTATTAGGTGTTGGGCTGGATCTATATTGAGGCCCAAATATCATATAATAAGCCATGGGCCTCAACAAATATAAGAAAGACCCATTCAACATGGATCAAACTTGTGGCCAAGGATTAATTAGACTTGAGGGGCTTTATAAGACACAAAAATCAGCATTTATTCACATAAACACACATGCCATTTCTAGATATCTCTCAAAGTCATTCTTATCTCATAAACCCTAAGGCAACAACACTTGGTTGGGACAAGATCATCTCTTTGCAATTATTGGTAAGTGCTTACGCTTATGAATCTTATGGATTAATATATTATGTATATGTAAGGTGGTGTAGATCATGATGGTTATGTTCCAAAGTGTGGGGAAGTCCACTTTGTTTGTGGAATAAAGTGATATGGTAGTAGAAGAGGAGGTAGGATGATATATCCTATGTGGAGGATGTTGGATGGTTTTATTATCGTATTGTGAACTTGTACTAGTCTTGGTTCCTAATGTGAGTTCCCTTATGTGTAGCATAGAAGGAAGGTGGAATTGTTGTAGTCTCATATTGCAAGGCTAAGGTATGTAAGGTTTCTCTTTTCCATGACCTTGGGTCACATCTCTTGTTCATCGGTTGACCGTAGTAATTCCTTTCCGAAATATGTTTCATTCCAAGTAAGTTGTTAGAAATCGTTGTTTGTATGCCGCTTATTCATTGCCTATGGTTCCCAAGTGACCATAATGTCGCAACCACCAATGTATCACTTTCATAACGAAATAATTGAAGTAATGCATATTCGTGTTTCTTGGGTACGGGTGGTAGCTCAAAGGGGCGAAAGCCTAGCTAAAGACGATCCCGATTGGTTATTGGACACAGGGGGTAGCCCAAAGGGGTGCAAACCTAGCTAAGGTCGAACCTGCTTTATTGATTTATGGGTGGTAGCTCAAAGAAACATAAGCCTAGCTAGAGACGATCCCACTATTATGACCCACTGATTAGTTGGGGCCCGGGTACGATATGAGTTATTGATGATGATAATGAACGTAAAAGCAAAGAAAGTAATGAACGTAATGCATTTGGTTCCACACACACAGAACGGTGGTTTATCCATATTGGCTACTTATTTGTCTCTGCTTTCATTGAAATTCCTATGTTGCTTATATTTGCTTATAGCCTTACATACTCAGTACATTCTTCGTACTGACGTCCCTTGGGGGACTTACCTTACTTGCTGTAGGCGCAGGTGCTAGTAGACCTCCACTGTAGGTTGCAGATCTTTTGCTGAGTATTGGTGAGCTCCAGTTGCTTCGGGGCTTTCCAAGTCACATGTGTACATTGGTTTTTGGTACTGTGTAAATATTGCATAAGAATGGTTATGTATCAATTAGAGGCTCTATAGACATATGTGAGGAGATGAATGTAAGTGATGTATATCCATTTTGACTTGATGGCTCCAACGGCCAAGTTGTATATATATCACATGTGTTCCATGATTTCCGCTATTGGCATCTTGTAGTTGCATCTGACAGTAAAGTTCATCGACTGGTATGCGTATAAGTGTTCAAGAGTAAAGATTGATTCTCTCGGGCCTCATCGGCTTCGGGTGCCAGTCCGCCCCGTTGGAACCCGGGACGTGACATCAACGCCGGAAACCTATGTTTGCCGACATAGGGATGGTTCGCTCTTAAAAGGGACGAACTTGACACGCACCTCTATAAGGGCGGTATGTTATGATGGCCACACTATGTTCATATCAATTCATGCGGCAAACATGGATTGGGGCCCCGCCGGTTGGGCGAATACCGGACCCATATCAGCCCATGGGTTACCTAAGGTCCGTGAAACTACATAGTCCATGAAGTAAAGTTTTAAGGATGATTATGTTTGTATTCATCAATGTCTTATCTCAGGATTTTTTTTACACTTGTGAGTTACATTGTGTATCTTATGGTTTTTAAATGTTTACTTTTGATTTTCTTTACTGACCTGATGATATAAATGTTTTGAACTCTTATATTATTATTATGTAAATTGCTTTGGTCCCTTTCCTTGGGTCGCATGCTAATACTCATCATATTGACCGTCCTCGAACGCTACATCCTTTCATGATGTAGGTTCCGAAGCCTTTACTCGCGACCCGGTTCAACATTAGGATTCATGCAGGACAGCAGTTCGCAAGTGGTGAGCCATCCATCTTCCGGAAGCCATTCTGTTTTATCTTCTTGGATCTCTACTTTGGTTTTATGGTATTGCCAGGGCCATGTTTCGGCTTAGGATTTCATTCGCATTTGTTAGAGGCTTCGTAGACGTTTTTGGTAGATGTTTTATTATGTTTTCAAGACACTTGCTTAAGTACTATTTCAAAGTTGAGTCTTTTATTTCCATGGGTCTATTTCTGCATCTTGTTATACTATGCTTATGATGTAATGCTAAGGGGTCTCCTCAGACCAGCAATGGTTTGGGATGCCCGTTACGTCCAGGGCCTCGGCTCGGGTGGTGACAGGTCTATACTGTATTCATTAAACACTGCTATATAGAGACCAAATCAGGTTGCGGATAGGATGGCCTCCATGAGCAACCAGTTGGAGGTAAGGTCATTTAACTATGCCTAGACAAACCAGAGGTTTTTAAAACACTGATAGATAAAAAGTAGAGACAGTTGTTTGGACTCTACCCAAAAAACAAAAACAAGAAGACAAGGAAATTGATCCTATTTTAACGCAAAAAGGAAAGAAATCTTACTTATAATTTTTTAGATCATGCCCTACTATTTTCCCTGTCTCCGCAAATGCAGACCTCCATCTGTGAACCTTCTCAATTTCATCTTTGAGTTTTTCCTCATGTTGGGAAAATGACTCAGCGAATGGGGGATCTTGATGGCGTACTTCTGATGGACTGACATCATAAAAGATTGGAATCACAATCAGTTCCAATTCATTTCGGCATTTTATGATGTGTGCAAGCTCCTCTAAGCACCATTTAGAGGATGCATAGCTTTTGGAAAATATCACAATGGCAGATCTGGACTCTTCTATGGCTTTCAAAAGTTCATCAAAAATTGATTTTCCTGTTTCCAGCCGCTCATCATCTTTGAAAACAAGGATTCCTTTTGTTTTCAGAGCATCACAGAGATGACTCACAATGGTTCTACGTGTATCTTCACCTCTAAAACTCAAAAAAACATCATACTTCCAAACTTTGCAGGAAGATGAAGAAACATAAGACATTCTTGAAGAATATTTTCTAAAGCCTAAACAGCAAAATTCTCAACCTTGGTATGGTGAGAAAACTTAGATAATCAGTCTTTCTGGTACTGCTTAACAATGAGTAGGACTTTACCTTCTTTAACTATTGCTATTCTTCCATGACTAATGGGAAATTTCTTATCATCTTCCTTCTTGTCATCTAATTGTACTCTTGTCAGAATAGAGGAAAAGGTTTGAATTGGTCAACAAGGAGAAAATCAAAATTGAAAACAAATAAAACAAATAAAAAGTCAAAAATCATCATACTTCCAAACTTTGTAGGAAGATGAAGAAGCACTAGAAGAAGAAGCATAAGACATTCTTGAAGAATATTTTGCTTCGATAATCGGTCCTTGTGGTACTGCTTAACAATGTGTAGGACTTTACCTTCTTTAACTGTTGCTATTCTTCCATGACTTATGGGAAATTTCTTACTCCCTCCGTTTTCCTTTTTAGTTCGTTTCAAAAAGATTTTTTTTTTTTTGATAATATTTTAATTTTAACTTTTCACATGGCATGTTTAAGACCATAAGATTAAAAGACATTTTGATATATTTGCCATAACTTTAATTTAGGACCACAAGATTCAAAAATCTTCTTTATTTTTTTAAACTTCATGTCAAGTCAAACTAGGTCATTTTTTTTAAAACGGAGGGAGTATTTTTCTTCCTTCTTGTCGTCTAATTGTACTCTTGTGAGAAATTAAATAATGGAATAGAGGAAAAGTTTTGAATTGGTCAACAAGGAGAAAAGAAAATTGAAAAGAGAAAACAAATGGAACAAATAAAAAGTCAATGGTACAGCTCATTGTGAAGTCCCAAGCAACATCTTTGTCAATGATGTCCGAATTCTTAGTACTTAAAACACAAAACCTACAACCATACTTTATTTCTTCCTACAAGTTGCAGGATAAACCAAAGGGGTAATCAGGCATTTTTCTACCAATTGGGGCTCATTAAACACTTCCGTCCGGTGAATTCTCCAACTACTCGATGAGAAAAATAGTCATCCGTGAATGCTCCAAATCTTAAACATGTCATAACAACGTGATAGTAAGATTTTTCCTCATTTGACATACCGACATGTTGGGGATAAACCCTGACATAGAAATAATATTTGTGATAATAATAGCGGAATAATAACGTAGCATCGTGATATGATAATCAATAAAAATAAATAATAAGGAGACAGATATTTTAACGTGAAAATCCTTCTGAATAAGGGAAAAAACCACAGGCCCGAAAGGAGCAAAATAATCCACTATAATGCAAAATTTTACACTTTGTAAGTCCGAATAAATACTCTAGCAACTACTACATATTCAAAAAAAATAATACTTTTTGATTTTTTCACCTCACTATAATACTACTCACACACTATTTTCTTACTGCTCACACACTATTTTCTCACGCTCTCCGTGAGATGCTCTCAACAACTATTCTTAGTTGCTGTTTTTGGTGTGTTGAAATGAGGAGACAGAGAGCTCCTTTTATAGGTGAAGCCACCTCTCTTTCCACCAATCAAAATTGAGGAAAGATTGCAATTTGCAAATTTGCAAGTTGCTGCCGCTATCTTCAGCCCCACAACTTATACACAAGTTGTTACACCAATAGAAAACTTTTTCTTTTATTTCCTTTCTATTTTTTGTTTTTCTTTTAATTGGGGATGGACCCCACACAACAAAGGTTAACATGAACAAATTAGTTGAAATTGGGAAGAATCTGCTGAAACAAAACAAATTTCAAGAATTGATTTGCATACAGGTCTATTTGAACCATACGAACTTGGTGGCTCAAATGAAGAAGCATACTGTGAGATTTGTATAATAGGAAGTGTAACTTGTTCACACCAAATTGATTGTTACATAAGAAGATACTTATTGTATTATGTAACAATGGATTCAACAATACAATAGTAACAACCAAAACAAACATTAACAACAAAATACAAGAAAATCATACAAATGTAACAATGGAATCAGCAATACGATAGCAACAACTGAAACAAACATTAACAATGAAATACAAGAAATCCACAATTCAAAACACTTGCACCTTTTAATGTGCTTACTTATTAGCACAAACATTAACGATCAGTGCTTCTTGGTATTCAACATTCAAAGCTTATTTCTATACCAATAAACACCTTTTCCTTGAGACCCTTCGTCTTTCTCAACATAGACACATTCCATCATATCCCTCCACAATGCCTTAAACATTGAAGTATCGTCAACTTGGTAGTATTCTCCTAGTAATGGCTTGATAGCATTGGTTGCCTCCACTGCATGGTAATGTGGTATGTATGAGAATATATGATGCAAAACATGAGTATTTGTAATATCGTGGAAGACCTTATTTAGCACACCATAGTCTCTATCTATCGTAGCTAGAGCTCCTCTTAGATAATCCCATTCGGATAAATCAAAATGTGGAATTGAAGCGTGAGTGTGCTGCAAGATAGTGATTACTACTACTAAGCCATTCATAATGAGGAGGGGCACCCCATAGATGCATACAAGCCAAGTTAGCCCTTTTGTCAAAGCAACGCGATACAACACGTAGGCAGCTGCAAGCACACCTGCATCTGAGATGTAGATTTGTATCCTCTCATGGTCATTATATATCGGGCTATATGGATCGAAGTGACATACAGAACGTTCATATTTTTTGCCAGAGACATTGAACGTCAAGTATAAAGGCCAGGCAAAAGTGAAGGTGAAGGAAAGTACGAGTAATCGTCCTAGTGGGTTGTTCAAGTATTTGTAATACCATCTTAGTTTGGATTTCAACCTGGGTACGTAGACTTCATCATTATCGAGGCAATTAGTGTTGGAGTGGTGACGACGGTGACTAATTTTCCACGAGAAGAATGGTGTTAAAAGTGCAGAGTGGACGATAAGGCCAACAGTGTCATCTACCCATCTGTAATCACTGAAGCCATGATGGCCACATTCATGGGCAATGACCCATATTCCAGTCCAAACACAACCTTGAGCGATCCAGTAAGCAGGCCATGCTAGGTAAGTTAATGGGGATGGAAGTAGGGGGAAGTAAGTGTTGGCAATGTAGTAGAAGATTGAGACAATTATAAAATCCTGAATAAGATAGGCGAATGAGTGAATGAGAGATCGCTGAAAACAGTGAGGAGGAATGGCCTTCTTGATGTCACCAAGTGTAAAGGGAGGCTTTGAAGATGGAGCTCTTTTCTTTTTTTCAGTTTTAGTTGTTTGAGAAGACATATTGCCACCACCTCCCATTTTTGTTCTCCTGCCTCTTCAATCCTAAAATCTGCACCAATTAATTAGTTTGTCTCGAATTAATTTTGTTCACCTATTAATGAAAATATGAAAATATTAACATAAAACCTATGTTGCTCAAACTCTTCAAAAATATCATAAGGTGTGTGTCGGATCCTTCAAAAATAGTGCTTTTTTAGAGGATCCGACACAGGTGCGGCAATATTTTTGGAGAGTACGAGCAACTTAGAAGAAAACAATTCAACCTGCATGGCAAATGAATCAAGCATAAAGTACTTTTTTTAGGAAAAAAAAACGTTAACGATTATAGCTTTTGGTATGTTGATATATAAGCGCTTAATCGTAATAAGGGGTATTAAAGCCAAGATCACGAGTTCATTCCTTTATGCTTCATATGTTTAAGAATTAAGTATAGTACTCCTTTTGTGTGACAATACTTGTCCATTATTGACTTGACACGTAAATTAAGAAACAATAAATAAGAGAAGTAATTTTGCCATATCACACTTGAATATAATAAATTTAATGTCTTGAAAAATGCATTGAGTGATAAATAACACTCCCTCCATTTCCTTTTATTTGCTCCCCTCTTTTTCCGTGAGTCAATTTGACTAAGTTTCAAAGCTAAAATATATTTGATTAATTTAATTTTTAAAAATAAAATTTAGATATTCAAAAACTATATGAAAAGTACTATAAATTGCAATTTTCCTTTTTTCAATTTGATTAAGAAATATATCTTAAAATGTTGGTCAAAGTTTCTATCGTTTGACTCTAAAAATAAAAAGGGAGCAAATAAAAAGGAATGGAGGGAGTATTTAATACCAAGGGTAAAATGGGCAAAACTGAGTAAATTATCCATTGGTTTTTTAGACTGGACAAGTATTACTGGACATCTATTTTTAGTATAGTAGATAAATATTGTTGGACGGAGGGAGTAGTTTAATTAGTATCTTGTTTATTACTCCCTCCGTTTCAAAAAGAATGACTTAGTTTGACTTGGCACGGAGTTAAGAAAATAAATAAGAATTTTTAATCTTATGGTCCTAAATTAAAGTTATGTCAAATGTATCAAAATGTCTTTTAATCTTGTGATCTTAAACATGTCACGTGGAAAGTTGAAATTAAAGTGTTGCCAAAAAAAGAAATAGGTCATTCTTTTTTAAACGAATTAAAAAGAAAAGTAAGTCATTCGTTTTGAAACGGAGAGAGTATATAAAGACAGATTGGTAAAAAGAAATACCTCAAAACTCAAAAGGGACTTTCTTTTAGCTTTACTCTTGACTCTTGAGTGGTTTCTCATCCACTTTGAATGTGTTATATATAATGGCTATATGTGGGACCCAGTAGCCATCCTTCTCTGACCAATTCAATTTTAAAATTACTACATCAATGGCTAGAGCCTATATTGTATTTAGATCTCAACAGAAAGTGGCCATTTGCATGGAATAAAGATTCCAATTTTGCCATTATTGTAACTTAATTTGTGTATTAGTTGCCTTGATTAACAATTGTATGGTCGAGGAATCTTAATACCACAGTTGGTTGGCTACTTGAACTTTCACCTTGTTGGTGATGAGGGTTCGATTCCCCATTTTGTAATCTCCTTATCCATTTTAATTTCCATTAAAAATACAATTGTATGATGAGATATCGAATATTTTGTGGTGATTGTTGGAATAGTTTGCCAAAGTTGATGCGATGCCTCTATCGTGACCAAAGTTGATGTGCTGGTATTGTGACAAAAGTGGACTTGGGTATGATTCCCAACAGACCTCTGAAGATACTATAAGTATTGTTCTTCTCCAAAAATGAAAAGATAACATACAGAACAATGATTTTATCTCTTCATGTCTCAATACTCATTACATAAAACAATTTTGTTCTTGTGAGAAATTCAAGTCAATTGTTGAAACTTGAATTTCATAAACTTTTGTAACAAAATTCCGGAGGAATTCTGTGATTATCCTTGCAACAATTAGGAGAGAGGCCTGAATTTCTTAAGGACATAAACTTACCGGCGATGCTTCAGCTCATTTTTGTTTGCGTATTTTAAAAAATGGTCCAAAGTAGAGTCGTTAAAATGGACTTGGTTCAACCGAACCCACTACTTGGGTGGAATATCAAGCTCAGGCAAATAAATTTTTGGGTATTATCTCCGATACCACCAGCGACGTATGCATAATTTTTTGTAAGCGGTGTCGATATTTTAAAAAATAAATAATTAATATAATAATAAAAACTATTTGAAGTGTGCTAATAAAACATAGTAAATCAAGTAAACTACTAATAGTGTTTTCTGACTTTTCATATTTTGAGATGTATTCATAATTGTCTCATTGTCCATTTCCTTGTGCACAAGTAATTTCATTTCTACTTAACTTAGTCAATTGTATTAGTCCAACTGGTTTATATTTTCGACTTTTCATATTTTGAGATGTATTCATAATTGTCTCATTGTCCATTCCCTTGTGTACAAGTAATTTCATTTCTACTTAACTTAGTCAATTGTATTAGTCCAACTGGTTTATATTTCCGAGTAATTTCATTTCTACTTAACTTAGTCAATTGTATTAGTCCAACTGGTTTATATTTCTGACTTTTCACATTTTGAGATGTATTCATAATTGTCTCATTGTCCATTTCCTTGTGCACAAGTAATTTCATTTCTACTTAACTTAGTCAATTGTATTAGTCCAACTGATTTATATTTCTGACTTTTCATATTTAGAGATGTATTCATAATTGTCTCATTGTCCATTTCCTTGTGCACAAGTAATTTCATTCCTACTTAACTTATTAGTCAATTGTATTAGTCCTACTGGTTTATATTCCTCATTTAACTAAGCATTGGAAGGTTGGAGGTTTGAAACTCCATTGCAACCTTTATTTTTAACATAGGGCAAGAGTTTCCGAAAAAGTCCAAAAATGAACCAGTTACTGAGGTTCGAACGCTTTTGCTATGCACCGAACCAATGAGCCAAGGCAGTTAAATTATTCAAGCAGTGTCATTTATTTAATTTATATTTATATTCTGTTTTTTTTCTTCAGATTACTCATATATATATAATACAAAAAAAATTCACGAAGCAGTGTCACATGACACCCCTTTGCATAGGATGGGTCCGCCACCCCTTTATTCGCTGTGACAAAGTTGTCACCAAAAGTTTCAGTCACGGTACTTTTCTCAGCGACCCTTGGTTCGCCACCAAAGGTCCTATATCCATGTATACCACATTGAATTTGGTATAAAAATAACACAGAGATTACCATACTAAGTAACTATATATTCTGGAATTGAAAATAGCTAACCAAACCAACAAAACGATACAAATTTTTGTACTATGATTATTACTTTTCTTAATAAATAAATTTCTTTTTTGCAAACTTTAATTTATTCTAAATTATACTATTTACTCTATATACCAAAGTGTACACAATTGAAATTTGGAGTCAACCAATTTTTTAAATGTTTTTGAATTATTTTAAATTGTTAATTATTGTGATTTATAGTACTTTTAACATAATTTTCACATAATATATGTTACTCCCTCTGTCCGAATTTATGCGGCACAGATGGAATTTCGAAATCAACCAAATTTTTTATAATATTTTTTTAAAAAGATATTTTAAATTGTTAAATATTGTGATTTATAGTACGTCTTGTGTAACTTTCACATATATAACAGAATAAAAATGAAAGTAAAACAAATAAATTAAAATAATTTTTTTTCCAAAAATAGCCTCGAGCCTCGGCTAGAAGCAGAGATGTCAACGGACAGTTGCATGCCTCTTAACTGTTTATCAATAGTAGTAATATTTGGACAAAATTGTTAACGTAGTATTGAATAAAATTAAGAGGACATTTTGACTAATGTCTTATTGTGCTCTAATTTATATTTCAACACTTAATAAGTTATAGGTATGATTGCAATTTAAAATGAAAGTGACAGAGTCAATATAACTTGATTTATATATACACTTTTAATCAATATAACTTGACTAACTGTAAGACAATCAGGGCTAAACTTGTTTAAGAAGTTAGTACACTAAAATCTAGATTTGACCAAAATTGTTAATGTAGTAGATATTGAAAAAAACTTTAATGAAGAAGTCAAATGGTTGACTACTTCAATCACTATTAACTGTCCATAATATATATTTCTAATTTGTATTTCATCACCTACCAAATGCGTCAGCTGAAGAGGATATAATTACCAGAGTTTAGACTTGGATCATTGAGCTTCCAAACTAGTATAATAAAATATTCATGGGCTTATGCTCATTACCAATAATTAAGTTTAGTAAATCTAGTGGAAAAGTAAAGAGACGAGCGAAATATTTCAAATACTAAGTCTTTCATAAATAAATGCAGAAATAGTTAAAATATCATCCAAGATTGATGTCATAAGTACAGGAGTCTCTATAATGCAATACAAGTCTGAAATTGGAACGATAAGTCTAAATGTAAGAGATACCCTGCCTGAATACTAAAGCGACAGAATAAATAAAGAGATAGAGGAAGGTGTGACAGCTAAGCAGATTATCACAACTCTCAAATGACCCAAGCTCGGACTCAAAAAGCTCCACAAGATGCGCTACGCTAGTATTCAAAATTGAATCTGCACCACAAAAGACTGCAGCAAATGTAGCATGGGTACGAAACCACATGTATCCAGTATGTCTCATAGACCGACAACGAAGTACTGACAAGATTATGTAAGAAATCATCTTCTAAATTTACAAGTTTACGTTATACTTAACAGTCAAGTTTCCACCAAAATAGGGATAATCAAAAGCTACGTAATGTTCAAACATCAATTTAGCACATAATCAAGTAAGAGTAGGGAATGTAATAATGAGATGCAATGCAATACTGTGAGATGAAATGCCTCAAATGCCAAGTAATCTCTCAGCCATATAAACACGATACTCCTCGTATATTCTTCGAGAGTTCGTGACCTATGGGGGACTTGCAAGGTTCATATACCGACACGAACGGTCTCCACTTGCCCGTGCTGACAATCTCAACGCACTATCACAATATCAAACCTTCCCAGCACGGATGATCTCCACTTGCCCAGCTCATAATCAATAGAACAAGCACATCATCAAGAGAATAGGGGATGATGATGCATCTCATTTCGATTAAATACCAAGTATGACATATATTCACCTCGACTATCACTAATATACGGGTTCAATGAAGAAACATGAATTCACAAAAAGAAACAAAGTCAACAACTCATCAACTAATGGCCATATGCTTTGGCATTCTCGATTATAATCCGTCATTTCATAGTAATAATCTTTTTCACCGTTATTCGTACCAATGTCCATCACACTTGTACAATACCCCGTCTTTAGCCTTACCCAATTATCTATTTCATTTTTAGTCTTTAATTAGCTAAACATCCCTTTAGCGGGCATGAGGCAAAGCGTTTTACTTAATACGGATGCAGCATAAGCCTCAAGCTGTTAGGTCATAAGCCCCGTAGATCTTTAATTTTTAATATTAAATAAATTAAAATATAAAATAACATAGAAATTACAGAAAATTCAAGAAAAAATATTTAAAAAAATGGTGAAAATATACGTAGAACTGCTTCATCTCAAAACATTACTCAAAATCAATATTGACTAAAAAGTAATCAGAACTGCTCATCTCAAAAGGCTAATTAGACTTTGTAAAAAAATTGAGTACAAATTTATATATTAATTTGTCAAAAAAAGAAATGAGAAGAAGGAACCTACAATTAGAAACATCAAATCAGAGCAAGTGATGAAGAATGAGTGTTTTTGTTTTGTAGTTTGCACATTGAATGTTTTCCCCCTTTACTCAGTGAAAGACGAAGAGAAAGAATAAGAATTAGAGTTAAGATAAAAAAATATTTAGACATTTAAGCTTTTTAAATCTTAAAATTTAATAGCAAGCTTAATTTTATATTTTATTGGCATTAATTAAGTACTTGTTTAGCAATTTTAATTTTAATTGTAAGAGGTTTTATGAGCTTACGCCCCAAAATTAAAACTAGCCCAACGCCTAAGTGTACGTCCAGACTGATGGGCTTACGCCTCATGATATTTTCGCCCCGACAGACCACCCCAGTGCATTTTTACCTGTGCCTCATCCTAGGAACGCCTTTTAAAACACTGACATCCCTCAACGAAGTCTAGAAAGTCTTAACATACCTCGAATGCCGAACAACGTATAACGAATCCTAAAGATTTTGCCTTTCCCTTCCGCAAAACTTTAGAATATTCTCAATCTATCAAATATGCATTAATCGTAAGCACACGAATCCATAGACATCGATACTGTTATTTTTCTGGTCCGAACCCCAAAAATCACTCAAAAAGTTAAACTCAGGCACAAAAGGACATAACTTAAATTTTATTAATAATCAATTGACCTTAGCCATCGTACATGGCCAACAAGGGAGTGGTGGTGTGGACGGTGGTCCACTTCTAATTTTAACAAAATTATATAAATTAATTATCCAAAATTATACGTCAACTAAATAACCATAGTTAAGTTATAACTTGTATTCTCTTTTAATTAATTCAACACATTTTGACTAACTATAGACAAGGATAGAATCGTGAATGAAATACATTAATATAGATTTGTTCAAGTTATAACTTGTATTCACTTTTAATTAATTCAACACATTTTGACTAACTATATTCAAGGATAGAATCGTGAATTGAAATACATTAATATAGATTTGTTCAAGTTATAACTTGTATTCTCTTTTAATTAATTCAACACATTTTGACTAACTATAGTGAAGGATAGAATCGTGAAATACATTAATATAGATTTGTTCAAGTTATAACTTGTATTCACTTTTAATTAATTCAACACATTTTGACTAACTATAGTCAAGGATAGAATCGTGAATTGAACTACATTAATATAGATTTGTTCAAGTTATAACTTGTATTCTCTTTTAATTAATTCAACATATTTTGACTAACTATAGTGAAGGATAGAATCGTGAAATACATTAATATAGATTTGTTCAAGTTATAACTTGTATTCTCTTTTAATTAATTCAACACGTTTTGACTAACTAATACAGACAAGGATAGAATCACGAAATACATTAGTATAGCTTTGTTCAAGTTATAACGTAACTTGTATTATCTTTTAATTAATTCATACATTTTGACTAACTATAGACAAGGATAGAATCGTGAAATACATTAATATAGATTTGTTCAATTTATAACTTGTATTCTCTTTTAATTAATTCACACATTTTGACTAACTATAAACAAGGATAGAATTATTTAAGAAGTTAGTACACTTTAATAATTCTAAATTTGGACAAAGTTGTTAATGTGGCGAAGGTACGTGCTTGACGGATCCAGCTCCTCTCCATTTTCATTGTCTCCATTTTTCCCAAGTTCCTACTTGGATGAGAGACACATGGCATGAGTTAAAATGAATGGTTAAGATTTAATTAATTAAACTAAGATTCTAACCATGATTTGAATAATAAATATTTTATATATTTGCTTCCAAAATTTTTAGTAATTCCAAAATTTTACTAAAGTATGGATGCCAACCATTAAAAAAACATTACTAAAACTAACGCTTGCCAACCATTAAAAAAACATCCATATATACTTTTGATATATTTAAAATTGATGAAATCATGTATTTTCCGATAAATCATAAATTAAAAAAAATAAAAGCAATTGAAACAATACTTCTTTTTAACATCTATAGAAAAAAAAATCTGCATTGCATTTTTTTAGCTAATCTATTTTCAACCTAAACTAATTTTTTTTTTTTAATTGCAATTCAACGTCTAAAACTAATGAAAATTCTCATCCCCACACTTTTTTCAACCATTAAAATTTATAATAAATATAAGATACTGATTTAAAAATTAATAATATTTTATTGAAAAGAAAATAATCCTTGAAAGATAAAATAGATGCACTTAACATAATTTATTTAAAATTTGAAATTTAAAAATAAAATTTCTTACCAAAGTTAGAGAATACTTTTTCAGTAAAATAATGGTAATATAAACTTTTTAATCATGGTTAAAACTAGTGTTTAATTAAGTAATTTTTAGTCATTGATATTTAAATAGGACAAGTGTCACATATATAAATAGGAACTTGGGAAAATGGAGATGATTAGAAATGGAGGAGAGCTTGATCCGTGCTTGACTATCCATGCAGTATTTACCTAATGTGGGGACTTTTTTTTTTGAATCAATTTCTCAGTAGCCTTTGGATGTTTGCATTAATCTCCCAAGCTGAAACAACAATACAAGAGGTGGATTAAACATCCTTACCTCCATAATCAGACTGCATAGCAAAATTAACTAAAATAGCGACCAAATACTAATTTATTAATGTATATCAAATATTGCCTGCAAGGACATGCATGATCGAGTGGTTGGGAGGTTGGTCTCCCATATGGAAGACCTGAGATCGAATACCGATTACATATGGTAAGGGAAAATGTTGGATGCCGGTCAAGTTGATCTTATGTTATAGCACTATCAACTCAACAAACAATAACATCATTAAAGTCAAAATCTCAAAAAAGTTCATTTTATATGGGACAAACGAAGAACGATATAGTTGAAAAAGAGGGATTGGAGAGGAGGAGGAGGATGAGAGGCCGATGTACTGTGCCGACGGAGGAACTGAGTTAGGATACAGAGTTGGAAGAGAATGTCCCCCCTTCCTTTAGTCTTTTCAAGGGTACTTTTTCCTTTAGTCACGGCCATGAACATCCATAATAGATCCAGTGCGCTTGACAATTGAAAATCTTAAGTTTTATTGTGAATATTTTATAATCAAAACTGTTAGTAGTAATTAGCATAATTTTTACATATAAATTTATGCTTCGTATTGAAAATACTGAACTCGAGAATGTTGAGATGGATGTGTGGACTTACTAGGAGAGATAGGGTTAGAAATGAGATTGTTCGAGAGAGGGTGAGAGTGGCTTCGGTGGAAGACAAGATGCGGGAAGTGAGATTGAGATGGTTCGGGCATGTGATGAGGAGGTGCACGGATACCCCAGTTCGGAGGTGTGAGAGGTTGACTATGGATGGTTTCAGACGGGGTAGAGATAGGCCGAAGAAATATTGGAGGGAGGTGATTAGACATGACATAGAGTAGTTACAGCTTACAGAGGACATGACCCTTGATAGGAAGGTGTGGAGGATACGGATTAGGGTAGAGGGTTAGTGGGTAGGAGTGCGTCCTTACTAGTAGGAAGGAGTGTTTTGTCTGTAGCTGTGCCTGTAGTCGTAAGCGTTATGCGTGTGTCTTGTAGTTTCTTGTTCGTGGTGTTTTGGCGATGTTTGTGATTTCGGATAGATAGTTTATAGGATAACTATGTGGGCATCTTGTTTCTTTTTCTAGTGGTGTGTTATCCCATTCTGTTGTTTGTTTTTATGTTTTTATGTTTGTTATATTGTTATTTGTCCTGAGCCGGAGGTTTATCGAAAACAGTCTCTCTACTTCATCTGAGGTAGTGGTATGAACTGTGTACATTTTACCCTTCCCAGACCCCACCTTGTGCGAATACACTGGGTATGTTGTTGTTGCACTGAAAATACTGAAAACTCAGATGAATCAAAGTATCGCAATACTACATCTGCCTCTCATAAAAGATGGCTATAAAAATAACCCATACCAGTCCTCTCGTTTTCTATATCTATAAAAACCAGAGAAAGTGGGAGATTGAAATATCCAACTTTCAAGTAATTAAGGCTAAAAGAAGATCTCTTTTCAATTTTGAGGTATTTCCTTTTGTCAATTCTTAATTAAAAAAAATCTTTCTTTACTTACAAATTTACAAGCATTAATTTTTTTAAAAAACAAATTTTGGGTCTAAGAACCCTGTCATTGTCCAACATCTCTGATAGTTACAACCTATCCAAAAATGCTATGAGGATATACAATGAGTGAAAGTCCTCCATAGCCAACAGAGAAGAGTAACAAATCAACTTACAAAAAAATTTGGATTTGTCGTATCGTCTCCTTATACTAGGAAGTTGCATTTTGTCAAGTTGAAATATCCTTTCACCTCTTTCGGAAGATGTTGGGAAGAGTAGAAATAGATACTATTTTCACTTGTTGATGCCAATTTAGCCATCAAGTCCGCTACAAGCATTATTTGGATATGCTCATTCTTTCGTTTGTTTTGGTCAAATACCATTTTTGAGAACCATGATTTGAAAGAAAATTTAATTTAATTATTGCAGATTAAGGATTGAACAAAAATGGGAGCCAGTGGCAATATGTCTAATCCAACAACTAAAACTGAACAAAAGAAAAATTCTCTCCAAAGAGCGCCAATTTCAAAGCCCCCTTTTACGATTGGTGATATCAAGAAGGTCATCCCTCCTCACTGCTTTGAGCGATCTCTCGTTCGCTCGTTCTCCTATCTTATTCAGGATCTCATACTTGTCTCCATCTTTTACTACATTGCTGCCACTTACTTCCACGTCCTTCCATCCCCGTATCATTACCTAGCATGGCCTATTTACTGGATCGTTCAAGGTTGTGTTTGGGCCGGAATATGGGTCATTGCCCATGAATGTGGACATCAGTCCTTCAGTGATTACCAATGGATAAATGACACTGTTGGTTTTATCCTCCACTCTGCACTTTCAACACCATATTTCTCATGGAAATATAGTCATCGTCGTCACCACTCCAACGCTAATTCCCTTGAGTATGATGAAAATCATGTGCCTAAGCTTAAAACCAAACTGAGATGGTACACCAAATTATACATGGATAATCCACTGGGACGATTATTCCTACTTGTCTTCTCCCTGATTGCTGGCATGCCATTGTACTATGCCATCAATATAGCCGGCAGATCTTATGATCGTTTTGCAAGTCATTATTATCCATATAGCCCTATTTATAATGACCGTGAGAGACTACAAATCTACATCTCAAATGCAGGTGTCATTGCAACTACTTATGTATTATATCGCGTTGCTCTGACACAAGGGCTAACTTGGCTTGTATGCATCTATGGGGTGCCCCTCTTAATTATGAACAGCTTCATAGTGGCATTCACTATGTTACACCACACTCATCCTTCAGTGCCACATTATGATTCATCCGAGTGGGATTGGCTAAGAGGAGCACTAGCTACGGTAGACAGAGAATTTGGTGTGCTAACTAAGGTCTTCCACAATATTACAGATACTCATGTTTTGCATCATTTATTCACACATATACCACATTACCATGCAGTGGAGGCAACCAAGGCCGTCAAGCCGTTACTAGGAGAATACTACCAATTTGATGGAACTCCATTTTACAAAGCAGTATGGATATATTTTAAAGAGTGCCTATATGTGGAGAAAGATGAAGGATCTCAAGACCAGGGCATTTTCTGGTATAAAAACAACTTGTAAAAGTAGAATACATTTCACCAATAACTAATCTAGAATTGGCAAAATGTTTGGATTGTGTATTTTCTTAATAAAATACTGTATTTGTATTGTTGCTCTAAACTTTATTGTAGAAACATTGTCTTTGTGAAAAATGATGTCTTTTTATTTTTGTAACAATTTATTGTTCGTGCACTATGATTTCAAGTTTCAACTTGTCCGAAACATGTTTGAATCCCTTTGAACTTAACTCAAACTATACCAACAAGTCGTAAACAGTTGTTCATAGCACATTCTAAAGGCAATTAAAACACGAATACTCAAATTGAGGGATCGGGTTGTTACAATAGTTTATTTGTGTTCTACTAATGGAGGGCAACTTACCTTCTATTCTCTTCTAAAGCGATAACTACTACTAACAATTTTGTCTATAAATGTTGGAAACTCCATAGGTCGATTTTGTAAAAAATCAATTTTACAAATATTTTTTTCAAAAACTGGCCTCCGGATGTCGATGTACATGTCCTCTTAATTTTGTTCAAGACTATGTTAACAATTTTATTTATCCAAATTCGATAACTATAGCAGCATACTAACTTTTTAAATAAATGTTTGAACTTTAGTCATTTTTTCAATTAAAGTTCAGCCATTTTTTGCTTGAATGTCAGCCATATGTGCATGAATTTCGTATAAAAATGACTGAATTCAGGTGTGATTGCAACGTTACTACCTATGTGTTGTATCATGTTGTGTTGGCACATGGGCTTGCTTGGCTTGTCTGTATTTATAGGGTGCCCCTCCTGATTGTGAACGACTTTTTAGTGATAATTAGTTATTTTAGCCACACTCACTCTTCATTGCCACATTACGAGAGTTAATTTCTCATATGGTCACTAAACTAATAGTAGTCATTATCTCAGGAAGCTCGTGAATTTTTCCAAAGAAATTGTGAGATGAAAATAGAGGGAGCTGAAAAAATATTTGTCGACTTGTTTTCAAGATTCTTCAACAGTACTAGAATCAGGAAATCGGAAGCAGATGACTTTGTTACGGAATATTTTTGCGGCTTTAACATGGTTCTTTTTGGTTGATTTCTAGACACCCTCAAGTAGAATTCCAAATCTTGAAAGAAATTAGTAGTACTATTAACGGGTGACAGAACTATGGCGAAGTATGAAGAACATGATGTATACTCAAGCACTCCTTGGTGAAAGCATAAGACTTTATCCACCAGTACCAGAGGATGTTAGAGAAGCAACAAATTAAGGATGGCATATATATACTGCCAGATGGTACATTTGTGAAGAGAAGGACATGAGTAGTTTATCATTCCTATGCAATGGGAAAAAAAGGGCAGTCCGGTGCCCTAAGCTAGCTCCTGCTACGTGTGGTTCTGGGGAAGGGCTGGACCATAAGGGTCTATTGTTACCATTCATTTCTGCAAAAGGCTATTTCCACAGCTCGGACATGTAACCTCCTGATCACATAGCAACGACTTTACAAGTTACCTTGTATTTTCTGCAAGAGCATGTTTCCTATGCAATGGGAAGGGCAGAGGAAATTTGGGGCCAAGATTGTGGAGAGTTTAAGCCAGAGAAGTGGTTGGATAGGGATATGCAGCGCCAAGGAATTGGACAAAGATGCATCTACATATCCTGTATTTCAAGAAGGGCCAAGTGAATTTGTTTGATTAAAGAAATGGCATTGTTGCAAATGACTGGTGGCTGCTGTTTTGAAGAGATTCAAGGTAATCCAACAAGGTGTTGAACCAGTATTTATATCAAATCTCGCTGCCAAGATGAAAGGAGGTTTCCTTGTCACCATTGAAGAAATGGAACTATAGTATTAACAAAGAAGGTTACTGAGCTTCGAGGCATGTTTTTGATAAATAGTTGGTGATAGTTCACGTTGGAAATGCAAACACTTGATAGCTTAGATGGAAAACTAGCAAAAAAGTATTCAGGTGTGTTTTTGATCATCATCTCTTTTTTTTTTTTTAATTCTCCAATTAATTCCTTTAATTAGAAGCTATCAATGTACATGAAAAGAAAAAGGGGAAATAAAGAGGATAAGGATTAGAAGCTACATTGAATAACTCAAATAGCACATGATGAGATAAGATCAAGAAAACATATTAATAAAGACAAGTTTGGTAAAGCTAAGAGGAGTTTGAGCACACTGATTTACTTTCAAAATGATCAAACACGAATACATGAAAATACAACAAATTCACTTTTACCAATATTAACTAGGACAGTATGTCAACTTCAAAACATGCTAGTCAGGGTTTAAGTGAGATATCTATAGACATGACTCTACACAGCATCTATAAACACAAACAAAATAGGATTATTTGGCAAGTTGAAAATGATTGGCAACTGGTAATTGAAAAATAGAGATGTTGGATGATTTTTTGGATAAAGCTTAGTAGTATAAACTTTTAACAACTCCCATATCATATGAAACGAGTCGAGCAGAGGAGAAAAATTTCACATCCTCCAATGTTAGAACGCAAGGTAGCGATATATTGAACAAACAAAATTCAAAATGAATTTTGTGACTTTGTTTGTGACTCTTTCAGATGTTCAAAGCTTGATATTTTTCCGAATTTCTCCTAATTTTTTGACTTGTTCACTCTCAAATGGAAGCCAAAGCTTCCCTTTTTATAAAGAAGCTCCAAGAATTCAATTCAATTTTTAGAGGAGTAATGATGTTTTAGGTAGTGGGCTGAGTACATTTTGTTGGGCTGCTTATATGGGTGAAAAGAGTGGCCCAATGCCCCACTCTGTCATATCTGTAGCAAGCATTAGGCTTATCCGAGGATTTTATCAAATCCTCCTTTCCTTTATTAAAGGCTTTCTTTCGCTTGGCCCCTTTTTTCTTGGCGTTTATAATACCTATCTGGGTTATAGGAGGCATTTTTCTTAGAGAAATGCCTTTCTTTCTTCCTCCTATGGTCTTCGGATTTTTTATGAGTTCCTTTGGGAATATGTATTCCAAATTGTTCTGCTCTAAAAATTAATAATAATATTATTTACGTTAGCTTTCTGAAGTCGGTATGATATTTTTCTTATATATTACGGAAAAATACAAAACCTATATATTTTTATCTGTATGGTATTTGATCTTTTCATATTTATTGCGGTATGTGTTTGGTCTTTCAAATTCATTAGGCTAGGCTATGATCTGAGAGTAACAACAGAGCGTATAGCAAGTTTGACACCTTAATTTTGTTTTGCAATACCAAAAAGAATTATTCCCTCCGTTTCATTTTACTTGACCTCTTTTGAGTTGGTACACCCATTAAGAAAATATTTATTAGAAGTGTATTTTACAAAATTAACCCTATTAATGATGTTTTGAAACACTAAATGTAACTATTACTATTTTCTTTAGTTATTTAATATTGAGAGTAATATGAGAAAGAAGTAATAAAACACTCTTGATTTGTGAAAATGAATAAGTAATTTGAAACGAGTTTAACTAATATGCACAACCAGTGCAAATTTTATTTTACACGGGATAATGGAGGCATGTAACCATTATTTTTCCTTTTTTATTTTCTTAAAATTATTTCCATTGATTACTTCTTCGTCTGTGAGCTACTTAATCTGTCTTCCCATTAAAGATAAGTTTCAAATATTTCTATTTTTAAAAAATTTAAATTATAAATTGAAAAATTAGTTATAGAAGATAATTTGGACTATATTTGCAGTACACGAATTCTTAGTATCCACTGTCTTCTGATTTTCATTGATGTAAACTTTTACTTTATCATTATTGTTCAACACCCATTGAAGCAAATTTAACAGCATCAACCTTCGAAGCACCATTTTATAATTCGGTACTTGTTTATGATAAAAAAATATTTTAAATATTGGTGAAAATTGCATAATTTGAATCTTAAAAAAAGAAAAGTGTCACGTAAATTAAGACAAAAAAAAATAATTACTTATACATTATCTTCTTTTTTTAGATTTATGATCTAATTAATTCTTTGTAAAATAACTTTTGGAATTTCTTTTGGGACTGAGACGAAGGGAGAGAGAAGGTGATAAATGGGAAGACCGTAGATTAGTAGCTCACAGAGAAAGAAGTAATCAAAGGAAATACTATTAAGAAAATAAAAAAGGGAAAAAAAAATGGTAACAGCCCCCTATTACCCCTTAAAATTACCTGCCCGTGTAAAAAACAACTTCCACCGACGATGGATTCTAGTTAAACTCTTTGAAACAAATAAATTTAAAAATTAAAGAAGGCCTAGTATTTTGGAAGGAGGGAGTATCAAGTATGATTTCCACAATTGTATGCTAACAACTACGATTGATTACCTAATATTTACATTAACCAAATTCATTTGATTCGAGATTTTAGTTCATTGCTTTAAAGTTATATAGACGGGATCTAACATAAAATGTTATAATTTCACCTTTACTTTTAAATCAAGATTATAGAACGATGAATTAATCGACGTTATGTTGGTATAACATTTTAAAATAGTATTTATAGGACTTTATAAGAGTTTTTACTTAATAACATATGGGGTACACGCACAACGCGAATGCCCAGAGACTAGTTTTACTAAAAGTGGAAAGAATTTAGGGGCAAAGTTGGATTACCATTTTGTCCCTACACTTAATTAAAATGTTAAAACATCTCATTAATCATTAATTAAATAATAAATTTTAGTTATTCAAGGCAGAATTACACATCAGGTGAGAAAATGAAAACTTTAGCACAAACATCTAATTATTCAATTAAAAGATCTACACGTTTACAGAAACAAAAAGCCACAAGTCCTTGGCTGAATTTGAATATTAAAAGTTTAGATACACGTTTCACATTTCTGGATGAATTATAAGTAAGTTAAGGTATATCATTTAATGAAATCTTATTGAATGCTAAATAAATTCCAATAAAAATTTTATGATTAATTACCATGAAACAACTTTCAAAAACTTATGGCTTTATAGTTCTATACGTTGACAACCTCTTTGTTTTCCTTCATCAAATAGCATTAATGAAGATATTAAATTAAATTTAGCTCATTAAGCAACTTATTTAAATGAAAATCAAGAATATGTCTAACCTTCACAATTGGATGAAACAAACATATCAGGTATGAAATGAAATAATTTATCTTTGCGCTGCCTGTTTTACTTTCATCGTGTTCTTCATAGAAAACATTTTCATATCATCCTACTGTCCAATCTAATACAAATTTTGGGAGCTATCTTCATCCAATCTGTAGTATTAAGGTAAAATCTCTCTATTTCTTCATGTATTATTTATTTCTTGTAATTTATTTGTTTGTTTCCTATGGTGAGAAAACAGTATTTTGATCAAATTCCATGGTATGCTTTTCTGGTGATTCTATTCGGTTGATGATTTGTTCATGTGGATGCAGACATAATGTTGTTGGTGCATTTGTTTACCTTTATGTTGGTGCACCTTTGTTTTAACAAGATTTTTTTAGTCTGTAGTTCAAAAAACAGACTAATGTATTTACTCTGGTCATATGTTACTATGGATATTAGTAGCTGGAAGTCTAACATAAGTGTCCTTTTCTTATAGCAATGCCTCTTGGAGATTTGGCACATTTACATACTGGTTAACTTCACATGCATTGTAATTTCTAACTGATCCTTCTAAGTACTCATGAACAACTGTTTTTAATTTTGTAAGGCGTGTCATGCAAGCTTAGGTTCGTTTTAGAATTTTAAAGAGGCAGTGTTGTGGATCTTTCACTCGAATTGTCGAATGTTTTAAATATTTCTATCACAAATTACTATTATTTACTTCTTTGCAGACGTATACTATGAAATTCATAATGATTTACTAACCATCATAAGAAAGACTTGTATAGATCGAATCTCTTACATCGTAAGTTCTATATATAAAAAATAGGGGACAAACATGTAACACACGTTCCCAAAACTAGGTCTTTTAACTATGCCTAGACAAACCAGAGGTTTTTTAAAAACTGATAGATAAAGACGTAGAGATAATTGTTATAAAGACATTCTTCAAGAATATTTAAAAAAAAAAAAAAAAAAGAAGAAGAAGCACCAGAAAACATAAAGACATTCTTCAAGAATATTTTCGGTGAGCAAACTTAGACTTTTATCTTCTTTAACTATTGTTATTCTTCCATGACTTCCGGGAAATTTCTTATCATCTTCCTTCTTGTCATCTAATTGTACTCTTGTCAGAAATTGAATAATGGAATAGAGGATAAGGTTTGAATTGGTCAACAAGGGGAAAAACAAAATTGAAAAGAGAAAACAAATATAACAAATGAAAAGTCAATGGTCCAGCTCGTTGAGAAGTCCCATGCAACATCTTTGTCAATGATTTCCAAATTCTTAGTACTTTAAACACAAAACCTACAACCATACTTTATTTCTTCCTACAAGTTGCAGGATAAACCAAAGGGGTAATCAGGTTTTTTTCTACCAATTGGGGCTCATTAAACACTTCTGTCCGGTGAAGATAACTTCCATCGAGGCAGGGAACTAACATATCATTATTCTTTGAGCAATGGAAGGATGTAATGCTACTCGAATTCTCCAACTACTTGATGAGAAAAATAGTCATCCGTGAATGCTCCAAATTAAGAAGATATATATTGTATTATTTAACGATGGATCCAACAATACAATAGTACCAACCAAAACAAACGTTAAAAATAAAATACAAGAAAACCACACAAATATAACAATGTATTCAACAATACGATAGCAACAACTGAAACAAACATTAACAATAAAAAACAAGAAATCACACAATTCAAAACACTTGCACCTTTTAAGGTGCTTACTTATTAGCACAAACATTAACGATCGGTGCTTCTTGGTGTTCAACATTCAAAGATTATTTCTATACCAATAAACACCTTTTCCTTGAGACCCTTCGTCTTTCTCAACATAGACACATTCCTTCATATCCCTCCACAATGCCTTTAACATTGAAGTATCGTCAACTCGGTAGTATTCTCCTAGTAATGGCTTGATAGCATTGGTTGCCTCCACTGCATGGTAATGTGGTATGTATGAGAATATATGATGCAAAACATGAGTATTTGTAATATCGTGGAAGACCTTATTTAGCACACCATAGTCTCTATCTATCGTAGCTAGAGCTCCCCTTAGATAATCCCATTCGGATGAATCATAATGTGGAATTGAAGGGTGTGTGTGGTGCAAAATAGTGATTACTACTACTAAGCCATTCATAATGAGGAGGGGCACCCCATAGATGCATACAAGCCAAGTTAGCCCTTTTGTCAAAGCAACGCGATACAACACGTAGGCAGCTGCAAGCACACCTGCATCTGAGATGTAGATTTGTATCCTCTCATGGTCATTATATATCGGGCTATATGGATCGAAGTGACATACAGAACGTTCATATTTTTTGCCAGAGACATTGAACGTCAAGTATAAAGGCCAGGCAAAAGTGAAGGTGAAGGAAAGTACGAGTACTCGTCCTAGTGGGTTGTTCAAGTATTTGTAATACCATCTTAGTTTGGATTTCAACCTGGGTACGTAGACTTCATCATTATCGAGGCAATTAGTGTTGGAGTGGTGACGACGGTGACTAATTTTCCACGAGAAGAATGGTGTTAAAAGTGCAGAGTGGACGATAAGGCCAACAGTGTCATCTACCCATCTGTATTCACTGAAGCCATGATGGCCACATTCATGGGCAATGACCCATATTCCAGTCCAAACACAACCTTGAGCGATCCAGTAAGCAGGCCATGCTAGGTAAGTTAATGGGGATGGAAGTAGGGGGAAGTAAGTGTTGGCAATGTAGTAGAAGATGGAGACAATTATAAAATCCTGAATAAGATAGGCGAATGAGCGAATGAGAGATCGATGAAAACAATGAGGAGGAATGGCCTTCTTGATGTCACCAAGTGTAAAAGGAGGCTTTGAAGATGGAGCTCTTTTCTTTTGTTCATTTTTAGTTGTTTGAGAAGACATATTGCCACCACCTCCCATTTTTGTTCTCCTGCCTCTTCAATCCTAAAATCTGCACCAATTAGTTAATTTATCTCAAATTAATTTATAGCTACAACATAAGAAAGTCATTGAGTAAATATGAAAATATCAACAGAAAATCTATGTTGCTCAAACTCTTCAAAAATGTCATAAGGTGCATGTCGGATCCTTCAAAAGTAGTGCATTTTTAGAGGATCCAACATGGATGTGACAACATTTTTGGAGAGTCCGAGCAACTTAGCAAGAAGCAATTGAACCTGCATGGCAAATTAATCAAGCATAAAGTACTTCTCTTTAGAAAAAAAAACGTTTAACGATTATAGCTTTTGATATGCTGATATATAAGCGCTTAATCGTAACAAGGGGTATTGAAACCAAGATCATGAGTTCATTCCTTTATGCTTCATATGTTTAAGAATTAAGTATAGTACTCCCTCTGTCTAACGATATTTCTCCATTATTGACTTGACACGCAAGTGAAAAAATAATAAATAATAGAAGTAATTTTACCATATCACACTTTGAATATAATAAATTTAATGCATTGAAAAAAGCATTGAGTGATAAATAATATTTAATATCAAGGGTAAAATGAGCAAAAATGAGTAAATTATCCATTGATTTTTCAAACTAGACAAATATTATCAGATATCTATTTTTAATATAGTGGATAACTATTATTAGACGGAAGGAGTAGTTTAATTAGTATCTTGTTTATTACTTCCTCCGTTTCAAAAAGAATGAATTATTTTGATTTGACACGAAGTTTAAAAAAATAAAAAAGACTTTTGAATCTTGTGGTTTTAAATTAAAGTTATATCAAATGGACCAAAATATTCTTTAATCTTATGGTCTTAAACATGTCACGTGAAAAGTTAGAATTAAAGTATTGCTAAAAATAAAAAGATCATTCTTTTTAAACAAACTAAAAAAAAAAAAAATCAAACGGAGGAAACGGAGGAAGTATATGAAGACTGATTGTTAAAAAGAAATACCTCAAAACTCAAAAGGGGCTTTCTTTTAGCTTTACTCTTGTGTGGTTTCTCATCACTTTGTGAATGTGTTATATATAATGGCTATATGTGGGACCCAGTAGCCATCCTTCTCTGACCAAATCAATTTTATTACTTTTTCCGTCTCATTTTATGTGACCTACTTTTCTTTTTGGTTTATCCTAGAAAGAATGTCATATTTCTTTATTTGGTAACTTTTTAAAGGTACAATTACTCTTTTACTTTTATTGATCCCACTTAATCAAAAAATGAATGTATTATCTTTTATTTTTTAAAATAAAATTAATATAAGTATATTTTTAAAAGCAAAGGACAATATAATAAATATTATCAAGTCAAATCTTATTTCTTAAACTCCATGTCTAGTCAAATTAAGTCACATAAAATGAAACGGAAGGAGTATTACTTCATCAATGACTAGATTGTATTTAGATCACAACAGAAAGTGGCCATTTGCATGGAAGCTTCATGACATATGTGTAAAGATTCCAATTTTGCCACTATTGTAACTTAATTTGTGTTATATGTTGCCTTGATTAGCAATTGTATGATCGAGGAATCTTAGTACCTTAGTTGGTTGACTTCCTTAGCTTTCATCTTGTTGTTCAGGGTTTGATTCTCGCTTTGTAATTTTGTAACACCCCAAAATTTTAGAACCTTCAAGTATCCATAAATTTATATGAATTTAGATTTAAAAAAAAAACAAAACTGATTTCCACAGACTGGACCCACAGACCAGGATTCAAGTCGTGGATCAGGTCCTGCAAATTGAAAAATTCATCAGATTTCCACGACTTGGATCCACGGACCATGATTGATATATGTTTAGCCATGATTTCTAGTATCTTGAAAGCTTTGAAATTTCGTAAGAAATATAAATGTTTTCCCTGTCCTTTATATCATTAAAGGTATTGTGTTATTCAAATGATTTGGAACTGTTATAGGAATTTCAATTATGATTGTGTTTATGATTTTAAAGGCGGGGTTTTGGAGTCAAAAATGTTTAATGATAATGATTTGACATGATAAGAGTGACTTGCAAGTTTTTGGTATGACGATACCAACATGTTAATGCCTTAATGAAAGACTCCATAAATGAATGTAATAAAAAATATTTTAATTGAGCTTAAAGAGAATTATGTAGTTTACCGAGAAGGTGTAGTCCCTGTGACCAACACTGGGAACCTCGTTTGCCGACGTGGGGAGGTCTTGTCCTGAAAAATGGATAACCACTGTATACTTGCCTTGAGCAGTTATGTTACAATTTGGCCAACTATGTTATCTCAGTCTATGTGGCACACATGGACTGAGGCTCCGCCAGTTAGGGAGCACTAAACCCATATTGCCCGTGCGTTACTTAATGTCGGTGTAACTACATAGTTCAGAGCTAAAGAATTTCAAATGATTGTTTTATTCCATATTTTAAATGTTTTTTATTTCGCATCTCATTTATGACAGACTTATATTGTGAAACTTTTCGAATTTCTATTATTATATTATACGAACTATTTTGGATCCCTTTTTCCTTGGGTCGCATGACAGTACTCATTGTACTGACTGTCCCCGGACAATACAATCTTTTCATGATGTAGCTTCCGAAGCCTTTGCTCGTGACCCGGTTCAGCAGTAGACTATTCGCAGGACAACAGTTCATAAGTGGTGAGCCCTCCATCTTCCGGAAGGCATTATGTTTATCTCCCTAGACCTTCATTTTTGATTTTATGGTATTATCGGGGCCATGTCCCGGCTTAGGATTTCTATTCATGTTGTTAGAGGTTTCATACACTGAATTAGATGTTGTTTGGATATTTCATTAGGAGTTTTGGATTTGATTTATTCTTCCAGTTGAACTCCCTATTATGGGTCTATTTTCGCACTTTATTTATAACTATACTTATGATGTAATGCTAAAGGTCCTTCTTGGACCATCATTGGTTTGAGAAGCCCATCATGGCTAGGGCCTCGGTTCAGGTCGTGACAAATTTCCTCCTCTGATTTTCCATTTTAAAAAATATTTATATGATGAGATATCGAATATTTTGTGGCGAATGTTGGAATAGTTAGTGTTGATGGGAGAATAAGAGAGATCGAATACTGAAATGAGGAGAACTTCAGTCAGCAATAATCTTTTCTGGCCGTCACAAAGTGTTTTAGTCACGGGACTTTTCTCTGCGACCCTTGGTTTGCCACCGAAAGTCTATATCCATGTATACCACATTGAATTTGGTATAAAAAAATAACATAGATATTATCATAGTGAAAATAGGTAACCAAACCAGAACAAAGATACAAATTTTTGTACCATGATTATTACTTTTCTTAATATATACATTTTTTTTCGCAAACTTTAATTTATTCGTAACTATACTAAAAATTTTATATGCTTTTGAAATATTTTAAATTGCTAATTATTGTGATTTACATTACTTTTAATGTAATTTTCACATAATATAAGTTATTCTCTCTGTTCGAATTTATGCGGCACAAATGGAATTTCGAAGTCACCCAATTATTTTAAGTTGTTAATTATTATAATTTATAGTACTTTGTATGTAATTTTCATATATATATATATATATATATATATAACAGACTAAAAATGAAAGTAAAACAAATAAATTAAAATAAAAAAATTTCCAAAACTAGCCTCAGGCCTCGGCTAGAAACAGACATGTCGATGAACAGTTGCCTGCTTCTAGCCACTTATCAATATAGTAGTAATATTTGGACAAAATTGTCTACGTAGTATTGAATAAAATGAAGAGGACATTTTGACTAACGTCTTATTGTGCTCTAATTTATATTTCAACACTTACACGTATGATTGCAATTTTAAATGAAAGTGACAGAGTCAATATAACTTGATTTATATATACACTTTTAATCAATATAACTTGACTAACTGTAAGACAATTAGGGCTAAACTTGTTTAAGAAGTTAGCGCACTAAAATCTAGATTTGAACAAAATTGTTAAAGTAGTTGATATTTAAGAAAATTAATGAAGAAGTCATATGTTTGACTACTTCATTCACTATTAATTGTCCATAATATATGTTTCTAATTTATATTTGATCCCCTACCAAATGCGTCAGCTGAAGAGGATATAATTACCAGAGTTTAGACTTGGATCACTAAGCTTCCAAACTAGTATAATAAAAAATTCATGGCGCTTACGCTCATTACCAATTAGTTTAGTAAATCTAGTGGAAAAGTAAAGAGACAAGCCAAATATTTTAAATACTAAGTCTTTCATAAATGCAGAAATAGTTGAAATATCATTCAAGATTGGTGTCATAAGTACAGGAGTTTCTACAATACAATACAAGTCTGAAACTGGAATGACCAGTCTACATGTAAGAAATACCCCATCTGAATACTAAAGCGACAAAATAAATAAAGAGATAAGAGGAAGGTGTGACAACCAATCAGCTTATCACAACTCCCAAATGACCCAAGCTCGGACTCAGAAAGCTCCGCGAGATGCGCTTGTATTCGAAATCAAATCTGCACCACAAAAGAGAGCAACTTGTAGTATGAGTACGAAACCACATGTACCCAGTATGTCTTATAAAATTTCCACCAAAATAGGAATAATCAAATGCCTTGTAATGTTCAAACATCAATTAAGCACATAGTCAAGTAAGAACGGATGATGTAATGAGATGCAATGCAATACAATGAGATGATATGCCTCAAATGCCATCTCAACCATATAAATACGATACTCCTCGAAAATTCTCCGAGAGTTCGTGACCCATGGGGAACTTGCGAGGTACATATACCGGCATGGACGGTCTCCATGTGCCCGTGCAGATGATCTCAACGCACTATCACAAAATCAAACCATCCACAACACAGACGATCTTCATGTGCCCAACTCATAATCATAGAACAATCGTAGCATCAACATAATAGGGGATGATGATGCATCTCATTTCAATCAAATACCAAGTATGACATGTATTCACCTCGACTATCATTAATATACGGGTTTAATGAAGAAATATGAATTCACAAAAAGCAACAAAGTCAATAGCTCATCAGCTAATGGACATGGACATATGCTTTGGCATTCTCGATTACAACCCGTCATTTCATAGTAATAAATGTTGGTAAAGACAAGGCACTAACAGCGGAAGAATACCCAAGTCTAAACTTTTTCGTTCAATTTGAACCAAGAGGAAACAAACAAACCCAAACACAATGATAATAAGGCAACAAGTATATCAACCAAAAGAATATGCAAGGATAAAATAAAACCAATCACACGAGACACCAAGATTTACGTGGAAAACCCTTCAGTGTGAAGAGTAAAAAACTACGGGACCAAAACCTCCACTATAATCACCAAGAGTTACAATAATATTCTCCAAAATACCCAACAAGGAAGTGTCAAACAATGAGCAACAATATATAAAACACAACACCAAAACAAGAGATAATAAAGATGCAAAAGCACCAAATTGCAGCTACTGTTCACTGATGAAAAACAGAAGCTACAGGCTACCAAATTCAACTTTGTTAGTTCCTAATCAAATATTGAGATGAGAGGAACAAACTATCTAAAAATTAGCTCAATCGGACAAGAAACGAAGCGGGAATCGCAATTTGAATCTGACAATTTAGGGCTGAAATTGGGTGAGAAAATCTGCACACACTTTCTCTCTTTTGTGGCTGCTGAAACTCTCTTTGTGGGTAGTTAAATAAGACCTAAAAAGGTGTATATATATATATATATATATATATATATATATATATATATATATATATATGCCCCATAGAATTGGGCCTATGGACAAAAGTGGGTTGGTCCAAATTGGGCTTTATTTATCCACATAGGAAGGGAAAAAGACCCATAACCCAACAATTCTGCCCCTTACGACTATGTGGAGGAGACCGTCATTCCGGAGATCATGTAACAATCTTCAAACTTACCTCTTGGCAAAGCTTTAGTCATCATGTTGGAACCATTATCATCCGTATGGATCTTCTCAAGTTCAAGCAACTTAGAATCCAACACATCCCGAATCCAACGGTATCTCACATCAATGTGTAGACCGACTATGAATATTGAATTCTTGCCAAGATGTATAACACTGACTATCGCAATAAAACACATACCTCTCTTGAGCACAACCAAGTTCCCCCAAGAATTTCTTCATCCAGAGCAACTCTTTACAAGCTTCAACGGTAGCAATAAGCTCAGCTTCTGTAGTAGATAGAGCAACACATTTTTGCAACCTAAATTGACAAGACATAGCTCCCTCTGCAAAAGTAACCAAGTAACCTGAAGTAGACTTGCGAGTATCAACATCACCAGCCATGTCTGAATCAGTATAACCACAAAAGATAGGCTTCCAAGTACCAAAACACAAACTCAGACTAGAAGTTCCACAAAGATATCTCATGATTCACTTCACAACATTCCAATGTTCTTTTCTCGGATTAGAAAGAAAACGGCTAACAATACTAACAGCATGAGCAATATCCGGTCTTGTACAAACCATTGCATACATCAAACTACCAATATCTGAAGCATAAGGAACTTTCTTCATATCTTCTTTCTCATCAACATTAGAAGGACACTACTTTGTGCTCAATTTGAAGTACATAGCTAAAGGTGTACTGGCAACCTTAGCCTTATTGATGTACATCAAAGTGACGCTACTCCAAGAAAGTCTTTCACAAGGGGTCAAGCTAAGGACCTTCAAGCATTGCAATCTTTATGCATAAAGATGGAATGTTTGGAAGGTTCCAACATGGAAGACTTAAAGATATTTAATATATTAAGTGTCTACCATTTAAATTAACTTATAATTTAAATGAAGGGCAATTTGGTCTTCCTTTACTTTTGTAGCCTTTAGTATAAATAGTTAGCTATTAGGGTTTGGACATTAGTTTTTGGATATTTGAAGAATTGTGCCTCCTTTTGAGAGCTTAAAACCCTTTGTTGATTTTCAACATCTTGTCCTAGGATTTGCAAGTAAGGTTATTCCTTCTTGAGGATTCTAATAGATTAGGTGCTATTAATTCTCAATTAATTGGTGTTTTGGTTAATTTCACCAATACATCGTTTAATTGTTTGAATCTAATTGTGTCTATCTTTCTTGAATTTGTATCTTTAAATATTATCTTGTTTCTATTTTCTTGTTTCACATCACTTATCTATGTTGAAACTTCAACTTACTTTCTGAATGTACTTCTCGATCTTGTGATAACCATAATTTCTTGGCCTTTCTGTCACGGACAATCTGCATACCAAGAATCTGCCTTGCTGGTCCTAAGTTTTCATCGCAAAAGACTTGCTCAACTCTTGCTGCAACTTCTGAATCCTGCAAGCATTATGATCAATAACAAGCATGGCATCAACATAAAGCAACATAATAATAAAGTCACTATTAGAGAATTTTTGTACAAAAATACAATGGTCTGAAGAAGTCTTCTTGAAGCCCTGCTGACTCATAAAAGAACCAAACTTCCTGTACCACTGCCTCGGAGCTTGTTTCAAACCATACAAGTTCTTCTTCAATTTGCAAACATAATTCTCTTTACCTTTAACTTCAAAACCTTCCGACTGCTCCATATAAATTTCTTCATCTAAGTCACCATGGAGAAAAGCAGTTTTAACATCTATTTGCTCGATCTCTAAATCTAGACTTGCAGCTAAGCCAAGAACTACATGAATGGATGACATTTTTAAAACTAGACTTGCAGCTAAGCCTAGAAACACACGAATGGATGACATTTTCAAAACTGGAGAGAATATCTCATCAAAATCAACCCTCTTTTTCTGGTTAAAATCCTTCACAACTAATCTAGCCTTGTACCGTGGAACTGGGTTACCATCTTCATGTTTTACCCAAAAAACCCACTTATTTTTCAAAGTTTTTCTGTCTTTAGGTAGCTTAACCAAATAAAAGGTATGGTTATCATGCAAAGATTTAATTTCATCTTCTATAGCATCAAACCACCTTTCTTTTTCTTCACTTTCCATGGCCTCATCAAGACTCTCAGGTTCTCCCCCGTCAGTCAAGAGTAGATACTCATTGGGAGAATAACGAGATGAAGGTATTCTCTCTCTAGTCAATCGTCTGAGAGAATTATATGGATCATCAATAACAACTGGTTGATGATCAACCACATCATCTTGCACTGGAGCATCGACATCATCATTCTGAACATGATCACCATCTTCATTATCAACTTGATTTTCATCATTATGAAGATTTTCTTCAGGTGCAATAGTCAAAGATTAATGGCATTTTTACCACAAGCAACAAGAAGATCATCATTAGCAACAATAGCAACACGATTTTCATTATCGCCTTCTTTCTATTTTCGTTTCATATCTCTCTTGTGCTTGTGATAATATTTCATGATATGCTCATTCTTGTGTAATAGTCACATATAACATTCTTGTATCTGGACTTGCTTCTACTTTTATCTCTGTCACTCAGACCTCTGGACTTGTTTCTCCCCCTATCTTCAGTAACCAAAACATCGGAGTGTGAAGCTGAAGAAGATGAGGCCTGAGATCTTCTTCTCATCTCTTCATTTAAGACATCACTCTTAGCATATTCCTTAGTTACAACACCACTGGGAGCAGAATTAGTTAGAGAGACTCAAGGAGTTTCCCAAGAGTCTGGCAGAGTGTTAATAAGCCAAAGTCCTTAAATTTCTTCATCAAATTTTACACCCATTCCGGACAACTGGTCAAGAACACCCTGAAAATCATTTATATGATAAGAAATAGGACTGCCCTCTTTATACCTGATATTCATCAATTGTTTCAGTAGGAACAACTTATTATTGCCAGTCTTCAAAGCATAGAGTGTCTCGAGCTTGTCCCACAAACTTCGAGCATGTGCCTCATTCACAATATGGTTTCGAACATTATCTTCAACCCATTGACTAATATAGCCACAAAATTATAAGTGCTCAAATTTCCAATCCTCATCTGTCATGGACTGAGGTTTATTAGAAGCAAAGATTGGTAAATGCATTTTCTTGACAAATAGGAGATCTTTTATCTTGCCTTTTCAAGTATGATAATTACTATCATTCAAACACATCATCTTGCTCATATTTGCCTCCATCATTCAAATCGACAATCAACAACAACTTACACTCTGATACCACTTTATTGGGAAAGACATAACACTGATAAAGTGCATGACATGGTAGCAGCGGAGGAATACCCAAGTCTACACTTTCCCTTTCAATTTGAACCAAGAGAAAACAAACAAACCCAAGTACAATGATAATAAGGCAGCAAGTATATCGACCAAAATAATATGCAAGGATAAAATAAAATAAATCATACGAGACACCAAAATTTACGTGGAAAATTCTTCAGTGTGAAGAGTAAGAAACAACGGGACCAAAACCTCCACTATAATCACCAAGAGTTACAATAATGTTCTCCAAAATGTCCACCAAAGAAGTGCTAAACAACGAGCAACAATATATAAAGCATAATACCAAAACAAGAGATAATAAAGGAGCAAAAACATCAAATCGCAGCTACTGTTCACGGATGAGAAACAGAAGCTACAAGAAACCAAATCCAACTCTGTCAGTTTCTAATCAAAGATTGAGATGAGAGAAATAAGCTGTCCAAAAATCATCTCAATCGGACAAGAAACGAAGCGAAAATTGCAATTTGAATTTCACAATTTAGGATTGAAATTGGGTGCGAAAATCTGCACACACTTTCTCTCTTTTGTAGCTGTTGAAACTCTCTTTGTAGATAGTGAAATAAGATCTAAAATGGTCTATATATATGCCTCATATAATTGGGCTTATGGGCAAAAGTGGGTTAATCCAAATTGGACTTTATTTATCCACATAGAAAAGGAAAAAAATACATAACTCAATAATAAATTTTTTCTTTTATAATACCGTCATTCGTACCAATGTCCATCACACCATGCGTACTAAACCCCGTATCTAGCCCTTACCCAATTATCTATTTCATTTTTAGCCTTTAATTAGCTAAACGTCCCTTAGTGTTTAAATGGTGTGGGCGTGAGGTTTAGGCATTTTACCTGATGTGGCGAGGTGTTGGTTCGTAAGCTCCATGAATCTTTAATTTTTAATATTAAATAAATTAATATAATAAAAATAAATTAAAAAATAAAATTACATAGATATTATAGTGAAAAAATAGTGAAAATGTAAATAGAACATTACTTAAAATCAATAACATTGACTAAAAGATAATCAGAACTGCTCATCTCAAAAGATTAATTAGACTTTGTAAAAAAAATGAGTAGAAATTTATATATTAATTTGTAAAAAAAGCAATGAGAAGAAGGAACCTACAATTAGAAAAATCAAATCAGAGCAACTGATGAAGAATGAACCTTTTTGCTTTGTAGTTTGCACATTGACTTGATTTCCCCCTTTACTCGATGAAAGAATAAGAAATAGAAATAAGATTAAAAATATATTTAGATTTTTAAGATTTTAAACAAGCTTAATTTTATGTTTTTTGGGGTATTAATTAAGTACTTATTTAGCAATGTTAATTTTAATTAAGAGGTTTTTTGGGCTTACGCCCTAAAATTAAAACTCGCCCAACACCTAAACGTATGCCCTAAAATTAAAACAGCCTCACAATATTTTCTCCCGGACAGACCATCCCAGTGTTGGGTTCGAAATCGAGAGGGCGTCATGCGGAAGCTAATTAGTTGCAAACCATAAAGGTGATAATTCAGACGACAAAGAAACATACTAAAAAAAGCATATTATTAATATGGTTTGGTCAAACGACCTACATATTAAAATAATATTGAAAAATATAAAACCTATTGGGAGAAAACCCCCCCTAAACAAGACTCTTTAAGGACTACATTGTGGATTCTATTGTGTTATGGAATAAGAAGAGGGGTCTTCTATTTATAGAGGTACAAAACCTTTCCTAGAAGAAAAAGGCTAGTCAAATATGGAAGAGTTTTATATTTTCCTTTTAGAAAAAGTAAAAGTAATTATGTTATTACTTTTATTTTCCTTTCAAAAAAATAAAACTTAAATTTGGTAAGAAAATCAGGACAAAAACCCTAACACCCAGTGCATTTTTACCTACGCTTCGCCTAGGGACATCTTTACCGACGTCCCTCAATGAAGTTTAGAAAGTCTTAACATACCTCGAATGTCGAATAACATGTCAGAATCCTTAAAATTTTGATTACATGAAACTTATTCAATTAATTTGGAAATTAATTACTAAGGGTATAGTTGAAAAAAAAAAGAGGTAAATTATTTTTTGATATTTTAAATATGTCAACTATTTTGAGACAGTTTTTTTTAGCAAACATGCCAATTATTTTAAGACGGGGAGTAATAATCATAACTTCCCATCTATCCAACAATATAATAACAATTTACCATATATCTATTTTTGCCTTCAATCATTCGTCTATTTTTTCCCCTTTCTCATAACTTGAGACTTGAGAGCATAAATTAGATTATTTATTACCTTAGCCATCGTACATGGCCAACAAGGGAGTGGTGGTTGTGGACTGTGGCCCACTTCTAATTTTAACAAAATTATATAAATTAACGATCCAAAATTATAAAAAAGGCAGTTCAGTGCACTAAAACTCTCGTTATGCACAGGGTCTGAGGAAGGGCCTCAACCACAAGGGTGTATTGTACGCAGTCTTACCTTGCATTTCTACCAGAGGCTATTTTCAAGGCTTGAAATCATGGCCTCCTGGTCACAAGGAGATAATTTTACCAATTACTCCAAGGCTCCCTTCCAACTATCCAAAATTATCCGTCAATTAAATAATCATAGTTAAATGAAATACATGGTATAATTTTTTATTTATTCTATATAATTTTTATATTTGAAGGGTGTTCAATTGACTCGGCTCTCACTCTATGTGGCACGTCATTGGAGGTTATGATTGTAATTTAAAATAAAAGGAGTACAATCAGGTAATTGAATTTTCCTAATAATAGATCGTGAAATACATTAATATAGATTTGTTCAAGTTATAACTTGTGTTCTCTTTTAATTAATTCACACAGTTTGACTAACTGTAGACAAGGATAGAATCGTGAAATGCATTAATATAGATTATGACTTATATCCTCTTTTAATTAATTCACGCATTTTGACTAACTATAAACAAGGATAGAATTATGTAAGAAGCTCGTAGACTTTAATAATTCTAGATTTGAACAAAATTAAGAAGGCACGTGCTTGACATGACTATTCATGCAGTATTTACCTAATATATGGGGACTGGAATAGCCACCAAATACTAATTTATTACTCTCTCGACCAAAATAAATGAATTTTTACCTCAATGCATCTCGAGTATCCAAAATAAGTGAATTTTTATCTTAATGCACATTTATTAAGAAAAAGAAACTAGGGCATAAATTGTACTTTACTTTTTATTTTTACCCTTTTAGATATTATCAAACTATTCTTGAAATTTTAGCCACATTAAAATAAAGTTAATTAAGTCTTTTGGAACTCATAACTTAGAAAGTGTAAATGAAGAGTAAAATTGGAAGAAATTTTCAACATGATTCTTGAAAAATGAATAATTTACTTATTTTGGATATTGAAAAATAGCTCAAAAAATCACTTATTTTGGACTAAAGGAAATAATGTATATCCAATATTGCCCGGAAGGGCAGGGTTAATTGGTTGGGAGATGGGCGTCGCTGTGGGAGACCATTGAATACTAAATGCATCTGGTAAGGGAAAATGTTGGATGCTGGTCAAGTTGATCTACTATCAACCCAACAAACAACTATATCATTAAAGTCGAAAAAATTCATTTTTTATGGGACAAGCTAAGAATGATATAGTTGAAAAAGAGGGATTCGAGAGGAGGAAGAGGAGGAGGATGAAAGGCCGATGTAGTGTGCCGACGGAGGAACTGAGTTAGTGTTGTTTCCGGATACAAAATCTGTATTAACAACAAGACCTTCAAACACAAGTTCAAACAACTTATGAATTATCAAAATGAAGTTCAAACTATTTTTTGAAAAATAGCAAAATCATCAAGAAAGAGATGAAGAAATGAAAGAATCAAGTCCACCAAATTTACGGTGTGTCCTTAAGGAATTTATTCCCCTCAAGTACCTGAGGTTAATAGAATATATCCTCCCAGGATAAAATGATTCACTTCAGCAAATAGTGGTATCTCAAATTTGCCGAACTACAAACTCATTCAACGACTGTAAATCATACTTTGAGTTTTTCAAGAAAAAGAGAGTGTTTTTACTTTAAAAATTTCGTATGAAAACCTGAGGAAAAATCAGGTATTTATAGCCATAAAGAGTTGCATATGAAAAGAAACAATGGTTCATGAAAAATTGCACCTGTTTTAGAAAAGTCGCCTGACCTGCACTGGCATCTGCGTCTGCAGATGGCCACAAGTGGCCGCAAGTCAGTGTTTGGCACAAACCAGAAAGTTCTGGTTTGACCTGCATTGGCACCTGCGTCCGCAGGTCGCCAGGTGCACGCGCAGGTCGCCTTTTTCGTTATCAAACAACGCCTCAAAGGGTCACGTCCCTTCGAGGTGCGTCATGACATGAGTCAGCACATGCTCGGGTGCGTCTGCAAATGGAGAAATTTCAGATTGATTTTTGGATCATTAACTCTCAAGTTTCAAATGAATTTTATCCAAAAAGATAGTCTCTCGATCGATCATTATCTAAATCTGAAGCCGAAGCGGAGTCGAGTGAACGACGACGACGACGGCGCGAGGCTTTTCTCAAGTTTCAAATGAATTTTGTCCAAAAAGATAGTCTCTCGATCCGAAGCCGAAGTCGAAGTCGAGCGAGCGACGACGACTCGGGGCTTGTCTTGTTCTTGCTTAGCTATCCACATAAAGGAGTGGTTTTATACTTAAGCACAAGGATTTTCCCTTCTCCCACTTTGGTGGGAGAACATTCCATTTTCTTTCATCCATTTTCCATGCACTTTCTCTTAGAACCCAATAGTTAGGATACGGAGTTGGAGGAGAACGCCCCCCGTCCCTTTTGTCTTTTCAAGGGTACTTATTTCTTTAGTCGCAGTCATGAACATCCACAATAGATCCAGTGCGCTTGACAATTGGAAATCTTAAGTTTTATTGTGAATATTTTATAATCAAAACTGTTAGTAGTAATTAGCATAATTTTTATATATAAATTTATGCTTCATATTGAAAATACTGAACTCAGATGAATCTAGTGTTGCAGTACTACATCTGCCTCTCATAAAAGATGGTTATAAAAATAAAATAAAAGGGTTGGCCATACCACTAGCCTCTTGTTTTCTATATCTATAACATTGAGAACAAACTAGTAAATGATTATAAAAAGCGTGTTTTGATAAATAGTTGGTGATAATTTAGGTAAGAAACAACATCATCTGATAGTTAACTTGCAAAAAAGTGACACTTCGGGTGTTTTATTGACCATTATGTCTATAACATTGAGAACAAACTAGTAAATGATAATTCATTTTTACAAACTTTTAAGTCACCAATACAAACTTTTAAGTCACCACATACAAGACATGATCTTGATAGAAACAATCTACATTTCTAGGTCTTGGATTCAGCAGCAGAAGACATGGTTAATGGGGAAAAACCATGATCAAGACTAGCTTTCCATACTTTTTCAATATCAAACATCATGTTACCACACTCATGCTCATTCCAACCTTCAATAGCATGCAAAATTCCAGCTATTCTCCACGCGCTCATCACTCTTCTTGGCAGCCAATTCTTGAATGGCAAGACAAAATAAATCAATCGTGCATAAACAATCGAAAAATTAAGCATAAAAGATTAAGGATATTAGAAAAGAATTCAAGTTACCTCACAAGAGTCTACATTTTGAAGATGTTTTGGACTAATCATGGCTGGTGTGTTGAAGTAGAAGCAATCCTTGCGAGCTTTCCTTGGTGGGAATGACGAGTAAGGAATAAATAATGTTCCTTTTGGAGCTGACAATTGTTCCTCTTCACTCAATCCATCGTCTACTAGCCATGTCTGCAATATTTCACCTCACAAATCAATCAAGAACTTCCTAATTTTTGAATTATAAAGATTATATGTTATACCTTTGAAACACCAGTGCTTCTCGACAAGACCAAATTCGTTGCAGCCTCGGGTGTAAACCTCCCTTTAAGTCTCTTATACTCTTCTTCATCTAATATGACAACCTACATATGTATACAAAATTTACGATGAATAGGAGAAATTAAAGGAAAACCAAAATCAAGGAGCTAAGAGATTATATTGAGTTTAAATTCTATCAATGCAATGACAATGTAAAAAAGATTATTAATACCTGAATTCCTCGTTGGCACAAGGCAAGGGCAATAGAGCAAGCAACTTTAGACAAACGACGGGCTTGAAGCACTACTTGGGAAGTTCCTTTAGGAATGGAGTTTAGAACCACAGCAACAACTAGGCTACTTCCATCTACCACTTTCACTTTCAACTGAGGATGCTTCCTTATGTAAACTTCACCATTGCTATTCAATTTCTCTTCCTACAAGGTAAGTTGCATTTGTATCGACTTATTAGACCTTCAAAAAAACTAAAGATTCTATATCCGAATTTACATCGAAAATTAGACAGTTTGACCCTTAAACTCCGAATTGTCTCACATAGAGAGGGACAGAGAGAGTATTTAACTGAACTTGCCTGATTTAAGAGTCCGAGGCTCAAAACCTTTATGCCTTTCTGATCTGCTTCCATGATGGCTCCCTCGATCAATTTATTAATACTCTTTCTTTGCCATTTGCTAAAGTACTGTAACCAAAACGATGAAAAATAATTATCATTTCAATTAACAACAGATCCAAAATGGACAAAATAATTCATCTTGAACATAATATAAATTATTACTTGTCTGCGAAACTTTGGAATAGCCCAAGTTTGTGATTTGAGATCCTTGAACAAATTCCTTTCGACAACAAATGTGTGACCGTAAATCCACGTAATCACTATTGACCATAGCGTGACAGGCCACATTAACAACAAATACCACTTAGAGGTGGCTATTTGAGGCTTCGAGGCCAAAGATGAGAACCCAAGTCGGAGATGATAGATGGATTGTAGGGTTGTTAGGTGTGTAAGGTGCACCACATCAGGCACTTCAGCTTTTTTCGCAAGTGACTTTTCATACAGTGTGTCTGACGACTTGTCCATTGTACCAAATATGTAGTCATATATTGGCATGAACAGAGAATAATTTGTTCTGAATTGAGTATGATGTAGTGAGTGATACCTGTGCGATCAACACACTCATCATTAAATTATACTACTTGTTATTACTTTATACATGACCTGATTGAGTAAAATTACTTAAAACTCTTATCGAAATATGTCTAGGGATGAGAAGAGTACTCACGAGGGCGTATATATCAAGTACTTGAGAGGTGGAAAGATAGAGAATATCCACTTAGGAATGAGCTCAAAGTTGCAATGGCCTATGTTGTTCATGAAATCAGTAAAGATGACATAAACAGCAAATGAAGCTACAGAACTAGTCCCAGTGAGTACTGTTGCGAATGCAGGAATAGCAAAGATGCCATAATATGCTGCGACCTCAGCAAACGGATGAATAAATGCTGTCAAATACAACAATTTCATTAGCTGGTCTGTCCTTGTGAATTAGTAACCCACTATAAAAGGTTTTAAAAAACGGATAGTGAAATAAATTCAGAAGTTTTTTACACTGTCAATATAAATGATGTTCTTAGGACTAAGTTGGATGATGATTTAGTACAAAAAGAAAAAAATCAAGTACTTTGTTCTATTAGGTCGTTCAGTATGTTGGACAAACATAGATATATAGTTGTGTGATTAAAAAAAATAAATCAATACGCCTTGATTTTTTGTTTGGTTACTAATTCTGGGATAAGTTATACTAGGATTAGTAATTAGTATCAGGATAAGATATCCGATCCGTGCCAGAGGGTCGAATAATAGTATTGAGATTAGTTATTCCGAAATAAGACAATGAAAATGACAAACATACCCTTGAGGTCCCTCAAACCCTTTTCTACAAATAAGGTAATTTTGCAAACAAACAACTTCTTCTTAGAAATTATGCGATGCTTGTTAATTTTAATACAACAAATCCAACCAGGATAACTAAATCCCAATATAACTAATCGCAACATAACTAATTCATGCGTACTTGTCTTCAATCCAAACGATCCCTAATTGTTTAAAATTATCTGGCACTTTCTCCAATATTAATGATCAATCTAACTCTTGATCATGACTTTATCAAATCAATAAATTAAAAAATGATAATACACAAAATAATTTTTTGAAGACAAGAGACATAATTACCTGTGATGGGCTCGGTAACAATGGATGAGTGGTGATGAGAATGATAACGAGAATAGAGATAATGGTGATGCAGAGCTCTGTGAAACCAGTAATAGACAAACTCAACAGGACCAATATGCATCAATGCAACTATAATCATCCCATCAGTCCTCCATAGAGGCAAGTGGTGAACTTGTTCCAGCCTCAGGTATCCAATATAGTATAATAGCCCATTAAATATGATTTGATCATCCCTGCACATAACAATTCAACCTTAAATCAAATTAAACAAGAAAAAAAAAAACCCTTAAATCCATCCATTCTTTTAGTTAGAATCCATATATTATCTGGGTAATGACTAAAAATTGTGTGACCATCGCACCTAAAGCAAGGTAAAACATGTACTTAATTACATTATATGTCTTAACACGCCTCCTTATGTGTGAGTCTGGTTCTTTTTTGTTTGTTTCACGGGTTAAACACATGGAAGTTTTCCTTTTCCTTTTTAATTGGGGGTGTGATTTGTATACTCTCTCATTTTATCCTTAGTGAGATACGAAAAAAGAGGAACTTCTCATCATCTCAACAGGGTCATTCCTCGTATATTGCATTGAGTCAAATGCCGTCACATAAAATGGTACTAAGAGAAAGTATAACTTACCAGTTACTTTCTCTGTCAACTTGATCAAATTCAATGCTCCTATCAACAATCCGATTATTACCCTTAGCAGTCCTGTAGCGCGATATCGATATCCATATCTGGTTATGGACAAATCTCAAGAGCAGATATGGGAATATGATTACATATCCAATATCCCCATCCCTCAAGAATGAGTATATGCTATGAACAACAAATGGTGCCAATACCAAGTACTTCATCCCATACAACAAAAAAGAAAGTTAATTAGAAGAATTCCAGCTATAAAGAAAAAAAAAAAACTTCAAATTTACTAACTAGCTACTTATTCGAATAAGAGAATTGTAAGTGTTCAGAGAATATAATTAACTAATTAAGTAAATTTAGTGTACTGTTGTAATAACTTAAACTTTTAGATGAGACAGTTACACATCTCACTATGTAGAAATCTTGGGCTCGATCGAGCCTAGTCGTCATCCTTTATCAAAAAGAATTTTCAAGTGTTTGGCTTGCAAAAAACAATCTTAGTCCATATTGTCAACTTTACTACTCTTAAAATATCTAAGTTTTTTTTAGATGAGATGGTTCACACAATTCATCATAGTAGAGAAGGAAGAGATCCAGGATTTGAATCTTGCCGCAAAGGCACCAATTAATAATAGTGGAGGTAAGTAATGCAGTTAACAAAAATGGAGTTAAAAAAAAAATATCATTTTCTATATTTCGTATGTCTTTAGTTTCAACAACTTACATGTCATGTTTAAGATTACGAGATCTCGAGGAATTTAATGCATTATTGCAATAGGTATTTCCAGTAGAAGAAGTAAAAAGAGAAATTAAGAAAAAGTTTGTACCTTAAAATTGCCAAGGCTTGTCCATGGCCAATCTGAGAGAATTCCAGGTTTAGAAGCCATTATGTGTTTACTCTTTCCTAATAAAGCCTAGTATTTATCTAGCTAGCTCTCCCCAACTTCCTTATTTTATATATAGTTTCTCTTGACTTAGGTTTGTCAATTTTGATATGATATTGTCCGCTTTAAATTAAGTTCGCAAGCTTTTCCTCAAAAGATCCCGCACGATTAAAAATATTAACACCATATAAGTAGTTTTTTTCTTTCTTTTTGCTTTTTCATGTAGAATTTTATTCACACACACCCAACGATATATTTGACATGAATTTTAAAAGAAAAATAAATTTTAATATCGAATTTTTCACTTTCCAAAAGGATGTATATATGTTAGCTATTTGTAGCCGCAAAGCTACAAATAAACAGACCACTTTTTTAATGCAAGTATATTTACTCTAAATCATTTATAAGACAGGGATATATTTGGACTTTTTTCAAAGGGCCAAAAATGCACCTAAGATGTTTCAGTTTTTTAAATTTTATTATCTAAATTATTGCGGGGGAGGCGGGGTGGGGTGGGGTGGGGTGAATTTCCTATTCAAACTATCTCTCAATGATTAGTGAAATATATCTAAATGCTGACTAGACCAAATATTTATCTACACAAGTTTCTTGTTGCATTTGATAATAAAATCTTCATTCACCTGACATATATAACAACTCTATTAGCTAACACATTAATTTATATATAAACTTCAATTGATTTCTTTAAAAGCCAAAACTCTCATCTACATCACGACTGAGATGAGACCACAACTGAGAAGATGGAAAAGAAGATGTTGGATGTTGTGATGGAGAATAAATTAATTTATATTACGATAATTTTTAACCTTTAACCTTAGCTTTTAACGAAATATTAATTTGCTTAACTTTGCAACATAGGAATTGCTTAATCATGTTGAGTGTCATGTGACAAAATTTTTAAACAAAAGTGACAGTGTAGTACACACCTCGTCATATATTAGTCAAGGTAAGTATTTCTAACTATTGGATGATAATTCGGATAAAAAACTCATGCTTCAAATAATTTTAATATAATATTAAATAGCTATTGTATATCCATACTTACTCTATTAAATAATTCTGGTTTTGGTTCTTAGTCCAAAAGCTCAGTGGTACAAATTTGACCTCTTTAAACTACTCCCTCTATTTAAAAAAAAATGAGTTACTTTTTTTTTTAATCTATTTTAAATAAAATGATTTTTTTTTTTTGATAATATTTTAATTCTAACTTTTTACATGATATGTTTAAGACCACAAGATTAAAGGATATTTTGATACATTTGTCATAACTTTAATTTAAAATCATAAGATTTAAAAGTCTTTTTTATTTTTTTAAATTTCGTATTAAGTTAAATTAAATCATTCTTTTTTAAACGGAAGGAGTATATATTTCCTCTTTGAAAGGTGTTTAATCTAAAGTATGCACATGAATAAAATAATTGTAGATTTCTTGTCTAAATTTATACGTAATCACTTTTCTGTCAGATAACTTTGGTTTTCAAAGACAAAGCAGATTTGACAAATGCAAAGTAAAAATAGTACTACATTAAAAAATTACTGAAAACAAAACTCAGTAAGCCAAATTTGACTCTTTAAATTAAATATTTCCTCTGTTGTAGGTGTTGAATCTAACGCACATAGGATTGGTGCATGAATCCAGCAATTACCATATGGCCTTTTTGTTCAACACTAGAATATTAATTAATTTGGTTCATAACTAAGAGTGTGGAAGGGAACCTTGAAATAACAAGTAAAAATGTTGCTATGTGACCAACAGGTCGCGAGTTTAAATTGTGGAAATAATTTTTTATAAAAATGTGAATTAAGGCTATGTACAATAAATCCTTATGGTATGACCTTTCTAGAATCCCGCACATAACAGAAACTTTAATGCATCAGGCTACCTTTTTCTTTTCAGAACTAATAATGTGTCTAGTATGAGTATATATTTTTATTTTCTCATATTTGGTTGATGAAAAAAATTAAATTTTTTTTTCTTTCTAAAGAACCAATTAATTTGAAAATAAAAAAGATAACTTCGCTAATAAAATAGGAAAAACAAATTACTATAAAGTATTCATAAGAAAACTTAAAATTTCCTATTGCCCCTTCCTCCAATGTAAAATGTACTTTTTTGAGATTTCCATGATTCTAAACTATGTGATATAATTAATTATAATAATGATGTTATTGACAATATAGTAACAGTAGACAAATCCACTTTACCGGCATCTTGTTGGAAAATAATATTATCTCCGTTTAATTTTATTCGATTTCTATAGTAAAAATAGATGTTTTTTTTTTCATACTATTCTAAGTATTGAAAAATTATATAAAGTAATAATAATTAAATTGAGAGTTTCAAAATATCATTAATAAAGTTAATTTAATAAATATAATTTATAATTAAAATTTTCTTAAGACATATATCAGATTAACAGAAGCCAAATAATATGAAACATAAGGAGTATGGGGTATCTCTTCTAAGTCAAATAATGACAAAGTCTTCTATTCAATAGCCATCCAATCCTACATTAAAAATTGAATTCAATTGATTAGTTTTGACTATAAGTTAATGATAAGATTAAGATATTATCAACTTCCCCAATGTTCTGTTAGACTAAATTAACAGGCCATCATTCTTTATTGACAATCCTTATATGATTAGCCTTTAATCCCTTTATAACATACTTCTTGTCCCTTTTTAGTTGTCATAATTTTTTTTTAGAGTCAAACCATATTAATCTTGATCAATATTTTATGATGAACTTTTTAATCATATTGGAAAAGAAAACTTGCAACTTATAATATTTTTTATATAGTTTTTAAATATCTCAATTTTAATTTTAAAATATTAAATAATTTAATCTAATTTAACTTTGAAAATTAATTAAATTCATCACTCATTGAAAAATAACATGACCATTAAAAAGTAACGGAGGGAGTACTCATTATTTTATGATATCAGTGTTGAATTTATGAAAGTTGAAGTGTCAAACTAAGGTAAAGATTGATATTAAATTATTATACATTAATAAATTGGTGTTTTCTTGCTATTTTAGTCCCCACATTAGATACATTTTAGTCCCCACATTAGATACACTTGGTACGCGGACATGCGACATGAAGTGTGTAATTTGAAATCATAAAGTAAAATTAGTGTTTGAACATATAATTTCATATCATGATATGAAATCCTAAATTCTCAAAAAGTATAATTTGGGATTTCATATCATGATTTGAAATTTTTTAAAAATACAAAAATTGATCCATAAGTTTATATTTTGTAAAAAAAACACCCCACCATTTATATCTAACAACCATTTATTTCATATGTAAATAAACTTTAGAGTTCGTATTATTACTCTTAAATTATTTATATTTCATATAACTATTACTCTCACCAGCATAAAATTTATAATTATTTCAAATCAACTCTCACTTTATCTATGTGGGAGGATTATATTAAAGAGTAATACACCACAACTTATGTTCAATTTTACTTTTTTATTGAACTAAAGTTTAATCAATAAATGTTATATTTTTTGTATAATAGCTCTGTGATAGTGCATTATACTTTGTTATAAACGTTTGCTTATTTGGAAAGATTGTATAAAGAATTGAAGCAATTTTAATAGTTTTCACAACTTATGAGGTTTTTATGTTCATGAGAAAATATACAACATAAAAAAAATTCAAATTGCATGTCCAAACAAAACTTCAACTTCATCTCATGATTTCAAATTATGATTTCATCTCACATGGCCAAATATGCCGTTGATCTAGAAATAACAATAATCAACATGTAAGAAATAATATATACATGTATTATTAGATCACATATCATGTAGATGAAAAAAAAACCCTCCTTAAACTATTACTACTTGCTTAGGTAATCATCTTGGGTACGTATCTAATTAATTTACTTTTTAAGTTAATCATCATACATACATATATATATATACTAGATAAGGGTGTCCGTGCTCCGCACGGATGCTTAATCATTATTTTCTCATGATACGTAAATAATTTTTAACCTAAAAAGACAATTAATTATTTAAGTTAATAGACAGTCGATCAAACTTTTGTATGATTTTAAAATATTCTAAGTTGTTGATTATTATGATTTATAGTACTAATTTTATGTCTTTCAAATAATATATATCACCGTTGTTCCAATTTATGCGACACCAATATAATTTTGAGAGTCGATCAAAGTTTTTATGTTATTTAAATATTTGAAGCTGTTAATTATATTACTTTTTAACGTAATATAATTTATCATTTTGTGTCTATTTTTATAATAATAATTAGGCGTGATATAGTAAAATCGCGGGGTTGAAGCAGGTGGGTTGACCCCTTAATTTATCATTTTGTATTTATTTACCTTTTTTAATTAAATATTATTAATTTTCTAATACTTAAATGAGTTAAAATAATTAATTAAGACCAAGAGGTGGAGGAACGGATAAGATCCGTTCGATCAAAGGTCGTGGACGGCTGAGATCTTTTTGGTCATACCAAAGACCCACACTTATTAAAAGGCATCATTTTGTGTCTATTTTACTTTTTTTTTAATTAAATATTATCAATTTTCTAATACTCAAACGACTTATAAATTAATTAGAGGTGGTATAGTAAAATCACCGGGTTCAAGCAGGTGGGTTCGTCCCATAATTCATCATTTTGTATTTATTTACCTTTTTTAATTAAATATTATTAATTTTCTAATATCAAAATGAGCTAAAATAATTAATTAGGACCAAGAGGTGGAGGAACGGATTAGATCCATCGGATGACCGGACACGTGGACGGTGGAGATCCGTTTGGTCGTCCAAATGGATCACCACTTATTAAGAATGATATATATATATATATATATATATATATATATATATATATATATATATATTATACCAAAAATGGGAAGAATGTTAGGCAAAAGTTAGATTACCATTTTGCCCCTACACTAAATTAAAATTATTATAAAATATTTAATTAATTAAATATTAAATAGTAATCATATCATATAATACTAAATACTAATATATTAATATTTTAAATCATACTATATCCTTCTACTTAATTTTCTACGTATTTAAAGCTTTGATCAGTTACAATTTATTGATGTTGTATGGTGAATTAATATTAAATTGTAGTAGTAAGTTATTATTATCAAGAAGACAAAAAGACTCCTAATTATATTTTTCAATGAATTAGGCATGAATCATGATAATGTCGACTCACGTGGGTTTACCTTTAATTCCTTGGTACAGTAATAGTTTTTGGGAATTAAAATCTTAGTTCATGTATCTATCCATTCACTCTTTTGTAACGGATAAATATAAAATCAAAAGCCATTTTATGGATATCTCTTTAACATATACTCCCTCCATTCCAAAATAAATGAATTATTGAGATTTTTTTTTATAGTTCAAAATAATTGAATTATTCAAAGTTCAAGAAAATTGTTTGAACCTTTTTTCATATTTACCCTTTGCTTTAATGATGTTATTAACTACTTTACATTTTTCTAGGAGAATAGGTTGAATAATCAAAAAGGTAATAGTGAAAAGTAGCCTTAAATTTATGTCCTTAACTATTTTTCTTAATAGATGTGCATTACCTCAACAATTTATTTATTTTGAAATGGAGGGAGTACTACTTTTGAGTTTCTACAGATTTTATACAAACTTTTGGCTTATAAATATTATGTGTGCTTCACAAGATTTTTCGCATGTGCCAGGATACAACTTACTTTTAATAATACAAATTCAAATGTGCACAATTCTTTGGGTGCTCTATTCCTCAATCCATGTGTATATGTTTATATTTGAATTTGGATGGATGTGTTAGAGGAGGAACAACATGTAGTCCTGATTGAAGAAGAATTGAATTATGGATATGCATATCCTATTTTGGAGTATTTCAAGAATATTGAAAAGAAAAAGCTGATTGAAATACTCCTCGACCATGTATTTAATAAAATTACATAGATTGATTGAAATATGTTGATGAAGTTTTGTTGGAGAGTGATTCCTCCATTTTTATCTATATAAAAGCGTTTATATCATTATTGTACTATTTTATTTATACTTTTGTTTGACTTGATGAAAAAGGCCTTTGAATTAAAATTGGTCATGGGAAAAGGCGTCAACTGTTGGGAAAGACAAGAGCACTAACAATAGTGCAAGACAGAGTAGCAGCGGAAGAATACCCAAGTCTAAACTTTCCCTTTCAATTTGAACCAAGAGAAGACAAACAAACCCAAACACAATGATAATAAGACAACAAATATATCAACCAAAATAGATAAGCAAGGATCAGCGGCGGAGCCAGAATTTTCACTAAGGGGGCTCAAAATCGAAATAAGTAAGCATACGAACTAGCCGAAGGGGGTTCCACATCAACTATATATACATAAAATATAATTTTGACAATATATAAATAGTATAATTTTCCACCGAAGGGGGTTTGGATGAACCCCCTAGCCATAAGGTGGCTCCGCCACTGGCAAGGATAAAATAAACCAATCACACGAGACACCAGATTTACGTGGAAAATCCTTTAGTGTGAAGAGCAAAAAACCACGGGATCAAAAATCTCCACTATAATCACCAAGAGTTACAATAATGTTCTCCAAAATGGCCACCAAATAAGTGTCAAACAACGAGCAACACTACATAAAGCACAACACCAAAAACTAGAGAATTAAAGGAGCAAAATAACCAAAATGCAGCTACTGTTCGCGGATGAAAAACTGAAGTTGTGGGGCACCAAATTCAACTCTGTTAGTTCCAAATCAAAGATTGAGATGAGAGGAACAAGCTTTCCAAAAATTAGCTCAATCGGATAAGAAACGAAGCGGGAATCGCAATTTGAAGTTGACAATTTAGGGCTGAAATTGGGTGCGAAAATCTGCTCTATTTTCTCTCTATGGCTGCTGAAAACACTCTTTTGTGATGGTAAAATAAGACCTAAAATGATCTATATATATATGCCCCATAGAATTGGGCCTATGGGCAAAGTGGGTTGGTCCAAATTTGAGCTTTTATTTATCCACATAGGAAGGGAAAAAGACCTATAACCCAACAATTCTCCCCCTCACGACTATGTGGAGGAGATCGTCATCCCGGCGATCATGCAACGATCTTCAAACTTTCCTTTTGGCAATGTTTTAGTCATCATGTCGGAACCGTTATCATCTGTATGAATCTTTTCAAGTTCAACTAACTTAGAATCCAACACATCTCGAATCCAATGGTATCTCACATCAATGTGTTTAGACCGACCATGAAATGTAGAATTCTTGTCAAGATGTATAGCACTTTGACTGTCGCAATAAAGCACATACTTCTCTTGAGCACAACCAAGTTTCCCTAAGAACCTCTTCATCCAGAGTAACTCTTTACAAGCTTCAACGGCAGCAATAAGCTCAGTTTCTGTAGTAGATAGAGCAACACATTTTTGCAACCTAGATTGTCAAGACACAGCTCCCCCTGCAAAATTAACCAAATACCCTGAAGTAGACTTGCGAGTATCAACATCACCAGCCATGTCTGAATCAGTATAACCACAAAGAATAGGCTTTCCTGTACCAAAACACAAACTCAGACTAGAAGTGCCAGAAAGATATCTCATAATCCACTTCACAACATTCCACTGTTCTCTTCCCGGAGTAGAAAGAAAACGGCTAACAATACCAACAGAATGAACAATATCTGGTCTTGTACAAACCATTGCATACATCAAACTACCAACAGCTGAAGCATAAGGAACTTTCTTCATGTCTTCCTTCTCATCATCATTAGAAGGACACTGCTTCATGCTCAATTTGAAGTGCATAGCTAAAGATGTACTGACAACCTTAGCCTTGTCCATGTTGAACCTGCGAAGTACTTTCTGAATGTACTTCTCTTGTGATAACCACAACTTCTTGGCCTTTCTGTCACGAACAATCTGCATGCCAAGAATCTGTCTTGCTGGTCCTAAGTCTTTCATAGAAAAAGACTTTCTCAACTCTTGATTCAACTTCTGAATCCTGCAAGTATTATGACCAACAACAAGCATGTCATCAACATAAAGCAACACAATAATAAAGTCACCATGAGAGAATTTTTGCACAAAAATACAATGGTCTGAAAAAGTCTTTTTGAAGCCCTGCTGACTCATAAAAGAACCAAACTTCCTGTACCACTGCCCGGGAGCTTGCTTCAAACCATACAAGCTCTTCTTCAATTTGCAAACATAATTCTCTTTTCCCTTGACTTCAAAGCCTTCCGGCTGCTTCATATAAATTTCTTCATCTAAGTCACTATGGAGAAAAGCAGTTTTAACATCCATTTGCTCAACCTCTAAATCTAGACTTGCAGCTAAGCCTAGAACCACACGAATGGATGACATCTTCACAACTAGAGAGAATATCTCATCAAAATCAACTCCCTTTTTCTGGTTAAAACCCTTCACAACTAATCTAGCTTTGTACCGTGGGACTAGATTACCATCTTCATGTTTCACCCGAAAAACCCATATGTTTTTCAAAGCTTTTCTGTCTTTAGGTAGCTTAACCAAATCAAAGGTATGATTATCATGCAAAGATTTAATTTCATCTTTCATAGCATCAAACCACCTTTCTTTTTCTTCACTTTCCATTGCCTCATCAAGACTCTCAGGTTCTCCCCCGTCAGTCAAGAGTACATACTCATTGGGAGAATAACGAGATGAAGGTATTCTCTCTCTAGTAGATCTTCTGAGAGAACTCTCTGGAGTATCAATAATAACTGATTGTTGAGCAACCACATCATCTTGCACTGGAGCATCAACATCATCCAGGTCATTCTAAACATGATCACCATCTTCATTATCAACTTGATTTTCATCATTATGAAGATTTTCTTCAGGTGTAATAGTCAAAGAAACTGGATCAACATCAACTAGGCTCTCACTACTCTGAGAATCAACCTTCTCAGCCTTGTCAAAATCTTCAATTGTTTGGTCTTCAAAGAACACAACATCACGACTTTTAACAAGTTTCTTCTCAACTGGATCGGAGAAACGATAGCCAAATTCATCTTAACCATAACCAATGAAGATACACTGCCTAGTTTTAACATCCAACTTTGACCTTTCATTCTTAGGAAGATGCACAAAGTCTTTCTACCCAAAGACTCTAAGATGATCATAAGAAACATTCTTATCAGACCAAAATCTGTCAGGGACATCACCATTCAAAGCAACGGTAAGAGATAAATTGATAACATAAGCAGCAGTATTAAGTGCTTCTGCCCAAAAGGAATCTGGCAGCTTAGCATCTGAAAGCATACATCTAACTCTCTCAACTAGAGTTCTGTTCATCCTCTCTACTAAACCATTTAACTGAGGAGTCTTTGGAGGAGTTTTCTGATGTCGAATACTCTGCTCTCTACAATATCTATCAAAAGGACCAATAAACTCACCACCATTATCTGAACGGATGCATTTCAATTTCTTCCCTGTCTGTTTCTCAACCAAGGCCTGAAAACCCTTGAACACATCAAGTACTTGATCCTTGGACTTCAACGGAAATACCCAAAGCTTGCGAGAATGATCATCAATAAAAGTCACAACGTAAAGTGCACCACCATGAGACCTTACCTTAAAAGGACCACACAAATCAGAATGTACCAACTCCAGCAAATCAAGCTTTCTTGAAGGCTGATGACTTTCAAAAGAAACTCTCTTCTGTTTACCGGCTAAGCAATGAACACATCTCTTCAACTTTGCTTGTTTCACTCCAGAAAATAAATTTTTCTTAGCCAAACTGTCAATCCCCTTCTCACTCATATGACTCAGCCTTCTATGCCATAACTCTGATGAAGTATCATTCTCCATCAAGTTTACTGAGCCTCTAGAAGTGGAGCCCTGAAATACATATAAGTTAGACAACTTGTCACCACGAGTCACAACCATTAAACCTCTAGTAAGCTTCCACTGGCCAACACCAAGGGTATTAATATAACCCTCATCATCAAGCTTTCCTACAGAATTCAAATTCAGGCGAACATCTGGAGCATGCTTGACATTATTGAGAACAAGTTTGGAATCATTATTACTTTTCAAACAAACTGTGCCAATGCCAAGTACTTCAACTTTAGCATTATTGCCCATTTTCAACATCTCAAAATTACCTGGAATATAAGAAGAAAATAATTCCTTCTTGGGCGTGATATGAGAAGTAGCACCAGAATCCACAAACCGGCTAGACTCATAACGAACAAGATTAATGGCATTTTCACCACAAGCAACAAGAAGATCATCATTAGTAACAACAGCAACACGATTCTCATTATCGCCTTCTTTATTTTGTCGTCTCATATCTCTTTTATGCTTGTGACAATATTTCATAATATGCTCGTTCTTATGGCAATAGTCACATGTGATATTCTTGTATTTGGACTTGGATTTGCTTCTACTTGTACCTCTGTCATTCGAACCTTTGGACTTGTTTCTCCTCCTATCTTCAGTAACCAAAACATCGGAGTGTGAAGCTGAAGAAGATGAGGCCTGAGATCTTCTTCTCATCTCTTCATTTAAGACATCACTCTTAGCATATTCCATAGTTACAACACCACTGGGAGCAAAATTAGTCAAATAAACTCGAAGAGTTTTTCAAGAGTCTGGCAGAGTATTAAGAAGCCAAAGTCCCTAAATTTCTTCATCGAACTTTACACCCATTCCGGACAGCTGGTCAAGGACATCCTGAAAATCATTAATATGATCAGAAATAGGACTGCCCTCTTTGTACCTGATATTCATCAACTGTTTCAACAGGAACAACTTGTTATTACTAATCTTCGAAGCATACAGTGTCTTGAGCTTGTCCCATAAACTTATGGTATGTGTCTCATTTACAATATGATTTCTAACATTATCTTCAACCCATTGTCTAATATAACCACAAAACTGCAAGTGCTCAAATTCTCAATCCTCATCTATCATGGACTGAGGTTTATTAGAAGCAAAGACAGGCAAATGCATTTTCTTGACAAATAGGAGATCTTTCATCTTGCCTTTCCAAGTATGATAATTACTACAATTCAAACACACCATTTTGCTCATATTTTCCTCCATCATTCAAATCGACAATCAACAACAACCTATGCTCTGATACCACTTTGTTGGGAAAGCCAAGGGCACTAACAATAGTGCACGACAGGGTAGCAGCGGAAGAACACCCAAGTTTAAACTTTTTCTTTCAATTTGAATCAAGAGAAGACAAACAAATCCAAGCACAATGATAATAAGACAACAAATATATCAACCAAAATAGATAAGCAAGGATAAAATAAACCAATCACACGAGACACCAGATTTACGTGGAAAATCCTTCAATGTGAAGAGTAAAAAACCACGGGACCAAAACCTCCACTATAATCACCAAGAGTTACAATAATGTTCTCCAAAATGGCCACCAAATAAGTGTCAAACAACGAGCAACACTACATAAAGCACAACACCAAAAATTAGAGAATTAAAGGAGCAAAATCACCAAAATACAGCTACTGTTCACAAATGAAAAACTGGAGCTGCGGGGCACCAAATTCAACTCTGTCAGTTCCTAATCAAAGATTGAGATGAGAGGAACAAGCTGTCCAAAAATCAGCTCAATCGGATAAGAAACGAAGCGGGAATCGCAAATTGAAGTTGACAATTTAGGGCTGAAATTGGGTGCGAAAATCTGCTCTATTTTCTCTCTATGGCTGCTGAAAACACTCTTTTGTGATGGTAAAATAAGACCTAAAATGATCTATATACCCCATAGAATTGGGCCTATGGGCAAAGTGGGTTGGTCCAAATTTGAGCTTTTATTTATCCACATAGGAAGAGAAAAAGACCCATAACCCAACATCAACAAGTACGCAGAAAATTATGTACTGATTTTGTAGTTCTTTTTTCATCCATATTGTTATCATTAAAATCTTAAGAAGGATGTTTATGCTGTATTTTTTTCTTCTCTATTTTTTATTTTCTTTCTCTCTAGTAGACTTCTTTAATTTAATTGTCTATGAAAAAAAAAAAAACTTACTTTTAATAGCAATTGATATTTTCTTATTTGGTTAGGTTCAGCTAATGAATCGTAGTGATGGTAATGGTACAATTTTTTTCTTTGATAGCTACTTCCATTGTCTCCTTGTCGTTCCCTTGCTGATTAACTGCAGTATAATAAATAGTTGTAAAGTCGGATAGTACTTTTAAAAGCTTGGACTCGAATTATATTATTCACAATAATGACAGTAAAAAGTTTCATTTTTTAACCTATGAACAACCTTTGTTCACGTCTAATAGATAAAGATGGAAGGAACATCACATGAAATTTAAAATTACCGTTGTGATAAATTTTATGTGATTAACTTATCTATATAATGAACGCTTGAAATCACTCGCAACGTATTTCCAAATTTTGAGCTCGAAGTGTCTAATAGTACCATTTTATGTACAAAATATGCTCGCATCAAAGTCTTTTTTACCGATGCAATTGTGAAATAAAACATTGACAGGATGCAAGAATTTATTTTAAGTAGTGTATTATTGATATACATTTAGCTCACTTGGAGAACTGACAAAACCAACAATACTATTAAGCGGAGAAATCTTAGTAGTGCAATTGATTAACTGCCACAACTTTCAACTTGCTGGTATGGGTTGCGCGGTACTCCATCTTCTACAAGGATGAGAAAATGGGGACACCGGGTAAGGTACCTCCACCATCGACAATGAAGACATTGCCCGTTACATATTCGGAAGAATCATGGATCAAATATCGTAGTAGTGATGTTAAACCCGGATCCGTCTTTCCAAGAAATCTCTGAGGATGAGTTTTATAGAGAAATTTATGGAACCATTCCTGTTGAAGAAGGGTCTCTGTTATCTCGGATTTGAATATTCCTGGTGATATTGAGTTCACTCTGATATTGTCTACTCCCAATTCAAGGGCCATTATCTGCGATTCAATCATCAAGTAAAAATTACTGACTAATGCAAATATACTTTGCCATAATATATAAACTCAAAATACTGGCTCAACGTGCACATTGAAATATCTATGTGGCTGAGAGCCCTCACGGTCTAAGCAAATAGCAAGTCCTCTGAGCATTCATATACATACCTTAGTGACCATGTCAAGAGCCATCTTTGAAGAAGCGTAAGCAAGAGTCCCCGCAACTAGTACTCGATTCAGAGCAGCTATCGAAGTAATATTAATAACAGATCCTCCGCCCTGTTTAGCATCGCGCATACGTCTACAAACATGTTTAGACAACAACCATGCCCCTCTTAGGTTTGTCCTAAAGGTATGTTCCCACTCCTCCTCTGACAATTCCAGTGAAGAGCTCACACTGCCTATACATAGTAGTCAAATTAAGCATCTAAGTTTACATACAACAACAACAACATACCCAGTGTATTTTCACTAGATGGGGTCTGGGGAGGGTAAAGTGTACGCAGTTCATACCACAACCTCAGATGAAGTAAAGAGGCTATTTTCGCTAAATCTCCGATTCAAAACAGATAACAATAACAAACAAAAATCATAAAAACAAACAGCAAAAAGGGATAACACATCGCTAGATAATAAAAAAAATAAGACACCCATAGAATAACACTACAGACCACGAACACGAATCTGCCCAAGAAACAACAGACAGATACAAACAAACACTCCTTCCTACTAATAAGGACGCCTTCCTGCCCACTAACCTTCTACCCTAATCCGCGTCCTCCACATCTTTCTATCAAGGGCCATACTCAATAAGTTTCCTACAACAGAATCAGTGACGACGGAGACAGAATTTCATAGAAGTGAAAAATACTAAAAATGTTACACCTATCATTTTATCTTATGATCAATCTTCTCTTATGTCATAAAATAAAAAAAGTCGATTTTTGCCCTGTATGTTCGATTATATTACCTCTAACGCCGGCGTTGTTAACCAAGGCATCGATACGTCCAAAGGCTTCCCAAGCTATTTGTACAGCAGCCTCAATAGTATCACCATCAGCCGAGACATCAAGCTCGAGGGCGACTGCACGGGGTGCTTGGCCCTCTGAGTTAATCTGGTTGCAGAGAGTTTGCAGCCTGTCAATACGACGGGCTGCAGCAATGATCCTGCAACCAGCTTTCACCAAGTCGAGACAGAACTCTAGCCCGATTCCAGAGGACGCCCCTGTAACCATCACTACTTTTCCGCTTAGGTCTTTCCATGGCTCCATAGTAAAATTTAGATGATGTAGCTTGATATGCACAACTAATGTAGTAATGAGAGAGAGAGAGATTTAGAGATACTGGTTAATATGTGGTTGAGGTTTCCTACAAGAGATTTTGTTCTTCATTTATAATTGTTTAATTTCACACACTTTGACTAACTGTAGACAAGGATAGAATTATTTAAGAAGAATTCCCTTCGTTTAAAAACGAATGATCTAGTTTAACTGAATATTGAGTTTAAAAAAATAAAAAAGACTTTTGAATTTTGTGGTTCTAAATTAAAATTATGACAAATGTACTAAAATATCCGTGAATCTTCTGGTCTTAAATATGTTAGGTGGAAAATTGAAATTAAAATATTATCAAAAAAAAAAATCATTCTTTTTGAACAGACTAAAATAAAATAAAATAGGTGATCCGTTTTGAAACCGAGGGAGTAATTAGTACACTTAGATTGACCATATGCTTAATATATTGACGTCTTCATGCTCTATTAATTGACAATTCAACACCTATCAAATGCGTCCAAGAGTTCAAATTTGGACCAATCCATGTAACTAGCCCCTAAGTTGCTCAGACTCTCTTCAAAATTGTTGCTGCACTCGTACCGTATTCTTTAAAAAACACTATTTTTTAAAGGATCCCACATGCACGCGTTGACTGTGTAGAAGAGTCCGAGCAACTTAGACTAGCCCAATATACAAAAATACAAGCACCTCTATCGTCAACGGTGTATTAAATAACTCTAGCCCAGTAATACTAAGCGCTAAATTTCGGAGGAAAAAATAAGGCCATTGTTTTGGGGTTGCAGTAATCAGGCAACTGGACAAATTACCTTCTAATAATGTCAAGAACTAATGAGGAATATATTCTCTGGGATATCAACTGTGAGTTGATTAGTTATTTGAGCCACACTCACTCTTCATTTTCACATAATGAGGGTTGATTTCTCAGATGGCTATGCAACTAATAGCCACTATTTCAGTAAGTTTGTAAATTTGTCCCAAGAAGATTGTGAGAGGAAAAAAGAGGCAGCTAAAAAAATATTCGTCGATTTGCGTTTTCAATAGTCTTCAATAGTACTAAAATCAGGCAATCGGAAACAGATGACGTTGTTAGGGATATTTTTGCTGCTTTTTTTTTTTTTTTTTGAACCCTAGGAAACCCACAACATCTGTCCTTCGAGTGAGAACTTTGTGGTAACCTGCAATAGCTTACAAATTATACAAGAGATGTAAACCATACTAGGCAAGCCCAGAGGCGGATCTAGGATTTGTAAGTCGTGGGTGCCAAATTGTCCAAATAGAATAAGCGGGTTGGGTTTTTAATTTTGGATTACGGTTCGGATTATTTATCTTTTTTGATTTTTATAGACAAATTAATCGAATGTGGATATTTAGTTATATTCTCTTTCAAGATATTCTGAAATTCAAAATACCTAATCAGTCCAATTTTTTGTACGAATAAGAGAAATTTACTCTAAAACTCTGAGAAAGAAAAAAAAAACATGTTAAAATATCAAACTTTGCATAAACCATCTAATACCATTACTTCAATACAGTTATCTTCACTAGCATGAACATTGATCTTTAAATTTTAAAAAAACTTTAACATAATAATAATCATTTTTACAACTTAAATTTTTAAAACAATTTACTATTTATATATATTTTTATTAATATTATTGCGACAATTTAAAATTTAGTACTCATTAATATGAGATATATATATAATACTCGTACCAAGAAATTAATAGTACTCAATAAAAGAGAAAGTAAAAAAAAAGTTATGCAAAAATTTGGATTAGTAAAGAATAGAACTAAAAAAGAAAAAGTAATGAAAAAGCAAAACAATGAAAAAAAGAGGGCTGAAGCCATGCAAGCACAAAATGAAAGAAAAAAGAAACCTGGTGCCAAGAGGATTCGAACTCGCATCACCTGGGTGGCAAAAGCTTCCTTTTCCACTAACACTATTTAATCATTTGATATTCTGGGTGGCAAGGTTAATCTATAACTCATTTCTTCTGTATATACAAAGTTTCAACCGAGGTTATCGGGTGCCGTGGCACCCTCATCCATACACATAGATCCGCCCCTGGGCAAGCCCCATGCGATGAGCTAATGGTTGAGCGGCAGATAGAGGCTGAATCAATCCTAGGTTTCCCACATGGGAGATCCACCTCCCAACCACTCAACAATGCCACCCTCAAGTAGAATACCAAATCTTGAATGAAATTAGCAGTACTATGAACGGAGGATAGAACGGAGGATAGAACGAAGGATGAAGAACATGCTATATACTCAAGTATCCCTTTGTCAAAGGCATGAGACCTTACACCAGTACCAAAGGATGTTGGAGAAGCAAATTAACAAAGGATGACATATATATTGCCAGTAGTGTCGGAGCCTGAATTTTCACTGATAGGGTTCAAAATAATTGAAAAGTAAATACACGAAGAAGGCAAAGAGGGTTGATCATCTACTATGTATACATGAAATTTGTTTTAACCATATATATATAACGTAATTTTCTGTCGGAGGGTGTACGGATGAACGCCTCAGCCCTACCTGGTGTCATGCCCTATTTTTCACCAAGGTTAAAACAAGCACGACTTATGGACTCTAAAAGAATTAAATTTTGTACAGAGTCGCCACCTAATTTTTAAGGAAAATAAGGAAACCTATTTAATTATTGTCATGTATGACTTATGTTTTAATCTGCGAAAACCAGTTTAGATTCTAGGTAAGGGTTCAAATTATTCTGAAGGGAAGGGATTAGGCACCCTTCAGAATCCACAAAAAGTGGTTCCCGACTAGACTGAATTTATCAAAGAGGGAGGAGGTGAAAAAATATTTTTTAAAGTATGAATATACAAAATATATATTAAAAAATAATGTAAAGAAGTTTATGTATGAAGTGTGTATTAATCATATAAATAAGACATATTATCATAAATGTGTGTATAGAAATATATAAGCAATATAAAAAGATGTATAAGAATATGTTTGAAAAGAAAGTACTCTTTTGAAAAGGAAAACACTTTGTAATGTGTGAAAAATAGAGTATTGTTTGTATTAAAAAGTCTTCTCTAATGATTTTAACTTAACTAAATTAGTGAAAAAAAACTATTAGTTGTGGATAAGAAAAATAAAGTTACTTTTACAGAAAAGACCATAATATTATCTAACGTAAAGAATGTGAATTAATTAATTAAATACCAAAATCGATTTAATTCATTGAATAAATATTAACGGCCTAAGTTTTGCCTAAGCGCGTGTAATAAATATGCAAGTAAAGGATAATCCCACCCGATGCCCCAAAAGTAAAGTTTTCACTATGATTAATATTTGTACAATTGTAAGAATATAAAATACAAACATAAAATTTAAACTCCCTTTTCTAATGTCCTTTTCCGAGAAGCATCCTCGAGAACCTGTGTAAACACTTGTTAGAAATATTAGTAACGAGCAAATAATTATAAGAACATGTATGCATATATGTTTTAAAAAAATAATGTTTTATTATATAGTGGGCTCGGATGAAGTTTTAGATACGCCATGGCTACGAAATGGTTGCTCGAATTTATCGGCCGTCCTAAATCGCCTTGCCAAGATACGAATCATAAAACTTTTATGTTGTCGTGATAATGTAAAGATTTCGTCATCGCCCATATTTATTTATTTTTTGTCACGTATTTGTATACGTAATGTCCGTCTTTTTATTTGTGGAGGCCTCAAAAATCGACGGGAATTTTTTCATTGGCCATCTTGTATTGTATTCGTATCTCATCAGTTGCAATATCAAAATCAGCAAAGGAAAAGGGGAAACTTGCCCAAAACAGTCCACAATAGTAGAACAGTGGCGAAACAGTAGCAAGCTTGTCGTAAAAACAAATCAAAACCATGCTAAATTAACCAACAAGTAAAATGATAATAAAAGGTAAAGTAACATGAATGTAAAAGCAGTGAGCAATTGGTAAAAACAAAAAAAAGTCATAGAAATTTGAGTAAAAGGGCGTCAAAAATAAAACCAAGACATGGCATGTTGTCCGTCAAACATGTGGGTTGCCGGAATCCATGACGTTCACCGAAAAATTCACAAGTCCGGCCAGACATGTACAAGTAACATTGAAACATAAAAAAGGTTAGAAAACCCCATTCAACAAAGACAACAAGACAAAGCAGTGATGTAAGTGACGTCGCTTCAACGGCTCTCGCCGGAGCAACGCCAAAATAGGCAACTCCGACCCTTAAAAACGGATTCTATACAACACCCAGAAACGGATTTTTCACGACCTAGTTTCAGATCCAAAAATCTCAACGAATTAATCATAAACAAATGGAATTTCGGAGCAAAACCCGCCAAGAAAATAGCAAGAGATTTGTCTTGAACTCGAAATGTTCAACAAATCAACAACGAATGAATCGTATAAAAAGGGCATTTTAGATCGAAACACATGAAGAAAATAGCAAAAATATTGCCTTAGAATGGAAATTGGGGAGGAAAATTTGGGAAGGATAGTGTTGAGGAGAATTATAGGGAGTGTGTGGGAGAAAATGGAGAGATCGTGGTAGTGGTGGCCGGAGCTTCGCCGGTCATCACCTCCGGTGAAGCAGTGAAGAGAGGGAGAGGAAAGAGCGACTAAATTGAGAGAGAGAGAGCAAATCTGTGTGTGTGTGTGTTTGTGTTTGTATGTGTGGTGTCTGTATATGTATGTATGTGTGTGTGTGTATATGTAGTCTATTGTGTGTGTGTATGTCTTTTTATGTATTGTGTGTATATATATATATATATATATATTAGGTAGATAGATAGATATTTGTGTGTGTGTAGTATGTAAATATAGTGTAGTGTGTATTGTTCTTGTTGAAAGAAAAAACAATTCACCCCCTCCCCCTCTATTTATAATAAAAATTATTTCCTCCTAATACCCCAAAAATAAAAGAACCTCTCTTGTCCCTTGTATTATGGTTTAGTCCACAAGTTATTATTCAAAGGGTAAAAAATATGTGTAGTCATGTCACACATCACCTTTAATAAAGGTGACGTGACGAGTCACCTTTAATAAAGGTGACATGACGAGTCACCTTTAATAAAGGTGACAAGACCTCGAGTTGATCGGATTATTGTTCCGTGTATCAAAGTAATTGATCCGACTTATCGTTTGCCGATTGTAGCTTACGTATAAAAATATGGGCATCGAAATATAATTACAAAAATGTAAACAATAACGAAATATAATTATCTTTAAAAAATGTATTATTATGTAAATAGTTAAAATTGTAGTGTACTGTAAAGAATTGTAGTGTTGTGTACGTGTGCAGATGACTTTGAAAAAATTTAAAATGATAATAAATTGATAAAAATCCTAATATTTACAAAATTAAGGATAATTATCAATGAATTGTAAAAGTATGTGGAAAAAATGTATTTTGTGCTCTTTATCGATCAGGAAGCCTGAAGACGTTAATTTTAAGCACGGAGAGCCAAAATTGGGTGTCAACACCTGGCTCCTCCAATGATTGCCAAATGGTACAGTTGTGGAGTAGGAGAAGAGTTTTATCATCCCCATGCAATGATGGGAAGGGCAGGGGAAATTTGGGGCCAAGAGTGGGCAGAGTTTAGGCCAGAGAGGTGGCATTGTTGCAAATGAGGAGTGTGGAAGAAACAAGGTGTTGAACCAGTATTTCTATCAAATCTCACTGCCAAGGTGAAAGGAGGTTTTCTTGTTACTATTGAACAAAGGGAACTGGGCTTGGAGTGTTTTGATAAATATTTAGTAATAGTTCAGTAAGGAAACACAAATACCAAATAGTACAGGTAGAACACTCGCAAAAAGTGATACTTCAGTTGTATTTTGACCATTATCTCTCTCTTTTTTTTTAATTATCCAATTAATTCCTTCAATAATCCGCGTGGAGTGCCAATTGGCACCATTTTTAAACCAAAAAAATAGATTGTATACCTCACACCATCAGATAGAGGTGTGTTTGATAAATAGTTGGTGATTGTTCAGTTAGGAAACACTAACAATTGATAGTTCAAACATAAAACTCGCAAAAAAGTAATACTTCAGGTGTGTTTTGGACCATTATTTCTATAACATTGAGAACAAAATAGTAAATGATAATTCATTTTTACAAACTTATAAATCACCAATGGTTCAAGATATGATCTTGATTAAAACAATCAACATTCCTAGATCTTGGATTCTGTAGCAGAAGACATAGTTAATGGGGAAAAACCATGATCAAGACTAGCTTTCCATACTTTGTCGATATCAAACATCACGTTACCACACTCGTGCTCGTTCCAACCTTCAATAGCGTGCAAAATTCCAGCTATTCTCCATGCGCTCATCACTCTTCTTGGAAGCCAATTCTTGAATATCAAGACAAAGTCAATGTGAATAAACAAGCGAAAATTAATCGTAAAAAATTTAAGGATATTTGGAAAGAATTCAAGTTACCTCACAAGAGTCTACATTTTGAAGATGTTTTGGACTAATCATGGCTGGTGTGTTGAAGTAGACGCAATCCTTGCGAACTTTCTTTGGTGGGAAGGGTGAATAAGGAATAAATAGTGTTCCTTTTGGTGCTTTCAATTGTTCCTCTTCACTCAATCCATCTTCTACTAGCCATGTCTGCAATATATCGCCTCAAAATCAATCAAGAACTTCCTACTATTTGAATTATCTGGATTATATGTTATACCTTTGAAACACAAGTGCTTCTTGACAAGACCAAGTTTGTTGCATCCTCAGGAGTAAACTTTTCTTTAAGTCTCTCGTACTCATCTTCATCTAACATGACCTATATATGTATACAAAATTTACGATGAATGGATGAAATTAAAGGAAAACCAAAATCAAGGAGCTAATTAAGAGTTAAAATTCTATGCACTGACAATGTAAAAAGATTACTAATACCTGAATTCCTCGTTGGCACAAGGCGAGGGCAATAGACAAAGCAACTTTAGACAAACGACAGGCTGGAAGCACCACTTGGGAAGTTCCTTTAGGAATGGAGTTGAGAACCACAGCAACAACTAGGCTACTTCCATCTACCACTTTCAATTTCAGCTGAGGATGCTTCCTTATGTAAACTTCACCATTGTTATTCAATTTCTCTTCCTATAAAGTAAGTTACATTTGTATAAGTTTCAACTTATTGGCTCTTCAAAAAAATTGAAGATTTTATATCCGAATTTACATAGAAAATTAGATAACTTGACTTTGACCCTCAAACTCCTAATTGTCTCACATAAAGAGGACAGAGAGAGTATTTAACTGAACTTGCCTGATTTAAGAGTCCGAGGCTCAAAATCTTTATGCCTTTCTGATCTGCTTCCATGATGGCTCTCTCGATCAAATTATGAATACTTTTCCTTTGCCATTGGCTAAAGTACTGTAACGAAAAATCAAGAAACATGACAAATAATTATCACTTTAACTAAGAACAGATCCAAAATGGACAAAACAATTCATCTTGAACATAATTACTTGTATGCGAAACTTTGGAATAGACCAAGTTTGTAATTTGAGATCCTTGAACAAATTCCTCTCGATAACAAATGTGTGACCATAAATCCAAGTAATCACTATTGACCATAGCGTGACAGGCCACATTAACCACAAATACCACTTAGACCTGGCTGTGTGAGGCTTCGAGGCCAAAGATGAGAACCCAAGTCGGAGATGATAGATGGATTGTAGGGTTGTTAGGTGTGTAAGGTGCACCACATCAGGCACTTCAGCTTTTTTCTCAAGTGACTTTTCATACAGTGTGTCTGTCGATTTGTCCATCGTACCAAATATGTAGTCATATATTGGCATGAACAAAGAGTAATTTGTTCTGAATTGAGTATGATGTAGTGAGTGGTACCTGTGCCATCAACACATTCATATCATCAACACATGATCTGATTGTGTAAAATTACTTAAAATTCTTATCGAAATATGTCTAGGAATGAGAAGAGTACTCACGAGGGCGTATATATCAAGTACTTGAGAGGTGGAAAGATAGAGAATATCCACTTAGGAATGAGCTCAAAGTTGCAATGGCCTATGTTGTTCATGAAATCAGTAAATATGACATAAACAGCAAATGAAGCTACAGAACTAGTCCCAGTGAGTACTGTTGCGAATGCAGGAATAGCAAAGATGCCATAATATGCTGCGACCTCAGCAAACGGATGAATAAATGCTGTCAAATACAACAATTTCATTAGCTGGTCTGTCCTTGTGAATTAGTAACCCGCTATAAAAGGTTTAAAAAAACGGATAGTGAAATAAATTCAGAAATCTTTTACACTGTCAATATAAATGATGTTCAAATGTCATAGTTAAGGAACCATTTAGGACTAAGTTGGATGATGGTTTAGTACAAAAAGAAAAAAAATCAAGTACTTTGTTCTATTAGGTCGTTCAGTATGTTGGACAAACATAGATATATAGTTGTGTGATTAAAAAAAAAAATCAATACGCCTTGATTTTTTGTTTGGTTACTAATTCTGGGATAAGTTATACTAGGATTAGTAATTAGTATCAGGATAAGATATCCGATCCGTGCCAGAGGGTCGAATAATAGTATTGAGATTAGTTATTCCGAAATAAGACAATGAAAATGACAAACATACCCTTGAGGTCCCTCAAACCCTTTTCTACAAATAAGGTAATTTTGCAAACAAACAACTTCTTCTTAGAAATTATGCGATGCTTGTTAATTTTAATACAACAAATCCAACCAGGATAACTAAATCCCAATATAACTAATCGCAACATAACTAATTCATGCGTACTTGTCTTCAATCCAAACGATCCCTAATTGTTTAAAATTATCTGGCACTTTCTCCAATATTAATGATCAATCTAACTCTTGATCATGACTTTATCAAATCAATAAAATTAAAAAATGATAATACACAAAATAATTTTTTGAAGACAAGAGACATAATTACCTGTGATGGGCTCGGTAACAATGGATGAGTGGTGATGAGAATGATAACGAGAATAGAGATAATGGTGATGCAGAGCTCTGTGAAACCAGTAATAGACAAACTCAACAGGACCAATATGCATCAATGCAACTATAATCATCCCATCAGTCCTCCATAGAGGCAAGTGATGAACTTGTTCCAGCCTCAGGTATCCAATATAGTATAATAGCCCGTTAAATATGATTTGATCATCCCTGCACATAACAATTCAACCTTAAATCAAATTAAACCATTAAATAAAAACTTAAATCCATCCCTTCTTTTAGTTAGAGACCATATATAATCTGGATAATGACTAAAAATTGTGTGACCATCACACCTAAATCTAGGTAAAAGATGTACTTAATTACATTGTATGTCTTAACACGCCTCCTTACGCGGACTTTGATTCTTTTTTATCCTTTTTACGGGTTAAACATGTGGAAGTTTTCCTTTTACTTGCCGTCACATAAAATGGTATAGATAGAAAGTATAACTTACCAGTTACTTTCTCTGTCAACTTGATCAAATTCAATGCTCCTATCAACAATCCGATTATTACCCTTAGCAGTCCTGTGGCGCGATATCGATATCCATATCTGGTTATGGACAAATCTCAAGAGTAGATATGGGAATATGATTACATATCCAATATCCCCATCCCTCAAGAATGAGTATATGCTATGACCAACAAATGGTGCCAATACCAAGTACTTCATCCCATACAACAAAAAAGACAGTTAATTAGCAGAATTTTCAAGAAAAAAGTACTAGAAGTGTTCCCTCTCAAATATATAAGTTTTTTAGACGAGACAGTTCACACAATTCATCATAGTGGAGCAGGAAGAGGTCCAGAATTTGAATCTCGCCGCAAAGGCGCCACTTAATAATAGTGGAGGTAGGAGATGTAGTTAACAAAAAATGGAATTAAAAAAACTCATCACTTTCTGTATTTGGTATGTCTTTAGTTTCAACATCTTATATGTCATGTTTAAGATTACAAGATCTCGATGGATCGAATGCATTATAGGAATAGGTATTTCCAAAGGTAGAAGAAGAAAGAAGAGAAATCAAGAAAACAGTTTAAGAAAAAGGTTTGTACCTTAAAATTGCCAAGGCTTGTCCATGGCCATTCTGAGAGGATTCCAGGTTTAGAAGCCATTATGTGTTTGCTCTTTCCTAGTAAAGCTTAGTACTTGTAGTTAGCTCTGCCCAACTCCCTTATTATATAGTCTCTCTTGTTTGTATACTCTGGCCTATTTGGACATGCGATATGAAATAATGATTTTAATTCATGATGTGAAATCAACATATGAAATCATTTAATATGAAGTTAAAGTTTTGTTTGGACAGACAATTTAAAAAATTTAAATTGTACTTTTTCTCATAAACATGAAAACCACATCAGTTGTCAAACTATTAAATTTTTCCCAATTCATATTTAATATTGTCAAATGAGCAAATCATAGTTCATAAATAGGATGTTGTACTATCCTAAGGCATTGCATTGGCAAATCGCATATCTCCATATTCCTCTTGTAAATAAATGTTTGTGATTACAAACTTTCAAGTACACATAATTTTATTAAGATTCACTAGTCAACAATAGTAATATCTAGTTATTCTTTAATATAGACTTTTCACATGATATAGACAATCTCTTCACATCGATCATGAGTCTTTGGAATTTATTATTTTAAAGATGGATTGACATTATTTAGTTTGTGTGGCTATAAAACTTTTGAAACTCATGGTCTTAAATATGCGACTGTAAGACTTTTGAAAATCCTGGTCTTTAAAAGTTTCTCATTAGGGATAAAATAAGAAGTTTAAATTAAATTGTTACTAAATTTATAAAGAAATCATTCAATGATGCAAGTTCTCTTACTACTCCCTTCGTTTTATTTTACTTGACCTTTATATCAAAAATAGATGTTTCATTTTACTTATCCTTTTAACAAATCAAGAGAGTTTTATTACTTATTTTTTCATACTACCCCTTAGTATTAAATAACTAAATAAAGTTATAATAATCAACTTTAAAGTTTCAAAACATCATTATTAAGGTTAGTTTAGTAACACCTCAAATTAAAATTTTCTTAAGGGATGTATCAAATCAACAGAGACCAAGTAATATGAAATGGAGGGAGAAATTAACAGAAGGACAAAACCCTTGAAAGAATATAATGTGATTGAAGAAAGCCTTCCTTATAACAAGAGAACTTTAAATCTCTCCCTATAGATCTATTTACTTATCATTTTCTGGAATTTTTGTTCTTATTTTCTCTTTTGCTTTCATACTTTAGTGTAAAATATATGATAAATAAAAAGAAGGAAGTGATGAAAGAAAAAAGTTAAAAAAAAATAATTAAAATTTAATGAACGGATTTAAGATCGTCGCTATTAGAGTGGTGAAATAGCATTCTACATGGTGTCAACTTCACCTAAATGGCAGATCATATGAGATTTTAATAGTTGGGTCCTAAATCTGATAATGTCATGGGATATTTTCGAAAATAAAGGGATAAATCTGTTCCTTTTTTGCAAGTAATTTTTTTTCACTTTTGTTAACCAAACAATTAACCTAAACTATCTGTGTAACAACTTGGATATAAATAAACCACTTTTTTAATATACTCCATCCGTTTCAAAAATAATGATCTAGTTTGACTTGACACGAAGTTTAAGAAAATAAAGAAGATTTTTGAATCTTGTGGTCTTAAATTAAGTTTATGTCAAATGTACCAAAATGCTCTTTAATCTTGTGGTCTAAAACATGTCACATGAAAAGTTGAAATTAAAGTACTGTCAAAAAAGAAAAGAAGTCAATCTTTTTGAAACGGACTAAAAGAGAAAGTAGGTCATTCTTTTTGAGACGGGGTGAGTAATATATTTGCTCTAAATCATACAGTAGCATATTTGGACCTTTTCCCAAGTTTTTATAATGATAGAATGAAATCTAAAACATATGTGCAATACTATATTTCTTGTCTAAATCTATACTGAATCTGGTTTTGGTTCTTACTTCTTAGTACAAAGGCTTAGTGTACAAATTTGACCTCTTAAATTAAATATTTCCTCTTAGGTAGGTATTGAATCTAAAGCACATGAACAATACAATTATAATTCTTTGTCCAAATCTATACTTACCCTCTTAGATAACTCTGCTTTTGGTTCTTAGTTAAAAATATACCCCTGAACTTTACGAGAAGGGTCAGATATATTCTTATATCGATTTTATTTTAATAAAAGAATTTTAAAAAATAACTTTAAAATCATATTTTTCATTTTTGTTAGCCGAAAAGGGTATATCTCTGTTATTTGTGTAACGGCAGGGTATATGTGAGTAGGGCCTACTCAACCTCTAGGCCACTAAAGCAATCGCTTAGGGCCCTTAAAATATTGGGGGCCCATATTTTCTTTAAAATGTACTTATACATACTTAATTAAAAAAAAACCTTATATTTCCTCATAAATTTAAAAATAGAAGGAAGTAAAATAATTATGTGTGAATGTTGGATTTTAGGGGACTGGAACAAATTTTGGGGAATAGTTTCTTATGGGAAACAAAATTTCCTTAATTATCTCTTGATAAATTGGGCCACATTATTATTCACCTTATATTTAGAAAGAAACAATTTGACAAGAAAATCGATAACGAAATCACAAAGTCTCTTGAAGAATTTTTTAGAGTTGATTATTTTTTATACATAATAGACCAAGCCATTTTTTCACTTCAAAATAGATTTGAACAATTTGAAGCGTATGGAAATATTTTTAGCTTTATATTTAGTGGTAAAAAATTAAGATCACTGGATGATGAGAATTTGAAAAAACACTATCTTAACCTTGAACTTTCTTTAACGCATAATAGTTATTCTGATAGTGATGGTTTAGATTTATTTTTTGAATTAAGAGTGTTAAGAGAAATAATTCAAGTAGAAGATTCTAATAGAAATACTCAATCAAATAAAAAGACTTAATTTTTTCTAAATACATATATTGCTTATAGAATAATGTTAACAATTTCTGTAAATGTTGCCTCAGCCGAAAGAAGTTTTTCAAAATTAAAATTGATAAAATCTTATCTAAGATCAACAATGTCTCAAGAGAGATTGAATGGATTAATTATGTTATCAATTGAAAAGAAATTATATTAAAACAAATCGATTATAAAAATGTAATCAATGACTTTGCATCTAAAAAGGCTATAAAAATAGATTTTAACTAAAAATTTATATGACGATCTTTCATTTTTTTTTAAAAAAAATATATATGTAGGGCCTCTTTCTAGAATTTTACTTTAGGCCCCTAATTTTGTTGTGTCGGCCCTATATGTGAGTCACTTTTATAACAAGGGGTATATCAGACTCTTTTTTTAAAAAATAAATAAAAGAATTTAAAAATGAGGAAACTGAATTTTCTAGTGAAAGTAAAGAAAATAAATAATTATAAAATATTCACAGTAAATTTTGGAGCATTTCAGCCATATAATGAAATGGTGTTCTTAGCTATCTATATTTAATTTATGAGCTCTACTTATCCTTTCACTAAATTATAGTACATGAAACTTTGTTTTTAAAAAAAATTAAATGTCACTTGCAACCTAAAAATAATTTAGTTTTTGCAATCATATGCTTTTTATGTTTGGCACAACTACATCATTGTTTAATCTTGGTATGCTAACCCTTCAGCCCACCGCCCAAGACCACAAGTTAATATAGCCTTGGGTGATGATTTCTTAGTATGAAAAAAAAATCTTGGTAGGCTACTCAAAAATGTATTTTTTTTATGTATGTAGGCACCAACAACATCAAATAATAAACTTTTATCAATTGCTAAATTGTGTTATCTATGTATGACAATTATATACTTCAATTATTATTGAAAGACAAATATTTTGTCATGTCAGTATGAGAGATCGTAAGTAAAGAGCGATAGAAGGGAATAAAGTGTTGCGTTCATTCTTTTCTTTCATAACTGGAGCAAATGAAAAGAGGCGTCGTGCAAGCCGAAGACTTTGACAGATATCATTAGACACGCTCTAATAAGGGCTCGACCCTGAGATCCACTAGATACATTTATGCTAAATTAAAGTGTCTAGTTGGTCATTGAATAAGTTTAAGTACCAAATTGAGAGTGGTTATTAATTAAGTGTGTCTTTTATTTTGCCAGTCTGAAACTTACCCAAATTTTTTAAGGACAGAGTGGTTTCACACCTACCTTCTAACATATTTAGTCACCATCATTTTGGGTGACTATTGGATATATATATAGTAAGAGTCATTTATTAATGTATAGTTAAAATATAAGATTGATATTAAAATTATTATACACTAATAAAATAGTATTTGTTTGCTATTTTAATCCCCACATTAGGTACATTAGATTAGATAATAATAATAATAATAATAAAAAAAACACAATAATACATGTATTATTGATCATGTTGATGAAAAAGAACTCTTTAAATTATTTAAATTAATCATAATGTATAAATAGGCGCCCAAACTTTACGTCGACTGACAAACAGTCTAACTTTGAGAGTGCACATCTAGACACTTCAGCTTTGTTTTCATTGTGTCAGTTGAACGTTTCAACTTACAAAATAATCATTTATATACACCTCCAAAATTTATGTGCTACGTCAGCATCAAGTGGTCATGAGACACAGAAAGAACAAGTTGGAGCGTCTACGTACAATTGATATCAAGTTAAGGTGTATACTCTTAAGGGTCGTTTGGTAGGGTGTATAAGAATAGTGCAAAATATGATGTATTAGTAATGCTTACATTAGTAATGCTAGTATTGGTTATGCTGAGATTATTTCTTATGCAGTGTTTGGATTGGTGTGTTAAAAATAACTTGCATTGTATAGTTTTGAATAAAAAAATTATTTATAAAAATACGCTCCACAAATATAATAAAAATGATGTGGAAAAGGTTTTGAGGGGCTATTGTGTCTTTACCCGTGCTAATGCATGCATTAAAGTCCCTCGCATTGCCAATACCAAGGGTTTCCTATGTATTAGTTATGCATAACATAATACACAATAGAGTGTATAACTAAGGCTTATAAGTTGAAAAAGTGTACCAAACAAGGTATTAGTAATACAAAGAGCTAATGCATGCATTATTTTTTCTAATTCATCCTACCAAACGACCCCTTAAAATTATATTGCTTACTTGCCAATTGAGATTAAGTTTGAATTTTTATTTGTGTTATGCCTAAACTAATTTCAATTTTATATTATTCACATAATGACAATAAAAAAAAATAATCATTTTTTTACCAATAAACAGCCTGTCTCCACGTGTAATTAGATAACAATGGGAGGAACATCACATGAATCGAGATGCAAAACACATTAACAAATCATAGAACATAGCAAGACTCAATAAATCTGAAAAAAGGCATATACATTCATATAAAATTAAAAAGAATTGCCTATATAATATATTTTTTGTGATTATTTATCTACGTAATGAATACTTGAAATCGCGAGCAAAATGATGTTCGGTATAAGACGATGCATGTTTTTAGTTGTTATTTATCCCTCATATATATTCTTTTATTATTAGTTGATTACAATTATACTCGTTTCGTGCTTTTTATGTGTGTTCTTTGTGTAGGAATGATGTTTGAGCTAATGAGCGTGCATGTTTGAAGCTAAAATGATACTTTAGAGCTTCGAAGTCTGAGTAGAGGCCCAAGAAAAATAATCAAAAACGAGTTCGGGTTCATAGATTAATTGGACATGTGTAAAAAAATGAAGAAAATCGAAATTTCATAAAAAAACAGTGTGCGTGACGCGAATACGCTTTCAGGCCCGCGTAGCGCCAGACCAAATTTGGAGATTTTGGATCTTTTCTATTCTAAGGGTATTTTGGTTCAAGGGTTCTTTGTACGCGATATAAATAGATCAATAACTCGTCCAGAAGGGGTACACTTGATTGTTTAGGCATTACTTGACCTAAGTTGGGAGACATCGACTTTTGAGAGGCTTGCAAGAACAACACAAGGAGCAGACACGCTTGAAATTCGCCCTAGAGTTTCATTCTTTTCTACCTCTTTTACTTGTTCGTTATGAAAATCTATGCTTTGTTCTTCAACGCTACTATTAGTAGCTAGATTATTTTCTAGGATGATTGATGGAACCTTCTGTTGAATGAACTCGTGAGTTTTCTTAATTATGATAGAGTCGTTCTGTTTTATCTTTATTGTTCAACTACGCGTAGTTAATTGATTGACCAGTGATTAAAGGTGTTGCTATATCTTGTTGATCTCGAGAGAGACAGTGAGATTAGGTTTTAGTTGAACAACGTCACTTCGAAATATTAAGAGATTAATGACTGGGATTTAAAAGTGGAGGTTAGAGATAACAAAGGTTTGGTGAGATCTAAGTGAAAGTATTAATTTGTTAGCTAGCTATTCGAGAAAATAGCTCTAGGGAATTACTACACTTGGTCGAGAAATATTTGTAGTAAGAGAAGATTCATGATCGACAAAGAGTATTTCGACGAGATAATAGTTGGCACATTCAGAGTTTGTTTTGACAATTGGTGAAATCATCATCCTAGGTCTTTTACTCTTGAAAGAAAGTCGTTAATCACATGGTTATTATTTAAGTATTATTATTATATATTTTATTCTTGTTAAAACAAAATAATTGATCGGACTTAATTCTTCGTGATATTGAATAGTTATAGCTAACCTTTGTTTTCTGTGGAATTCGAGTCCAAACTTAAAAACCGAATTATATTTGTAACGACTACTTATCGTTTCTAGGACGAGTTTTGGATGTGATAACAAAACATTTCCAAATTTTGAGTTTGAAGTGTCTAATAGTATCATGTTATGTACAAAAATCTTTTGATACTCTTGCTACTCTCAAACATTAGCATCCAAGGCTTTTTAGTTTTTACCGATGCGATTGTGAAATAAAGTACTAATGTATTATTGACATACATTAAGCTCACTTGGAGAATTGAACAATATGATTAATACAATGAGACAAAACCAACAATATTATTAAGCGGAGAAATCTTAGTAGTTCAGTTAATCGACTATCTGAACTTTCACCTTGTTGGTGTGGATTGCACAGTACTAAATTATCACTCCATACTTTTACAACGATGAGAAAATGGGGACACCCGGTAAGGTACCTCCACCATCGACAATGAAGATATTTCCCGTTACATATTCAGAAGAATCATGGATCAAATACCGGAGTAGTGATGTTAAAGCCGGATCTGTCTTTCCAAGAAATCTCTGAGGATGGGTTTTATAAAGAAATTTATGGAACCATTCCTGTTGAAGAAGGCTCTCTGTTATCTCAGATTTGAATATTCCTGGTGATATTGAGTTCACTCTGATATTGTCTACTCCCAATTCAATGGCCATTATCTGCGATTCAATCATCAAGTAAAAATTACTAACTAATCATATATACTTTCTCATATTCAAACTCAAAATATTATATTAGCTTAGCGCGCACATTGAAATATCTATGTGGCTGAGAGCTCTCACAGTCGTCTGAGCATTCATCTAGGCCTATAGATTAATTTAATATTGTACGTACATATACATACCTTAGTGACCATGTCAAGAGCCATCTTTGAAGAAGCGTAAGCAAGAGTCCCTGCTACTAGTACTCGATTCAGAGCAGCTATCGAAGTAATATTAATAACAGATCCTCCGCCTTGTTTAGCATCGCGCATATGTCTACAAACATATTTCGACACCAACCATGCCCCTCTTAGATTCGTCTTATAAGTTTGTTCCCACTCTTCCTCTGACAAATTCAGTGAAGAGCTTACACTACCTATGCATAGTAGTCAAATTTCCTACATCAGAACCAGTGGAGGAAGCAGGATTTCATATAAGGAGAAAACATTAAAAATGTCACGCCTACCATTTAATCGTATGATGTAAAACAAATTTTGAACCCACCTTTTGCTTCTATACTAGAGAATCTTCTCTTATGTCAACGAGATTCAACAATTTATAAATGAAAAAGTCGGTTTTATCATGTATGTTCAATTATATATTACCTCTAACGCCAGCATTGTTAACCAAGACATCGATACGTCTGAAGGCGTTCCAAGCTATTTGTACGGCACCCTCAATGGTAGCACCATCGGCTGAGACATCAAGCTCAAGGGCGAATGCACGGGGGGCCTGGCCCTCCGAGTTAATCTGGTTGCAGAGAGTTTGCAGCCTGTCAACACGACGGGCTGCAGCAATGATCCTGCAACCAGCTTTCGCCAAGTTGAGACAGAACTCTAGACCGATTCCCGAGGATGCCCCTGTAACCATCACTACTTTTCCACTCAGGTCATTCCATGGCTCCATTGTTATTAAACTTAGGTGTAGCTATAGTTATGTGATAATATTAATGTAGTAATGAGAGTATTATATATGCAGAGAGTAATGTTTTTCTTTTTTTTTTTTTTAGTATTATTTAGTGTTTAACCAAATTAATTTTTTTAAAACTTTTTTTTGGTTCTTTTCTATTTTGCCAGCCTACCTTATGACTTGTAAAGGGCTGTTATTCTTAGAATCTTTGACCAAAATAACCCATTTTTAAAATCAATTCACCAAAGTAATATGTTTTTTGAAAACTTTACAAAACTAGTACAAACGTTGTTGGCAGTAACGTATTAGGTTTTAAAAAAAATAATGGACCATAACGGTGTTAAAATAGGAATCGTTACTAACAGTAACGTTTTTGGCTTAAAACGTTACCAAGGGTAACGAGACTCTGCAACTCTGCTACATCAGACTCTGCAGAGTTGATTTGGCAGCGTTGCAGAGGCTGATATGACAGAGTTGCAGAGTCTCGTTACTGTTGGTAACGTTTTAAGCCAAAAACGTTACTATCAGTAACGATTCCTACTTGAACGCCGTCCACTGTTCCTCGTGGTCCGTTAATTTTTTTAAAACCTAATACGTTACTGCCAAAAATATTTATACTAGTTTTGTAAAGTTTTAAAAAAACATATTACTTCAGTGAATTGATTTAAAAAATGGCTTCTTTTGGTCAAAACTTCCGTTGTTGGCAGTAACATATTAGGCTTTTAAAAAATTAACAAACCAAAAGGAACAGTAGACGGCATTAAAGTAGGAATCGTTACTGATAGTAACGTTTTTGGCTTAAAACGTTACCAACAGTAACAAGACTCTGCAACTCTGCCACACCAGACTCACAGTGTGATGTGGCAGAGTTGCAGAGTCTCGTTACCATTAGTAAAGTTTTAAGCCAAAAACGTTACTGTCAGTAACGATTCCTACTTTAACGTCGTTTTGGTCCGTTAATTTTTTTAAAACCTAATACATTACTGCCAACAACGTTTATACTAGTTTTGTAAAGTTTTTAAAAAACATATTACTTTGGTGAATTGATTTAAAAAATGGGTTATTTTGGTCAAAAGTCCTTATTCTTAAGAACAACTGGTCTCAAATTATACACTACATATCTAATTTTTATTCCCTCCGTCCCATTTTATGTGACAGCCTTTTCTTTTTACTCTGTCTCAAAAAGAATGTCATCTTACTATAATTAGAATCTATTTAACTTTAATATCGTGTCAAGACAAATGGTGCCACGTAAAATGGGACGGAGAGAGCACTATGTTGTGTACGATTGACCATTGTGGTTAGACCCTTTCCCGAATCCCTTGCAAAATGAAAATTTTAGTGCATCGGGCTACCCTTTATATCTAATTTTTAATAAAATGAACCGAAGTCTTATGCGAAAATTCAAGAATCTCTATCATCTCTATGATGTATTATATTAAGGGTAAAAGAATTTTTTTTAAAATTAAATTATTTCTAATTATAAAAAGATGACACTCTTTCGAGGATGGACCATAAAATAAGAAAGATGTAATACATAAATTGAGACAAAGAAAGGAGTGTGCTAAAAGGTACGGCGTAAGTAAACACTTATTAGATGGATCTGAGTCATAGATTGTGAGTGAGCTTTCAAGGAGTAAAGATCGAGTGTCGAAATACCAGTGGATCAATTTATCTGCTAAAGAAAGTGGTAATCCCTAACTTGAGACTCAAACTCCAGAAGTCAACCTGCCAACAGACATTGTGGAAAATACTCTTCACCATCATCGAGGGAGTAATTAGCTAGGGGCAGGAATCATTTTTCTCTCTTATACACACATGGCAAGACTTGTCGACTTCCTCAGTTGCTTAGCTTTTGTTTTGGCTGCATACAAAAGAAGTGGGAAAAAAAAAAAGATGCCCAAAATGATTCTATGTTATATACATTATTAATTAATATGTGTGATGAATTTGACATTATTAATATAATTTTATTTTGATGGTGAGCTTTGGAGTAATAGGTAAAGTTGTTGTCATGTGAGCAGGGTGTCATGGATTTAAGTCATGGAAACAACCCCCTTACAGAAATACAAGGTATGACTGTGTACAATAAACACGTGTCATTCAGCCCTTTCCCGAAACCCGCACATAGTGGGAGCTTTAGTGCGCACCACTTTTATTAATATAATTTTATTATTAGTATAACGTCGATTTACTTAATTTTCTTGGAAACAAAGAATTACCTTTTGGTGGAGATAATATCTTGATATAGTTCTTTGTAAGTTAGAGATTAAGTTCATGTCCCCCCTCTAACAAGTGTCACGTTTTGTGTATATATAAATATGGTAACGGTCAAATCTATCTAACTCCCAACACCAAAGGGATCATAACCTGAAGTGATGGCTTGACAAGAAAGAGCAAGATATCATTGACTATATACAGCCAATAGAAAAATTAGTGTTGAAGGAAAAAAGTTTATTTACATAACGTGTAGATGATTAGTGAAGTTTAAATGCCAAACTGAAAGTTAAGGTCAAATTTGAGTGTTTCTCTATATTTTGCCTTTACAAATCCAATGGAAGTATTGAGTGAAAATCCAATGGTCTTTGCCAGAACTATGTGGTATGGTTCGGCTACTAGACAATATGGTTAATTCTTAGTCAGTCTTAAACATGTTATAACAATGTGAAAAAAAGAAATTTTAAATTCTCATAATATTTTCTATAGCTATAAAGGCTCGTCGTTAAGTTAAATTGTTTTCAAACTTACTGGATAAGTTTAAATGTAAAACTAACAATTGAAGCCAAGTTTGAGTATCTGTCTATGTATTTTGCCTTTACATAGATGGGATTCTGACAGAAAAGCTTCTAACGAGTCAATTTCTAACCGCCTCCGTCAAAAAATTTCATTGGAAATATGAGATTTTCGGCGGAAAACTTCTAAGGAACCAATTTACCATGGCCTCCTAACTTTCATCAGAAATTTGCGTGTTTTTAATAGTTAATTTTGGTTAGAAAAAAAAAATATTTCGGCTAGAAAGGAATTATTTCCTTTGTAGGAAGTGTCACTCGTTCACACCAAATTGACTGTTACATAAGTAAATTTTTATTGTATTGTGTAACGATGGATTCAACAACACAATAGTAACTACTGATACAAACATCAACAATAGAATACAAGAAAATCACATTATTCAAAATACTTGCACCTTTTAATGTGCTTACATAGCACAAACATTAACAATCAATGCTTCTTGGCATTCCACATTCAGAGCTTGTGTTTATACCAATAAACACCTCTTCCTTGAGAGCCTTCATCTTTCTCAACATAGATGCACTCCTTAGTGTCCCTCCACAATGCCTTTAAAATTGGAGTATCATCAACTTGGTAGTACTCTCCGAGTAATGGCTTGATAGCATTGGTTGCCTCCATTGCATGGTAATGTGATACGTATGAGAATATATGATGCAAAACATGAGTATCTGTAACGTTGTGGAACACCTTATTTAGCACACCGTAGTCTCTATCTACCGTAGCTAGAGCTCCTCTTAGATAATCCCATTCGGATGAATCATAATGTGGCAATGAAGCGTGAGTGTGGTGCAAAAGAGTGATTAGAACTATAAAGCCATTCACAATAAGGAGGGGAACCCCATAGATGCATACAAGCCAAGTTAGCCCTTTTGTCAAAGCAACGCGAGACAACACATAGGTAGCTGCAAGCACACCTGCATCTGAGATGAGGATTTGTAGTTTCTCGCGTTCAGAATATAACGGGCTATTTGGATCATAATGACATGTAAAACGTTCATACTTTTTTCCAGAGATATTGAACACCAAATATAAAGGCCAGGCAAAAAGGAGGGTAAAGGCAAGTACGCCTACTCGTCCTACTGGGTTGTCCAAGTATTGATAGTACCATCTTAGTTTGGATTTAAACCTAGGAATGTAGACCTCATCATTTTCAAGAGAACCAGTGTTAGCATGATGACGACGATGACTAATTTTCCACGAGAAGAATGGTGTTAAAAGTGCAGAGTGGAGGATAAGACCAACAGTGTCATCTACCCATTGGTAATCACTAAAGCCATGGTGGCCGCACTCATGGCCAATGACCCATATTCCGGTGCCAACACAACCTTGAATGACCCAGTAAGCAGGCCATGCAAGGTAAGTAAGTGGGGTTGGAAGAGTGTGGAAGTAAGTGTTTGCAATGTAATAAGTGATGGAGACAATTATGAGATCCTGAATAAGATAGGCGAACGATCGAATGAGAGATCTCTGAAAGCAGTGAGGAGGAATGGCCTTCTTGACGTCACCAAGTGTAAAGGGAGGCTTTGCAGATGGAACTCTTTGGAGATGACTTTTCTTTTGTTCATTTTTAGTTGCTGGAGAACTCATATTGCCACCTCCTCCCATTTTGTGTTCTCCTCTGCCTCTTCAAATCCAAAAATCTGCAACAATTAAATCTACCTCAAATTAATCTTGGTTCACCATTATAATTATAATAATATGAAAAACAAGTATTAAGTAAATATGGAAATTAAATTCATTAAACATAAAACAATTTAACCATGGCAAATCAAGCTTAATTTTTTCTTAGAAAAAAAATAAAATGTTGAAGTTCGTAGCTTTTGATATGATATTAAGCGTTTAATCCTAACAAAAAGGGTATAAAAGTCACGATGAAAAGAGATATTTTGTAAGCCTTACTTTGTTCTTTAAGAAAAGGAGAAAGAGATCATATGCCTTTTGAGTGGTTTCTCAGATTGTGAAAATGTTATGTATATATAATGGCTATACATGGGACCCACTAGCCATCCTCTTTTGACCAATCCATGCACACGTGAATTTTATCATCCTCTTATGTGGCACATTTTGAATTTTGAAATTCAAACAAATTTAGCTTTAATTGTATTTTATTCATATTTTTTAAAAATATTTTAAATTGTCAATTATTGTGAATTATGTACTTTTTGCATGGTTTTCAAATATATAAATTTTATTTCAAAGAACTTGAAGATTTCATGTCCAAATTTACGGTAAAGTATAAATTGTTTGACTCTCGAAATCTGAACTATGCCACATAAACCGTGAAGAGGGAGTAGTTCATCAACCGCAAATTTGGATCACCACAAAAGAGCCATTTACTTGGCAACTTCATGCATATAATTATTCTGTTGTCCATATGTGTAAAGATTCCAATTTATCATTTTTATAACTCAGTTTGTGCAGTTGTCTGATTAACAATTGTATGATGAGATCCAATATATGTTGTGGCAATCATGTTTGAGCTAAATCATGATGAGATCCAGTAGTACTTTGGAAAAAGGTTTGAAGTAGAGACGTCAAAATGGACTTGGTACCAAGGCCGACTTAACCAAACCGGCTAGTTGGGTTTGCATTTGTTTTAACTTTCGTTGGATATCCCTTTTTGGAACAACCGTTTAATAAACTAATAAACGATCCTCTTTTTATATTCATTCTGCAATTTATGGATCTTTCAGTCCATGGTTTAAAGTTTCCTTTTGAGCAAATTGAAAATCTTATAACAAAACATTAGACTACGGTCTAAAGCATTATAAGTTACCTACCTCTCTTATATTCAAGCTCAAACAAATACTAATTTTTATTTTTTATTTTTACCTTTACAATGATTATATGTGATGTATCAGAAAATCAAAACGTCCTTGCCCTATATAGTCCCTATACAGTAACTCACAAGCACAACCATTAAAGATTGCAGTGGAGTAATAAGTACTCCTTCATCTTAACTAGTGTTCGGATTAAAGCCCTTGGAATGGAGTCCCATATTTCTGCTCTAATATCTCTTAAAAGCGAAATAGGCACACGTACGGGTAGCACTACAAGAAATTAGAGTTTCCATGACGACTTTTCATGCATGGTGGCTCTTTAATTGCCTAAAACTAAGATTTTCTTGATGACTTTAAAAGGTCGCCACGTCAGAATTTAGTGGCATGATCAAAAGAAATTTTTTGTGGCGGCTTTTTGCCGTCACCAGAAAGAGTTTTAGTCACGGAACTTTTCTCAGCGATCCTTGGTTTGCCACCAAAAGTGTTTATCGATGTATACATATCGAATTTGGTATAAAAATAATATAGAGATTATCATATAAGTTACAGATAAGTAACTATTCTAGAATTGAAAATAGTAATCAAACATCAAATCAAAATCAAACAAATAAATTGAAATGGAGGGAGCATTATTCTATATACTAGAGTGTATTTGCTAATGGCTTGTCAGAATTTGTTCATTCATTATTGGCAGGCTAGAGTTATTTAAGAAACTAACTACAGATTTAATTAGGTCTGGAAAAAATTAATATTAAGCTCTAAGTAATGAGCAGAAGACAGAAGAGGACATATAATTGACAGCTTGTATATATTGTCCCTGAGTGTTTTTTCTTTTTTGTGTCTGTTATAGATTCCAGTTTCTATCATTATTAAAACGGAATAGCTTAAATACATCTTTCGTTATATTTTCGTTAAGTGTCAGGTACATGATTTTTTAAAAAGAATTTTTTTTTTAAAAAAAAAGACCACAAGAAAAAAAAAGAGAAATAGTTCCAACATGTTTGATAATTAATACTTAAAACAAATATTTAATAAACTCCATGTAGTCATGTTTCGTCCACAGCCAGGAAAGAAAAGATCTGATCAGTAAAAGCTGACTTTCAATTCCTTATTTCCATGAAAGCATGAGTTAACTGTCAATTATTGTTGAGAGGATTTGAAAGAGCTGAGTTTGTAAGTGAAATAATAATCATTTGGATGATTATTCTTATCCTTCCTTCGCTTACACAGAAGAGAGATAGCATTCCCCAAGCCAAGAATGAGTTACGAGTAAGTGGAGAGGAAAGATCTCCATATATTCTTATTTCATTCCATTCTAATGGTTCAACTAACAACCAATAACCAATGACGAAAACTCTGTTCTACTTGGTTTGAGTTGTTTTTATTTTAAAAAATAAATTAATTTTCAAATATTATAATTAAATTAAATCAATTCAATTCAATCGGTTTTTAAATCTTTGGTTTTATAAAATTTTGTCGAGTTTATTCATATTATTTTTTTAATATGTGATAATATGCTTCCAAGCACATATTATAGTGACAATATTTCATCATAACATAATTAAATTAATTACTTTTTAAGAAAATAAGAAATTATATATGATCCTGGATAGTAAGATATGAAGGTCGATTATTAGGATATAGATTTTTTAAAGAAGAGATTTAGATCTGAACAAAATTGGCTATATGCCAACTTCGATAAAGGATATAGAATATGTGCTTTAAATTCCAACTTCTCTCTATATATATATACACTATATGATGTGCCAATAACTATGTATCTTTTAATGTAGCAACCTAACATGATCATTTTACTAAATGCATAATTTAAAATCACTATTATTTTATAATCTTTTAATTAATTCACACATTTTGGCTAACTATAGACAAGGATAGAATTACTTAAGTTACTCTCTCCATTTCATTTTACTTTATTCTTTTATTAAAAATAGATATTTTGATTTATTTGTCAAATTAATGAAATAAAAAAATTATGTATATTTTTCTTTTTTGATCCTTAGCATTAAATAATTACACAAAGTAGTAATAATAAAACTTAGAGTTTTAAAACATCTTAAACATTAATAAAGTTAATTTAATAAAATAAATTACTACTTATTATTCATTTCTTAATTAGTGTGTCAGATCAATAGAGGCTAAGTAAAATGAAACAAAGGGACCAGAGTACTAAATAGTTCAAGATTTGGACAAAATTAAGAGGCCATGCGTTTTCTAAAAAATTAAACATAGGCCATTTCATTGCCTGTGCAAAAATGACATGAACAAATAGAGAAATGATACATGCATGTGGTTAATTACTTCATGCACTACTAACATATCGTCCATATAACTGTGTACTAATTAGATTGTGACACCTACCAAATACATCAGATGAATCAAATATACTTCATTCATTTTATTTTACTTGCCTCTATATATACTAAATTAGATTTGATGGGTTAGGTAAGATCGCGAAGGCTTGAAGGCTCGAATTATCAATATCATAAGAAAAAAAAAACAAGTCAAGTTCTACACCTAATTTACGAGGTCTTACCACGGCAAGTAAGTCAAGAAAAGCCCAAATTTGTTCTAATTATAACTTGATATATTCTCTTTTGATTAATTCACACATTTTTTGACTAGATTAGATACATAGACAAAAGACAATTATATAGTTCATAATATTTGGACAAAATTGTTAAAAGTAGTACTAGTATTAAACAAAACTAAACTTTTTGACTAACGTAGTATTGTGCTTGATGCAATTTTGATTTCAACACCTACCAAATTCGTCAGATGAAGATGATATATATTACTTAAAAGAGTTTAAACTTTTTTGATTACTGAGCCGTCAATTATGAATCAATCATCTATCAATAAAATATATTCATAGGTTTGACATAATGCAACTCCCCTCGTTCAGAATTCATCTCGTTAAAAACACTTTCTTTTTTAATAGGAACATGTATAGGAAATATCTAAAAAAAAAATGGTGTTAAAAATAAAACTGCTTAATTAATCAAACAAACGGTTACAGGAAGGTGGACCCATAGGCAGGGGCAGAGCCACCTTATGGACGGAGTTCCGAACCCCCTTCGACAGAAAATTATACTATTTATACATGGTTAAAATTATTTTTTATGTATATATAATTGATGTTGAACCCCCTTTGGCTAGTTCGTGTGCTTACTTCTTTCAATTTTAAACTCCTTTAGTGAAAATTTTGACTCCGTCAACATTGTTTTCAACTATTCTAGTACAAAAAGTGGTTTCTGGCATTGTAGTGAAAGAAGCACTAAATGCTTCCATAGTTAGACTATTAGATGTTACATGCGTAGAAGTAGAGGTGTACATGAACCGGGTTGGTTTGAGTTTGACTCAATTTGTGGTTCGATTTTATTCACCCCTGAGTAAAAGTTACAAGGTGAGAAAAAGTGGAGCCTAAACTATCTGCTTCAACCGTTAATTCAGCAAAAGGAGGTGGGTTTTATCTCTCGACATAAATAGGATTTTTTCGAAAGTATATGGGAAATCATACTATTCGAATAAAGTTTGTTCCATTCGTAGTAGCTGCAGGAAGCATAGCTCCTCTATTTTGTACTCCCTCTATCTCAATTTATATGACACATTTCGCTTCTCGCGATTCAAATAGTGTAAGTTTAACCGTGAATCTAAGCATGAAGTTTTCAATTTTTTTGAAATAAAATTTATATATTTGGAATCTACGTAAAAATTACTATAAGTCACAATAATTGTCAATTCAAAATATTTAAAACATATATGAAAAAGTTACGGTCAAAGATAGACATGTTTGAATCTCGAAATCCGAAATGTGTCACATAATTTAGTACGAAGGGAGTATAATTTTTGGAGTGACACATTATATCCATGCTCTATTAGAGATAGATAAGTTAAAAGATATAGCTTCGATAACTTATTGGCTGTCTTACTTGAGAAATAGTTTCACAAAAATGAAGACGAATTGAGATAGCGTCCGATGTTTCTGAATTGAGTAGAAAAGAGATATATGAAGTTCGTTGTCAACTTCCTCTGTGTATATCTCTCAACGAAAGAGGTTCGATGTGGCAAAGCGATATGACCTTTAATATATATTCAGTGTATTTTTTATTGAAGGGTGTATAATTGACCTCCTCGCACTCTATGTGGCACATCATCGTTGGTTACGATTATAATTTAAAATAAAAAGTCCTAAAATATATATATGGAAAGAGATATTAGGACACTTAGTAAGTAAGGAGTCCTAAAATATTTTCTTATTATATTGAATAAAGGAGAGCAAAGGCCAATTAAGAAGAGGAAAGCAAAAACGTGAAAAAATAAAGCAAAAACAAAAACTCCTATTAAAAAGGAAAAATGAAAAAACATTTAAATAGAAATAGTATTTTTGGTGTAATTTTTTATTTTGGTCCATTAATGCTAATTTTGATGTTCGTCGGTGTGATATCCGAGTATGCTTACCTTTTAATTAATTCAAATTTATAATATTGATCCTTTTTTATGCTTGTAAGTACTTTTCATTATTGAATCTTCAACATAATTTATGGTTTTTAGGTTTTGGATTTTCTTTTCTATCACAATGGGTTTATTAATAATGAACAATAAGCTTTTGTTATTGAGTAATTTGGTTGTTTCCAGGTTTGAAATTTCTTTTTCTATTACGTTGGTTTTATTGATCATAAATAACAAATCATCCTTTTATTTTTGTAAGTAGCTTATGTTATTGACTCTTCAACATAATTTTTTAGGTTTAATTTTCAGGTTTCGGATTTCCTTTTCTATTACACATCTTTTTTTGTTTATAACTAACTTTCGTTATTGAATCCCAACATAACTTTGTAGTTTCTAGATTTCAAATTTCCTTTTCTATTACATTGGATTTATTGATCATAAATAACAAATCATCCTTTAATGTTTTAATGTTAAAAAATCAAAGGCTCACGTGCGAGGCACATGCGTTTAAACTAGTTAAACCAAATGAGTAATGACCCTTTTAGAGTATATCTAATAGTGGCCAAATAAGTTTGGGTCTATTTTATGCAGCCTCGCCTTACATTTCTGTAAGGGTCTATTTCCATGCTTGAACCGGTGACCAGCTCCTGATCACATGGAAACAACTTTACCGATTATTCCAAAGCTTCCCTTCAAATATGACGTTAGTAAACAATTTTGTAATTGATAAAAGTTTATATTATTTTATGTTGTTGGTGCCTACCTACCTTAAAAATTACATTTTTCAGTAGTCGACCAAGAAACCATCACCCAGAATATAGTGACGTGATACTGGGAGGTTAGCCTACCAAGATTAAAGAATATAGTAGTTGTACCACTTATAAAATTGGGAGGAGGATATTGCGTAAGATTGCAAAAGAATAAAAAGAAGAAGAAGAAGAAGAAAAAGTCTAGTGCATTAAAACTCTCGCTATGCACAGGATCCAGAGAAGGGCCTGACCACAAGGGTCTATTGCACGCACGCTTATCTTGCATTTCTATAAGAGTCTGATTATAAGGGTTGAATCCGTGACCTCCTGATCACTATATTGCATAAGATTGCGAAAATTAAAATATTTTTAGGTTGCAAGTGGCATTAAATTTTTTTGAAAACATTAATGTTTCATGCACTTAAATTTGTGAAGGGTTAAGTATAGCTCATAAATAATGGATAGGATGGAATAGGATTATAACTTATTCATAGAAAATGACATTATCCATGTCTATACATTTGTACCTGTCTCGACTAATTTACTATTGTACTTAATGTATTTTTGTTCTCTAATACTAGAAGTTTAGTACATTTTTTTTATATGCATACGAATTTCTAAAAAGAAAAACTAAAAGAGTCCTAGCAGATATTGGACCTAAGGTGTCATGACCCAAATTTTGGGGCGTGACTGGTATCCGATATCTCCCCTTACCTTAACCTCGAATATATACCAAATACATCTGGTATAAGGGGAAATGTTGGATGCCGGTCAAGTTGATCTTGTGCACATTATATCACTATTATCTCAACAAACAATTGGAGTACATCATTATTAGATCAAAAAATTGAAGTTCATTTTACATGGGACAAACTAAGAATGATATAATTGAAAATGAGGGATCGAAGAGGAGGAGGAGGATGAGAGGCCGATGTAGCGTGCTGAGGGAGGGAAAAATGGAAATCTTAAGTTTTATTGTAACAACTCAACCCCTTAATTTGAGTAATATTCGTATTTTAATTGCGTTTAAATTAATGTGTGTATATGTGATACAACTGTTTATGACTTGTTAGTATAGTTAGGGTTAAGTCAGGAGGGATCAAGAAAGGCTGACTAGCTAGAGGAGTCCCGCGATTGTGAAGGTTATGTTATGATTGTGAGATGGTGATCTGACCTAGAGGGGACCCAACTATCGCAAAGTTGAAGGATCTGAAGCGATAAATTTAAAAATATCTCCCAAAAACTCAAAACAAAAAAATCTTCAATCAACTTGGTAAAATTAATGTCAGATCTTGCAATTTTGCTTTCAAATGAATGGAAAGATATTTTGACGGAGTTAGAAGAATGATGGAAGCCATAGATGAGGAAAGATATAACATATGAAAATAGATCTGAAGAGTTATAAGGACAAGGTGAGGAGGGGGGCGCGGGGTGGAGGAAAAAGGAGTGGGAGGAAAGGGGAGTTCGCTCTGCATGTGAGGCTAAGAACATGGGGCTGAATAAATGGGCTACCGAATGAAAAGTAACATTTGATTTCTATACACATAAGATCATATTTGATAAGAATGTAACTCAAAGGAATCAAGTGTAACAATACTATATTTCCCTCACATAAAATATGGTTATAAAAATAAAATAAAAGGGTTGGCCAGACCATTATTGTCCTCTAGTTTTCTATATCTATAAAAAACCAGAGAAAGTGGGAGAGCATTGTTCTTTCAGACAATTAAGGCTAAAAGAAGATATCTTTTGAACTTTGAGGTATTTCCTTTTTTTTTTTTTTTTACAAGCATTATTTTGATAGCATTTTTATGAACCATGATTTGAAACAAATTTAATTTTACTATTACTGCAGATTCAAGATTGAACAAATATGGGAGGTGGTGGCAATATGTCTACTCCAACAACTAAAAGTGAACAAAAGAAAAAGCCTCTCCAAAGAGCGCCAATTTCGAAGCCCCCTTTTACGATTGGCGATATCAAGAAAGCTATTCCTCCTCATTGTTTTCAACGATCTTTCATTCGCTCGTTCTCCTATCTTGCTCAGGATCTCATACTTGTCTCCATCTTCTACTACATTGCCACCACTTACATCCATGTCCTTCCATCCCCGTATCATTATCTAGCATGGCCTATTTACTGGATCTTTCAAGGTTGTGTTTGCACCGGGATATGGTTCATTGCCCATGAATGCAGCCACACTGCCTTTAGTGAATACCAATGGATAAATGACACTATCGGTTTTATCCTACACTCTGCACTTTTAACACCATATTTCTCATGGAAATATAGTCATCGTCGTCACCACTCCAACACTAATTCCCTCGAGCATGATGAAAATCATGTTCCCAAGCTTAAAACCAAACTAAGATGGTACACCAAATTATACTTGAATAATTCACTAGCGCGATTATTCATACTTGCCTTTACCCTCACTGCCGGCTTGCCTTTGTACTATGCCTTCAATATAACCGGTAGACCTTATGATCGTTTTGCAAGTCATTATGATCCATATAGCCCGATTTACAATGACCGTGAGAGACTTCAAATCTACATCTCAGATGCAGGTATAGTTGCAACTTTTTATGTATTGTATCGCGTTGCTATGACACAAGGGATAGCTTGGCTTATATGCATCTATGGGGTGCCTCTCCTAATTTGGAACGGCTTCGTAGTGTTAATCACTTTGTTACACCATAGTCACCCTTCATTGCCACATTATGATTCATCTGAGTGGGATTGGCTACGAGGAGCTCTAGCTACGGTAGATAGAGACTACGGTGTGCTAAATAAGGTCTTCCACAATATTACAGATACTCATGTTTTGCATCATTTATTCTCATATGTACCACATTACCATGCAATGGAGGCAACTAAAGCAATCAAGCCATTGCTAGGAGAATACTACCAATTTGATGACACCCCATTTTACAAAGCAATGTGGAGAAATTTTAAGGACTGCCTCTATGTGGAGAAAGATGAACAAGGCATTTTCTGGTTTAAATGAAGGATCCCAAAGTTGTGTGTTTTCATTGTTACTTTAAATCTTATTGTAGAAACCTATGTTGCTCGCGGACTCTTCAAAAATGTCATCAGATACATGTCGGATCCTTCAAAAGTAGCGCCATTTCTGAAGGATCCTACATGGGTGTGGTATATTTTTGGAGAATCTGAGCAATTTAGGTAGAAACAATGTCAATTGTGAAAATAATGTCTTTTTTATGTATCAACCAATTAGTTGTAAGTTCCTTTTTAAGAACCCCAACGTCGTGGTATTGTTATTCATAGAAAGCCAGTAACTATTGTGGAATATAAGTTATTTCTTCTGTTCACTTTTACTTGTCATGTTTTACTTTTTGAGAGTTAAACTGTATGAACTTTCATCTATATTTTAAGATGTATTTTTTCCATCATATTAACATGAGAAGGATTACAACTTATACAATTTTTCGTATAGTTTTCGAACATCTAAATTTTAAATATTACATGTTGAATTAACCTAATTCAATTTAGCTTGGAAGATTAGTCAAATTGACCCTCGAAGTTACAATAATTTCTTCTTCTTGTGTATGTGTTATACCAATGGAGGGAAACTTACCTTCTTTTCTCTTCTAAAGTGCTAACTACTACTAACAATTTTGTCTATAAATGTTGAAAATTTCAGGTGTTACAGAACTAAAACATATAAATACTGGATTAATTGAAAAGGGTCTAAATGAATCGATATGATGGATATTTAGAATTCATATAGTCGATCCAAATTAATTTGGGGTTAAAGCATAGCTAATGAAGTTAGGAAAAAAGTTTGTGAGATTATATTTTGAACAATTTTGGGTAGCTTTTTAGTCGGATCTTGAAGGGTAAAGAAAATACAACAACAACATACCCAGTAAAATCCCACAAGTGAGGTCTAGGGAAGGGTAAAGTATACGCAGACCTTACCACTACCTCAGGGAGGTAGAGAGGCTGTTTCCGAAAAACCTTCGGTTCAAGTGTAGCAAATTCAGGTACAAAGAAGAGGAACACATTGAAGATAATATGGCAACATGGGACAGTACAGAATCTACCATAAAACAATAATCAGCTACAAAATAGTACGATATCTGAAACACAATAAACGACAACAGAGATAGATATTTATGGCTAAACCCTACGCCACCATACTATGACTAGCGCACGACAATACTCCTTCCCTACTAACCTTCTAGTCTAATGCGCATCCTCCACATCCCCTATCTAAGGTCATGTCCTCAGTAACCTGAATATGTGTCATGTCTTGTCTAATCACTCTCCCTAATACTTCTTCGACCTACCTCTACCACTCTTCGTACTCACATATCCAACCTCTCGCACCTCTTCACTAGGGCTTCTGAACCTCGCCTCATCACATGTTCAAACCATCTCAATCTCGCTTCCCTTATCTTGTCCACCACGGAGGCCACTCTCACCTTATCTCGAATGGCCTCATTCTTGATTCTATCACACCTACTATGCCCATACATCTATCTCAACATCCTTATTTCTGCGACATGCATCTTCTAAACATGGAAATTTTTGACTGGCCAACACTCTGCCCTATACAACAACGTCGGTCTAACCACCACTCTATAAAACTTACCTTTAAGTTTCAGTAGTATCTTCTTATCGTACAAGACTCTGGAGACAAGCCTCCAGTTTATCCACGCAGCACCAATACGGCGGGTGACATCTCCGTCAATATCCCCACCACCCTGGATAATAAAACCAATATTTAAAACTGTAGCTCTTAGGGAGAGTATGTGTGTCCAACAGCTCTTCCACGCCCTTCTCATGTAACTCCTCACTGAATTTGCACTCCAAATATTCCGTTTTGGCCCTGCTCAACTTAAATCCTTTAGCTTCCAGAGTTGGCCTCCACACCTTCAACCTATCATTCACTCCGCTACACGTCTCATCAATCAGTATTATGTCTTCTGCAAATAACATACACCAAGGCACTTCATCTTGGATGCACCGGGTCAATACATCCATCACCACATAAAAGAGGAATGGACTAAGAGCTAATCCCTGGTGCAACCCCATTTCCACAGGAAAATGCTTTGAGTCTCCTCCTACCGCTTAAACCCGCATTTTAGCTCCATAATACATGCTCTTTATCGTCCTAATGTAAGCCACCGGTACACCTCTAGCCTCTAGGAACCTCCAAAGGACTTTCCTCAAAACTTTGTCGTAGGCCTTCTCAATGTCAATGAACACCATATGTAAGTCCCGCTTTTTTTTCCGGTATTTCTGAATCAATCTCCTCAGCAGATAGATTGGTTCCATAGTAGATCTCCCTGGCAGGAGTCCAAACTGGTTCTCGAAAATGGACACACTCCTCCTCACCCTCATTTTCACCACTCGCTCCCAAACTTTCATAGGATGACTTAACAACTTGATACGCCTATAGTTGTTACAGTTTTGAATGTCTCCCTTATTCTTGTACAACGAAATCATTGTACTTCACCTCCATTCTTCAGGCATCTTAGCCGTCTTAAAATGACATTGAACAAGCCAGTCAACCACTCCATTCCTGCCCTACCCCAGCTCTTCCAAAACTCCACCAGGGCCTCATTAGGTCCAGTCGCTTGCCCCTGTTCATTTTGCTAATAACGTACGTCATTTCCTCAATCGTAATACAACCACAATATTCAAAATCCCCATGTCTCCCAGAGTGCTCCAAATGCCCCAGCACAATAGCTCTATCACCTACTTTGTTCAATGGGTAATGTTTTAAAGTTACATGACATTTTAAAAATTGGAAAACTAGTTTTAGTATTTTTTTTATTTTTTTTTGCAATTCGGTCTATTAATAAAAATAATGATAAATATGCACTATTTGTTAGACGAGTGCACTATTTGGTAAGTGTTGGAATATTATTCCCCCAAGCACACATGTTGACGGAGACATGCTTGATATTCACTCTTATTAGATAGCACACTTAAAAACATAAGAATCAAATAGCACATAAAGGCATAAGAATTAGACAAAAATACCCTCCATTTAATGTGCTAGCTTTGTGTTGATAAAGGCATTGTTGAAAATAAAAAATTGAGAGGATGCTAGCCTACTATCTTCACGTTGTTGGTTAGCAAAATCCTATAGCTCATTTCTTTTTGGCAGCGCTTTAACTTTAATTTTTCACATATCATATTTACGATCACGAGATTAAATGATATTTTGATAAATTTTATATATCTTTAAAATTTAAGATCACAAAATTCAAAAAAAAAATTAATTTATTTTTTTAAACTCTGCATCAAGTTAAAATAAGACAAATAGATTAAAACACGGTGTATTTGCTAATGGCTTGTCCAATTTTATTCGTTCATTATTTTCAGATCAACAAAATGACAAGGCAAGAATTATTTAAGAAAGCAAGTACAGGTTTAATAGATCTGAAAAAAAATTCAGATTAATTTCTTAATAATGAACAAAAGAGGACATATAATTGTCAGCTTGTATATATTGTCCGTGAGTGTATATCCAATAAATAGTGGGACTTCAATGTTCAGTAATCAACTAATTGAAGGGAGCCTTGGAGTAATTGGTAAAGTTGTTATCATTTGACTTGGAGATTACGGGTTCAAGTCATGAAAATAGTATGTGGCAGAAATACAGGATGAGGCTGCATATAATATTAATCTTTGTATTTCGATCCTTCTCCACACCCTACACATAATAGGAGTTTTAATGCATTGACCTGTAATTTAATACTCAACTGACTACTTTTGGCACTATTTGGCACACCACACGTGGTGGTTATGATTAATATAATTTAAAACGAAAGGAGCACATATATAATTAAAACAACTTGATTTATACTCTTTTAATTAATTCACATTTTGACAAATTGTAGACAGTTAGTGCTAGATTTGTTTAAGAAGTTAGTTCACTTAATTCTCCATTTCAACAAATTTGCTAACGTTGTACTGAACAGAATTATTCTCTAATTTATGTTTCAACAACTTCCAAATGCGTCAGATCGATGAAGAGGATATAATTAATTACCTTAATTAAAAAGTGTTCAAACTTGGACAACAGACCTTCCAAACTAGTATAATTAAATATTCACAGGTGCCTCGGATATGTATTGTCCGTGAGTGTTTTTTCTTTTGAGAACTGCTAAATGGCCACAATTATGTGGCCCAAATTTGGCCACAAATGTAAAAAGACTTCAATAACCTTTTCCCTTAAAAACAATGCTAAATCCTTTACTATTTCCAAAACTGAAAAAGTCAAGTGCAACATTAATTCTTTGACTGCTAAGAATATCAAGAGTTTATTATTTTTTTATGCATTATACGGTTTGGGATACAATAATGAAATTTCTATCTTTTTTCCTTTGTAAATATCAATTAAATTCTTATTATTATTGTTAGATAATTTCATTGTCACTTATTACTATGAACGTGAAGTTAAGCTACCATATTAGAATATATATTACTATGGACCCGTTTGGTCATAGATTTTTCAAGTAGTTTTTGGGGAAAAAAACTTGACAAATAATATTTGGTTATACCATTTGTCATTATTTGGCAAATATGTTTGGCTAATAATTCAAATTTTCAAATACTAGAAAAAAAAGTCAAAAACTAGTATTTGGGCCAAATTTCATTTTTTATGAACTTTTGAAAGTGAAATATATTTTTCAAATACTATGGACAAACACATGGTGAAACTTCACTCATATCTTCACCCAAAAATGGCTTGCCAAACTAGAAAAAAAAATAATTAAAACAACAATAAATGCAATTAGAATTTTGTTATCTAATTTAGTTCTTAAAATTTACCGACAATCATTTTAGACGAAGCATTAATAAGGACAAATGTACATAAAAATAAAGTACAATATAATTCGGATATACAACAACAACAACATACCCAGTGTATAATTCGGATATACCTTTTGAAAAATATTTTTTCGCTTATAATAAATCTCTCTATTGAATGAGACAACTAAACTTCACGTTAATAATAATTGTAAAATAATATTTTATTAATTTAAAAATTATATTTAATTATTCAATAAATATAAATTTCGTAAAATATACTAATTAAGCGTGGATTCAAAAATTTACTATTATATTTTTTTTCAAATATAACTAAGTATATAAAACTATATATCCAGTTCTCCAATGATTAGTGCACCATTTATATAATGATGTTTTTCAAGAGAAAAAAAAAGAATATGTTTGAAAATTAGACATTTTAAATAAATAAAATTAATTGATAATAAAATATTTATAACTATAAATTTAATAATACATCAAATTTTTTATATTATAATTGCTCTAAACAAAAATTAATAGTATATAGCAATACAGAAAATTATTTCACCAATTTTAACCACGAATAAAAGATCTAGTTACTTCAATATTTTAATCAAGAGAATGTTTAAAAATAAAACAAACAATCACTCACTACCTAACTATCAATTATAATATTTAAAAATAGATACACTTTATGCGAGCTGAGGTCTATGAAAAATAATACTTTTTTTTTTTTTTTTTAACAAGACCAATATTCTCTTCTTCTTTTTTATTCATCTACTTTTATAAGATTTTGTCTAATTAAAATGGACTAAATCACAAGTTATTTCAGGATATATATTTAGTTATATTCTCATAAAACGTAAGTTGGATAAAAAATTTATTTTGCATTTATATAAGCTAGGGAAAAAAATTACAAAATAGTATGTTTCTCTAATTTTAGCATAATTTTAATTAGAAAATTTAATAGATTTAAAGTTTTTAATTAATGTTCAGGATATTTTATTTTAATCTAATACCAAAATAGTTATAGAAAAATTAAAAGTATATTCTTATAGCTTCTATTTTTAGGATTTAGAAGCTATTACATGCCAAAAATAGTAATTTTTTTAATTTCTTTCAAGTATTTCAAATGATCTTTTGAAATTTCAAAAGACCAATATTATGAGTTTGTATCCAAAATGACATTTGATATTTTTAACATAAAGGAGTTTTGGGACCAATCTATTTAGTTCATGTGTTATATTTATTTTTATTATTAATTTAACTAGTTTTTGAAGTTAAATTAATTAGATGAATTTAAAATTTTATAATTTAAAACTGAATTTTTCAAAATTATACGAAAAGTACTACAAATTATAGCTTTTTCTCATATTGATTTTACAAAAACATATATTTGAAATTGTTGATCAAAATTCACACAATTTAACTTTTGATAAACAGAATATGATAATAAATTTGAGACTGAGGAAGTAATAATATAAGATTATAAATCTCTGTTATGCTAATTTTAAAAATTATATTTAAAAAATTAGTTAAATATGTGGTTTGAATTATTTAATCATAATAATTACTTAATTAGAGGTCATATTAATAAGCAAATATAATTAATAATTCTCAAATTATCAATTGATGTAACATAGGAGTGCAAGACTACAACATTAAGGCGTGACTCTCTTGGATTATTGTTAACTAAGGTTGCACATATGAACTATATGATTTTTATGGTTTCTATAATTTGTCGTTGTTTACTACTATGTCTAATCTATTTTGAATTTTAATTATCGTTATTGAAATATTTTAAAATTATATCTAAAAAACTATTTAAATATGTAATTTAAAATTATTTAAACATAATAATTGATAAAATTACTTAATTAGAGGTCATATGTAAAAGAAATATAAGTAATGATTCGCCAGCTATCAAAACGACCTAAATTAGAGGCGCTAAACTACAACATTAATGTATAACTCTATTGGGTTGTCATTAACTAGAACCGATACTTATGAACTATACAATTTTTATGATTTCTATAATGTGTTGACTCCTATCATGTCTAAAGGATTTTGAGTTTTGATTGTCGTTATTGAAATATTATTTTCATTATATTTAATTTTTTTTAAAAATGTAGTTTAGATTTATTTAAATATAATAATTAATAAATTTACTTAATTAGAGGTCTATTAATAACAAATATAAGTAATATAATTCACAAGTTATCAAATTGACGTAACATAAAAGCGTACGACTACAACATTAATGTATAACTCTACTGGTTGTTGTTAACTAGGGCCGACACTTATGAACTATATAATTTTTATGATTTCTTTAATGTGTCGATGCCTACCATATCTAAGGATTTTGAGTTTTGATTGTTGTTATTGAAATATTATTTTAATTATATTTAATTTCTTGAAATATGTATTTTAGATTTATTTAAACATAATAATTAATAAGTTTACTTAATTAGAGGTCATATTAATAATCAATATAAGTAACAATTCGCAAGTTATCAAATCGGTGTAACATATATAGGGGCACAAGACTACAACGTTAATGCATGGTTTGGGTTGTTGTTAACTAAGATCGACACATATGATACATGATTTTTAGGATTTCTATAATTTGTCAATGTCTACCATGTCTAAAAGTGTTTTGAATTTTTACCGTCGTCATTAAAATATTTTAAATTATATTTTAAAAATTATTTAAATAAGTAATTCAAATTTATTTAGACATAATAATTAATAAATCACTTATTTAAATATCTTATTAATAACAAATATAGATAATGATTTGTGACTCATAAAAAAATGTAATTCTATTAAAAGAAATTATAAAAAAATGCAATTATATACGTATTTGTGTGCAAAGGGAGAATAGCAAAAACAATGATTTATACGTGTTTGACCATTTAGTAGTATTTTTAAAAGAAATTGAAATAGGAATGTATTTATGGGAATATGAGAATTGTGGGGTTAAAATCTGAACAATGAAAAATTAAGGGGAAAAAAATGTAGTTCTATACATATATTTGTGTACGTATAGAGAATTAGAAAGAAAAAAATGACTATAGTCTATATGTATTTGTCATTTAATGCTAATTGGAGTAGAAATGTGTTTATAGGAATTTGGAATTACGGGAATGTGGGAATTGAAAGTTTCCATGTATTGGAAAATAAAGAATTGAGAAAATATTTTAAATTTGGAGAGAAAGGGTAAAAATGTAAAAAAAGAAACTAGTTTATAGTGTGAATAGAATTTTTTACTATTATTGTGGCCAAATTTTTGTGGCCAAAAGGATTTTTCCTTTTCTTTTTTGTCTGTTTGCTTAATATTCCAGCTTCATCTTTATTAAAATGCAATAGGATCAAATATATTCTGGTACTATTAAAAATAATGAAATAAAGGTTTGTCATTGTCCCCTCCAGCTGTTGACTCACATGCAGATTGCTGGAAGCAATAGCTTTAACCATAACATAGAATACATGTCTCTCAAATTTACCTTAGAAACAGAAGCTGTGAAATTGATGTAGAAGTAGAGGATGATACGTACATCAATTGTTGAAAAAGATCGACACTTTAAATATACCTTTTTTATTATATTTTCGATCCAAATATTATTTTAAGTTGCTTGTCGAGTAGGCACAGAAATTATACGTACATCAATTGTTGATAAAGATCCACACTTCAAATACATTTTCTATTATATTTTGGGTCCAAATATAATTTTAAGTGGCTTGTCAGGTAGGCACAGAAACTTTTAAAAGAGATTTTAAAAAAAGACCTCAAGAAGAAAAGAAAATTGGTACCAACTTGTTTGATAATTAATTAATATTTAATAAACCTCACGCAGTCATGTTGTTGTTTTTGTTCTTTAACAATAAATTAAACTAACTAAATCAGTTTTCAATAGCAATATAGAGTGTACGTAGTTCATACCACTACCTCAGAAGTGAGGTACAGAGGTTGTTTCCGATAGACCCCCGACTCGAAACGAACTAACATAGGAAAAGACATAATATAAGAACAAGAAACAAAAGAAAGTAACAAAACAACAGACAATAGCAGAAATAAGATTAACACCAAATAATACCCTGAACAATCTACCCGAAACAACAAACAATACCCAAAGACTCCAAGAACAAGACACTACCTACAAAACGCTATAACTACTAGCACAAATAACAAAACATTATGCATAGTTTTGAACAAAATTGGTAACGTAGTATTGAACAATACAAACTCCAAAGGAGCATAGATAACTAATACAACTTGATTTATACTCTTTTAATTAATTCACATTATGACAAAGTGTAGACAGTTAGGGCTAGATTTGTTTAAGAAGTTAGTACACTTAATTCTCGATTTGAACAAAATTGTTAACGTGGTATTGAACAAAATTATTCTCTAATTTATGTTTCAACTACTAACAAATGCGTCAGATAGATGAAAAGGATACAATTAATTAGCTTAATTAAAAAGCGTTCAAACTTGGACATATGAGCTTTCAAATTACTTGCTCGTTTACTTTTACTTGTCACATTACACCCATTAAGAAAACAATTATTGATATAGTTATTTTACCATATTACCCCTATTAATTGATGTTTAGAGTATTATATATTGAAAATGGTTTGGACAATAAACAATTAATGTTAAGGGTAAAATATGAAAAATTCTTTTGTCTTTTCTTGATATGTCAAAAGTGACAAGTAAAAATGAAAATCTATTTTAGAAATAAGTAAAAAGTAAAAGTGAACAGAGGGAGTAGTATAATAAAATAGTCACAAACGCCTCGGAATTTGTGCCTCATTTCGTGATATAAAAGAAAAAAATATGTGGAGTAGAAAACATCATCAAGTTATAATTATCAGATGTAGCTAATTTGATCTATTATTATTTTTTAAAAAAAAAAAAAGAAGAAGAAACTATATATGTAATGAATTAGTTTATTGTGTGTCTTCTTCGAGAAAATTGTATGCATAGTATAAGAATTTAGCCATTTTCAAAAATTGTATGCATAGTATAAGAATTTAGCCATTTTCAAGAAACTTAATAAAACTATTAATTACAATGAACTTTTTTTGTGCAAAAAATTAAAAAATGACCATGCTCAAAAGAGAGATATGATTAAGAGTGAAGTTTACAAGATAAGATGCACGTAATCTTCGTGGCGGACAAGAGAGGAAAGTGAGGTTGAGATTAGTTTATACATGTGAAGAGGAGGTGCGAGGGTGCGCTAGTGGAAAGGCGAGAGAGGTTGCATAGCAAGAGTTAAGTGAGGTAGATTTAGGCCTAAGAAGAATTGAGACGATTAATAATTTTTTGGTTAAAACTAAACCCAATTTTTAAGATATATGCCTGAATACTAGATAATATTCTTTTATATATTATATTAAATTATATTTTTCACATAATGACAACACAAAATTCCAATTTTTAAGCTATGTCCTTTTCATCTGACTCATTTGGTAGGTGTTAGAATTTAAATTAGAGCACATATATATGGACAATTAAAACTACATGAAGTTGTCAAACACATGGCCTCTTTAGTTAGTCAAAATGTGGGAATTGATTAAAAGAGAATAAAACAAAGCTATAATTAGAACGAATCTATATTGGATCTATTATTAGGAAAATTCACTCACATAATTGTACATTTTCATTTTAAATTACAATCACAACTACCATCAGACTAATTATTAGTAGATCTACGTTAGATTCGATATATAAATAATACGCCAATCGCAATGCATACCTTTAACGCAGGAACTAAAAAATGGCAACCAAACACTATTTTATTAGTATATAATTTAATATCAATATTATTTTAGTAATATATTGAACCAACCTCCTTTGTGTATATCCAATAGCTAGTGGGAATATCAATGTGTAGTACTAGTATTAGTTAATGATAGTGACTAAATTTTAAGAGTTGTGTAGTAGACTCTTCGTTCCATATTAGTCGATCATCTTACTAAAAATATATATTTTAAATTACTTATTCACTTATTAAATCAAGATAAAATTAATTTAAAAAAATTCATTTTACCCGTTCAATTAATACTATTTAAAAATCTAAAAACAAGTTTGTAAAGTTTCAAAAAAGTATCTTAAGGGGTAAATTAGTAAAAATATCCTTCTTATTTATGATTTCTTAAGGAGCTTACAAAAGTGAAAATGATCAACTAATATAGAACAGTACAGAGGAAGTAGATAATTAAGAATATTGAACCACTTTGTCCTAAATAAATTTGTGTGTTCTTCAAAACTAAAAGAGATCATCATTTAAGTAAGAAATTTTTTTACTCATCTTTGATGTTTACATTAAATCAATAATTGAATGACATTTAATTTTTACATAATTTTTATGTTTAATGCTAAAAGACACAGAGAGAATGAATTACTCTGATTATTACTTTTAATTTCTTAATACATCATACCAACTTTAATTTATATTCTATTTCAATTTATTTAATTTGTCTTACTTTCTCTATTTAGAAAAGAATTATTTGTTAATTTTTTCGCAACGCTTTAAGTTCAACTTTCACATAGCATATCTATGATTATGAGATTGAATGATATTTTAATAAATTCTACATATCTTTAGCCTAAGATCGTCAGATTCAAACGTCTTAATTTAATTTTCTTAAATTCTGTGTCATATCGAAATCAGACAAATAAACTGAAACAGAATGTATTTGCTAATGGCATGCCCAATGTTATTCGATCATTATTGGCAGATCAATAAACTGACAATTATTGATAAACTGACAATTATTGGCAGATCATTAAGTAAGTACAGATTTAGATCTGGGACAAAATTAATATTCCTGTGACTAACAAAATTAATATAATTGACAGCTTGTACATAATGTCCATGAGCGTTTATTCTTTTTGTCCATGTGCAATAGGGTGAAATATATTCTTGTATTATAAAAAATAATTAAAATATATATTTTTAATATTTTTTGCCAAAAATTTATTATTGCGCCCGTAATAACCTATTAAATGATAAGAGTTGTTTCGAAGAGGCAGACATAGCCTGTTTTAGGACAAATGAGTAAAAAAACAGCAATTGCAGATTATTTCGATTTTTTTGTGTGTGTTAGCCTATGAATTTCTGAGAAAAGGTGCGTCGCAATGATTTTTTTCGTGTATGTTATCCTATTAATTTGTGAGAAAGGGTGCGTCGAAATGATTTTTTACCGAAAAGTTATGTCTGCACCTGTGACAATTTATTAAATGATAAGGATTGCTTTAGAGAGGCGGACGTAACCTGTTTTAGGACAAACGAGCAAAAAAACAGGAATTATAGATTATTTTGATTTTTTCGTATGTGTTAGTCTTTGAATACGTGCATCAAAATGATTTTTTGCCAAAATACTCATGTTTGCGTCCATGACAATCTATTAAATTATAAAGATTGCTTCAAAGAGGCGAACGTAGCTTGTTTTTGGACAAACGAGTGAAAAAGCAGATTTTACTGATTATTTCGATTTTTTTTGTGTATGTTAGCCTATGAAATTCTAGGAATAGGTGCGTTGTAATGATTTTTTGTCAAAAACTCATTGTTGCGCCCATGACGATCTATTAAATGATATCGATTGCTTCAAAGAGGCAGACGTAGCCTGATTTAGGACAAACAAGCAAAAAAGCAGGATTTTTGGATTATTTCATTTTTTTCCCGTGTGTGTTAGCCTATGAATTTCTGAGGATAGATTTTTTGGAATGATTTTTTTACCAAAAACTAATGGTTGCGCCCATGACGACCTATTAAATGATAAATGTTGCTTCGGAAAGGTGGAAATAGCCTATTTTAGGACGAACAAGCGAAAAAATAAAAATTGTTGATTATTTTGATTTTTCGTGTATGTTACCCTATGAATTTATGGGGTTGGATGTGTCGGAATAAATTTTTACCGAAACTCATGGCTGTGTCCTTGACGAACTATTAAATGATACATGTTCCTTTAGAGAGGCGAACGTAACCTGTTTTAGGACGAACGGGCTAAAAAATAGAAATTACGGATAATTTCAATTTTTTCGTGTGTGTTAGCCTATGAATTTATGGGGATGAGTTCGTCGGAATGAATTTTCGTTGAAACTCATGTCTGTGCCCTTGACGACCTATTAAATTATAAGGGTTGGTTCAGAGAAGCGAACGCAACCTGTTTTAAGATAAATGAGCGAAAAAGAAGGTATTACGAATTTCAATTTTTTCGTGTGTGTTAGCCCATGAATTTCTAAGGATAGATACGTCAGAATGATTTTTTTTTTTGAAAACTCATGTCTATGTCCGTGACGACTTATTAAATGATAAGGGTTGCTTTGGAGAGGCGTACGCAACTTGATTTAGGACAAGCAAGCGAAAAATCAGGAGTTGGTGATTATCTCGATCTTTTCGTGTATGTTAACTTATGACTTTCTGGAGATAGGTGCGTTAGAATTATTTTTTACCGAAAACTCACGGATACACCCGTGACGACCTATTAAATGATAAGGGTTACTTCGGAAAGAGGGATGTAGCCTGATTTAGGACAAATGAGCGAAAAAGCCAAAATTGTGGATTATTTTGGTTTTTTCGTGTGTGTTAGCCTATGAATTTCTAGGGATAGGTGCGTCGGAATGATTTTTTGCCGAAAACTAATGGATGCGCTCGCGTCGGCCTATTAAATGAGAAGAGTTGCTTCAGAGAGACGGACGTAGTCTGTTTTAGGACAAACGAGTAAAATAGCATAAATTGTGGATTTTGATTTTTTCGCATGTGTTAGTAGCCTATGAATTTATGAGAATGGATGCGTCAGAATGATTTTTTGCTGAAAACTCATTGTTTCTCCCGTGACAACCTATTAAATGATAAGGGTTATTTCGGGGAGACGGACGTAGCTGATTTCAGGACAAACGAGTAAAAAAAACAGCAATTGTGGATTATTTTCGTTTCTTGGTGTGTGCATGAATTTCTGGAGATAGGTGCATCAAAATAATTTTTTTCTGAAAACTCATGGGTTCACCCGTGACGATCTATTAAGTGATAAGTGTTGCTTTGGATAGGCATATGTAGCCTGATTTAGGACAAATGAGCGAAAAGTCGGAATTACGGATTATTTCAGTTTTTTTGCCTATGAATTTCTGGGGATAGGTGTGTCAAAATGATTTTTTGCCGAAAACTCATGGTTGATCCCATTAAATGATAAAGGTTGCTTCGAGGAGGCAGACATAACTTGTTTTAGGACTAACGAGCGAAAAAGCAGAAATTACTGATTATTTCAATTTTTTCGTGTGTGTGGTTTTCAAATGAAAAATAGTGAAATTAAATTAAAGACTTGTGATTTACCAAAGATATCTTGAAGATAATTAAATTAGACAATGATGAATATTTAAAGACTCAAATACAAGTTATTTTTAATATGAAATAGATTTTTTGACTTATTATTTAGAAATCACACTAGAAGTTGAAGGCGAAGAATTAATTTTTTTTTTCCATCAGTGTTCAGTACCCCCGTGGGCCACTAATTAGCACGTACTGCAGGGTTCATTTCTAGAGGCGGTGCTTCCAATACCTAAATTATGAACTAAAAATAAGAGAGATATGATTAAGAATAAAGTTATACATGACAAGATGAGAGCGCCCTTTGTGGCGGACAAGAGAGAGGAAAGCGAGGTTGAGGTTGGTTTGTATATGTTAAGAAGAGATGTTAGGATATGCTAGTGAGGAGGTGTGACAGGTTGACTATAGCAGTTAGCAAGAGTTTAAAGAGATAGATGTAGGCCTAAGAAGAATTGAAACGACTAATTATTTTTTGCGTAAAACCAAACCCAAACTAAATATTATTATTTTTAAAAATTATTAACAACATCATAACAAATCAAAATGTATCGGTCTTTTTTCTCCAGGTTAATTCAATTTTTGATCTAGTCCTTTTTTTTTTTTAAATTTTCTGTGAACACCCAAAATTTATCATTGTACTAGATGTATCATTGTAGTTCTTACTTTTGATATTTATCATTAATTGTTTATTATTGTTTTTGATATCTAACATAATCTGTGGTTTATTGTATTTCGATTAACGCACTATTTTGTTGTTTTTATTTCTTTCTTGTAGACTTTGCACCGTTTCCTTGTTAGTCGTTATTATATTTTCTCCACTTTTCTTTCTTCTTTGTTTTTGCTACACTTGAGCCGAGAGTCTTTTAGAAACAATCTCTCTACCTCTACGAGGTTGTGGTAAGGTCTACATACTTTCTACCGTCCCAGACCTTACTTGTGAGATTTTACTGAGTATGTTGTTGTTGTGAACACTACCCCTAATTGCTTATATGTTTATTATTGTTAATCCTTCATTGGATTCAGCATACAATAATACTCCAATTGCAATGCAGACCTTTATTACAGGAACTAAAGAATAGCAACCAAACACTATTTTATTGAACCAAACGACCAAACACTATTTTATTGAACCAAACGACACTTAGTGTATATCCAATAGCTAGTGACTAAAATGAAGAGTTGTGTACTAGATAAGAATATTGAACCACTTTGTCCTAACTCCTAAATAAGTTTGTGTATAAAATAATACTATCACTTATAAGGTTAGATTTATCTAAGTAGAGATTTAGATTTGGACAACATTGGCGGCTTTATTTAAATATTTCTTAGTCCATGTGCTTTAGATTCCAATATTATCATTATTAAAACTTCGATATATATACAATAATGTGCCAATAGCAATGTACCTTTAATATAGGGACAAATAATAACAACCGACCATGACTACTAATGCAATTAATATCAAATATTGCGTGGCAGTACCGTGGACTAAAATTTCAGTTATATATGGGGTTCGGATCGAAGGACCGAACCACAAAGGTCTATTGTACACAGTCTCATCTTACATTTCTATAAGGGTTGTTTCCAAGGTTTCAACGCGTGACCTCCTGGTCACATGACAACAACTTTACCAGTTATCTAATATCTAAGACTCCCCTTCAAATCTAATAACATATTATCATAATATTCTTTTAATTAACTCAAAGCATTTTGACTATATGGACAACATAGAATTATTTAAGAAGTTTTGTTGTCCAAGATTTGGACAAAATTGTTGACGTAGTACTGAATAAAGTTATGCACGTGCTTGACTTACTACTTCATGCACAACACCAACCAAATTTGTCAAAGAATCAAACAAACATCAATAAAAATATATTTACTAAATAATTCCGTCGTTGTTAATTTAATCCTCATATTATAATTCTAGAATATTTTGTTTGCCCACTAAAAGATTTTCAAAGGCCAGTATAGCTAGCCTAGGTGAATGAATTTATAAAATAAAATAAAAAAGTATAATTTGTGGTAACTTGACTATTTATTTGTGATGAATTTTTGTTGTCTCCACAAAAAGGTTTCAACTGCAGAAGGGTCGCCGCAAAAGATATTTTGTGGCGATTGCCATGCGATCTGTTGCGAGTTGGGTCGCCACCAAAGGTCATTTTTCTTGTAGGGTAACTCCTCTGTCTTGTATTATTTTTGGAGTAATACATTAATCATGTCCATACTATATTTGATACAGATGGATAATATATAAAAAAAATAAATTTAAAAAGGACAGTCCGGTGTATTAAAACTTTCGCTATGCACTGGGTCCGGAGAAGGACAGTCCGGTATGCTAAAACTATTATTGGTATTATTATACACATTATACTCAAAATAAAATAACACACAGATTATCATTTTTTTAAAAAAATACATACATACATACATACATATATATATATATATATATATATATATATATATATATATATATATTTTATGATGTATAAAATAATAGAAGGAGAGCTTGGCGTACAGTAAATTCTTATAGTCCGACCCTTTTTCTTAGTGCACCTAATTGCTTTTTTATATGGTATAAAATAATATCACTTATAAGGTTAGATTTATTTAAGGAGATATTTAAATCTAGACAAAATTGGCGGCTTCATTTAAATATTTTTTTGTCAATGTGCTTTAGATTCAAATTTCATCATTATTAAAACTTCGATATATCGTCGGAGTTCTCTATAATGTCACCTCGTTATAACGATATTTCATTCTAGCTGCCTGATTTTTTCCGAAATTGATTTTTCATGTTATATTTTACTTCTCTATATCGACATTCTACTTATAACAACAATGAAATTTATTATTGCGGTACACTTTTTGTAAAATTACCTCTATAATAGCATACTCAAATATTATTACATAACATTTTGTAAGAAATATATTATGTAAAAAATAAAATACCAAAAAATATTTATAGTAATCATCATTAATGTCAGCACACATTAAATTTCAAGTTCGAATATCGATCTAATTTTAAAAAAAATTATATTTAAATAGAGCAAATTAGTTATTTCTTAACTTCACGATAAAGAGGTTTTACTGTATATACAATAATGTGCTAATAGAAATGTACCTTAAATGTAGGGACGAATAATAACCACCAACCATGACTATTAATGTAATTTAATATCAATATTATTGTATATTCTTTTAACTAACTCAAATATTTTGACTAACCATAGATAAGGATAGAATTATTATTTAAGAAGTTATATAGTTCAAGATTAGGACAAAATTGTTAACGTAGTATTGAACAAAATTAAGATGCCATGCATGGATGTGCTTGAATACTTCATGCACTATTAATTAAATTCAACACCTACCAAATGCGTCAGATGAATCAAACATATATCAATAAAAATATATTTACTAAATAATTCCGTCATTGTTAATTTAATCCTCGTATTATAATTCTAAAATATTTTGTTTGCCCACTAAAAAATTTTCAAAGGATGAATTGAACATGAACATAATGTAACTCCCCTCTTTCAGAATCCATCTCGTTAAAAACTCTTTCTTTCTGGATAGGAATATGTATAGAGGAGATATCTGTTTAATGTTCCGTGAGGGTACATGGGCGGACCTATGTGCAGTTTTGTGGTGCGCCGGCACCCGTTAAATCCGATGTAAATTAGGTATAATTATATAAAATATGTATAAAAATTGGTATAAGATTTAGAAAAACACTCTGAAAATCAAGAAAATAGCTGGATGCTTTAGTTTTTGGGCGGAACTTTAAAGCTTTGGGATGTTAACATGTGTGTTTGAACCTCCCGGACACCCACTATCCCTAAATCCTGGGTCCGCCAGTGTGAGGGTACCATGCTATCTAGGAAAGGTATAAGTTGCCATGAATATAATGCTCAATTTTTCGTGACCTCTTTACAGTATCGAAAGAGCATTACAAATACCTGCTTTCAGAAAATAGAAAAGAAAGACAAAATATAGAATTGAACAACTGTACATCCATCTTTTATGCATGCTACGGCTTTGCTATCTTTGTTGATAACACTGAAACCTAATTTTTGTGTGATGCTAATTAAGCACAAGTTGTTAACAAGCCTTGTCATGTAATAATTCCTTTTGTTAATTCCTTTCTTTTGGAGGTTTTGGTTTTATGCCGATTCCTATCTAATGTAATCTTGTCACATGTATGTACAAGGTAAGGGATAATGTCGACTTGTCGAGCCAAGTGAATGAATTAATAAAAAAGATATAATTTGTGGTAACTTGATTATTTATTTGTGACGAATTTTTGTTGTCTCTACAAAAAGGTTTCAACCGCGAAAGGATCGCCATGGAAAGACTTTTGTGGCGAGGTGGATCGCCACCAAAGGTCATTTTTCTTGTGGGGATATAACTCCTCTGTGGAGTAATACATCAATTATGTCCATACTCTATTAGATAGAGATGGATAATATATAATTTTAAAATATATCTATTAAATAATTCAGCCACGCTTTGTCCTAGATAAGTTTGTGCAAGTTTTAAATTAGAAGAAAATATCATCAGTAAGAAATTTCTATTACACATATTTAATGTGTACATTCAATGAATAAATACATGACATGTATTTTCATATAAATTTTTAATCATTTAACTATGACTAACTATGTGTTTTCGCTATTATTTATTTGGTAGCGGTTATCAATGGCAATTGACAAAGTCAAAAATATACAGAGGATGTTCGATTGACCTCCTCTCACTCTAGCTATATATGTGCACGTTATTGATGATTATGATAGTTATTGATGAGTATAGTCGTCTGGTTGAGTTTTTCTAATAATAGCTCTTGAAATTTGTCAATAAAGATTTGTTCTAATTTAACTTGATTTATTCTCTTTTAATTAATTCACACATTTTGACTATGAGTATAGAGTATAGACAAGGATAGAATTATTCAAGGAGTTAATACATTTATATAGTTTTAGTGTTGAACAAAATAAAACGACATGTGCTAAGTGCTTGACTAGTTTATAATTTGTTAACTTCACCTATCAAATGAGTCATATGAAGATGACATAAAGTACTTAATAAAAAGTGTTTAACTTTGACCATTGAGCTTCCCATCTTGAATCAACCATCTATTAATAAAAATATATTCACAAAATAATTTTATTATTATTAATTTAATTCTCATATTATAATTTCAAACTATGTATTTTGTTCCCCAAACAAAAAATTTCAAAGGATGAATTGAACATGAACGAAATGAAACTCCCCTCTTTTATTTTGGGTAGAAAAATGTATAGAAGATATCTGTTTAATGTTCCGTGAGAATACATATACTGTATAGGAGAGGTACATTTGTTACCTCTCGACATAAATAAATTTTTTTTGAAAGCTTATTATAAAATCCTATTTGTTGGAATCAATGTTCTGCTCATAGTATGACTAATAATGTATTGTCGCTTTTATTTTTTTGGTGGCGGTTATCAATGGAAAAGTCAAAAATAATATTCAAAGAATATTTAATTGACCTCCCTCTCACTCTATATGCACGCTACTGATGATTATGATTGTAATTCAAAATGAAAAAAGTAGAGTCATTGGTTGAATTTTCTAATAATAAATAGATCTTGAAATTCGTCAATATAGATTTTGTTGTAATTATAACTTGATTTATTCTCTTTTAATTAGTTCACACTTTTTGACTAACTATAGACAAGGATATCATTATTTAAGATGTTGGACTTGACTATTCATGCATTATATCACCTCATATATATATATGGGGACGCTAAAATAGCAACCAAATACATAGAATTTTATTAATGTATGATAATTTGATATCAAATATTATCTTTAACTTTACAATAAACCAAATGATCCTTACATTACTACATTGGTATTAAATCACTTTGTCCTAAATAAGTTGTGCAAGTTTCAGAATAGCAAAATACATACACAAACATTTAAACTAAATTAATTAATAAAATAACTGTAGTTAAAAGAATAGTTAAAATTTTCCAATTAAACTATAAGAGAAGGGTCTTTTAGAAAGGAGTTCTATTGTTCAAAATTACGCTAAAAGCCTCGAAATCCAAACTAATCACATCACCAACCCAAAATCAATACTTCAAATCTAATAGAATCAACGAAACACTCAACCGACACTCGGATTACAATATGTTGATTAATGTCAACTATCTCACTTTTAAGGCTACTCCAAAACTCAAACTCGCTCAAACCACTCCCGACGCTTCGGGGACCGTGCCAACCATCCCCACATCCTAAAACCAACATATAGCAACTACGGAAAAGGAAAAAAATGATCAAAATACATAAAAAGAAGGATTTCACAAATTAGGTCATTACAATATCCACCACTAAGACTCTAGTTCGTCCTCGAACTAAAAGACAAAGAAATACCTGAGTCTGTAAAAAGCTGGGGGTAACTACTATGCATGTCGGACTCGACCGCCCAAGTAGCCTCCTCAACGGAACAGTATCTCCACTGAACCTTAACCACAGGGATATCTCTAGAACGCAATCGTCTAACATCCTTGGCTAAAATGGACACTGGCTCCTCAACAAATTAAAGGTCAACCTCTCATCCAACTAAACCGAATCCCACCGAAGCTCGTGAGACTCATCCGAAATATAGCGCCGAAGCATAAATACATGAAAAACTAGATGAACGACTGAAAAATTTGGAGGTAAGACCAACTCATAAACAACCTCCCCAACTGTCCGAAGAATCTAAAAAGGTCCAATATACCAAGGGCTAAGCTTGCCCCTCCTCTCAAACCTCATCACGCCCTTCATGGGCGATACACGAAGGAAGACTCGATCACCAATCCCAAACTTCAAGGCACAAAGACTATGGTCCTCATAACTATTTTGCCTACTCTGAGCTGCTCGAAGCCTATCTTGAATCACCCGAACTCTATCCAAAGACTTGTACCATGGGGTCTAGCCTTATAAGTCTTGTCACGCCTCGAATTCCAACGGGGCGGACTGGCACCCGAAGCCGATAAGGCCCGAGAGAACCAATCTTCATGCTCATACACTCCTGCGCATGCTACTCAATAAACATCACCACCACAAATAGATATAAGATGCCAATAGCGGAAATCATGGAAAGTACATGATAACTATGAAACTTGGCCGTTGGGGCTACAAATTTGCCACCACAAGAGATCTTTTGTGGCGATTTTTGCCGTCACCACAAAGAGTTAAGGCCTAATTAAAAATAAAGCGAATTGTTGATTGTGGCATGTTCATTCATTTGCCACGGTGAGTTTTAGTGGTGACAGATTTGCCACCACAAGCGAATTGTTGGTTGTGGCATGCTCATTCATTAGCCACCGCGAGTTTTAGTGGCGACAAATTTGCCAAAAGAGATCGTTGTTGGCGATATTTTATCGTAACCACAAAGAGTTTCAGTAACGAGACTTTTCAGGTCCTTTGGTTCGCCACTAAAAGTCTTTATCCATGTATATATTCACATCGAATTTGGTATAAAAATAATATAGATTTTATCACATAAGTTACACAAAAGCAACTATTCTGGAATTGAAAATAGTAACCAAACACAGAACTCCATGTCAAATCAATATCATATATTGACAGCGTATATATTGCCCGTGAGTGTTTTTTCTCTTTTTGTCAGTATTAAAATAGAAAATTCCAAAAAGTTCATGTGAATGGCCTAGGTGGATGAAGAGATAATTCACAAGTACTCCCAAACTACACCTGTAGTTGCTATGACACACTTAAATTTTACGGGGGTCCTATTACCCCTCCTAAACGCGTTATTTTCTATATTTTATGCTCCTTTTGTGCTGACATGGCTGCCAAGTGAGCACAAAAGGAGCACAAAAGTATTCTGCTACTTGGCAGCCACGTCAACAAAAAGGAGTACAAAAATTCAAAAAAAATAAATTTGGGGGGGGGGGGGGGGGAGAGGGAGGGAGTAAGAGGACCCTCGTGGAGTTAAGGTGTGTCGTAGCAACTTTGGTTATAGTTCGGGGGGAAGGGGGGGGAGGGTAATAGTGCTTTTCTCAAGTAGATTTGATGAGTTAGGTACGATCGCGAAGGCATGATTTTTTTTATTTTTTTTTTAACTGACTCGAACTCACAACCTCAGAGTTGGAACTATTAGGGGTGTCAAATGGGCGGGTTGTTTTGAAATTGGAGATATTAAATGGGTTGAATTAGTTATTGGGTTGGGTCATGACCCACCCAAATTTACTTTGGGTTGAAATGGGTTAAAAATCGGGTTGGGTCTTGACCCGCCCAATTTGATCCGCTTAATCTAAAAAATATTAACATATTAATATTTATTCCTTTTAACTACAATTTGAATACCAACTCAAAAAATAAATTTGGGTGGGGGTGGGGGTGGGTAAGGAGTGGGGGGATGGGAGGGGGTAAGATTTTTTATTTTTAAAAAAAATTATTTTTTTTTCTTGGGCGGGGGGGGGGGGGGGATAAGAATTTTTTTTTAAAAAAAAATTAATATTTTTGGGGGAGGGGATCGTTTTTTAAAAAAAATAAATTAATTTGTTAAGGGGAGGAGGTATACCATATTGGGGGGGGGGGGGGGGGAAGAGGGAAGTGGGGGTGCAATGGTTTTAGGGGGGATCTGAGGGTTGGGGTAAGAATTTTTTTTTTTTTAAAAAAAGAAATTTAATTTTTTTGGGGAGGGGGGTATGTCGTATGGGGGTGGGGGATTAAGGGTGATATGGGGGTTAGGGTAAGAATTTTTATTTTTTTTTTAAAAAAAGAAATTTAACTTTTGGGAGAGGGGGGTATGTCGTATGGGGTTGGGGGGTGTGGGGGGTGCAAAGGGGTTAGGGAGGATATGGGGGTTGGGGTAAGATTTTTTTTTTTGTTAAAAATAATTTTTTTGGGGAGGGGGTATGTTGTATGTGGGGGGTGGGGTTGCGGTAGGGGGTAGGGGATATGGGGTTGGAGTAAAAAAAAAAAAAAATTTAAAAAGAAAATTATTTTTTAAAAACAAATTTAATTTTTGTGGGGAGAGGGTATGCCATATGGGGGGTGGCAGGGGGTGTGAGGGGGTGCAAAGGGGTTACGGGGGATATGGGGGTGGGGTAAGAATTTTTTTTAAAAAAAATTATTTTTTTGGGGGAGGGGTTGCGGTAGGGGGTAGGGGGATATGGGGGTTGGGGTAAGAATTTATTTTTTTAAAAAAAGAAATTTAATTTTTTTTAAGAAAATATTATTTTTTAATAAATTAACTTTTTTGTGGAGGGGTAAGGGTACGAGGGAGGGGGATGGGTGGGGTTGGATCGTGGGTTAAGAAAAAAAAATTTAAAAAAAAATTCAAAAATAAATAAATAAATAAATTTTGTTGTTGGGAGTGCGGGGGTGGGTAGGATAGTGGGGGATGGGGCTCATATATTTTTAACCCCAAAAGCTCCATTTTTAAGCATGCCAACCAGCAGTGATGAAGATTATGTGAAGAACAAAGATCATATATGCAAGTGAAGAAGGCGAATCAAGTTTTGCCAAGAAAATCCAGCCAAAAAGGAGAGATTTGTTAGGGTTTTGCCCTGATTTTCTTACCAAATTTAAGTTTTACTTTTTTTAGAAGGAAAATAAAAATAATACCATAATTACTTTTACTTTTCCTAAAAGAAAAATATAAAACTCTTTCATATTTGGCTAACCTCTTTATTGTAGGAAAGGTTTTGAAACTCTATAAATAGAAGACCCCTCTTGTCATACCATAACACAATAGCATCCACAATGTAGTCTTTTAAGAGTCTAGTTTATGAGGAGATTTTTCTATCATAGTTTTTATGATATTTTTATATTAGTTTTTATATGTAGGTCAATTGGCCAAACCATATAATAATTATGGCTTTAGTATGTTTTTCTTTGTCATCTGAATTATCGTTTCTATGATTTGCAACTATAAGCTTCCGTATGACGCCCTTTCGATTTCGAACCCAACAAGATGTTCGATGTGGCAAAGCGATATGATCTTTTATATATATTCAGTGTATTTTTTATTGAAGGGTGTATAATTGAGCTCCTCGCACTCTATGTAGCACGCCACCGGTGGTTACGATTGTAATTTAAAATAAAAAGAGTATAATCATGTAATTGAATTTTCCTAATAATAGATTGTGAAATACGTCGATATACATTTATTCTAATTACAACTTGACTTATTCTCTTTTAATTATAAATTCACAAATTTTGACTAACTACATGGACAAGGATAGAATTATTTAAGGAGTTAGTGCACTTATATAATCCTAGATTTGGACAAAATTATCCATGTCTATACATTTGGACCTGTCTCAACTACTTTACCATTGTACTAATGTATTTTTGTTCCCTAATACTAGAAGTTTAGTACATTTTTTTTATATGCATACAAATTTCTAAAAAGATAAACCAAAAGACTCCTAGGTGATATTGGACCTAAGGTGTCATGACCCAAATTTCTGGGCGTGACTGGTATCCGATATCTCCCCTTACCTATATTTCCCTCACATAAAATATGGTTATAAAAATAAAATCAAAGGGTTGGCCAGACCACTATTGTCCTCTAGTTTTCTATATCTGTAAAAAACCAGAGAAAGTGGGAGACCATTGTTCTTTCAGATAACTAAGGCCAAAAGAAGATATCTTTTGAACTTTGAGGTTTTTCCTTTTTTTTTTTTTTTACAAGCATTATTTTGATAGCATTTTTATGAACCATGATTTGAAGCAAATTTGATTTAATTATTGCAGATTAAGGATTGAACGAAAATGGGAGGTGGTGGCAATATGTCTACTCCAACAACTAAAAGTGAACAAAAGAAAAATCCTCTCCAAAGAGCGCCAATTTCGAAGCCCCCTTTTACTATTGGTGATATCAAGAAGGCTATCCCTCCTCATTGTTTTCGACGATCTTTCATTCGCTCGTTCTCCTATCTTGCTCAGGATCTCATACTTGTCTCAGTCTTCTACTACATTGCCACCACTTACATCCATGTCCTTCCATCCCCGTATCATTATCTAGCATGGCCTATTTACTGGATCGTTCAAGGTTGTGTTTGCACCGGGATATGGTTCATTGCCCATGAATGCAGCCACACTGCCTTTAGTGAATACCAATGGATGAATGACACTATCGGTTTTATCCTACACTCTGCACTTTTAACACCATATTTCTCATGGAAATATAGTCATCGTCGTCACCACTCCAACACTAATTCCCTTGAGCATGATGAAAATCATGTGCCCAAGCTTAAAACCAAACTCAACAACACACATTGTAAAACATTACATGTAAGTCGAGACAATTCGATAGGACTTCAAGATAATTCTGTAACCAGCACTACATAATTATTTACAATGTGAGTAAACAATATCAGCATTGAGAATTGTTCAAAGCTTTCAAATTTAGTCCTTTGTTCTGAGAAGAATGAAATCTCAGCTATATATCCATCAAAAATACAAACAATTAGGACATATCGGCTGAATAGTAGGTTAAACAACATCCTAGTTTGGAATTTAGATTATGGCGGATTAAAGCAACTGAAAGCAATCCCCATTACAATAGCGTACCATGACGACTCTCCGGACTAATCCTTTAAATCCAGATCTTTTAGCATCTGGAAATGAGAGGAGGTGAGGAGAGATCAATATAAGTTATAGAAAAATTAGCAACACAACATTTAATTTCCTGTAGAACTTTGCATAACTTATGTGGAGTTTAAGTTATCAGAAGTTTAATACTTGATGCCAGACAATGTATTAATTCTGCGGAGATCATATCAATTATCCAGGTTTTATACGAAATACAAACATTGTACAAGTAATGCGAATTTTTTATGGATGATAAAGTTTCCTATACTTCAAACAATACATACCCAGACAGTTTAAAGAGTACTACTGTCTAGGAAGATGCAACCTTTGTTCGGTGGATTCAATTAGACTAAAGTAATTTCTGACATGAAAATGAGGAAAGCGAAAGGCATAGCCAGTCAGGGTCTCTAAGCATGAAAGGAAAAGTCACAATTACGTATGATTCCATGTCTCCAGACTAAAATCGTGTCAGTTCACCAATCTGAGTATGAAAGAAAGTCATAGTTATACATATGCAATCTTGAAAGCTCAAGTTCATTACTTAAAAGGGTTGCAAGAGTATTAGTTAGACCTCTCTAAAATGTGAAATTGAGACAGTGCTGCGTGCACAGAATTAAAAAGATGGCTGTATTATTAGTAAGAACAGGAAATCAATAACAAAATTTGGACTGGAGTACAACGCAACACTGTGAAATACCATTTGAGAAAGTGAGCATACCCCACGATGTAGCTGATTTTCTTTATCTTTCACCGGGATGGTGTCCTGAAAAACACCGGAGAGTTATGTTTAGTTGATTGCATTATCTTCTACTTGTTTTCTGCTGCTTTCATGATACTCTAATGCAAAAACATTATCATGAATCATGATGCTCTAATGAAATTATCTGTGTACCTCTTGAAACCTACCTTTCAGTGTCCTCCTTTTTGCCATGTCCCTTGAAATACCAAACGCACATCATGTAACTTGAAACCCTTCACCTGCAGTCAGTGAAGTCAATTGTCTCAAGGAGCTTCGATCTACATCAAAATAGTGTGATTTAGGATTTATTATCCCATTTCTACTTATATTACAAGAGATAAAGGATAAAAAGGATACGACAGTATGTTTTTCCATCCTAACAAGTGCTTACGTGCATAGGGTAATTAACCTTGCAATGAGCAAGAGGACCTTGTTCCATTCTGTTTCAACTCTCAAAGAAGCAAGTGCTTACGTGCATAGCTCCTCACACTTTTTGTTCGTAAAATCCAATCAGATAGATGCTTCCTGCAACCAAGGAAAATGAAATTAAGTGCGAAAATACACATGAACACGAAAATTCTCAAGATATCATCAAGGCTAACCTTGATTTTCTCCTTTAGGTAACCCTTTTCCTCTTTCTTGAAACATCGTCCATTTTCCTTGATGGGCTACCACTAACTCTAATCAGCTCGACATTCTGAGATTTATGTTCCTTTTGAACTGTCATTGCTGCTTGATCCACCTCTAGAGCTTTTTCCTCATATCCTAAATACAGTCCCCTATCTGTGGCAATGTCATACTCAGCAGGGGCCCGTGAACTAGAAGGGAGAGATGGCTCTGGTTGCTCAAATACCATAGAGCAGCCACTTTTAGTTGTTGCTGAAGTATCTTTTCGAGGAACTGGAAGGCGTTCGGGACTTTGCATCGCTCGTTGCTTCCTTCTCGATCTCCTGTGTTTATTCTCATACTCCAGGAGAACTCCCCAATGTGCTTTCTTGCTGTACTTTGTAGATACCTCAAAAAGGTAATAATCATTTGGGTTCTTCCCTTCTTTATTTCCAGAAGCGTGCCACAATGTATCAAATGGTATGTAGATGAAACACATGACAGGCGACTTGAACAAACACCGGGTGACATACTTCAAGGAATGTTTTCTTTCAGGGTCAGATTTGCAGACCAATGTAGCTACTACACTCACATATGTTGGATCATGACCGCAACATATAGTAAAACCCCTGAATTTATTGTTATACCAAGATGGGTTCAGATCAATTGAGATCACTTTTTGATTTATAAACTGGTAATTGAACAACTCTGGACTTCTGACTTTAGGAAATGAAATGACAAAACAATCCCTTTGGTGGAAGTTACACTGCAATAAAATCATTATTAATAGAAATCAATTTGACAAGAATATTCAACATTTATATAAGTGAGGGAGAGATAAAAACCTGAATGCATGTCCTGATTAAATGTAGGAACTCCAAATCATTAACTTGGCAAGTTGAGACGGTTCCATAGTCAGATTTTTCATGACTACACAATGATATTGAGAGCTCACACAGCTTAAGACACTTATTTACTACATCTCTGATGCTCTTCAAGACTAAATGATAATCTGCATATAGGGTCATTAAATTTGGGGGTAGCTGATCTCCTGGCAGTTCATTAAGATTCTGACAGAATTGAATGTCCAATGTTTTCAGCCGTAAGAGATCTTTGATGCTTTTGGGTAAAAAGGAAATATTGCTTCCACTAACATCCAAATGTTCCAAATATTGCAAAGATCCAAAATCCTCAGGAAGCCCACCCAAAATATTGAGTTTGTTTAGATGAAGTTTATTCAAGGAGGATAAAGCTGACAATTGACGGAAAACGAAAGTTGAGGAATGCTGCGCATGTGAGAATTTTAACTTCGTCAGTTTGACAAGCTTAGTGATGGAGGTAGGTGGTTGGGAGATTGCAGTTTCTCTTGCATTAAGTTCCTCTAACTCTTGCAGATCACCAATGTTTTCTGGAAGCTTCTCTAGCTTTTTGCAACCGCGGAGGCGAAGATATTTAAGATTCATCAAATTGCAGAGTCTGTTTGGTAGACTTACAAGATCTTCACAACCTTTTATATTGATCAGAGTGAGGCCGCTCAGATTCCCAATGGACGAAGGCAGTTCTTTTATCCCAGTAAACTTCAGAATCAGTTTTTCCAAGCAATGCATCTCTCCGTTGATTTCTGGAAATGTATCCAATTTTGGGCAATTAGATATGTTGAGCACTTCAAGGGATTCCATCTGAATAGAGCTTGGAAGCTTCTTTAAGTTCTCACATCCATCTATTGCTAAACGTCTGAGCTTCTTTTGAACTCCAAGAGATATGGGAAGCTCTACCAATCCAGAATATTGGCTTATATCAAGACTTTCCAATTGCTCATGTGATTCAAAGAGGCTGTTTGGCGGCGTTGCAAGTTTATTGCAATTCTTTAGAATATAGAGTTGATTAAGATTTTGAATAGTGTCTGGAATACCTTCAAGAACTTCACAATCACTCATGAGCAAAACTCTAAGGCTGCTGAGAGACGGGGGTAAGCTTCTTATCCAAGGAGATCCTACACAGAGTGTTGATAAGTGCCGCATATCTCCACATATTTCTGGAAATTCTTCTAAGCTTGTGCAGTAACGAAGCCCAAGAGTCTCAAGAGATTCCATGTTAACAAATTTTGGAAGCTTCTTAAGTTTGAAACACCACCTCAAATCCAAATAAGCAAGCATTGTGCAATGTCCAAGAGAGGGATGGACCTCTTCCAAATTCGAACACTCCGATAAATCTAGTGTCTCCAAGATTGGCATATCACCAAAATTAGGGGTTTTTGTTAACCCAAGGCTCCCCCTGAGATCCAAATGCTTCAAGTTGCTCAATTTCTGTTTTCATAAAAAAATATAAATATGAATTTGTGGGGAAAGGAGAAAGAGAAAGAGAGAGCTTTTCAGATATCGTGCTATCATTTTGGATTTTACTTTTTAAAAAAATCACTCCCCCGTCAAACTGTAATGACCTTCCCGGTCATTTCACTCGTTTTATATGTTTTCAGCATTTAGAGCTTTTCTATAACTGTCCCAAGTTATTTATGACTTATTAGGACTGACAGTTCGATTCTCGGGCAGTTCGTTTGAGAATATTATTTAGACCGAGCACGTTATAAAATATTAAATTAAATTAGAATTTTGTAAAATGATATAGTTAATTACCTTTCAAAAATGTTTATGATATTTATAAAATTCTTTAGTTATGATGTATCTATATTACTTTAATAATAAGTTTATAATTTATTAATATTTTAAAAGGAGATAGTAAATCTAAATATGTTAAAATAATATTATTATTTTATAGAGGTTTCATTCGAAATAATTTTCTATTAATTATGGTATATTCAAAAAGTTATATTTATTTTACCACGAGCCTATGCAGTATCCGAATATATATATATATATATATATATATATATATATATATATATAAGGAGAGCGAAAATGGATAAGGCCATGTGCATGTTAACATTAATTAGTATTTGACTATAAGACTTACTTTCTTTTTGGTTTTGGTACGTGTAGTACCTATATATATATACTATAATATTATTTACTTTTCTCATTTTGTTTTCTTTATTAAAGGCTACATATATTCCACCATTTTAATCAATTTAAGCTCAACTTTAGGCATTTTTAGTGAGATTCAAGGTTAGAGGTTGGTAGATTTGAGTTCGTGGACTCGTTCTCGACGTTTCTACGGTATGTTTTCTTATTTTTACGGTAGTTTTAGTTACGGTGGTATTGGTGTTGATTTTGAGCTATATATTGAGCTCAAATTGAGCGGTGTTAGTTGTGACTACTGGTCACGGGTGATTTGGGACGCTGTGACGATTTCAATTTTGCGATTCCGCAAGTGGGCCCCATATGGACCGTTCGGATACTTTTCCGAACTAATGCAATATGGGTATCAATATTCATGTTTTGACTTGTAGTTTATTATTTTGCTAGCGTGGCAGAAATCTGAGGTCTCACGGAAGGGGAAGACTCTTATTTAGCAAGCTTTGGCAGGCGTTTGGCGGTATTCAGGTAGGCTAGGCTTACCATATACCTAGACTGAGTTTATTTATAGTATTTGCATACTATTATGCTAGTGTTTGGGCTGGTAGTTGTAGATTGGCATTGGCTTGCTATGATTAGGCTTTTTGGGCCAGTTAGGGCCTTGTTCAGATGTGTTTCGGGCCCGTTATCCTCGTGGTGTGCCAGATATTACCTTTATAGGGTTGGTTAATGTTGTAATACTATTAGTAGGGGTTTGGGGAACCTTAGCCCAGACTTGGTTTCGGGACCCCGTAGTGGGCCCCGCTACTCTTCACAGTCGATGTGGTTAGCTTTAAACATTGTTAGGCTTAGTTAAGCCCTGAGATGATCTTTTAGGATAAAATTTGTGTTGAATTACCCTAGTTATGCCCTTTTGACCTGTTTAGCCTTGCCAGTCCCTAATAGCACTATATTTGACCGGGGTCGGCTAGTTTGATTTAGAACGCGGACCCGCCTTACCATGACTTATAATGTATACCCAGACTTGTATATACATATTGTTTATAGTAGATAGTTAACCTGGAAGGATCCCAAGATTGACTTGTAGTACGTGGTGGGTTAGCTCCTTATTTATGTTTCGGGTTCGTTCTGGGGCCGGTATGCCCCCATTTACTTGTGTTTGTGTGGATTCTGGCACTACTCTGTCACTTGGTTACTGATTATTATGAGTTCCAGTTCGATTCCGGCCACTGATTATTATGAGTTCCGATTTGAGTTCGGCCACTAATTATTATGAGTTCTGGTTCGAGTCCAGCCACTGATTCAGATAAAATGGTTACTGATTATTATGAGTTTCGATTCGAGTCCGGCGGTTATGATATATATGTGGCCTATTGTTATTATCCACTATGTCCGGTTCGATTCCAGCGTCTGGCCTCTTGTTATTACCCATTGGTGTCGGTTCAAGCCCGGTGCACACCCTTGTTGGTTATTGTGGTTACTGGATACTGATACAGCTTCGAGACACTGGTTACTGTGCATTTACTTTTCTTGTGTGTCCCGCTGGTTTATGAGGGCCAGACTGGGTTATTGTTTTCTTTCGTGTGTCTATCGGGTTTATGGGGCCCAGATAGGTTATGTTTGACTTGTGTGTTTTCTTGTGTGTCCCGCTGGTTTATGAGGGCCAGACTGGGTTATTGTTTTCTTTCGTGTGTCTATCGGGTTTATGGGGCCCAGATAGGTTATGTTTGACTTGTGTGTTTACTTACGTATTTAATTACTCGTTATTCTGTATCGCACTTATTTTCTCCTGAGCATATCTATACGTCTCGGCAGTTACTTATGTGCTTATTATTTATACCCCGGACCTAGCATGCACCCTCGCATTTTAGCTTGCTTATATTGTATTGAGCTCGGTCGGCCGATGATGCCTACTGAGTACCCGTTGCCCCTGTACTCATACTGCACTTCTGCATCTTTTTCCCCGATGCAGATCCAGGCACTAGTCGACGGTTCTGACGTGACTCTCTTCTCAGCACCGACTCCGGAGTAGGGTGAGCTTACTGACGTCCGAGGCAGATCCTACTCCATCTCTACTGTATAGTCTTTTGCTCTCAAGACTGTAGTACTTGTTGTATATATTTGGTTTCTGTCTTGTATTTTGGACATGTCTAGTAGTGGCTCTTGTACCGACCTCACCAGGTCTTGGGAGGGTTTCTTGACTTTATATATTGTCCTCTTCCTTCTCAGTCTTGGTATGAATATATATTTTGATTTTGTTTTTTTATATCTCTAGCATGTTTATTAGTATGGTTACTTCCACTTCATTTCTGTTTTCTGAGATTCCGCCTGTTAGCCTGTCGCTTGTTGCTCCGGGCTAGGGTTTGGCTTGCCTATTAGTGGGTTACGGTAGGCGCCATCATGACTCAAAAAATTGGATCGTGACAGCTTGGTATCATAGCCTAGGTTTCACTGGTATTGTTGGTGCATGAGCCGATGTTTAGTAGAGTCTCGTGGATCGGTACGGAGGCGTCCGTATCCTATCTTCGGGAGGCTACAGAGCATGTTTAGGGAAAATCTTATTTCTTTGATTCGCCTCTGTGCGTTAGTGTCTATGTTGGTTTCTAATCTCTATTTGGTTCACTCTTTACGCAGATGTTTAGGGCGCATAATACGAGAGCCAGGGGTCGAAATCCCGAGCCTGCAACAAGGGCTCCTGGTTGGGGTCGAGGTCGACCTAAAGGTCGAAGGCAGGGCAGAGTAGCAGCCCCAGGCCTAGATCGTGCTAGGGATCAGTCACCCGATCCCGTTATAGTTCCAGATATTTCGCCTCCACAACAGTCGGTGGGCCAGGGAGCATCCTAGGCTCCACCTGGTTTTATTGATGCTTCTTTGCTCTGAGGTACATTGCTTCAGTTGTTAGGGATAGTTGGAGGTCAGCCTACAGCAGAGGTAGCTGATATGGGGGAGCAGGCAGCAGCTGTAGAACCCCGAGTTACTGTTCAGTCAGTACCGGTAGCTCCATAGCCGGTTACAGATCAGCCTGTTATGTCTGTCGATGAGCAGAAGATGTTGGGGCGTTTCTTGAGGTTGACTCCACCGAGATTTGCTGGTACTCCGGGTGAGGATACATATGAGTTCTTGTCCAGCTGCGAGGATAGACTGAGGAATTTGGGATTGGTACAGTCTCGTGGTGTTGATTTTGTGGCATATCAGTTTGATACTGCAGCGAGGAGATGGTGGAAGGGATATCTTGATTCCAGGCCAGCGGGATCTCCACCAGTTACCTGGACCCAGTTCTTCAGATTTTTTTAAGAAAGTATATGCCCCATACTATGCGGGAGCGGCTCAAGGATGAGTTCTCAAGATTGACTCAGGATTCATTATCTGTCACCGAGTATGAGGCGAGGTTTCATGATCTTGCTAGGCACGCTACTTCTATTTTGCCTGATGAGTACGAGAGAGTTAGATGTTTTGTCAGGGGACTGAGATTGCCACTCCGCAGGGCTACCCAGAGTTTAGTGACTTCAGGGAAGTCATTCGCAGAGATTACTGACCATGCATATTCTATTGAGGAGATGGATCGCGAGGCCCAAGGGGGCAGCGATAAGAAACCTCGTGTCCCGGGTAGTTTCAGTGGGAGCCATAGTGGTTCTCAGTTCAGAGGTCGTGGTTTCCAGTTTCAGGGTAGGTACCTTCAGGAGCAGCAGCAGTCTTTTCAGCGACAGGGTCAGCCCAGTAGGCCCGTACAGTCAGCCTTGCAGATATCTGATAGGGGTCAGCCCGTCTATAGTGGTTCTGTTAGTCAGCCCAGTTCATTGGCTAGAGGTGGTCATATCGGATCTTCTAGGCCGAACAGGGAGCCAAGAGCATGTTATACTTGTGGGGTTGTCGGTTATTTCGCACGTGAGTGTCCTCAGCGCAGGGCGATTGAGCCTTCAGTTCAGTCAGCACAGCCCATCAGATCTGTACCGCCAGTAGGCAGAGGTGGTGCACAGGGTCGTCGGGGTGGTCCCCAGGGTTTGAGGTGGAGCGCAGAGAGGTCGGACTGGTAGTCAGGTTGGTGCTCAGACTAGTAGTAGCCAGCGTCAGTTGTATGCCGTGCCGGCTAGGCCGGAGGCTGAGGCTTCAGATGCGGTGATTACAGGTACAATTTTTGTATGCCATCAGCCAGCTTCTGCATTATTTGATCTCGGATCCACGTTTTCTTATGTATCTACTTATTTATGAGTTCCGGTTCGAGTTCGGCCACTGATTATTATGAGTTTCAATTCGAGTTCGGCCACTGATTATTATGAGTTCCGATTCGAGTCCGGCCACTGATTCAGATATGATGGTTACTGATTATTATGAGTTTTGATTCGAGTCCGGCGGTTATGATATATATGTGGCCTATTGTTATTATCCACTATGTCCGGTTCGATTTCGGCGTCTGGCCTCTTGTTATTACCTATTGGTGCCGGTTCAAGCCCGGTGCACACCCTTGTTGGTTATTGTGGTTACTGGATACTGATACAGCTACGAGACACTAGTGACTATGCATTTACTTTTCTTGTGTGTCCCGCTGGTTTATGGGGGCCAGACTGGGTCATTATTTTCTTTCGTGTGCCTATCAGGTTATGGGGGCCCATATAGGTTATGTTTGACTTGTGTATTTACTTACGTATTTAATTACTCGTTATTCTGTATCGCACTTATTTTCTCCTGAGCATATCTATACTTCTCGGCAGTTACTTATGTGCTTATTATTTATACCCCGGACCTAGCATGCACCCTCGCATTTTAGCTTGCTTATATTGTATTGAGCTCGGTCGGCCGATGATGCCTACTGAGTACTCATTGCCTCTGTACTCATACTGCACTTCTTCATCTTTTTCCCCGATGTAGATCCAGGCACTAGTCGACGGTTTTGACGTGACTCTCTTCTCAGCACCGACTCCGGAGCAGAGTGAGCTTACTGATGTCCGAGGCAGATCCTACTCCATCTCTACTATATAGTCTTTTGCTCTCGAGACTGTAGTACTTGTTGTATATATTTGGTTTCTGTCTTGTATTTTGGACATGTCTAGTAGTGGCTCTTGTACCGACCTCACCAGGTCTTGGGAGGGGTTCTTGACTCTTTATATATTGTCCTCTTCCTTCTCAGTCTTGGTATGAATGTATATTTTGATTTTGTTTTTTTATATTTCTAGCATGTTTATTAGTATGGTTACTTCCACTTCATCTCTGTTTTCTGAGATTCCGCCTGTTAGCCTGTCGCTTGTCGCTCCGGGCTAGGGTTTGACTTGCCTATTGGTGGGTTACGGTAGGCGCCATCATGACTCAAAAAATTGGGTCGTGATACCAACAATACTTGTCCACTATTGACTTGTCACACATGTTAAAGAAACAATAAATAATAAAGCTAATTTTACCATATTACCCTTTGAATATAATTAATTTAATGTTTTGAAAATTGCATCAGGTAATGAATAGTATTTAATACCAAAAGTAAAATGGACTCAAATGAGTAAATTATCCCTTGGTTTTCCAAACTGAACAAATATTATTGTATATCTATTTTTATATAGTGGACAAGTATTGTTGGACGAAGGGTGTAAATATTTATAGGGCTTACGCCGTTAGGAGTCCCCCGGGCTTGCAAGTTTTTATTATGTGGATATAATTGCAAGAAGTAAATTATCTCATTATACAGTTATAACAAAAAAAAAATTACTCCGAAATATTATTCCATTATTTCCAACAAATTCCAGTTCATATCTAATTTTGAAATCCAAAATTTTAAAAATATTTCAAATCAAAACTGTGATAAAACACTTCATTTTATATTGTGAAACGAAAGTTGATTGAAAAAGGGAGGGAGAGAGTATATATTTGATATTGTGATGACGTTTGTACTTGTAAGATCAAACTTTCAAGTGAGTGAATACCGAAAAAAAATGGTGTTAATTGTGTAATCAAAACATTTATTTAAAGTAGCATTTAAACTGTGAATGGATTAATTTACGTGCATTGACCTTTCAAAACATTAATTTCAAGCTCATTATTACGTAGATTAAAATTAGAAAAAGTAAATTACACGAAAGCAACTTTATATACAAGATGTTCTATAATTGTAACTATTTGTTTAGAACTATTATTCCATTATTTTGTACAAGAACTTTGCAACAAATCTAATATTTGAAAATTTAAAATGAAAATTAGATTTCTCATGAAAATTGTTTCTTTACTATTCTTTGTGATAAAGTACTTCATTTACGTTATTTATAACCCCATTCCTACCAAAAAAAACAAAAACAATATTTGTCTTTTATTGTTCACACTAGTTTACTTCAAATTTAAAGCAATTACAATACACATGGATAGAATATATTTAAATTCTTAAGGTTCATACTAGTAAATATAAATGGTTAGTGAAGATAAATTACAGAAACAAGTACTTAGCATGTTTTAAGTCCTTTTGCATGCTTCACAATAAATTTATTTATTATATTTTCTCCTAAAAACAAAGTTTATTGACCCATCTTGGATTCACAATTTAACTTCTTTTTTGAAACTGGTAATGTATTCACAATTTAAATTTATTTAACTCAAACAGGACATGCAACAATTTTTAAGGTTTGGATCGGATATGTCACCATGCTTATAAAAAAGAGCTGGTTTTTAAAAATTGTTTCCGCTTTTGACAATGGTTTAGAAATAACCTTTTAAGTTTAATGAAAAAATTTCGAACTAAAAAACCTTAAGTTGAGCAGCAAAGATGGTAAAGAGATATTATAATTATATCATGCAAGTCCTAACAAATTGGCAGGATTTCATGCTATATTCAACGTTACCTAACTAGCTCGTTTGATAATTTACCAACTCTGAGGGATTGTCATGGTTTCTAGTTTTCACTATGGTACCTCATTTAAACGTATTCCGCTCACTCCACCGGATCGGGATGATTTTAGTTTTCACTAGAGGAGTCATGGTACCTAATAAAAAATTGTTTTTTTTGTGCCGGTTTGACCAAACTTATTTTTTTCCTAAATGTGTTTATTTTTAAAAAAATGAGGTGTTTGACCGAACTTTTGAGAGAAAAATAAGTGCTTCTAGGGAATAGCAGAAACTGTTTTTCAAAAGCTAGAAAAAATAACTTCTTCCTAAAAGCACTTATTAGAAAAATACTTTTTTAAAAAATACACTCAAAAAGCACTTTAAAAGTTTGGCCAAGCAAAAAAAAAAAGGCTCAAAAGTGCTTTCTAAATTTATTGGCTACACATAAATTGCTTCTTCCGAAAAGTGTTACTTTTAAAATAAGCACGCTTCTCACAAAAAGTGACACTTTTAAAAGCACTTTTCAAATAAGTTGATTTTAGAAGCTTAGCCAACTGGCCATTACTCTAACAGATTATCGTGACTTTCAGTTTTCACTCATGGAGTCATGGTTATTGGCACGATTTCTAGTTTTCACTCATGGTACCTCATACAAACTTATTCCATTTATTCCACCTATTATCATGATTTCTAGATATCTTTCATGGTACTTTAGTTAAACGCAGTCCCTTTACTCTACATGATTGTAATAAATTTTAGTTTTCATTCATGGTACCTCATATTAAACATACAGAAATGTACTCAACAAACTGCAAATTATCCATGATAAAATGAAAAATATACCAAAAGCAATTAATCATGTAAAAGTTTTAACATTAAAGCTACAATTCATAGAAGAAAAAATGAATAAATTTTAGACCTGTAATTTTGATCATGTATTCAACCTAATTCCCCTATTGAACGAGCAGATTTTGAATCATGTTATCATGAAAAGCACAGGAACTGCCGGACTGGGCTTAAACCCGAAGGGCAAAAACGCCAATTCTAGTTCAATTTTATGTTTTACATGATGTAAATTGTGTATATCGAAGCATTTATTTTGTGTTGCATTTGCATTGTAGCGTGATTAATTCACGTGCATTAACCTATCAAATATAAAAACTGGAGTTATGTTTTGGAGAGTGAAAGAAATCACTATACCTTTCGTATTGGCCAAAGTTGATCAACAAGACGACTTCTACATAAACAAAGCCCAACGAGATGTGACGGGTCAAACCCCTCAGGCAATGAACTTGAAGGATAGTTCGGCCATTCAATCCACCGCAGGCTAGAAGGAAGACAAGTGATAATGCTTTCTGAGCAAATAGCTTGTCTATCAAATATCAATACCTGTAAGCTTTGCATCCTCTTGAATACCTTGCTATGACTTACATGATCATCTTCAAAACGATAACCTTTTGGAACCCGTAGGCTTTCCACCTTTTTTGTTTTCTGTAAAGAAAGTAACATATATTTATTTGTCAAGGAACTAAAAAGAAATGAAGCAGAAAACTTAACATAACAAAGTCACAATACTAAGAGCTTCTTAAAATTATCAATTTCTTAGTTAAAATATTTCTTACCAACTTTCCAGCAAAAAGGTCATGAACCTCCTTAGGAAGCCATATTCGGCTGTTTGCGTACTCTTCTCTTAACACATTTTCACCCATTTCTCTTATCAAATTATGCATCTGAAATCTGCAGTAATAGCTACTGATAGATAAGAGAGATTTTTCGATGAGGCGGCTTATTCCTACCATGTGAATACCACAACACTTAAGTATTTGTTCCACATCATATACTGGTCTATCATTGTACAAGTTTGCGATATCTAGAAATATCCTCATCTCGTCTTTTTTCAACCCATTAAGACCAATCTTAAGTTTTCCTAGAATGTCATCATTTGGGATCTTCTTGAGCCCTTCAATTGTGTCTCTCCATTGCTCTTTGTTTCGTCCATAAACAGAAGAACCCAAAACTTTAAGAGCTAAAGGGAGTCCATCAGCATACTTCACCACTTCACTTGAAAGTTCCTCAAAATCTCTCTCCGGAGATTTTCTTTTGAAAGCATGCATGCAAAACAGTTCAAGAGCTTCATGCTCAGATAATAGTAGGACTTCATATACTTTATCCTCCTCCACATGAGCGATTATCAGGTGCTTGTCTCTCGTGGTAATCAATATTCTACTACCCCTGCCAAACCACTCTGTCCCTCCAACTATAAGCTCTAGTTGACTTGGATGGTCTACATTGTCAAGAATGAGCAAAACTTTCTTCCAGCGAAGCTCATTCTTTATAATAATGGTTCCATCACGTTCACTAGTTACAATCATCTTTTTTCCCAATAGCTTGCAGATGAGAGTTTTTTGTAGCCATATAAGTCCCTTTTCCCGGTACATCCCTCCAACATCACCAAGAAAACAATAAGCTTCAAATTGATGACGATATCTCTCATATATAACACTTGCAATTTCTGTCTTTCCAATACCGCTCATTCCCCATATTCCAACGGAACAAACGTCATCGGATTTCATATGTAATAATGAGATTACGTTGTCAATTTGAGTACCCACTAAGCTTTCCGAAACGGATGAAATAATGTTTGGTAAAATGTAATCAACAACCTCCTTGATGCAATCTGCCTCATCCCTAAACGTTTACAATAAAAACAACAACTATTTAAATCGAACTTCAGAAATCAAATAAGATTATAGAGTTCTTTACATTTATTACCCTAGTGTATATGCTCTCTTTTATGATTTATACCTTATTTTATTACTTCAAATGATTCTTGCAAAACAATAAAAGCACTATGTTTCTTGAATTACCCATGAGGGCAAAGCTGGAAAAATACAAATAAGAAAAAGGAAAGGATATGGTGCAAAATAAAGAAGAGGTCAAGAGGAGCAAACGAAACAGAAAATACAAAAGAAAGAAATGAAATGTTACTTGTAATTTTGTAAATGGTGCCCTTTTAATTTCCCAGCCTCTGCAAATGCATCCCTCCATCTCTGAACCTTCTCCATATCATCTTTATACTTTTTCTCGTGTTTGGAAAATGACTTAGCGAAAGGGGGATTTTGATGGCGTACATCTGATGGACTCACATCATAGAAGATTGGAATCACAATCTGCTCCAGTTCATTTTTACACTTTATGATGTGTGCAAGCTCCTCTATGCACCATTTTGAGGATGCATATCTTTTTGAAAATATCACGACCGCGAATCTGGCCTCGTCTATGGCTTTTAAAAGTTCATCAGAAATTGATTTTCCTGTTTCCAGCCGCTCATCGTCTTTGAATGTGCGGATTCCTCGTTGTTCCAGAGCATTATAGAGATGACTCACAAAGGTTCTACGTGTATCTTCACCTCTAAAACTCAAAAAGACATCGTACTTGCAAATTTTGGAAGACGAAGCATGAGACATTGTTGAAGAATATTGCTAAAGAAAAACAGGCAAATTCTCAGCTTGAATATATGGTGAGAAAACTCACATAATTGGGTGGCTTAATAAATAGCAAAACTTCACCTTTTTCACTGTTACTAGTCTTTAAGGGAAACTTGTTATAATCTTCCTATTTCAAAGAAGAAAACTAAACAAAATTAATAAAGAATGAAAACTTAAAGAGACTTTAAGGAAACTTCCTATTTCAAGTCATAAAATTACACCCTGGCTTTTTCATCACTGTGAAAAATTAAAGAGTAATGAAACAAACAAGAAGACTTGGCCCTTGACCAAAAAGGAAAAGAAAAAACTAAAGTTTGGAAAAGAGAGAAGAAAAGTCTCTGCAACTTTGGCACACCACACGTGGTGGTTATGATTAATATAATTTAAAACAAAAGGAGCACATATATAATTAAAACAACTTGATTTATACTCTTTTAATTAATTCACATTTTGACAAATTGTAGACATTTAGTGCTAGATTTGTTTAAGAAGTTAGTTCACTTAATTCTCCATTTCAACAAATTTGCTAACGTTGTACTGAACAGAATTATTCTCTAATTTATGTTTCAACAACTTCCAAATGCTTCAGATCGATGAAGAGGATATAATTAATTACCTTAATTAAAAAGTGTTCAAACTTGGACGACAGACCTTCCAAACTACTATAATTAAATATTCACAGGTGCCTCGGATATGTATTGTCCGTGAGTGTTTTTTCTTTTTTGTCTGTTTGCTTAATATTCCAGCTTCATCTTTATTAAAATGCAATAGGATCAAATATATTCTGGTACTATTAAAAATAATGAAATAGATGTTTGTCATTGTCCCCTCCAGCTGTTGGCTCCATGCAGATTGCTGGAAGTAATAGCTTTAACCATAACATAGAATACATGTCTCTCAAATTTACCTTAGAAATAGAAGCTGTGAAATTGATGTAGAGGTAGAGGATGATACGTACATCAATTGTTGAAAAAGATCGACACTTTAAATATACCTTTTCTATTATATTTTCGATCCAAATATTATTTTAAGTTGCTTGTCTAGTAGGCACAGAAATTATACGTACATCAATTATTGATAAAGATCCACACTTCAAATACATTTTCTATTATATTTTCGATCCAAATATAATTTTAAGTGGCTTGTCAGGTAGGCACAGAAACTTTTAAAGGAGATTTAAAAAAAAGACCTCAAGAAGAAAAGAGAATTGTACCAACTTGTTTGATAATTAATTAATATTTAATAAACCTCACACAGTCATGTTGTTGTTTTTGCTCTTTAACAATAAATTAAACTAACTAAATCAGTTGAAAGTGTACGTAGTTCATACCACTATCTCAGAAGTGTGGTACAAAGATTGTTTCCGATAGACCCCCGGCTCGAGATGAAATAACATAGGAAAAGACATAATATAAGAACAAGAAACAAAAGGTAGTAACAAAACAACTGACAATAGGAGAAATAAGATTATCACCAAATAATACCTCAAACAATCTACCCGAAACAACAAACAACACCCAAAAACTCCAAGAACAAGACACTACCTGCAAAACGCTATAACTACTAGCACAAATAACAAAACATTATGCATAGTTTTGAACAAAATCGGTAACGTAGTATTGAACAATACAAACTCCAAAGGAGCATAGATAACTAATACAACTTGATTTATACTCTTTTAATTAATTCACATTATGACAAAGTGTAGACAGTTAGGGCTAGATTTGTTTAAGAAGTTAGTACACTTAATTCTCGATTTGAACAAAATTGTTAACGTGGTATTGAACAAAATTATTCTCTAATTTATGTTTCACCTACTAACAAATGCGTCAGATAGATGAAAAGGATACAATTAATTAGCTTAATTAAAAAGCGTTCAAACTTGGACATATGAGCTTTCAAATTACTTGCTCGTTTACTTTTACTTGTCACATTACACCCATTAAGAAAATAATTATTGATATATTTATTTTACCATATTACCCCTATTAATTGATGTTTAGAGTATTATATATTGAAAATGGTTTGGAGAATAAACAATTAATGTTAAGGGTAAAATATGAAAAATTCTTTTGTCTTTTCTTGATATGTCAAAAGTGACAAGTACAACAACAACAACAACATACCCAGTGTATTCCCACCAGGTGGGGTCTGGGGAGGGTAAAGTGTACGCAGTCCATACCACTACCTCAGGTGAGGTAGAGAGGTTGTTTCCGATAGACCCCCGGCTCAGAACCACCTCAAAAGTGACAAGTAAAAATGAAAATCTATTTTAGAAATAAGTGACAAGTAAAAGTGAACGGAGGGAGTAGTATAATAAAATATTCACAAATGCCTCGGAATTTGTGCCTCATTTCGTGATATAAAAGAAAAAAGTATGTGGAGTAGAAAACATCATCAAGTTATAATTATCAGATGTAGCTAATTTGATCTATTATTTTTTAAAAAAAAAAAAAAAAAGAAGAAGAAACTATATATGTAATGAATTAGTTTATTGTGTGTCTTCTTCGAGAAAATTGTATGCATAGTATAAGAATTTAGCCATTTTCAAAAATTGTATGCATAGTATAAGAATTTAGCCTTTTTCAAGAAACTTAATAAAAACTCTTAATTACAATGAACTTCTTTTTGTGCAAAAAATTAATAAATGACCATGCTCAAAAGAGAGATATGATTAAGAGCGAAGTTTACAAGACAAGATGCACGTAATCTTCATGGCGGACAAGAAAGGAAAGTGAGGTTGAGACTAGTTTATACATGTGAAGAGGAGGTGCGAGGTGCGCTATTGAAAAGGCGAGAAAGGTTGAATAGCAAGAGTTAAGTAAGGTAGTTTTAGGCCTAAGAAGAATTGAGATGATTAATTATTTTTTGCTGAAAACTAAACCCAATTTTTAAGATATATGTCTGAATACTAGATAGGAGTAATATTCTATATATTATATTAAATTATATTTTTCACATAATGACAATACAAAATTCCAGTTTTTAAGTTATGTCCTTTTCATCTGACTCATTTGGTAGGTGTTAGAATCTAAATTAGAGCACATATATATGGACAATTAAAACTGCATGAAGTTGTCAAACACATGGCCTCTTTAGTTAGTCAAAATGTGGGAATTGATTAAAAGAGAATAAAACAAAGCTATAATTAGAACGAATCTATATTGGATCTATTATTAGGAAAATTCACTCACATAATTGTACATTTTCATTTTAAATTACAATCACAACTACCATCAGACTAATAAATAATACGCCAATCGCAATGCATAACTTTAACGCAGGAACTAAAAAATGGCAACCAAACACTATTTTATTAGTATATAATTTAATATCAATATTATTTTAGTAATATATTGAACCAACCTCCTTTGTGTATATCCAATAGCTAGTGGGAATATCAATGTGTAGTAGTAGTATTAGTTAATGATAGTGACTAAATTTTAAGAATTGTGTAGTAGACTCTTCGTTCCGTATTAGTCGATCATCTTACTAAAAATATATATTTTAAATTATTTATTCACTTATCAAATCAAGATAAAATTAATTAAAAAAATTCATTTTACCCGTGCAATTAATACTATTTGAAAATCTAAAAACAAGTTTGTAAAGTTTCAAAAAAGTATCTTAAGGGGTAAATTAGTAAAAATATCCTTCTTATTTATGATTTCTTAAGGAGCTTACAAAAGTGAAAATGATCAACTAATATAGAACAGTACAGAGGAAGTAGATAATTAAGAATATTGAACCACTTTGTCCTAAATAAATTTGTGTGTTCTTCAAAACTAAAAGAGATCATCATTTAAGTAGGAAATTTTTTTACTCATCTTTGATGTTTACATTAAATCAATAATTGAATGACATTTAATTTTTACATAATTTTTATGTTTAATGCTAAAAGACACAGAGAGAATGAATTACTCTGATTATTACTTTTAATTTCTTAATACATCATACCAACTTTAATTTATATTCTATTTCAATTTATTTAATTTGTCTTACTTTCTCTATTTAGAAAAGAATTATTTGTTAATTTTTTCGCAACGCTTTAAGTTCAACTTTCACATAGCATATCTATGATTATGAGATTGAATGATATTTTAATAAATTCTACATATCTTTAGCCTAAGATCGTCAGATTCAAACGTCTTAATTTAATTTTCTTAAATTCTGTGTCATATCGAAATCAAACAAATAAACTGAAACAAAATGTATTTGCTAATGGCATGCCCAATGTTATTCGATCATTATTGGCAGATCAATAAACTGATAATTATTGATAAACCGACAATTATTGGCAGATCATTAAGTAAGTACAGATTTAGATCTGGGACAAAATTAATATTCCTGTGACTAACAAAATTAATATAATTGACAGCTTGTACATAATGTCCATGAGCGTTTATTCTTTTTGTCCATGTGCAATAGGGTGAAATATATTCTTGTATTATAAAAAATAATTAAAATATATATTTTTAATATTTTTTGCCAAAAATTTATTATTGCGCCCGTAATAACCTATTAAATGATAAGAGTTGTTTCGAAGAGGCAGACATAGCCTGTTTTAGGACAAATGAGTAAAAAAACAGCAATTGCAGATTATTTCGATTTTTGTGTATGTTAGCCTATGAATTTCTGAGGAAAGGTGCGTCGCAATGATTTTTTTCGTGTATGTTAGCCTATTAATTTATGGGAAAGGGTGCGTCGGAATGATTTTTTACCGAAAACTCATGGTTGCGCCCTTGACGATCTATTAAATGATAAGGGTTGCTTCGGAGAGGCGAACGTATCTTGTTTAAGGACAAACGAGCTTAAAAGCAGGAATCACGGATTATTTCAGTTTTTCATGTGTATTAGCTTATAAATATCTAAGGATAGGTGCGTTGGATAATTTTTTGCCGAAAACTTATCGTTGCGCCTGTGATGACCTATTAAATGATAAGGGTTGCATAAGAGAGGAGGACGGACAAACGAGCGAAAAAGCAAGAATTGTGGATTATTTTGGTTTTTTCGTGTGTATTAACCCATGAATTTCTGAGGATAGGTATATTGGAATGATTTTTAGGGGAAAGCTCATGGATGCATCCGTGACGACCTATTAACTGATAAAGGTTGCTTCGCAGAGGCGTACGTAGCCTGATTTAGGATAAACGAGTAAAAATTCAGGAATTGCGAATTGTTTTAGTTTTTTCGTATGTGTTAACCTGTGAATTTCTAGGGATAGGTGCGTCGGAATGATTATTTGCCGAACACTCATGGATTCACCTGTGACTATCTATTAAATGATAAGGGTTATTTTCGAAGAGGTGGACGTAGCCTGTTTTAGGATGAACGAGCGAAAAACAATAATTGCGGATTATTTCAGTTTTTTTATGTGTGTTAGCCTATGAATTTCTAGAGATACGTGCTTCGTAATAAGTTTTTTATCGAAAACAAATGACTGCGCCCGTGACGGCCTATTAAATTGTAAGGGTTACTTCGAAAAGTCGAACGTAGCCTTTTTAGGACAAACGAGTTAAAAAGCTAGAATTGCGGATTATTTTGATTTTTTGTGTGTGTTAGCCTTCGAATTTCTAGGGATAGGTATGTTGAAATGATTTTTGCTAAAAACTCATGGCTACGCTCGTGACGACCTATTAAATGATATTAGTTGCTTTGCAGAGGCTGGCGTAGCTTGATTTAGGACAAACGAGCGAAAAAGTAGGGATCACAGATTATTTCGATTTTTTCGTGTGTGCCTATGAATTTCTGAGGATAGGTGCGTCAGAATGTTTTTTTGTCAGAAACTCATGATTGCACCCGTGACGATCTATTAAATGATAAGGGCTGCTTCGAAGAGTTGGACGTTGCCCGTTTTTGAACAAATGAGTAAAATAGCAGGAATTGTGGATTATTTTGGTGGTTGGTTTTGTGTGTTAGCCTATGAATTTATGGGGATGGGTGTATCAGAATGATTTTTTTATTGAAAAATCATGATTGCGTCCGTGAAGACCTATTAAATGATAAGGGATGTTTCAAAGAGGCATATGTAGCCTGTTTTAGGAGAAACGAGTGAAAAAACAGCAATTTCAACATTTTTTGGTAAGTGTTAGCATATGAATTTCTGGAGATATTTGCATCGGAATGATTTTTTTCAGAAAAGTTATGTCTGCACCTATGACAATTTATTAAATGATAAGGATTGCTTTAGAGAGGCGGACGTAACCTGTTTTAGGAAAAACGAGCAAAAAAACAGGAATTATAGATTATTTTGATTTTTTCGTATGTGTTAGTCTTTGAATACGTGCGTCAAAATGATTTTTTGCCAAAATACTCATATTTGCGTCCATAACAATCTATTAAATTATAAAGATTGCTTCAAAGAGGCGAACGTAGCTTGTTTTTGGACAAACGAGTGAAAAAGCAGATTTTACTGATTATTTCAAAAAAATTTTATGTATGTTAGCCTATGAAATTCTAGGAATAGGTGTGTTGTAATGATTTTTTGTCAAAAACTCATTGTTGCGCCCATGACGATCTATTAAATGATATCGATTGCTTCAAAGAGGCAGACGAAGCCTGATTTAGGACAAACAAGCAAAAAAGCAGGATTTTTGGATTATTTCATTTTTTTCGTGTGTGTTAGCCTATTAATTTCTGGGGATAGATTTTTTTACCAAAAACTAATGGTTGCGCCCATGACGACCTATTAAATGATAAATGTTGCTTCGGAGAGGTGGAAATAGCCTATTTTAGGACGAACAAGCGAAAAAATAAAAATTGCTGATTATTTTGATTTTTCGTGTATGTTATCCTATGAATTTATGGGGTTGGATGTGTCGGAATAAATTTTTGCCGAAACTCATGGCTGTGTCCTTGACGAACTATTAAATGATACATGTTCCTTTAGAGAGGCGAACGTAACCTGTTTTAGGACGAACGGGCTAAAAAATAGAAATTACGGATAATTTCAGTTTTTTCGTGTGTGTTAGCCTATGAATTTATGGGGATGAGTTCGTCGGAATGAATTTTCGTTGAAACTCATGTCTGTGCCCTTGACGACCTATTAAATTATAAGGGTTGGTTCAGAGAAGCGGACGCAACCTGTTTTAAGATAAATGAGCGAAAAAAGAAGGAATTACGAATTTCAATTTTTTCGTGTGTGTTAGCCCATGAATTTCTAAGGATAGATACGTCAGAATGATTTTTTTTTTTTGAAAACTCATGTCTATGTCCGTGACGACTTATTAAATGATAAGGGTTGCTTTGGAGAGGCGTACGCAACTTGATTTAGGACAAGCAAGCGAAAAATCAGGAATTGGTGATTATCTCGATCTTTTCGTGTATGTTAACTTATGACTTTCTGGAGATAGGTGCGTTAGAATTATTTTTTACCGAAAACTCACGGATACACCCGTGACGACCTATTAAATGATAAGGGTTACTTCGAAAAGGGGGATGTAGCCTGATTTAGGACAAATGAGCGAAAAAGCCAAAATTGTGGATTATTTTGGTTTTTTCGTGTGTGTTAGCCTATGAATTTCTAGGGATAGGTGCGTCGGAATGATTTTTTGCCGAAAACTAATGGATGCGCTCGCGTCGGCCTATTAAATGAGAAGAGTTGCTTCAGAGAGACGGACGTAGTCTGTTTTAGGACAAACGAGTAAAATAGCATAAATTGTGGATTATTTTGATTTTTTCGCATGTGTTAGTAGCCTATGAATTTATGATAATGGATGCGTCAGAATGATTTTTTGCTGAAAACTCATTGTTTCTCCCGTGACAACCTATTAAATGATAAGGGTTATTTCAGGGAGACGGACGTAGCCGATTTCAGGACAAACGAGTAAAAAAAACAGCAATTGTGGATTATTTTCGTTTCTTGGTGTGTGCATGAATTTCTGGAGATAGGTGCATCAGAATGATTTTTTTCTGAAAACTCATGGGTTCACCCGTGACGATCTATTAAGTGATAAGTGTTGCTTTGGATAGGCATATGTAGCCTGATTTAGGACAAATGAGCGAAAAGTCGGAATTACGGATTATTTCAATTTTTTTGCCTATGAATTTCTGGGGATAGGTGTGTCAAAATGATTTTTTGCCGAAAACTCATGGTTGTGCCCATTAAATGATAAAGGTTGCTTCGGGGAGGCAGACATAACTTGTTTTAGGACGAACGAGCGAAAAAGCAGAAATTACTGATTATTTCGATTTTTTCGTGTGTGTGGTTTTCAAATGACAAATAGTGAAATTAAATTAAAGACTTTTGATTTACCAAAGATATCTTGAAGATAATTAAATTAGACAATGATGAATATTTAAAGACTCAAATACAAGTTATTTTTAATATGAAATAGATTTTTTGACTTATTATTTAGAAATCACACTAGAAGTTGAAGGCGAAGAATTAATATTTTTTTCCATCAGTGTTCAGTACCCCCGTGGGCCACTAATTAGCACGTACTGCAGGGTTCATTTGTAGAGGCGGTGCTTCCAATACCTAAATTATGAACTAAAAATAAGAGAGATATGATTAAGAATAAAGTTATACATGACAAGATGAGAGCGCCCTTTGTGGCGGACAAGAGAGAGGAAAGCGAGGTTGAGGTTGGTTTGTATATGTTAAGAAGAGATGTTAGGATACGCTAGTGAGGAGGTGTGACAGGTTGACTATAGCAGTTAGCAAGAGTTTAGAGATAGATGTAGGCCTAAGAAGAATTGAAACGACTAATTATTTTTTGCGTAAAACCAAACCCAAACTAAATGTTATTATTTTTAAAAATTATAAACAACATCATAACAAATCAAAATGTATCGATCTTTTTTCTCCAGGTTAATTCAATTTTTGATCTAGTCCTTTTTTTTTTTTTAATTTTCTGTGAACACCCAAAATTTATCATTGTACTAGTTGTATCATTGTAGTTCTTGCTTTTGATATTTATCATTAATTGTTTATTATTGTTTTTGATATCTAATATAATCTGTGGTTTATTGTATTTCGATTAACGCACTATTTTGTTGTTTTTATTTCTTTCTTGTAGACTTTGCACCGTTTCCTTGTTAGTCGTTATTATATTTTCTCCACTTTTCTTTCTTCTTTGTTTTTGTTACACTTGAGCCGAGAGTCTTTTAGAAACAATCACTCTACCTCTACGAGGTTGTGGTAAGGTCTACGTACTTTCTACCGTCCCAGACCTTACTTGTGGGATTTTACTGAGTATGTTATTGTTGTGAACACTACCCCTAATTGCTTATATGTTTATTATTGTTAATCCTTCATTGGATTCAACATACAATAATACTCCAATTGCAATGCAGACCTTTATTACAGGAACTAAAGAATAGCAACCAAACACTATTTTATTGAACCAAACGACCAAACACTATTTTATTGAACCAAACGACCAAACACTATTTTATTGAACCAAACGACCAAACACTATTTTATTGAACCAAACGACACTTAGTGTATATCCAATAGCTAGTGACATAAATGAAGAGTTGTGTACTAGATAAGAATATTGAACCACTTTGTCCCAACTCCTAAATAAGTTTGTGTATAAAATAATACTATCACTTATAAGGTTAGATTTATCTAAGTAGAGATTTAGATTTGGACAACATTGGCGGCTTTATTTAAATATTTCTTAGTCCATGTGCTTTAGATTCCAATTTTATCATTATTAAAACTTCGATATGTATACAATAATGTGCCAATAGCAATGTACCTTTAATATAGGGACAAATAATAACAACCGACCATGACTACTAATGCAATTAATATCAATATTGCGTGGCAGTACCGTGGACTAAAATTTCTGTTATATATGGGGTTCGGATCGAAGGACCGAACCACAAAGGTCGATTGTACACAGTCTCATCTTACATTTCTATAAGGGTTGTTTCCAAGGTTTCAACGCGTGACCTCCTGGTCACATGACAACAACTTTACCAGTTATCTAATATCTAAGGCTCCCCTTCAAATCTAATAACATATTATCATAATATTCTTTTAATTAACTCAAAGCATTTTGACTATATAGACAACATAGAATTATTTAAGAAGTTTTGTTGTCCAAGATTTGGACAAAATTGTTGACGTAGTACTGAATAAAGTTATGCACGTGCTTGACTACTTCATGCACAACACCTACCAACTTTGTGAATTATTTAAGAAGTTTTGTAGTCCAAGATTTGGACAAAATTGTTGACGTAGTACTGAACAAAGTTATGCACGTGCTTGACTACTTCATGCACAACACCAACCAAATGTGTCAAAGAATCAAACAAACATCAATAAAAATATATTAACTAAATAATTCCGTCGTTGTTAATTTAATCCTTATATTATAATTCTTAAATATTTTGTTTGCCCACTAAAAGATTTTCAAAGGCCAGTATAGCTAGCCTAGGTGAATGAATTTATAAAATAAAATAAAAAAAAGTATAATTTGTGGTAACTTGATTATTTATTTGTGACGAATTTTTGTTGTCTCCACAAAAAGGTTTCAACTGCAGAAGGGTCGCCGCAAAAGATTTTTGTGGCGATTGCCACGCGATCTGTTGCGAGTTGGGTCGCCACCAAAGGTCATTTTTCTTGTAGGGATATATAACTCCTCTGTCTTGTATTATTTTTGGAGTAATACATTAATCATGTCCATACTCTATTAGATAGAGATGGATAATATATTAAAAAAAAATTAAAAAAAGGACAGTCCGATGTACTAAAGTTTCTGCTATGCGTTGGGTCCGGAGAAGGACAATCCGGTGTACTAAAACTATTATTGGTATTATTATACACATTATACTCAAAATAAATTAACACACAGATTATCCTATAATTTTTTTAAATACATACATGTATATATATATATATATGTTTTGAGGTATAAAATAATAGAAGGAGAGCTTGACATACAGTAAATTCTTGTGATCCGACCCTTTTTCTTAGTGCACCAAATTGCTTTTTTATATGGTATAAGATAATATCACTTATAAGGTTAGATTTATTTAAGGAGATATTTAAATCTAGACAAAATTGGCGGCTTCATTTAAATATTTTTCTGTCAATGTGCTTTAGATTCAAATTTCATCATTATTAAAACTTCATATACCGTGATACTTCTCTATAACGTCATCTCGTTATAATGATATTTCAGTATAGCAGCCTGATTTTCTCTGGAATCGATTTTTCATATTATATTTTACTTCTCTATAACAACATTCTACCTATAACAACAATGACGTTTATTATAGTGGTACACTCTTTGTAAAATTACCTCTATAATAGCATACTCAAATATCATTACATAATATTTTGTAAGAAATATATTATGTAAAAAAAAAATACCAAAATATTTATGGTAATCATCATTAATGTCAGCACACATTAAATTTCAAGTACGAATATCGATCTACTTTAAAAAAAAATTATATTTAAATGATGCAAATCAGTTATTTCTTAACTTCACGAGCAAAAGACTACTAATATTTCTCTTTTTTATATTCATGCTCTTTCTAATTTTGCATACTTTTGTTTATAACAGCTAAATGAAATTTGAACGTCAAATACCAGTATACATATATAACAACACCTCTCTATAGTGGCCATGAAATTTTCGGACAAACACTGTCACTATAGAGAGGTTTTACTGTAAATACAATAATGTGCCAATAGAAATGTACCTTAAATGTAGGGACGAATATTAACAACCAACCATGACTATTAATGTAATTTAATATCAATATTATTGTATATTCTTTTAACTAACTCAAATATTTTGACTAACCATAGATAAGGATAGAATTATTATTTAAGAAGTTATATAGTTCAAGATTAGGACAAAATTGTTTACGTAGTATTGAACAAAATTAAGATGCCATGCATGCATTTGCTTGAATACTTCATGCACTATTAATTAAATTCAACACCTACCAAATGCGTCAGATGAATTAAACATATATCAATAAAAATATATTTACTAAATAATTCCGTCATTGTTAATTTAATCCTCGTATTATAATTCTAAAATATTTTGTTTGCCCACTAAAAAATTTTCAAAGGATGAATTGAACATGAACATAATGTAACTCCCCTCTTTCAGAATCCATGTCGTTAAAAACTCTTTCTTTTTGGATAGGAATATGTATAGGAGATATCTGTTTAATGTTCCGTGAGGGTTAACAGGGGCGGACCTATGTGCAGTTTTGTGGTGCGCCGGCATCCGTTAAATTTGATGTAAATTAGGTATAATTATATAAAATATGTATAAAAATTGGTATAAGATTTAGAAAAGCACCCTGAAAATCAAGAAAATAGCTGGGTGCTTTGGTTTTTGGGCGGAACTTTAAAGCTTTGGGATGTTAACATGTGTGTTTGAACCTCCCGGACATCCACTATCCCTAAATCCTGGGTCCGCCAGTGTGAGGGTACCATGCTATATAGGAAAGGTATAAGTTGCCATGAATATAATGCTCAATTTTTCGTGACCTCTTTAGAGTATTCGAAAGAGCATTACAAATACCTGCTTTCAGAAAATAGAAAAGAAAGACAAAATATAGAATTGAACAACTGTACATGCATCTTTTATGCATGCTACGGCTTTGCTATCTTTGTAGATAACACTGAAACCTAATTTTTGTTGACAAGTTGTCATGTAATAATTCCTTTTGTTCCTTTCTTTTGGAGGTTTTGGTTTTATGCCGATTCCTATCTAATGTACTCTTGTCACATGTATATACGAGGTAAGGGATAATGTCGAGCCAAGTGAATGAATTAATAAAAAATATATAATTTGTGGTAAGTTGATTATTTATTTGTGACGAATTTTTGTTGTCTCTACAAAAAGGTTTCAACTGCGAAAGGATCGCCATGGAAAGACTTTTGTGGCGAGGTGGATCGCCACCAAAGGTCATTTTTCTTGTAGGGATATTTCCTCTATGGAGTAATACATTAATTATGTCCATACTCTATTAGATAGAGATGGATAATATATAATTTTAAAATTAGAAGAAATATCATCAGTAAGAAATTTCTATTACACATATTTAATGTGTACATTAAATGAATAAATACATGACATGTATTTTCATATAAATTTTTAATCATTTAACTATGACTAACTATGTGTTTTTGCTATTATTTATTTGGTAGCGGTTATCAATGGCAATTGACAAAGTCAAAAATATACAGAGGATGTTCGATTGACCTCCTCTCACTCTAGCTATATATGTGCACCTTATTGTTGATTATGATAGTTATTGATGAGTATAGTCGTCTGGTTGAATTTTTCTAATAATAGATCTTGAAATTTGCCAATAAAGATTTGTTCTAATTTAACTTGATTTATTCTCTTTTAATTAATTCACACATTTTGACTATGAGTATAGACAAGGATAGAATTATTCAAGGAGTTAATACATTTATATAGTTTTAGTGTTGAACAAAATAAAACTACATGTGCTAAGTGCTTGACTAGTTTATAATTTGTTAACTTCACCTATCAAATGAGTCATATGAAGATGACATAAAGTACTTAATAAAAAGTGTCTAACTTTGACCATTGAGCTTCCCATCTTGAATCAACCATCTATTAATAAAAATATATTCACAAAATAATTTTATTATTATTAATTTAATTCTCATATTATAATTTCAAAATATGTATTTTGTTCCCCAAACAAAAAATTTCAAAGGATGAATTGAACATGAACGAAATGAAACTCCCCTCTTTCAGAATTCATCTTGTTAAAAACTCTTTTATTTTTGGTAGAAAAATGTATAGAAGATATCTGTTTAATGTTCCGTGAGACAACATATACTATATAGGAGAGGTACATTTGTTACCTCTCGACATAAATAATTTTTTTTTTGAAAGCTTATTATAAAATCTTATTTGTTGGAATCAATGTTCTGCTCATAGTATGACTAATAATGTATTGTTGCTTTTATTTTTTGGGTGGCGGTTATCAATGGAAAAGTCAAAAATAATATTCAAAGAATATTTAATTGACCCCCCCCCCCTCACTCTATATGCACGCTACTGATGATTATGATTGTAATTCAAAATTAAAAAAGTACAGTCATTGGTTGAATTTTCTAATAATAGATCTTGAAATTCGTCAATATAGATTTTGTTGTAATTATAACTTGATTTATTCTCTTTTAATTAGTTCACACTTTTTGACTAACAATAGACAAGGATATCATTATTTAAGAAGTTAGACTTGACTATTCATGCACTATATTACCTCATTATATATGGGGACGCTAAAATAGCAACCAAATACGTAGAATTTTATTAATGTATGATAATTTAATATCAAATCTTATCTTTAACTATACAATAAACCAAATGATCATTAAATTACTACATTGGTATTAAATCACTTTGTCCTAAATAAGTTGTGCAAGTTTCAGAATAGCAAAATACATACACAAACATTTAAACTAAATTAATTAATAAAATAACTGTAGTTAAAAGAATAGTTAAAAATTTCCAATTAAACTATACGAGAAGGGTCTTTTAGAAAGAAGGAGTTCTATTGTTCAAAATTACGCTAAAAGCCTCGAAATCCAAACTAATCACATCACCAACCCAAAATCAATACTTCAAATCTAATAGAATCGACGAAACACTCAACCGACGCTCGGATTACAATATGTTGATTAAAGTCAACTATCTCACTTTTAAGGCTACTCCAAAACTCAAACTCGCTCAAACCACTCCCGACGCTTCGGGGACCGTGCCAACCATCCCCACACCCTAAAACCAACATATAGCAACTACGGAAAAGGAAAAAAATGATCAAAATACATAAAAAGAAGGATTTCACAAATTAGGTCATTACAATATCCACCACTAAGACTCTAGTTCGTCCTCGAACTAAAAGACAAAGAAATACCTGAGTCTGTAAAAAGCTGGGGGTAACTACTATGCATGTCAGACTCGACCTCAACGGAACAGTGTCTCCACTGAACCTTAACCACAGGGATATCTCTAGAAGCCAATCGTCTAACATCCTTGGCTAAAATGGACACTGGCTCCTCAACAAATTAAAGGTCAACCTCTCATCCAACTGAATCGAATCCCACCGAAGCTCGTGAGACTCATCCGAAATATAGCGCCGAAGCATAAACACATGAAAAACTGGATGAACGACTGAAAAATTTGGAGGTAAGGCCAACTCATAAACAACCTCCCCAACTGTCCGAAGAATCTAAAAAGGTCCGATATACCAGGGGCTAAACTTGCCCCTCCTCCCAAACCTCATCACGCCCTTCATGGGCGATACACGAAAGAAGACTCGATCACCAATCCCAAACTTCAAGGCACGAAGACTATGGTCCTCATAACTCTTTTGCCTACTCTGAGCTGCTCGAAGCCTATCCTGAATCACCCGAACTCTATCCAAAGACTTGTACCACGGGGTCTAGCCTTAGAAGTTTCAAACCAACCAATCGGGGATTGACAACGCCTACCATACAACGCCTCAAAAGGTGCTATTTCAATACTCGAATGGTAGCTATTACTATAAGCAAACTCTGCCAAGGCTAAATGCTGCTCTTACTGACCTCCGAAGTTCATAATGCACGTACGGAGCATATCCTTCAAAACCTGAATAGTGCGCTCCAACTGACTATCAGTCTGGGGGTCAAAAGTTGTGCTAAGATCAACCTGAGTACCCAACTCCTCCTGAAATGTCCTCCAAAAACTAAAAGTGAATACTGAACTTTTTTCTGAAATAATAGACACGGGCACTCCATGAAGACGAACTATCTCTCAAACATAGATACGAGCTAACTTCTCAGCACTGGATGAGATCTGAATAGGGATAAAATGGGTTGAATTGGTCAACCGATCCACGATGACCCAACTACTGTCAGAACCACGAGAAGTACGAGGTAATCCAGTCACGAAGTCTATAGTGATCCGCTCCCACTTCCACTCCGAAATGGGTAATCTCTAAAGCAAACCTCCCTGTCTCTGATGCAAGGCCTTCACCTGCTGACAACACAAGCAACGAGCTACAAAATCTGCTACATCCTTTTTCATACCACACCACCAGTAAAGCTGCCCCAAATCACGATACATCTTAGTCACCCCAGGATGGATGGAATATCTGGAACAATGTGCCTCCTCCAAAATCAGTCTCACCCATCCACCAACTCTCGGCACACAAACTCGGCCACCAATCCTCAAAACACTATCAGGATCAAGTGAAGCCTTCTTGGCTTCACCACTCAACACCTTATCCTGAATAGCCCTCAAACCCTCATCATCAAATTGGTGAGATTGAATCTGCTCCATCAAAGAACATCTAGCATCAATGAAGGCTAAAACACATCCAAGTGTCGAAATATCAAGCCTAAACATTTGGTTAGCTAAAGACTGAATCTCTAAGGCTAAAGGTCGCTCCTGAGTCAAGAGATGAGCTAAACTCCCCATACTAGTCGACTTTTGACTCAAGGCATCCGCAACCACGTTAGCCTTATCTAGATGATACAAAATAGTGATATCATAATCCTTAAGCAACTCAAGCCAACGTTGATGTCTCATATTAAGATCTCGCTGAGTGAAGAAGTACTGAAGACTACGATGATCTGAGAAAATCTCACAACGGACTCCATACAAGTAGTGCCTCCACAACTTCAACACAAACACAACTGCGGCTAGCTCCAAATCATGGGTAAGATAATTCTTCTCATGAGGCTTCAGCTGACGAGAGGCATAAGCAATCACCTTACCCTCCTGCATCAACACCGCACCCAATCCAACCCCAGAAGCATCACAAAATAAGGTAAAACCCACGCCCTCCTTGGGCAAAGTCAAGATAGGAGTCGAAGTCAACAACTCTTTGAGCTTTTGAAAGCTCTTCTCACACGCATCCGACCACTGAAATACCATCTTTTTCTGCGTCAACTTGGTCAAAGGAGCCACAATAGAAAAGAAACCCTCAAAAAAATGCCGATAATAACCCACCAAGCCCACAAAACTCCGAATCTCGATAGGACTAGCGAGCCTAGCCCAATTAAGAATTGTCGTAATCTTGGCCGGATCGACCATAATACCATCCTTGGTCACCACATAGCCCAAGAAAGAGATAGGATCCAACCAAAACTCACACTTGGAAAACTTAGCATACAACTTCTCATACCGCAACCTCAGAAGTACAATCCTCAAATGCTTCACATGGTCAGCCTCATTCTTGGAATAAACCAAGATGTCATCTATAAATACAATCACAAAAGAGTTGAGATACGGTCAAAATACCCTGTTCATCAACTCTATGAACGTTGTTGGGGCATTGGTCAACCTAAAAGACGTGACCAAAAACTCATAATGACCGTATCGTGTCCGAAAAGCCGTTTTTGAAACATCCGAAGCTCTAATCCTCAACTGGTGATACCCGGATCTCAAATCAATATTAGAAAATACGAAAGCACCCTGAAGCTGGTCAAACAAATCATTAATGCTGGGAACAGGATACTTGTTCTTAACCATCACCTTGTTCAACTGTCTATAATCAATGCACATACGCATAAAACCATTTTTCTTCTTCACAAACAACACAGGCGCACCCCAAGGAGACAGACTAGGCTTAATAAACCCCTGGCTCAACAAATCTTGCAACTACTCCTTCAAATCCTTCAACTCGGCCAGGGCCATCTTATAGGGAGGAATAGAAATGGGCTTGGTGCCCGACTCTACATCAATGGCGAAATCAATATCACGATCCGAAGGCCTACCAGGAAAATTCATAGAAAACACATCCATGAACTCATGAACAACCCGAATAGAATCCATAGGAGACGGTGAGGCAATACTATTATTTCGAACATAGGCCAAATAAGACAAACACCCCTTTTCTACTATACGACGAACATGTATAAAAGATATAACTCTCTTCGGACTCGAATACAGAGTACCCTTCCAAGCTAACTTTGGCACGCCCAGGGTAGCTAAGGTCACGGTCTTTGCATAACAATCCAAAATAGCATGATAGGGAGCTAACCAATCCATACCCAAGGTAACATCAAAATCAACCATATATAGGATGATAAAGTCTACCCAGGTGTCATGACCCGTAAAGGTAACCATAAAAGACCGGTACACTCGATCTACCACTAACGAGTTTCCTACGGGGGTAGAAACATGAAGAGGCATAGCAAGAGGCTCACATCCAATACCAAAACCAGAAGCAAAATATGTAGACACATATGAGAATGTAGACCCAGGGTCAAATAACACGAAAGTAGATCTGTAACAAACCCGGACGATACTTGTAATAAAAACATCAGTACCCTCTGCCTCGGGTCTAGCAGGTATAGCATAGCATTGACCACGTCCGCTCTCGAACTGAGTAACCCGCGACCACCACCACGAGCACCTCTACCTCTACCTTGAGTACCTCTAGCAGCACCCCTACCACTTTATGAACCACCCCTCACTGCACATACATGAGTAGGTCTAAAAATAGCCGAGGATAATCCTTGGCCACATGGCCAAACTCATCACATATAAAACATCCTCTACGGCCTGACTCAATCTGAGGAGGTGTGGCTGAACCAGAATGACTACCCTGGCCCGATGTTTGGCTACCTAAAATCGCTAAACCGGAAGGTCTATCACCTGATCCCTACAAAGCGGCTTGAACCGGCTACCATGATAACCACGAGAACCTCTACTCAAGAAATCTCTACCTCAAAAGACGTGTCCACTAAACTCACCATGACGACGCACCTTCTTGGTTTCTTCCTGAGTAGCCTGGATAATAGACGTTGTCATCTTGGCATGCTCAATAATGCTCTGGAAAAAAGCCTCTGAAACTATCATATGAGCTGTAGCCAACTGATAAGTACCATCTAACCCATTCACAAACTTTTGAATCCTCTCAGACTCGATGAAGATGCTAGCGGTTGAATGCCTGGATAAAGTGTGAAAACGAGCCTCATACTCAGCAATAGTCATGGAGCCCTGCTCCAAGTGATCAAACTCATCACACATCTGATCTCTCAAGCTATACGATACAAATCTCTCCAAGAAGGCCTCGAAAAACTGAATCCAAGTCATAGCAGGAGAACCCAAAGGTCTACAACTAGCATACCACCTCCACCAATCCCTAGCCACATCCGTCAACTGATATGTAGTATAAGCAACTCCATGAGACTCAAGGGATCCAAGATTATGTAACTTCTCCTGACAATCAACCAAAAATTCATAGGCATCCTTGCCAATAGCACCACTGAACTTGGGCAGACCCAAGCGAATAAACCGTTCAAATCTCTTCTGGTCATTAGAAGACATAACTGTACCCAAAGCAACTGGAGGAATAGTAAGTTTAGCAGGCAATGAATCCACACGTGGGGGTACAATAGATGAAGGTTGTACCCCCAAACTAGGAACACCATAAGCAGATACTGGCACAGAAGGTGGAGCACCACTCGAAGTCTGAGGAATGTCATAAATAGATGCCGGTATAGACGGCGGTGCAATACTCAGAATCAGAGGAATCCCAGGTGCACTCAAGGGAACACCCTCCAAATGAGTCAATAAACGAATCAATAAAACCTTTAAAACTGGGGTAGTAGTACCTTGTGGCACTTGAGCTGGCCTCGCATCCTCCGCACGCTCAACCTCGGGCTCGGGGGAGGTCCCCCCAGCTCTACCTCTGACCGGGGCAGCTCCTCGTGCCTTCTCTCTACCTCAGGACCGTCCATGACCCGTACCTCGCCCTCTAGTCTGGGCCCCATCCTCGGGTGTTGGCTCAGCATCCCTAGCCTTACGAAATCTAGTCTTCATCATCTGCGTAGAATGAGTGAAACACAAGTTTAGAACAGAAAGTGTGAATAACACGCACGATGAGGAATCAAATTAGAGAAGTGTTTTTATTCCTAAAGATACCTTATAGCCTCTCGAAGATAGATACGGACGTCTACGTACCGATCCGCGAGACTCTACTAGACATCCTGCTCTTACACTTATAAGACCTGTGAAACCTGGCACTCTGATACCAATTTGTCAAAACCCAAAAATGGGGCCATGATGGCATTTGTCACGGCCCAACCTTGACAAGTAAGCCAATCACCAAACAATACAGAAAACCCAACAAGAAAGAAAAATAGTAGGACGAGACTTCTAGAACAACATTAGGCCAAACATGGAATATGTATAATAAAAATGAAAATCTAAATAAGTAACACAAACCACCCAAAACCTAGTGTCATAATGTAAGAGCAACTAAGTACACTTCGAAAAAATTAGAAAGTACAACATCTGTCTCTGATTCGAATAAAGACATAAAACAAGATAAGAGGAGGTACGGAGTCGGCTTTGAAAACCCTAGAGCACCCAGTACCTCAAACACCACTCCAAAATCCGCATGAGATCAGCCACCACGTACGGTACTCGTACTCGGATCTGCACCAAAAGGGCACAGTAGGGGTGAGTACGATCCACTTGTACTCAGTAGGTATCATAGGCCGACTGAGCAAAGTAGGAAATAAGATAAGTAAGTTATACTATGAGCACGTCACCTGCAAGCAGAAAAAGTCCCAAATGGTAGCTCACACCGTCTCCACTAACACTTCTATATATGAATACACAGAAATGAAAACAACACAGATATATATACAAAAGTACACAAAAACTAAGCACAAGTCAAGGAAACTGGGAAAAATCAAGCAAGATCTGTATGTAAATGCAATGCAATGTGGATGAGATGAAAGATGAAAGCCATCGCATGACTTTCTGTATACACCCACCTAGCTCGCAGCTACCATGTAGGACTCATGGGGGGTTCGCAACCCATACACTATATCTCAATCTCAATCTCAACTCATCTTACCTCTCCGGCTCGTATTCACGGAGAGGGATTTCATAAAAGTGTCTCATTTTCTTTCAAAAATAGTGCTTCTCAGTGGTACCAATTGTTTTGCGGAGAAAATGACTTGAATTCTTTTGAATTCGAAAACCTTAGGAAAAAGTTTCAAACTCAGTTTTGAACAGAGTCGCCACTTGATTAATTTAAAGGAAAATCAAGAAAACCTTTTCAAAAAATACTTAAAAGATCTAAAACAGAAAATATCTTCCAAGTTTAAGAAATTCTAGGTAAGCGGTTCCTATTAATACCTTAGGAAGGATTTAAAGCACCTAAGATATCCGCTAACTCGCGGTTATCCGATCTATTTGAAAACAACTTTATTTGACTAACTTAGGAAAAGAAAGAAATTATTTGTTTATGTGAGAGAATTAACAAGTTAAAAGAAAATAATTTAATGGATTAATTAAAACTAGTTAAGAAAACAGGTTTTGGTACTAGCCGGGGATTTTAACTAAGTTAGAAGTAATTCTAAGATAATAGCACATAAACACGATATCTAAAAGAAGCAGTAAAGAGATCTCGGGCCTTGCCCAAAATCGAGAGAACAGAAATCATAGGCCCACTTCCAGTTTCTGTTCGCCTGGACTGGATTTGAGCCCATTTTCCCTTTTCCTTCCACCTGTCCTAAACTATCAATTGGGCTTTTGAGGCCCATTGTACCTGTATTAATACAAATTTGGGCTTCAAGGCCCATAAAATATGTAAAAATTTTAAGACTTTGTGAGTCTCAAAACATCTTTGAATTATGGACTTTGGCCCATTTTTTCCTTTATCTTCCTTTGCACCTGTACACCGTGGGATGGTCCATTTGGACTTGAATGTGATGCTGACTCAAGGAGATGGGCCTCAGTGGCCCAATGAGGAATGCGAAGGGAAAAGAGTCCGTTTGGACTCCGAAACGGTATTTACCTTTTTCGGAGCAGCAAAACGGAACGACGAGCTTCGTCGAAATCCTTGCCACCACGAAACACCACTAAAACTTTAAACTAGGGAAAATTCAAAGAATTTTCCCTCTTTTGCTCGAAAACTCCTAAAAATTTTCAAGACTTTTATGCTCGGAAGTTTTTCACTATCCAAGACTTGTTTTCACCCCTCAACAGTATGAGCTGGAATTCGAGGATAAGGATGAGCTGGAATCAGTACGAAATCGTACTCCCATTTCTTGAATCGCAGAATTCATGCCACCTGGGCGTTCTAGAAACTTCGGGTACAACCCATCACACGCAAATCACATGAGCTCATATCGATCAAGGGAGAGGGAAGAAATTGGGGACTGGGTTTGTCGTTTTGAGGAGATTTTCGGTCGTTTGGCTGAGCTGGTATACGCGGGTGTTGTTCGGTGTTGTTGTTGACGTTGTACGCTGTCGATGTTGATATTGTCGGTGTTATGTGTGTGAAGGAGAAGGTAGATATAAGGATGTGGGCCGGTTCGGGTGATGGGTTGGGCTGGTTGCTGTTCAAGTGGGCTGGGTCGGTTGAATTTGGGATTTTGGGCTGTTTTGGCTGATTTGGGTATTGGGTAAGGGTAGAATTAGGATTAGGAAATTAGGATTAGGCCATTTATTAAATAGCCTAATTAGATTAACACTTAGTCAATTTCATTTAAATTTAGGCCAAACCAAAAATCAATTGGCCAATTGCATTGCAATTATGGCCAATTTAATTTCAATTATGACCAAATTTAATGAATTTGGCTAAATTAAATCAAAATCCGATACGAATTGACGAATGATTTAATCCCGAGCTCCTTGGTTTGATAAAATCAAATAAATATTTCCTCAAATAAATTAAATTATTTTAAGAACAAGTTTACATGCTTAAATCAAAATTCACCCGTTTGAATTAATTTTCAAGATGGTTCTCGATAAAAAAAATCTAATTTTTGACAAAAATAATTATTTAAGTGACTAAAATTATACGATCTCGTATCCAAGAATACGAAAATTTATAATTCATCACTTAAATGGAAAATTTAACTCAAATAAATATTTTAGAAAGTGTTTATCGGGATAAAACAAATATTTTGATTTTATTTAAAAACCGAAGAAACTCAGGATTAAATTTAGTCGGGGAGGGCAAAAATTAGGTGTCAAAAACTGCCCCCTCCCTTTGGGTAGGGTGGATGCAAGTAACCCTGGGCAAAGGGAGTGTGACGTTCCTAATTTTGACCGACCCCAAATTCATCTCTCGAAGGGGTCGGTTTTCGCACGAAACTCAAGGAGTTATGGCCGGACCCCGGTATCGGGTTTCCTACATATCTCAGTTTACATGAGAATTGAGGCCACTTGTAGTTCATAATGCTTGATTTTTAAGCACGATTTTGAAAGAATTCACAAGCTATTCCGATTTTGGATTTTTGGTAAAACCAGAACGCTGGGGAATAAGAGGATAATGGGGGGAGTTGGAATGCAGTCGAGTTTTCAACAAAGGGCCCAGCCTAATACGAATCTTTCCATGTTTAATTTATAAGTACCTTGTCTAATATACTAATTCATTCATTTTTGAAATTACGAAAAAATAAATTACTAAACTAGTGGCCTTAACACACACCTCGATCACGAATTAAACCAAGACAATACTCTATTAAGAAAAGAAATAACAAAATTTTAAAGTGAGTTAAGAAATACACTTACTAAAGACGGAGGAGTAAAAACGCTACAGGCAGAGGAAAACAAATAAGCAATCTTCTTCAAGAAAAGTACTCAAATTGCCAAAACTCATGACACCCTAATCATTGGCTCAACCATTAAAATCTAATTACTAGCCAATCATTACTTTTTCTTTTAACTAATGCCACTATTATCCAATTCCACCCATTAGAGCATCCATTATTATCATATTTAATTCATAACCAAGAAAACCTCAACCTACCAGTGAGCAATCACATTAATAACAACAAATATTCCCACTTCATTTCATTTCACAAGCAATAATGTTATTATAATAGAAATCCTAGCAAACAAGGTTCTACCTAAACAAAATTAGAGAATTTGGGCAATTACCTGAAGCAGTCGTGCACTCTCTTGAGTTATGACTCCAAGGAAAAAGAGAATAGTAAACCTAGTCAATTTAAATTTACTATTTTTACATAATTAATAACTTTTAAGGCTTTATATTACCATTAATAGTAAAACTTTTACTTAATTACAACTCTTAGCTTAACTTTGCCTTTAATTACGACTTTTAGCTTAACTTTGACTTTAATAACGGCTTTCTCTTTAATATCACGTTTTCTTTGTTTATTCCTTTCTTCTTCACTTCTTCACTTCTTCACTTCACTTTCCTCTTTTGCTTCTCAACCTCAGGTATATTCTCTATTATCCTCTCTATCTACATGTAACATTTTTTACTTTGTTTTATTATTAATGTTTTTCGACAAATCTTGAATTTTCAAAAATCACAGAGATATTATTTTCCCCCTTTCTACTTTTTTCGTGCATTTTTATGCGATTTTTTTGGATATATTTGATTTTCGGTTCTAATGTCAGCATTATTTTTATTATTTTTTTATAGAATTTATGGATTAAAATTGTGCAATTTTCGATGTTATTATTTTTGAAATTTTGGAGAAATTTTGCACTTTTTTGATGTGCAATACAATTCGAATTCAATATTATACATTTTTATGATTTCGATAGTTGTTATTTCACAATAAATATAATATATTTCTAACAACGTAAATTAATTTAAATTATAATGGGATGTTTGAAATTTACATATAACACTTGTAATATATTTGTATTAAAAATATTTTAGTTATATATATTCACCACGTATATTGTAATACATCTTTAATACGTATAATACATTGAATCCAAAATGTATTAAAATTGTGTTAAACGTATAGGATCGTTTTAATACAATTCGAATTCAATATTATACATTTTTATGATTTCGATAGTTGTTATTTCATAACAAATATAATACATTTCTAACTACATAAACTAATTTAAATTGTAATGGGATGTTTGAAATTCACGTATAATACTTATAATACATTTGTATTAAAAATATTTTAGTTATATATATTCACCATGCATATTGAAATACGCCTTAAATACGTATAATATATTGAATTCAAAATGTATTAAATGTAAAGGATCGTTGTAATACAATTCGAATTTAATATTATACATTTTAATGAATTCGGAATGTTTGAAATTCACGTATAATACTTATAATACATTTGTATTAAAAATATTGTAGTTATATATATTCACCACGCATATTGAAATACGTCTTTAATACGTTTAATATATTGAATTCAAAATGTATTAAATTTTTTGTTTATTTTTTCTCTTATTAATGATGTTAAAGACGTATTATAATTAAATTTGAAACATTTAAATGCTATTCAAGTTAGTTTATGTGTTCTATATTAAAATTGTGTTTAAAAATGTATTATATATGTATTTTGTTATTTTTGGTAAAAAAAGTTATGCTTTCAATTCATGTACTGTAATTGGTAAATAAGACTACATATTTATACTCCCTCCGTCCCATTTTATGTGACCTACTTTCATTTTTTATCCATCCCAAAAAGAATGTCACATTTTCTTATTTGGTAACTTTTTAAAAGCACAATTACTCTTTTATCCTTATTGATCCCACTTATAAGGTCCCACTTAATTAAAAATAATAGTAGTACATTTTTAATAAAGGGTAATTTAGTAAACATCACCAAGTCTTCCCTTATTTATTAAACTCCGTGCCCGGCCAAAGTAGGTCACATAAAATGGAACGGAGGGAATACTATTTATGTAAATACCCCTTTAAATTACTCATACTCATGGGCCAAGACATTAAATAATTTATGGGTTTGGCCCATTAACTATCATCTAAATTAATTAAAAAATAAACACTTGGTTTCACTTACACATGGGCCAAGTAACTATGGTATTAGGTAAGTTATGGGCTTGGCCCATTAACTACCAACTAAATTAATTAATAAAATAAACGTAGTTAAAAGAATAGTTAAATTTTCCAATTAAACTATACGAGAAGGGTCTTTTAGAAAGAAGGAGTTCTAGTGTTCAAAATTACGCTAAAAGCCTTGAAATCCGAACTAATCACATCACCAACCCAAAATCAATATTTCAAATCTAATAGAATCGACGAAACACTCAACAGACGCTCAGATTACAATATGTTGATTAAAGTCAACTATCTCACTTTAAAGGCTACTCCAAAACTCAAACTCACTCAAACCACTCCCGACGCTTCGAGGAACGTGCCAACCATCCCCACACCCCAAAACCAACATATAGCAACTACGGAAAAGGAAAAAATGGTCAAAATACGTAAAAAGAAGGATTTCACAAATTAGGTCATTACAATAATATTTTAAAAATCGAATACCAAAATTACCGTACTAAAATTTCAAATATCGTACCGTACCATACCATACCATGTTCACCCTCCACACGATCATATTCCTCCAATTTACAAATTATTTCATTAAAAATTCGTAATTGTAGTACTCCTTAGTTCAATTTTGAAATTCTTATATTAAATCTTATTTCTCCCATGTTAAGATCCTGATACTAATCAATTATAATTAAATTTCTCACAATTTAATTTATGGAGTAATTATAACCCAATGAAAGTTGAATTTTGGGTAGGTTTAATTTTTTTTGTTAGATAACATAGTTCTATGAAATTTACCCAACGACATGCAATACAATAGTAAATGAAACTACCAATCATATGGCCACTTTTCTTTACTTTAAGGATATTAAAAAATAAAAAATTCCGGATCTAAATCTGCCATCTTTGAACAAATTAAAATATTTGCCAAACCAACGACCAAGGGGTGTAATATGATATGGATGGAATTCTTTTGCCGGATTTTGAATTCGAGCCATGAGAATAGAGAAATCCTGGTAAAAAGCGGTTCTCCGTTAAATGGATGTATAGTAAGGAGTCACTTTCTCTTAAAAGGGTCTTACACGCCTACATTGAGCGAATCTTAACTAATCAGATCAATGAGTTATGAATATAGGTGCGTCCAAGAGTTATACTCAATAGGTTCAATCTTTAAGGTTCTTAGAATTGATGAAATATTCCCTCAGTCTCAATTTATGTGGCACATTTTGTATTTCAAGATTCAAACAAGTTTATCTTTGATCATTATTTTTTCATATATATATTTTAATTATTTTGAATTGTCAATTATTGTGTCGTATAATACTTTTTACGTAGTTTTCAAATATATATATTTTATGTCAGAAAACTTGAAGATTTCATGTCCAAACTCACGGTCTAAATTAAACTGTTTGACTCTCGAAAAATGAAATTTAAGTACCACATAAAATGGGACAGCGGGAGTATTAAAATTATGAGTTCAGATACACTCCATTTGTTTCATTTTACTTGCCCTCTATACTAAAATAGATGTTTAAATTTAATTATTTATTTTCTTAAATCAAGAGGGTTTTATTACTTCTTTCTAATGCTACTCTCAGTATTAGTAGTAATTAAATCTAGAGATCCAAAGTATCATTTACCTCTAATTAAAGCTTTCTCAAAGATTGCACCAAGTCGACATGGACAAATAATATGAAACGAAAGTAATACTATTCATAGTTTGTTACAACTTTAATGAAGTTTTACTAATAAGTCTATGTACCACATTAAAATATTGAAATAAAATAAAAGGGTAGGCCATACCATCGGCCTCTTGTTTTCTATATCTATAAAAACCAGAGAAAGTGGGTGATTAAGGCTCGCTAAAAGAAGGTCTCTATTGAACTTCGAGGTATTTCCTTTTTTTTTTTTTCCTCTTAACAATATATATATATATATATATTTATTTATTAAATTATTTGGATATGTTCTTTCTTGTTTTAATCAAACATCATTTTTATGAAACATGATTTGAAGAAAATTTAATTTAATTATTGCAGATTCAGGATTGAACAAAAATGGGAGGTGGTGGCAATATGTCTACTCCAACAACTAAAACTGAACAATTTCAAAGAGTGCCAATTTCAAAGCCCCCTTTTACGATTGGTGATATCAAGAAGGCCATCCCTCCTCACTGCTTTCGGCGATCTCTCATTCGCTCGTCCTCCTATCTTGTTCAGGATCTCATACTTGTCTCCATCTGTTATTACATTGCCTCCACTTACATCCATGTCCTTCCAACCCCGTATCGTTACCTAGCATGGCCTATTTACTGGATCTTTCAAGGTTGTTTTAGCACCGGATTATGGGTCATTGCTCATGAATGTGGCCATCAGTCCTTTAGTGATTACCAATGGTTAAATGATACTGTTGGTTTTATCCTCCACTCTGCACTTTTAACACCATATTTCTCATGGAAATATAGTCATCGTCGTCACCATGCCAACACCAATTCCCTTGAAAATGATGAAAATCATGTTCCTAAGCTTAAAACCAAACTAAGATGGTACACCAAATTATACATGGATAATCCACTAGGACGATTATTCATACTTGCCTTCACTCTTACTGCTGGCTTGCCTTTGTACTATGCCATCAATGTAGCTGGTAAACCCTATGATCGTTTTGCAAGTCATTATGATCCATATAGCCCGATATACAATGACCGTGAGAGACTTCAAATCTACATCTCAGATGCAGGTGTCATTGCAACTACTTATCTATTGTATCGCGTTGCTCTGACACAAGGACTGACTTGGCTTGTATGCATCTACGGGGTGCCCCTCCTAATTGTGAATAGCTTCATAGTGTTAATCACTTTATTACACCATACTCACCTTTCATTGCCACATTATGATTCATCCGAGTGGAGTTGGCTACGAGGAGCACTTGCTACGGTAGACAGAGACTACGGTGTGCTAACTAAGATCTTCCACAATATTACAGATACACATGTTTTGCATCATCTATTCTCAAACATACCACATTACCATGCAATGGAGGCAACTAAAGCTATCAAGCCAGTACTAGGAGAATACTACCAATTTGATGGAACTCCATTTTACAAAGCAATATGGAGGGATTTTGAGTGCATCTATGTTGACAAAGATGAAGGATCTCAAGACCAAGGCATTTTCTGGTATAAAAGCAACTAGTTGAAGTGGAATATTCACCAAGAACTACTTAACTAGGAATTGGCAAAATGTTTGGATTGTGTGTTTTCATAATAAAATACTGTATTTGTATTGTTGTTCTGAACTTTATTGTAGAAACATCGTCATTATGAAAATAATGTCTTTTTTTGTAACGACCAATTTGTTGTTCGTTCTCTATGATTTCAACTTTCAACTTGTCCGAAACATGTGTGAATCGCTTTGGACTTAAACTATACCACGATGATGCATATCCTGAGGGAGGCTAATATGGTAGCGGACAAGCTAGCAGAATACGGTGGAAGGAAGACTAAGGATCCTAATATAGTTTTGAATCAACTCTATGTTTTTGATGCATCTCCATCTTTCATCTCATGTATTATTGATAGAGATGCCATTGGAACTGTATCATTTAGATCAGTTCCTTATTGTATGGATGGCCTTATTATCTAAATAAATCCTTCCGTTTAAGCAAAAAAAAAAAACTCAAAACTCTACCAACAAGTCATTAATGTTTATGCGTATATCAACATTTTGTGAATACAATTAGAACACCAATACTTAAATTGAGAGATCGAGTTGTTACAATATTTTCTTTTTTCGTGTGTGTATGTTCTACCAATGGAGGGCAAAGTGATAACTCCTACTAACACTGGATTAATTGAGACAGGTCTAAATGAATTGATATGAATAGTGAAAATTAATATATTTGACCCAAATTAATTTGGGATTAATACAGCATAGCTAATGAAGTTAGGAAAAAAAGTTTGTGAGATTATATTTGGACATCTATTCTAGTTTTTGTTGAAGATAATGATCAAGTTGATTGATCAACATATAGCCACCATGCAGAGAAGTAGAACTCTGAGAAGTCTGGTTAGTTGTTAGGAGTTAGAGTCGGGCTAGGCTATGTAATTGTAGTACGTAGTAGTTAACCTCTACACTTGTAATTGTATAGTTCATATGCAGTATAACTCTTAAGTGGTCTAGTATTTGTGACATAGTCGTCGCCATTGAAGGATTATTTTGTCACGACAAGAGTTGCCACTATAAAGTCTAGTTTTTGTGGCAACAAATGGCGCCACCAACCAATTTTCGTGGCAACATTGGTCGTCACTAAAAGTTTTGTTGTTGTGGCAACTTTTTTTTAGAGATATCCAGATGTTTTTAATGGCAACTCTAAAAACTTTTTGCTGTGACTCTTGTCGCTGCAAATAGTTAATTGTGGCGAGTCTTTGAGTTTTTTCTTTACGACTGCAGAGTCGCCACCAAAAACTTTTAGATTTCATGTAGTTTGATTATATAAAGACCACCTGAAAAACAATAAATACAAGGGTAGTTTTTCTATAATATTTCTATTAATTATAAAACATCTAAATGATGGTAAATGAATAGTATTTAATAGTTGGAGTAAAATAGACACAAAATAAAAACTGGAAAATCATCTCTTGATTTTTCAAACTAGACTAGGAAAGTTGGACAATTACCCGTTTGGCCGTGAAATTTTTTCACTTTTTTTGACTTTTAAAATCTCATTTCACTTTATTTGAAAATAAGCGTTTGACCATGAAAATTTCAAATACAACTTGAAATTGCATTTGGAATTTCGAAAACAGTCAAAATTTTGTTTGCCTTTTTTTCATTTTTTTAATCCTAAATTTTTTTTTTCATAAAATAACTTCATTTAAATTATATTCATATTTATATCATATTTCATGTTTTTTTAAGAATAAATTTAAATTCTAAATATTTATTACAAAAAGTATCGTCAACTCCAACTCCAACTACAATTTTAAAAATTCCAAAAAAGTGAATTTTTTAAATTTTCATGGCCAAACCCAGTGAATTGGACAAATAAAAATTAACGGGGGAAGTAAATTATAATCTTATATTTATGAGCTAAATTATAGTATAAGTGAAACAATACAAGTCTTAATGGCACTTGCAACCTAAATATGTAGTATTTCTTTTTGGGAATCTTACGTAATATCCTCCTCCCAATTTTATGATTAATTTGCACTACTTTATTATTTTTATGGTATTTAGGCACTAGAAATACCACATAATAATATTTTATCAATTATATTATTCACATATTGAAAATACAAAATTTCAACTTTTAAATTATATCCTTTTCATCTGTCTCATTTGGTAGGTGTTAAAATCTAAATTGGAGCACATATTTTTTCTGATTCATTTGGTAGGTGTTAAAATCTAAATTAGAGCACATGCATATATTTTGAAAATTAATAGTGCATAAAGTAGTCAAGCACATAACCTCATAATTTTGTTCATAATACGTTAACAAATTTTGTCCAAATCTAGTACTCCCTCCGTCTTAGTTTAGTTGTCCACCTTATTATAAATATATGTCCCAAATTATTTATCCACTTTAAATTAAGATAAATTAATTGCAATTTTTCCACTTTACTAGTACAATTAATATTTCGTGAAAGTGAAAGCGAGTTATTTGTAAAATTGCAAGAAAGTTTCTTAATTAGGATAAATTAGTAAAATTATCCTTATATATGATTTCTTAAGGAGCGTGTAAAAAAGAAAGTAGACAACTAATATAAGACGAAGGGAGTAGATAACTGTACTAACTTCTTAAATAACTCTAGTCACCTTCTCTATAGTGAGTCAAAATGTGTGAATTAATTAAGAGAGAATAAATCAAGCTATAATTAAAACAAATCTATTATTAGGAAAATCCAACCACATAATTGTATTCTTTTCATGTTAAATCACACTAACAACTACCATCAGACTAAAGTAAAAGTGAAAATAAATTCATTATATATATATATATATATATCCAAACATATGGAATCGTTTGTACTTTTAGATCTAATAAATCTCTAAATTAAATAAGTAATATATATGTGTATATATATATATATATCAAACATATGGAATCGTTTGTACTTTTAGATCTAATAAATCTCTAAATTAAATAAGTAATGTAACCTTGTCAGTTTGTGTTATTTTAGTATTTATTTGGTGTTTGGTGAAATTTTCAATTCCTACATGGTTGAAAATTTGATGGGGCAGTCTTTTTTGACATCTTTACTTAACATAAATGGAAGGTTGTGGAGGTCACGGATCAAGATAAAAGGATAATAGGTAGGATTGTGTCCATATCAGTGGTAGGAGCGTATTATTTGACTATCCATTTTAGTATTGTTGTTTCTTGTTCTTCGATTTTTGTTACTATTTGTTATTTTGTATAGTTTGATTATAGTAGTATTTTGTTGTACGTAGTATTATTCTACTACTATATATTGTTTCTAGTACTGTTTGTTGTTTCTTTTATTCCTAGCACCTCTTATATAGATTTCTTTTTACTTGGAAGCGAAGGTCTATCGGAAACAACCACTCTACCTCTAAGGTAGAAGTTAGTCTACGTACACCCTATCCTCCCCAGACCCCTATTGGTGGGATTACACTGGTTATGTTGTTTTTGTATTTTGGATATGCGGTGTATGACGTCAGACTTAACAAAATCAAATTTCAGACAAATACATGTATGAGTGAAGTTCATCCATTTCTGTTTGAAGTAGGCAAAAATGGTTAACTTTAGTCATTGATTTTATTGAAGTTTAGTCATTTTTGCTTGAACTTCAATCATATGTGCATGAATTTCAGATAAAAATAGATGAATTCTGGCAAAAATGATTGTACTTCAATCACATATAGCTGAAGTTCGAGCAAAAAATGATTGAAGTAAAGCGAAAATAACTGAACTTAAGTCACCTGACAAAAATGACTAAACTTCAATCATACCTATATGTCCCTGAACTAAGGTAAAAGCGACTGAACTTCAACGATATATATGACTTAAATTCAAATAAAAAAGAGTGAACTTCAGCCTTATGAAATTTCAAACACCATAAGTTTAAAGTTATTTCAAGTGAATATACGTAAAAATTTAAAAATTAAAATACGGCTATCAATTAAATGATACTTGCAACTTAAATATATTTTTATTATAGTACATGACCTTGCAAACTAAATTTAAATATATTTTAGTTTTCGGGATCTCCTAGCTGGTTTCTTCGAAAATGTATTTTTATGGTATGTAGGCACCCGGAATACCACATAATATTTTTTTATCAATTAATAAAATTATATTATCTAATAACATATGAGAATCAAAACATCCTGGAATGTAAGAAAAGGAGGATATATGGAACATCACATTAATCCCCTAAAAGCATAATTTCGTGTAATTTTCTGTTCATTCATATATATTTTTTTCTCTAAAACGAATAAAGAAAATATATCCAAAAAGCATAATTTCGATTTCTAAACACTAAAACAAAATTTGAAAATGATATATAATTTACGTTTTTTAATTTTTATTTTCTTTGCACAAATCTACGTTGTTGAGTATAGCGTAGTTATAGCTTTTAAGCATTATTCTTAAGCCAGATATACAACTCCACTAAAAGTGAATTAAAAAGAACCATATGATATATTTTTATGGTAAATTATACTAAAATATATTATTCACATAATAAATTTTTTGATTTTTAAACTATAAATAATCTGTCTCCACGTAAAATTAGATAAGGATGAAAGGAACGTCAAATAAATAGTATGAGAATTAAATTAATAATGACAAAAAAAAATTGTGAATATATTTTTATTTATAGATGTTTGATTCAGGATGGGAAGTTCAATAGTCAAAGTTTGAACTCTTTTTAAGTAAAAAATATCATCTTCATATGGTGCATTTGGTAGGTGTTGAAATCTAAAATTAGAGCACAAATATGTGAATTAATCAAAAGATTATATCTATCCAAAAAAAAATCAGAAGATTATAAAGATGAATCAAAAGCACATGAGCTTTTTTTAAATCTACGTAAACAATCATCCAAATCTAAAACCATATACTTCCTCCATCCCAATTTATGTGCCACCTTTCATATTTCGAGATTCAAACATGTCTATCTTTGATCGTAATTTTTTTTTATATCTGTTAAATATTTTAAATGTTCAATTATTGAGACATAGTATTTTTTACGTAGTTTCCAAAGTATAAATTTATTTCAAAAAATTTGAAGATTTCTTGTCAAAATTATATTCACGATTAAACTTAAATTGTTTTATTCTCGAAAAGCGAAAAATATCACAGGACAGAGAAACGTACATAATTGTACTAACTTTTTAAATAGTTCTATCCTTGACTATGGTTAGTCAAAATGTGAGACTTAATCAATAGTTCTATCCTTGACTATAGTTAGTCAAAATGTGAAAATTAATTACAAGATAATAAATCAAGTTGTAATCAGAACAAATCTATATCAACGTATTTCAAGAATTATCATTAGGAAAATTCAATTGCGTAATTGTACCTCTTTCATCTTAAATTACAATTATAACTATCATCAAATTAAGTGAAAGTGAGAATATAAATAATATGTGAAAACGCATGTCACGCAGATTACTAAAATCTAATCTAATATACACATCAAATATGCGTAAAACTTTGTAGTATTTATTGATAGATGTTTAATTCCTTAGCTCAGATGATTTATTCATCTAATGCATTTGGTAGATATGGAAATCTTAAAATAGAGAACAAATATTTGAAATTAATACAAACTTCTTAAATAATTCTATCCTTGTATACAGTTTGTCAGAATGTGAATTCATATTAAAAGGTTATAAGTTAACATATATCAACATTAAATTATACATTAGTAAAATAGTCATATTTATACAGGAGCGGATTTACTCAGTGTGCACTTGAAGAATAGCAATTGTGAATTTCCTTGAAATTTCTGATATTGGCACATTATTGTATATCGATGTTTTAACTTTTAATAATGATGAAATTGGAATCTAATGCACACAAATAGAAAATATCTATATAAAGCCGCCAATTTTGTTCAGATCTAAATCTCTATTTAAATAACTCTAACCTATATAAGTGGTTGTATTATTTTATTCCATATAATGCTTATAATACGAGTCCGGAGCATAAAGGGCATATATTTTAGTTAAAAATTCCAAAGGGGACAATGAATTCTGAAAGAAACCAAAGGGGATAAAACGCTGGGCGTCCAGCGACTTATAAGTCGCTAGACACACAACGACTTCTAAGCTTCCTGTTTTTAGGGTTACGATTAAGTTGAACTAGTTCATTGGTTTTTTTTTGTAGGGTTACGATTAAGTTAGAAACAATGTCCTCTGCAGGAACTTCATTATATTAGTTCTGACAACATGTAAGATGTCATTTTTTGATTTACATACTTCATTGTATTTATGGTCGTAAATAATCTTACCATTAAAAATAATTTTTATAGGTTGTTATTAGAGAAGATGGATTTCGAAGATCAACCAGGCCACACGTACCAACTTATTGTGGCACGGGTAGTCGTCACAATGACGTTGCGGAACACTGATGAAGAATATTTTTTATTGTCTTGATTTATATTAGTATGTTTAATGTATTACCTTTCTGTTTTATGTGTATAAAAATTGCAATAGAATTCTTGAATTTGAAGTCATTTGCCTTTTGAATAATTTCATAACAACACATAGAAGTTATAATATTTACGTTGAAAAATTAACGGACTATTTAGTCCATTTCTAACTCCCAAAAGGGTAAAAAGTTCGCTAAAGTAGTTTGAATGAGACTCCTTTATGCAACTAACGAAAATTTCAAGTGGATAGTTAGAGAATAAAATTACTTTTGTTTCATTTAGGACTGTAATATCACCGAACTATTTCATTTATAACTCATCGTTATGTTTCTAACTTAATCGTAACCCTACAAAAAAAAAATCCAATGAACTAGTTCAACTTGATCGTAACCCTAAAAACAGGAAGCTTAGAAATCGCTGTGTGTCTAGCGACTTATAAGTCAGTGGGCGTACAACGACTTGTAAGTCACTGGACACCCAACGTTTTATCCCCTTTGGTTTCTTTCAGAATTCATTGTCCCCTTTGAAATTTTTGGCCAAAATATTAGCCCTTTATGCTCCGGACTCTAATATACACGAGAATCTCTATATTATTATATCAAATTTAATGTGTATAATAATATCAATATTATCTATACTTGGATAATGCATCCAAAAAACTGAAAATTTCAACCATGGTGGGCGTTCGAATTATACAAAAATGAGAAGAAAAAAGACACATGCATGAATAAATGTGAGGGTGTCAGTGGTTTAGTTTGACCGGGTAGTTTAAAATTATCATCTCATACCAATTTTTCGATTCATTCACTATGCATCGTAAATGAATCAAACTTTTATCAGTCAAAAAATAAGTTTTAAACATTGATGCAGACAAGACATATCTAATTGAATCACTAGTTTTCACCTAGAATCAGTAAATGATTTGAGATTTCGCTCTTACCTAACCCATCAAATTTACTTTTATATTAATTATAAGAAATATTATATTTTACGATGGAAAAAAAATAAAATTTAAGTGATTTATTCTTAATGATACACCAACTTCTCCCCTAATAGTTTCTCTGATTAATCTGCATTACTGAAACTTTTGATAATGCACCAACTTCTCCAACATTACTAGCCAAACAAAAAATCAAACGTATAACTTTCATATTATTCACACTCACATTTATGAAATCGAATGCGATGAGGGCGACAATCTGATCAATTCAAGAAAAATGACCGTTGGTGGAGACTCAACTCACTACAGAATTGCAACGTCGCCACAAAAGCCTTTTCCTTAGTAGCTGATGTTAAAACGTTAACTCTCCTAAAACTGAATTGAAGTATAAAGTACAAAGAAACTCATAAAAATTCCACCATATGATTGTTAACTTGGTGAACTTCTAAGTTTATACGAGGAAAGATAATAGCCATAAAGGGCCACTAACTTCTAAAGTTGAGCATCATATTCGTGGTAACTTAAGTCGGCACGAAAACCTTTTTGTGTCGACATTACTTAGTCGCCACTAAAACTTTGACTTTTTGTGGTGACATTTTAAGTTGTCACAAAAACCTCACTTTCAGCAGCGATTAATAGAGTCGCCAGAGAAAGTCATTATCAAAGTTGAATAAGCACAGTATGCTTGCAGTTACTTTCTTCATCTCGATTTACGTGATCGAGAATCCAATAAATTAATATTTGAAGTTAAATAAGATTATATCAAGTCAATATTTTAAAATTGAGATAAGACACAAATGTCTTTCCAAACTATACTCAAAGTTGTTATGACACACCTAAAGTTTAGGACTTTAGGCACAACAAAAAAGGAGGTAATAGGACCCCCGTAAATTTTAGGTATGCCATAACAACTTCCGGTATAATTTAGGAAGGTAATTATGCCTTATCTCTTTAAAATTTGAATTTGGATACAGATTTAAAAACTATATAAAAATTACTCTAAGGGAAAATTCTTTCATGTTGTTATAATCATAATAAAAGATACATTTTAAAGCTACCATTTGATGAAAAAAACAAAGGCAGCCCGTGCACTAAAACTCTTGCTATGCGTGGGGTTTGAGGAAGGATCGGACCACTAGACTGTCTATTGTACACAATCTTACTTTGCATTTCAGTCAGAGACTATTTCTACAACTTGAATTCATGACCTCCTAGTCATATGACAATAACTTTATCAGTTACTTCGAGGCTCCCCTTCAAATCTACTATTTGATGTACTAATAAAATTGACAGTGTGCTAAATAGGTCAGAGAAGGATGGCTACAAGGTCCCACAATATAGCACTGTATATACACAAACTATATTAACTAAGAGTATCTCCAACCCTCCTCTATTGTTCCCTCTATATTCTATATTTGAAGGAGAAAAATAGAGGGTGCAACTCCAATCACTCTCTAAATTTTCCTCTAAACTCTATAAAGAGAGGGGATGAATAGTAACTCTTCAACTCTATTCATCCCCTCTATTTTACTTTTTAATTATAATATTAATATTTCTATTATATAACATTTATAATTTAACATATTATAAATTATATTAGATAATTAATTAAATCCCTAATATTCATAATTATTTTCTAATGTAGTAATTTTAATATATTAATCTTAAATTTTATTAATTTAATTTTCGTATAATATTTTTTTTAAAGATATAAGTTAGTTCTATTTTAAATTTTATTAATTTATAGTTGTACAATAAATATGACCTGCACAAAAATTAAAAGTGCACGTGTAAAATGAGTAATTAAATTAGTACACAAAACACTTACTACAAGATGAAATTGTTAAAAATACAATACATAGCATAATAATTTAAAAATTACAACAATAATTTAGAAATCTGGTAAGTCTTTTTCAGATTCACCGATATCAGGAAAAAAAATCAATGTATGGGGCAGAGAATTCTTGTGACTGAGATTGCGGCTGTTGAAATTGTTGATTTCTTTTTTCCACTATTCGTATTTGTTCTTGTCGCATATATTCACGAACAGTTGGATCACTAATAGAATCTAAATTTGTCGTTAAAATACTATTTTCTTCTTTAAAATGTTTTAGTTTCAAAGTTCTACCATGCATTTCTCTATCTTGTTGCCTCTCTGTAGTTGATTTTGTCAACATCTCAACAAGAAGATTATTTTCAGATCGGACAAGTTCCACGTTTTTTCTCTTAATTTTTTATTTCTTCACCCCTCAATAGGTCGTTATGATGAAGTATAATCACCTTCAAAATCGTTATTTAAATTAAGTGAAAATGACGATAAGTTAGGAGATGAGACTATAGGTGAGTCAGGAGTAGGAGCCTCAGATTCCGATGATATAAAAGAAGAACTTTGTTTTCAAACTTTTTTCTTTCCGATATCGATATCCTTACACTTTTTAAAATCTTTCATCATGTCCCATACATGATCAAATTTAAAACCTTTTTATAATTCTCATCTTGCATAAGTAGAGATTTTGCTTGATTAAACTGCCAAAAAAATTGAACAAAAAATGTAAGTAAATATATATAAATATATTATAAATAATTACAAAATAAATACTCACAATATCTCTATCTGAACCACCACTAGGATGCAAATTTTCAACCTGTCGTACGCATCCACTTAATTTTCTTATTGCCCTCTCAATAAGGTAAATTCGAAACTACAACGATTTTCTGGTACGATACATCAAAAAGTCATCTTTGACATTATTATATGTTTCTTCCACCCGACCCCAAAATGATCATAGGATTGGTGTACGCCTGTTATCGGATCTTGAGAAATGTCTAAATAAATTTGACATAATAATATATCTTCATTGACAAAGTATCCAGAAGATCGAGATATTTTTGTAATTAATTTGAGGAAAAGTGATTATATTATTTTTGCCTATGCGATAAGAATAGAATTCAAAATCGAGTATATATAGAGAATAATAGGATAAAATGTAAAAGAACTCTCTACCGTCGGATGAATTTCATCCAATTATCAATCGTCGGATTGGATTCTCATCCTTAACTTTGAAGATTTTTTAGATAAAATAAATTATCTATAAATATTTATAGAATAAAATGTAAAAGAACTCTCTACCGTCGGATGAATTTCATCCAATTATCAATCGTCGGATTGAATTCTCATTGTTATCTTTGAAAATGTTTTAGATAAAATAAAATATCTATAAATATTAATAGAATAAAATGTAATAGAACTTTCTATCGTCGGATGAATTTCATCCAATCATCAATCATCGGATTGAATTCTCATTCTTATCTTTGAAGATTTTTTAGATACAATAAATTATATCTCTCTATCTTTCGGTAAAGAGGAGAGAAAAACATCCAGCTTGTTAATTTTGAGGTAATTTTTTTCATGAAAATCTATCTTCAATTAATTTTAGTTCTTCAAGTTTAATTAGTAAATTCCCTAACATACACACTCCTAATATCTCGGCTTTAATCCCACTTGTTAAGATTAAACGCTTATTATCGTACTAAAAGTTATAACCATTTCCATTTTTCTTTTCCTAAGGACAAATTTATGCTTGATTTTGCCATGGTTGAATTGTTTTCTGTTAGACATTTTCATATTAATGCAATGACCATCTTATATTATAACTATAGTAATAATAATAATAATAATAATAATCAATAGGTGAAGCAAGGATAATTTGTGGCAAACTCAATTGGTGCAGATTTCAGGATTGACCAAAATTGGAGGAGGTGGCAGTATGAGTTCTCCAGATTCGTGCAGATTTCAGGCCTTTTTCCAAAGTAAACTAACAAAATTTAGCTCGAGCAAGATTGTCACACCATGTATTGGATCTCATCATACCATTGTTAATTAGAAAGCTGCACAAACTAAGTTATAACAATGATAAAATTGGAATCTTTACACATATGTACAATAAAATAATATTCATAAAGTTGCCAAGCAAATGGCTCTTCTGTGGTGATCCAAATTTTCCATTGATGAACTACTCCCCCTTTCCGGTTTATGTGGCATAGTTTGGATTTCGAGAGTTAAATAATTTAAGTTTGATCGCGAATCTAGGCATGAAATTTTCAATTTTTTTAAAATAAAATTTATATATTTGAAAACTACTTAAAAAAATATATAAGTCACAATATATTTATAAAATATATGAAAAAATTATAGTCAAAAATAGACTTGTTTGAATTTCGAAATAGTGACATGTAAATTGGGATCGGAGAGTAATAAAATTCAGTGTGCATGGATTAGTCAAAAGAGGATGGCTAGTGGGTCCCACCTTCCCACATATAGCCATTATATATACACACTATTTTCACAATGTGAGAAACCACTCAAAAGGCATATGATCTCTTTCTCCTTTTCTTAAAGAACAAAGTAAGGCTAAAAAAATCTCTCTTTTCATCTTGACTTTAATACCCTTTCTTAGGATTAAGCGTTTCTTATCATATCAAAAGCTGAGAACTTTAATGTGTTTCTTTTTCTAAGAAAAAATTAAGCTTGATATGCCATGGTTGAATTGTTTTCTTCTTAATACATTTCCATATTTACTCAATAATTGTTTTTCATATTATAATTATAATAGTGAACCAAGACTAATTTGAGGTAAATTTAATTGTTGCAGATTTTAGTTTTGGAAGAGGCAGGAGAATACAAAATGGGAGGAGGTGGCAATATGAGTTCTCCAGCAAATAAAAATGAACAAAAGAAAAGTCATCTCCAAAGAGTTCCATCTGCAAAGCCTCCCTTTACACTTGGTGACGTCAAGAAGGCCATTCCTCCTCACTGCTTTCAGAGATCTCTCATTCGATCGTTCGCCTATCTTATTCAGGATCTCATAATTGTCTCCATCACTTATTACATTGCAAACACTTACTTCCACACTCTTCCAACCCCACTTACTTACCTTGCATGGCCTGCTTACTGGGTCATTCAAGGTTGTGTTGGCACCGGAATATGGGTCATTGGCCATGAGTGCGGCCACCATGGCTTTAGTGATTACCAATGGGTAGATGACACTGTTGGTCTTATCCTCCACTCTGCACTTTTAACACCATTCTTCTCGTGGAAAATTAGTCATCGTCGTCATCATGCCAACACTGGTTCCCTTGAAAATGATGAGGTCTACATTCCTAGGTTTAAATCCAAATTAAGATGGTACTATCAATACTTGGACAACCCAGTAGGACGAGTAGGCGTACTTGCCTTTACCCTCCTTTTTGCCTGGCCTTTATATTTGGTGTTCAATATCTCTGGAAAAAAGTATGAACGTTTTACATGTCATTATGATCCAAATAGCCCGTTATATTCTGAACGCGAGAAACTACAAATCCTCATCTCAGATGCAGGTGTGCTTGCAGCTACCTATGTGTTGTATCGCGTTGCTTTGACAAAAGGGCTAACTTGGCTTGTATGCATCTATGGGGTTCCCCTCCTTATTGTGAATGGCTTTATAGTTCTAATCACTCTTTTGCACCACACTCACGCTTCATTACCACATTATGATTCATCCGAATGGGATTATCTAAGAGGAGCTCTAGCTACGGTAGATAGAGACTACGGTGTGCTAAATAAGGTCTTCCACAACGTTACAGATACTCATGTTTTGCATCATATATTCTCATATGTATCACATTACCATGCAATGGAAGCAACCAATGCTATCAAGCCATTACTGGGAGAATACTACCAAGTTGACGATACTCCAATTTTAAAGGCATTGTGGAGGGATACTAAGGAGTGCATCTATGTTGAGAAAGACGAAGGCTCTCAAGGAAGAGGTGTTTATTGGTATAAACACAAGCTCTGAATCTGGAATTCCAAGAAGCATTGATTGTTAATGTTTGTGCATGTAAGCACATTAAAAGGTGCAAGTATTTTGAATAATGTACTTTTCTTGTATTTTCTTGTTAATGTTTGTTTTAGTAGTTACTATATATTGTGTTGTTGAATCCATCATTACACAATACAATAAAGATCTACTTATGTAACAGTCAATTTGGTGTAAAAGAGTGACACTTCCTATAAAGGAAATAATTCCTTTCTAGCCGAAATCTCTTTATTTCTAACTGAAATCAACTACTTTTTCTGGTTTAATTTGTTTGGCTTGTTTTTCTTTTAGTCCGTTTCAAAAAGAGTGTCTTTTCCTTTTTAACAACTCTTTAATTTCAACTTCTATACATGACATATACAAGACCATAAGATTAAATGACATTTTGGTATATTTGTCATATCTTAAAATCAAGACCATATGATTCAAAAATCTTCCTTACTTTCTTAAACTCTGTGTCAAGTCAAAATAGACCAAACAAACTATAACGAAGGGAGTATTTATAAGAACACGCAAATTTCTGACAAATTTTCGAGGAGGCCATCGGAAATTTGTTCCTTAGAAGCTTTTCCACCGAAAATCTCATATTTCCAATGCAAATTTTCGAGAGATTAGAGATTGGCTCGTTAGAAGCTTTTCTGTCGAAAACACCATCTATGTAAAGGTAAAATAAATAGACAGATACTCAAACTTGGCCTCTATTGTTAGTTTGACATTTAAACGTATCCAGTAAGTTTGAAAACAGTTAAACTAAATGACGAGTCTTTATAGCTACCCAAATATTATGAGAATTCAAAAATTCTTATTCTCACATTGTTATAACATGTTTAAGACTGTCTAAGAATTAACCATATTGTCTCCATAGAGGAGCCATTTGCAAAGACCATTGGATTTTCATTTCAAATTCCATTGAATTTGAAACGGCAAAATATATAGACAGACACTCAAACTTAACCTCAACTGTCAGTTTGACATTTGAACTTCACTAATCATTTACAAGTTATGTAAATAAACATTTTTCCTTCAACACAAATTTTCAATTGTCTCTATATAGTCAATGCCATCTTTCTTTTATCAAACTTAGATGGGGACATGAACTTAACCTCTCACTTACCAAAGAACTACATCAAAATATTATCTCCACCAAAAGGTTCTTCATTTCAAGAACTCAAAACTCTTGTGTCATCTATATAACAATTCCTGTTACAAGGTAATTTCACCACTGAGAGAAGGTAGAAAGGCATGGATTAGAATAAATGGGCATAATACATAAACGTGCTCTGTAACTTGGCCTTAGCTGACATTTATATGCTCCAACTTTGAATAGTATGCACAAGTATAGGCACTTAACCTTGTATAAAGTTGAACAAGTAGACACAACCGTCATAGGTGTTTATTGGTATAAATACAAGCTTTGAAATTGATTAAAGCTTGTATTTTGAATAATGTGTTTTTCTTGTGTATTGTATCGTACTGTTATTTTAAGTACAATGTTTGTTTTGGTTATTACAGTTGTATCGTTATATCCGTCTGTCAGTGGCAGACCCAACTATCTTCTTGAGATTTTATACATTTTTAATATAATTATACCTAATCTGCATCGAATTTAACGGGTGCCGGAGCATCAAAAAATTGGCTATAGGTCCGCCCCTGCCGTCTGTGACATAATGAAAAAATGTATATTTTAAAGAAGTGCACAAATAAATGGTGCTGTTGAGTTCACTCTGTCTTGTATACTCCCAATTCAAGTGCCATCATCTGCTATTATTTGAATAACAAAGAAGAAAATAAATGGACATTTCCATAATACATTGACAATCTACCACTCCTAACTCGTTAAAGAATCAGGTTAATTTATTTGTTTCAATGCGATAACTTAATCACAATTAAAGCAAAAAAAATAATAGACACGATTATTTTATATGGAAACCACCCGGCTCAGAGAGATGGAAAAAACCACCTGCAAAATTTCATGCAATCTTCACTAAATCAATGAGGAATGCAACCTAGGAGCTAACTCTAATTTATAATCTTCAACAATCCCCAAGACTGTTGAACCACATTTCGAGTTATCCCCAACTTGAAGTTTTACATAACTCAATAATGTTCCCTAAATACAACTCTAGGAAAGCAGTAAATTACAACTTGATTGAATTTTCCATACTCGGAACTAGACTTAGAGACTATACGACATATGACTATAGAACAGGTTCTTCAAGCTGGTTCTTCATATTAGGTGCACTTCAATCTTTCGTCAGAATTCTCTCAAATATGACTTTTGCTCTATTTGATTGTGGTCTGCCTTTGCTCTCTATGTAAGTGTATGAGTTTCATTTTGGAATACCTGATGTATTTATAATTCATGATTGTTCTTCTCAGTCCATCAAGACTTCTAACTTTACAAGAACTTCCACCTTTCTTGGACACTCTTAGTTTGTGAACTCCTATCACCTTTATGCTTTGTACTGAATTCGAGATCTTTTCTACCCAGGATTCCTTTATTTTAGGGAATCCTAGCTCAAGTTGGACTCAGCGTGCTGGAGCAAGTATTAGCAACCCGTTTCATACACTTGTTCCATTACTTTATCAATCATTGAAATCTTCATGACTCGAACATACATCAAGTCGGATTTTAAAGTACAAGAATCAAATGAAACCAATTAAATCAGATTTTAAAATACAAGAATCAAATGAAATCAATTAAGTCGGTTTTTAATCAGATCGACTTATATCAATTTTTTCCCCCTATTTTTCTCAGTTTTTTAAAGTAAGATTGATTGATATGTTGGAATGTTGCAATCTGGAGGGTAACCAAAATGAGAAGAATCAATTTGTCGCTAAGATACTCTATTGGTTAATTTTAAGAAAAAATGCAATCAGAAATCATGAACTAAAATGAAATGAAATGGAAATGGGATGGAATTTTTAACCAGTTGTCTATATAATCGAGTTGGTTCGATTATCAAAAGCCATCTTTCAAAGACTCTTTTAATCATGACGTACTTGGATTTATAGAGAATTTCTTCTGACGATTTTAAAAGATGGTCATATGAGAGTTTAGAGGCAGCCCATTCTTTTGCCACAACGAGCTTTGATGGGTGATCATGACTTGATTATTTATTCGGAAACAACCTCTCTACTTCATCTGAGGTAATGGTATGGACTGTGTATACTTTACCCTCCTCAAACCTCACTTGGTGGAAATATACTGGGTATGTTGCTGTTGTTGTTGTTGGCGACAAAATAAAGTTGCCACTAAAAGATATCTTTTGTGGCAATTTTTTGTTGTCGCCGCGAAGAGTTTCAGTCACGGGACTTTTATCAGCGACTCTTGGCTCGCCACATAAATTCTTTATCCATGTATACAATATCAAATTTAGTAATATTACAGAGATTATCATATATATATATAAGTTACACATAAGTAACTATTCTGGAATTGAAAATAGTAATCAAACACAGAACAACATGATACAAATTTTTGTACCATGATTATTACTTTTCTTAATACATCATATCGCCGGTAGGGGAGTCTTGGAGTAATTGGTAGAATTGCTGCCATGTCATTAGAAGGTCACGGGTTCAAGTCATGGAAGACTATGTACAATAAATCCTTGTGTTTCAATTATTCCCCGGACTCTGCGCATAGCAGAAGCTTTAGCACACCGGGATGCCGTTTTAATACATCACATCGCCAACTTTGATTAGATCATAATTTATATTACTCTACTCTTTTCAAACCTTGTGAGATTATACTGCAAACGTCGTTATTGTAATTCACATTACTCTATACATAATACTAGAGTGTATTTGGTTATGGATTGCCCAATTTTATTGGTTCATTAAGATCAATAAATTAAACTGACAAGGTTAGAATTATTTAAGACAATAATTAAATACAGATTTAGATCTAGGACAAAATCAATAGATTCTATTAATGAACAAAAGAGGACATACAATTGCCCAATTTTATTGGTTCATTAAGATCAATAAATTAAACTGACAAGGTTAGAATTATTTAAGACAATAATTAAATACAGATTTAGATCTAGGACAAAATTAATAGATTCTATTAATGAACAAAAGAGGACATACAATTGACAGCTTGTATAGTGTTTATTCCCTTTTTGTCCATGTGCTTTAGATTCCTCTTTCATCATTATATTATTAAAACTATTTCATCCAGTAATACTTGTTTTTATTATTAATATTATTTAATGACCCCATGCAGTGATGTTTCTGTTTCTATTTTTAAAATTTATTAATGAAAACATATATAAAGAGCAGACCGGTACACTAAAGCTTTAACTAAGTGCGAAATTCGAAAAAAAATTGGATCACAAGGATTTATTATACTCAATCTCACCTTACATTACAGTTGTTTCCAAATGAAAACATACATATATGATCTATGAACACCCCTAATTAATATGTTTATTATTATTCTACGTTGGATTCGATATACAATAATACACCAATAGCAGTGTACCTTTATTAATGCATGGACTAAGAAATAGCAACCATACACTATTTTATTAATGTATAATAATTTAATATTAATATTGTTTAAAGAATATACTAAACTAAACAACCCTTGGTGTATATCCAATAGCTAGTGGGAATAGAATATAAATGTTCAGTAATCAACTATTTTTGGCACTATTTAGCACACCACACTTGGTGGTTATGATTAATATAACTTGATTTATAGTACTCTTTTAATTAATTCACATTATGACAAACTGCAGACAATTAGGACTAGATTTGTTTAAGAATTCTAGATTTGAACGAAATTGTTAACGTAGTATTGAACAAAATTATTCTTTAATTTATGTTTCAATAACCGCCATATGCGTTGGATCGATGAAGATGATATAATTTATAATACCTTAATTAAAAAGTGTTCAAACTTGGACCACTGAGCTTTCAAACTATGCTTACCTCGGGATTTATGTCTCGTCACGTCTTGTCTCACACTCACGTTATTTAAATAATACTTCTTCCGTTCTATTTTAATTGGTCATCTTATTAAAAATAAATATCACATATTAATTGATCACTTACTAAATTAAGATAAAATTAATTAATTTTTTTTCTCAGTTTACACCTATAATTAATTACAATTTCAATGTCTATTTCTATGCCCAATGAATATCATCAATTTGGGTAAAGGGTAAAGTAACAAAATCCATCACTCCATTTATGATTTCTTAATTATCCTGTAAAATGAAATGTGCCCAACTAAAATAGAACGGAGGGAGTACTAGTATTTGAAATTTTGGTATAGTAATTTCAATATTCGATTTTTAAAAATATTATACCATTACTATACTTTGAAGTTCAGTTTCGATATTTTACGATATGGTAAATCGGTAATCATAGTTTATTCAACTTCGACAATGTATAATCATATAATAGAATATTATAACTTCGATTTTTCAAAAAAGTTTCAATTGTATCATACTAATACATTACACATGTAGAAATATACATTCAAAAGAAAGTATAAACAATTCTTTTTATTAATCAACTAGTGAAAGTGTAATATCCCGTACATTTTCGACCTTATTTGATGCCTTTGAGACATGTTTACCTTAGTATTAAGTACAAAAAGTATGTATCTTGGATGGTATCGGAGGGTAGGCTAGTATTTGCAAAGACCGAAAAAACTTCAGAGAAGCAGAAAATCTCGCGCCACCCCTTGCTTTAGGTGGTGTGGCGCGAGCCTCCAGGTTCAGAGGGGCTGCAAATCTCGCGCCACTGCCCTGCTTTGCAGCAGTGGCGCAGGGCTCAAGTGTTTTGACCTTTCCGAGCTCGTTTTGCGACGTAATGCAATGTCGATTCTTCCATGGTTTCTTTTGATTCTTTGGTGTTTCTTTACTCCTTATTAAGGCTCCAAGTACCTTAATACACTCCTACATGATCAAACCATGAAACACAAGAATTTACCAAAAATGTTCAATTAAGCCATGGACGGCTAGAATGTCTAGTTTTGCGATTGAGGCTACGAAAGGGAATCTCGTGAGTGAATATTGTCGTGATATTATGGAATTATTTAAACATGAGATATATGATGGATTATACATTTAATTTAGTGGTCTAAGCTAATATGTGTTATTGGGCCCAAATTGAGGCCCAAAACAAGGCTAAAATGAAAAGCCCAAAGGAAAATGACCCATTCTTGTTGACTATAGAGACATGGCATTTAATGCTAATGAAGTGGCTAAGGATAACTTATGAGGCTATAAAAGACAAGGAAAAATCAGATTTTATTCATTACACACTCTCATAACTTTTTGATATTTTCTCAAACATTTCTCTCTTTGCCAAAACCCTAAGGCAACTATTCCCTTTGAACACTTTGGACAAGATCATCACTTTGCAAGCTTGGGTAAGTATTTATTCTTGTGATTTAGCATATTATATGCATGAAGTATTGTGTATATCATGATGGTTGTGTTGGAAAGGTTGAATAGGACACTTTTGCCCTTTGGTAAAGGATGTGCCATTTTGTGAATTAAACTTGAAAAGTGACTTGTGGTTTTGATGAAAGTGCATGGTATGTATGAAATACCAACATGTATGGTGTGATTATATTTCTAAACTTTTTATTTTCCATAAGTGTAAATTATGGGATTTTGGCCGATATGTGCTATGAGGTGTATTAAGGTGACTTGATGGATTCTTTGTGATATGGTGTGAATGAGAAAGTGTAAAGAAGAAGTTTTGATGCGAAATGCTATTGGTTATGATGTTTGGTCAATGATGGCATGTTGTAGTATTTTTGGAATGGTCATGCCGAAATTTCATTGTAAAGGGGGAAATGACGTTATAGACAATTATGTAACTTTTGTCGTCTTTTGCACTTGTAAGGTGGTTAGATGTTGACGTAAACTCCATTATGTACTTGTATTGTAGAGTAAGGGGCTGGATCATTATATTCATTAGGATTGTGGATTCTTATTGAGAGGCTAAGGTATGTAAGGTTATTTTTGTCCGTATCTTTCTGTAGCACATATTGCTCCCTTTGCCATTGTACTTGTACCTATGTCGAAATGTTCCAAAGTATCTCATGTCAGGTTGGTTACCTATATATATATATATATTTATTCATGTGTCTCTTGTACATTGAACATTGTCCCAAAATTCTAATAATGCGATAACCAACAATGTTTCAATTTCATAACTAAAGATTAAAGTATTGTTGTAAAGATAAGTTATGTGTTCTTGGGTGGTATCTCAGGGGTGGAAGGAACACCTAGCATGGGTCGATCCCAATATTACGGGTGGTATCCCAGGGGTGAAAGGAAAGCCTAGCATGGGTCGATCCCGATATATATATTGATGAGGACCGTATCCCAGGGGTTAAAATGCCTAGCATGGGTCATCCTCTTTTACCACTGATCAGTTGGTCCCGGGCATGATATGATTATTATTGATATTGAGATGATAAAGGAAATAAAGAATGTAATGTACATGATTCCACACGTATGGAATGTTGGTTTATCTATATTGTCTATTCTCTTATCGTTGAGTTACTTTGATGTTCTCACTTATTGGTACCGTTTCTTATAGCCTTACATACTCAGTACATTCTTCGTATTGACCCCCTCGGGGGAATTTACCTTACTTGCTGCAGGCACAGGTACTAGTAGGCCTCCACCGTAGGTTGCGGATCATTTGCGGACATTTGGTAAGCTCCAGTTGGTTCGGGGCTTTCCGAGTCTTATATGTACATTTGTTTTGGTCTTGTGTATATGTATAGAGCGGGGTATGTCCCGACTCTAGGATGGTTTTGGTTGTGCATCTGTAAAGGCTTTGTAGATATTGTGGGTCAAATGAAAGGAGTGTAATGGACATATGTTTTGTCTTGATGACCCTAACGGTCAAGTTTCATATTTCTTATATATTTTTCATAACTTCCACTATTGGCTTCTTATTTCTATTTGTGGTGGTGATGACTATTGCGAGGTCTGTGTATGGGTGTTTAGGGATGAAGATTGGTTCTCTCGGGCCTCATCGGCTTCGGGTGCCATGTCCGTCCCGTTGGAACTCGGGGCATGACAAAAGTGGTATCAGAGCGGGTCGTCCTAAGGGTGTCTACAAAGCCGTGTCTAAGTAGAGTCTTACTTATCGATGTGTTGTGCACCACATTTATAAGTAGGAGGCTACGAGACATTTAGGGGTTGTTTCTTTCCTTCATTTCTAGATCGTGCAATAGAGCTATTGGTGTAAGTGGAATCGTATCTAACCATTAGAATTGGTTTTCTTGTGTTATAGAAAATGTCGATTGCGAGGAAAGGCAAAGGCAAAAGTAAAAGAATAGACAGGATTGCTGGAGAGGGAACTAGTAGACCATCACCAGAACAAGTTAATCAAGGTGGTGTTGAACAGGAGTTTGCGTCGCGGGCTTCTTCTACTTTACCCGCAGAGCCGCCTATGAATGCTACTAATCAGGATTTGAGAAATGTAGTGCATATGTTGACGCAGATAGTTGCTGCAAAACGCAGGGACGGGTTAATCCAATGACAAATGAAGATGATGCAACTAGAATAGCAAGCCGCAGAACACAGGATTTTCTGAAATTAGACCCTCCTACATTCACTGGGTCAGACCCACAGGCAGATCCACAGGACTTCGTGGACCAAATCCAAAGGGCCCTAGATGTTATGCACGTGACTGGTGTAGAAACGGTAGAACTTGCGGCCTACAGGTTGAAAGGTGAAGCGATATTGTGGTATGAGGACTGGAAACGGTCGAGGGGCATTGGTGCAAATCCACCCAGTTGGGACGAATTTAAAACAGCATTCCTCGACCACTATCTTCCCTATGAGATCAGAGAGGCACGTGCAGATCAGTTTTTAAACCTTCGACAAGGGAATATGAGTGTTCGAGAATACAGTCTTCAGTTTAATTCTTTGGCTCGATATGCTCCGAATGTAGTGGCTACAATGACGGACAGAATCCATCGATATGTGGACAGATTGGAGCCATATTTGGTAAGGGACTGTACTATTGCTGCTTTGAACAGGGACATGGATATTGCCAGGATCCAGGCCTTTGCACAAAAGATGGAGGATCAGAGGCAACGGAGGAGGACACAGGAATCTGAAAGAGGGCCATCAAAGCGGGCTAGACCTATGGGGCAGTCTATGGTGTCCCAAGGAGAGTTTAGGCCTCGAACGTTTCCTAGACCATCTAGACCATTATTTTCTCATTCCATAGCAGGCGCTTCCTCCCAGTTTCGAGGGTCTAGGGGCGGTTATGTTGGGCAAAGCAGTGGGGTTCAAGGCTCGCAGACAACAGGGTTTTCTCGCCCACCGTGTCAGCACTGCGAAAAGCATCATCTGGGTGAATGTCGGATGGGGTCTCCGGTTTGCTATTGGTGTGGTATGACAGGGCACCTAATGAGAGAATGCCCGCGGAGGAGCACGGGAGGTGTAGCTCGACCTACGGGATCGGCCGTTGCATCATCATCCTCGGTTCCTTCCCTAGGTAGAGGTGTACAGCCTGTTGGTCGAGGTAGAGGTACCAGAGGAGCAGCTAGTTCCAGTGGAGCTCAGAATCGCACTTATGCTCTAGTGGACCGACAGAATTCGGAGGCATCCCCTGATGTGGTCACAGGTATATTGTCTATATTTTCACATGGTGTATATGCATTGATAGATCCGGGCTCTACTTTATCATATGTTACTCCGTTGATTGCTGCAAAATTTGAAAGAACACCAGAATTCTTAGATAAGTCTATTGAAGTGTCTACACCGGTTGGTGAATCTATTGTTGCAAAAAGAGTATATCGTAATTGTGTGGTAACTGTGTGTGGTCATGATACACTAGCGGATCTTATTGAACTTGATATGGTGGATTTTGATGTCATAATGGGGATGGATTGGTTGGCTTCTTGTTATGCTACGGTGGATTGCCGAGCTAAGGAGGTACATTTTCGCTTTCCACAAAAGAATATTCTTGAGTGGAAGGGTAATGTGGGGGCACCGAGAGGCAAATTTATTTCCTATCTTAAAGCTAGGAAAATGATAGCTAAAGGATATATATGCCATTTGGTAAGAGTGCAAGATCTCGACGTGGAACCACTAACTCCTTAATCGGTACCAGTGGTCAATGAATTTCTCGACGTATTTCCTGATGATCTTCCAGGTTTACCTCCAGAACGAGAAGTGGAGTTTGGCATTGATGTGATTCCAGGCACTCAGCCGATCTCTATTCCTCCGTACAGAATGGCTCCAGCAGAATTGCGAGAATTGAAGGAGCGATTGAAAGACTTGCTGGACAAGGGCTTCATCAGGCCTAGTATATCCCCGTGGGGCGCGCCGGTATTATTTGTGAGGAAGAAAGATGGAACATTGAGAATGTGCATCGACTATCGGCAATTGAATAAGGTAACGATCAAGAACAAATATCCCCTCCCTAGAATTGATGATTTGTTTGATCAGTTATAGGGTGCCAAGTGCTTTTCAAAGATCGACTTGAGGTCGGGTTACCATCAAGTCAGAGTGAGAGAAGAAGATGTACCCAAGACAGCTTTCCGAACACGGTATGGCCATTATGAGTTTTTAGTTATGTCATTTGGACTAACAAATGCTCCAGCTGTGTTCATGGATTTGATGAATAGGGTGTTTAAGCCATTTCTGGACGTGTTCGTCACGGTATTTATAGATGACATCCTAGTTTATTCAAGATCACAGGAGGACCATGCCAATCACTTACGACAGGTGTTGCAAATTCTCCGAGATCGTAAGTTGTATGCGAAGTTCTCTAAATGTGACTTTTGGTTAAAATCCGTAGCATTCTTGGGTCACATTGTGTCAGATGAAGGAATTCAGGTCGATACTCAAAAGATTGAAGCGGTGAAAAATTGGCCAAGACCTACGACGCCTACAGAGATTCGTAGTTTTCTTGGTTTGGCAGGTTATTACAGAAGATTTGTGGAAGGGTTTTCTTCTATTGCTGCACCATTGACGAAGCTAACACACAAGGCAATTAAGTTTCAGTGGAACGACGCATGTGAGACAAGTTTCCAAGAACTGAAAGATAAATTAACTTCCACACCAGTTTTGGTACTTCCCGAAGGCACAGAAGGTTATGCAGTGTATTGTGATGCTTCCGGGGTTGGCCTCGGATGTGTATTGATGCAGCATGGTAAGGTGATAGCGTATGCCTCACGACAGTTACGACCACATGAGACAAATTACCCAACACATGATCTTGAATTAGCCGCGGTGGTCTTTGCTTTAAAGATATGGCGTCATTATTTATATGGAGTTCATGTTGATATCTATACGGATCACAAAAGTTTGCAATATCTCTTTAAGCAGAAGGAACTCAATTTGAGGCAACGAAGGTGGTTAGAGCTCTTAAAAGACTATGATATTGATATTCTTTATCATCCAGGCAAGGCAAATGTGGTAGCGGATGCATTGAGCCGCAAGGCAGTAGAAATCTCTAGTGGCCAGTTGACTGAAAAACGAGCGATAATCAAAGATTTACACCAACTAGCCAGCTTGGGAGTTCGCCTTATTGAATCTCCAGAGGAAGGGGTTATTGTGCAGAATGCGGCAGAATCTTCTTTAATAGCTGAGGTAAAGGAGAAACAGTATGCGGATCCTAGTTTATTACAGCTAAAGAAAAATGTGCAGCAGAATTTGACCAAGGCATTTGATATTACACCGGAAGGGGTGCTTCAATGTCAAGGGAGGTTATGTTTACCGGACGTAGATGAACTGAGGACACGAATAATGACAGAGGCGCACCATTCGCGCTATTCCATTCACCCGGGTGCTACTAAAATGTACCATGAATTGAAAGAAGTGTATTGGTGGAGCAACATGAAAAAGAACATTGCAGAATTTGTCGCGCAGTGCCCAAATTGTCAACAAGTGAAAGTGGAACATCAGAAACCAGGAGGTTACATGAAATGTATCAATCTTCCAGTTTGGAAGTGGGATATGATTAATATGGATTTTATTACGGGCTTGCCTCGTACATTGCGGAAGTTTGATTCCATATGGGTCATAGTGGACCGACTTACCAAGTCAGCTCATTTTCTACCGGTCAAGACGACCTATACAGCTGAGGATTATGCGAAGTTGTATGTGAAAGAGATAGTACGATTGCATGGTATCCCACTTTCTATCATATCAGACAGAGGAGCACAGTTTACAGCACACTTTTGGAAATTTTTTCAGCGGAGTTTGGGTACTCAGGTGAATTTGAGTACGGCTTTCCATCCTCAGACTGATGGACAAGCAGAACGTACTATTCAGACACTTGAAGATATGCTACGAGCTTGTACGTTAGATTTCCAGGGTAGTTGGGATGATCATTTGCCTCTTATTGAATTTACTTATAACAATAGCTATCATTCAAGTATAAAAATGGCACCTTATGAAGCTTTGTATGGAAGAAAATGTAGATCACCAATTGGATGGTTTGAAGCGGGTGAAACTGCTTTATTGGGGCCAGATATTGTTCATCAGGCTATGGAAAAAGTTAAGGTGATCCAAGAGCGGTTACAAACGGCTCAAAATCGTCACAAGTCATATGCCAATGTGAGAAGAAGAGGGCTTGAATTTTCCATAGGTGATTGGGTCTTTTTAAAGGTGTCACCGATGAAAGGGGTAATGCGGTTCGGAAAGAACGGGAAATTGAGCCCACGTTACATAGGCCCATATGAGATCATTAGAAAATTTGGGCAAGTTGCGTATGAGTTGGCACTACCTCAAGAACTTTCCTCAGTCCATCCGGTATTTCATGTTTCGATGCTTCGAAAATGCATAGGAGATCCTTCTCGTATTGTTCCCGTAGAGGATGTTCAAGTTACAGAGGATCTTACTTACGAAGAGGTACCCATTGCTATTCTGGATAGGCAAGTGAAGAGGCTAAGAAATAAAGACGTTGCTTCCGTAAAATTACTTTGGAGAAATCAACAAGTAGAAGAAATCACGTGGGAAGCGGAAGAAATGATGAAATACAAGTATCCCCATCTATTTCAAATGGACTAAGAAGTACACAGTGCGGAGGTGGAGCCATAACAAGTAAGTATTTACAAGTATTGCGTGTATATGTATATATGTGTTAAGATAGGAATGTATTTGTTAAACTTGAGACGATGTTCTTAACATTCGAGGACGAATGTTTCTAAGGGGGGAAGAATGTAATATCCCGTACATTTTCGACCTTATTTGATTCCTTTGAGACATGTTTACCTTAGTATTAAGTACAAAAAGTATGTATCTTGGATGGTATCGGAGGGTAGGCTAGTATTTGCAAAGACCGAAAAAACTTCAGAGAAGCAGAAAATCTCGCGCCACCCCTTGCTTTAGGTGGTGTGGAGCGAGCCTCCAGGTTCAGAGGGGCTGCAAATCTCGCGCCACTGCCCTGCTTTGCAGCAGTGGCGCAGGGCTCAAGTGTTTTGACCTTTCCGAGCTCGTTTTGCGACGTAATGCAATGTCGATTCTTCCATGGTTTCTTTTGATTCTTTGGTGTTTCTTTACTCCTTATTAAGTCTCCAAGTACCTTAATACACTCCTACATGATCAAACCATAAAACACAAGAATTTACCAAAAATGTTCAATTAAGCCATGGACGGCTAGAATGTCTAGTTTTGCGATTGAGGCTACGAAAGGGAATCTCGTGAGTGAATATTGTCGTGATATTATGGAATTATTTAAACATGAGATATATGATGGATTATACATTTAATTTAGTGGTCTAAGCTAATATGTGTTATTGGGCCCAAATTGAGGCCCAAAACAAGGCTAAAATGAAAAGCCCAAAGGAAAATGACCCATTCTTGTTGACTATAGAGACATGACATTTAATGCTAATGAAGTGGATAAGGATAACTTATGAGGCTATAAAAGACAAGGAAAAATCAGATTTTATTCATTACACACTCTCATAACTTTTTGATATTTTCTTAAACATTTCTCTCTTTGCCAAAACCCTAAGGCAACTATTCCCTTTGAACACTTTGGACAAGATCATCACTTTGCAAGCTTGGGTAAGTATTTATTCTTGTGATTTAGCATATTATATGCATGAAGTATTGTGTATATCATGATGGTTGTGTTGGAAAGGTTGAATAGGACACTTTTGCCCTTTGGTAAAAGATGTGCCATTTTGTGAATTAAACTTGAAAAGTGACTTGTGGTTTTGATGAAAGTGCATGGTATGTATGAAATACCAACATGTATGGTGTGATTATATTTCTAAACTTTTTATTTTCCATAAGTGTAAATTATGGGATTTTGGCCGATATGTGCTATGAGGTGTATTAAGGTGACTTGATGGATTCTTTGTGATATGGTGTGAATGAGAAAGTGTAAAGAAGATGCTTTGATGCGAAATGCTATTGGTTATGATGTTTGGTCAATGATGGCATGTTGTAGTATTTTTGGAATGGTCATGCCGAAATTTCATTGTAAAGGGGGAAATGACGTTATAGACAATTATGTAACTTTTGTCGTCTTTTGCACTTGTAAGGTGGTTAGATGTTGACGTAAACTCCATTTTGTACTTGTATTGTAGAGTAAGGGGCTGGATCATTATATTCATTAGGATTGTGGATTCTTATTGAGAGGCTAAGGTATGTAAGGTTATTTTTGTCCGTATCTTTCTGTAGCACATATTGCTCCCTTTGCCATTGTACTTGTACCTATGTCGAAATGTTCCAAAGTATCTCATGTCAGGTTGGTTACCTATATATATATATATATTTATTCATGTGTCTCTTGTACATTGAACATTGTCCCAAAATTCCAATAATGCGATAACCAACAATGTTTCAATTTCATAACTAAAGATTAAAGTATTGTTGTAAAGATAAGTTATGTGTTCTTGGGTGGTATCCCAGGGGTGGAAGGAACACCTAGCATGGGTCGATCCCAATATTACGGGTGGTATCCCAGGGGTGAAAGGAAAGCCTAACATGGGTCGATCCCGATATATATATTGATGAGGACCGTATCCCAGGGGTTAAAATGCCTAGCATGGGTCATCCTCTTTTACCACTGATCAGTTGGTCCCGGGCATGATATGATTATTGTTGATATTGAGATGATAAAGGAAATAAAGAATGTAATGTACATGATTCCACACGTATGGAATGTTGGTTTATCTATATTGTCTATTCTCTTATCTTTGAGTTACTTTGATGTTCTCACTTATTGGTACAATTTCTTATAGCCTTACATACTCAGTACATTCTTCGTATTGACCCCCTCGGGGGAATTTACCTTACTTGCTGCAGGCACAGGTACTAGTAGGCCTCCACTGTAGGTTGCGGATCATTTGCGGACATTTGGTAAGCTCCAGTTGGTTCGGGGCTTTCCGAGTCTTATATGTACATTTGTTTTGGTCTTGTGTATATGTATAGAGCGGGGTGTGTCCCGACTCTAGGATGGTTTTGGTTGTGCATCTGTAAAGGCTTTGTAGATATTGTGGGTCAAATGAAAGGAGTGTAATGGACATATGTTTTGTCTTGATGACCCTAACGGTCAAGTTTCATATTTCTTATATATTTTTCATAACTTCCACTATTGGCTTCTTATTTCTATTTGTGGTGGTGATGACTATTGCGAGGTCTGTGTATGGGTGTTTAGGGATGAAGATTGGTTCTCTCGGGCCTCATCGGCTTCGGGTGCCATGTCCGTCCCGTTGGAACTCGGGGCATGACAGAAAGTTGTCGCGCTTTGCGCGATTGTGAAATACATGAGGAGTTGATCTTTTCCTATTAATTATCAATAACTTTAAAATAATTATTTTTTTTTTTTTTTTTTTTTTTTTTTTTTGTAGAAACTAAAAAATTGTATTTCAGATTATAACAGAAGGTAGAAGTTTAAAGAAAAAAACATGTATGTTGATGGAAAAGGGAAAGCAGATAGCACTTGAAGAGACAATTAGCTTAGAGTAGAAATAAGATAAGAAAATATCATGAAATGGTCTTCAGGAATATAAATTGGCTTTTCAATTAATAATGAAGAAATTAATGGAAATTAAATGCATTAATTAATATAATTATATAAGTGCATCAATTGTCATAAAAGTATTTTAAAAACTGGGAAGTGGGAAGAACTGTTTTTTTTTTTTTCCCAAGGAGAAGAATTGATAAATTCAATAGCAAAAAGTGTGATAAATAACGCGAGGAAGTGGAAGAGTTTAATAACGTGTGATAACTATGTAACCACGATGTACATTAAACACGTTGTATGTAATTTCTAATAATGTAGAAATTAATGGAGAGTTTTTATTTAATTTTAAACAATTTCTTAAGCTGAAAATAAGAGAAAATAGCCAAAAAAAATTCACAAAAAAGATAAAATATGAATGGAGGCCATAGAGAGGTGCCACATCACCTTTTTTATGACTTTCTTTTATATTATATATAGATATAGATATAGATTACATAAAAAGATATTTCAATCAAGATAAAGTAATCAAAGTTTCAATGTCTAATGTTTAATTCTATACTAATACTAGGTTGTATATGTGTTAGTCTTTTAATAATATATATAATTATTTATGTAACTATATACTTCGATATAGTATTCAGTATTTCGGTATGTTATTTGTAAATACCAAATACCGTACCGAATATGCCCACCCCTACTGGTTGCTAACGTGCTATGAAAAAAAAGGGCAATCTCATGCACTAAAACTCCCGCTATGTGCAGAGTCTGAAAAAAGGCCGGACCACAAAGGTCTATTTATCAAATTATGTTCAATTAAGCCATGGACGGCTAGAATGTCTAGTTTTGCGATTGAGGCTACGAAAGGGAATCTCGTAAGTGAATATTGTCGTGACATTATGAAATTATTTAAACATGATATATATGGTGGACACTTTGGACAAGATCATCCCTTTGCAAGCTTGGGTAAGTATTTATTCTTGTGATTTAGCATATTATATGCATGAAGTATTGTGTAGACCATGATGGTTGTGTTGGAAAGGTTGAATAGGACACTTTTGCCCTTTGGTAAAAGATGTGCCATTTTGTGAATTAAACTTGAAAGGTGACTTGTGGTTTTGATGAAAGAGCATGGTATGGATGAAGTATCAACATGTATGGTGTGATTATGTTACTAAACTTGTTATTTTCTATAAGTGTGAATTATGGGATTTTTGGCCGATATGTGCTATGAGGTGTTTTAAGGTGACTTGATGGATTCTTTGTGATATGGTGTGAATGAGAAAGTGTAAAGAAGAAGCTTTGTTGCAAAATGCTATTGGTTATGATGTTGGTCAATGTATGGCATGTTGTGGTATTTTTGGTATGGTCATGCCGAAATTTCATTATAAAGGGGGAAATGACGTTAGAGGTAATTATGTAACTTTTGTCGTCTTTGCACTTGTAAGGTGGTTAGATGTTGACGTAAACTCCGTTGTGTGCTTGTGTTGTAGAGTAAGGGGCTGGATCATTATATTCGTTAGGATTGTGGATTCTTATTGAAAGGCTAAGGTATGTAAGGTTATTCTTGTCCGTATCTTTCTGCCGCACATATTGCTCCCTTTGCCATTGTACTTGTACCTATGTCGAAATGTTCCAAAGTATCTCATGTCAGGTTGGTTACCTATATATATTTATTCATGTGTCTCTTGTACATTGAACATTGTCCCAAAGTTCCAATAACGCGATAACCAACAATGTTTCAAGTTCATAACTAAAGAATGAAGTAATGCATACTTGTTTAAGTACGGGTAGTAGCTCAAAGGGGCGAAAGCCTAGCTAGAGACGATCCCGATGTATCACGGGTGGTAGCTCAAAGGGGCGAAAGCCTAGCTAGAGACGATCCCGATTGATTATTGGACACAGGGGGTAGCCCAAAGGGGTGAAAACCTAGCTAGGGCCGAACCTGCTTTATTGATTTATGGGTGGTAGCTCAAAGGGGCATAAGCCTAGCTAGAGACGGTCCCAATATTGTTATTTACCACTGATTAGTTGGTCCCGGGCATGATGTGATTATTGTTGATATTGAGATGAATAATAAAGAATGCAAAGTACATGGTTCCACACATATGGAAATGTTGGTTTATCTATATTGCCTATTCTCTTATCTTTGATATACATTGGTGTTCTCACTTATTGATACAGTTTTCTTATGGCCTTGCATACTCAGTACATTCTTCGTACTGACCCCCCTCGGGGGAATTTACCTTACTTGCTGCAGGCACAGGTACTAGTAGACCTCCATTGTAGGTTGCGGATCTTTTGCGGACATTTGGTGAGCTCCAGTTGGTTCGGGGCTTTTCGAGTTTTCTATGTACATTTGTTTTGGTCTTGTGTATATGTATAGAGTGGGGTGTGTCCCGACTCTAGGTTGGTTTTGGTTATGCATCTGTAGAGGCTTTGTAGATGTGGTGGGTCAGACGAAAGGAATGTAATGAACTTATGTTTTGTCTTGATGGCCCTAATGGCCAAGTTTCATAACTCTCATATATGTGTCATAACTTCCGCTTTTGGCATTTTTATATTTATTTGTGGTGGTGATGACTATTTATGGATGAAGATTGGTTCTCTCGGACCTTGTCGGCTTCGGGTGCCATGTCTGTCCCGTTGGAATTCGGGGCGTGACACTATTATATTATACGCAGTCTTAGCTTGCATTTCTATCAGAGGCTGTTTCAATGACTTGAACTCGTGACTTCCTGATAACATGACAACAACTTTACCAGTAACTATTCTGGAACTGAAATAAGTAATCAAGCACAAAACACCATGATACAAATTTTTGTACCATGATTATTACTTTTCTTATTACATCATATCACCTTAATTAAGGGAAGTCTTGGAGTAATTATTTAAGTTGTTGTCATGTGACTAGAAGGTCATGGGTTCAAGTTATGAAAACAAACTCTTGCAGAAATGTGGGGTTAGGTTGCGTACAATAGAGTCCGGCGCCAAAAAGGACACTTTTTCAACACTATGTCCCAAAACGGACACTCTCTAAAGTCACATGCCAAAGGGGACACTTAGTTAAAGTCACATGCCAAAGGGGACACTAAGTCCAGTGGCTGATGAGCTGTATAAACCTCCTTAACGGCCGTTTGCATAACTGAAAAAAAATAAAAAATTAAGGGGTTCGCCCAGTTCAGGGCGAACTTCATTTCTATAAAAAATAAATAAAAATTATATTTTGCCAAGCATTGGGCGAACTACATTTTCTCATTTTTCATAGTTTTCCAGGTAGTGGACGAACTACATTAAAAAAAAATTATAGTTTGCCAGTTAGTGGGCGAACTACATTTAAAATAAATTATAGTTTACTCATATAATAATCAAACATAGTTTTTTCTATTTTTATATTCATTAAAAGTTTAAAATCTTCACTTCACATATGATGCATATCACAATTATTCTCAAGAATATAAAGTTTTCACATAAATTAAAAGGGACGGAAGAGTAAAAATACAGTTTTCTGAGTTTTTTTCTTCTTCAAATAAATAGAAAAAAATATGTAAAATCGTAATAATAAAATTTTAATAGTGTATTTGGATGAAGTTTATGGTGAAGTTTTCTTCCTTACAGTGATGTTGCTTCTAGTTTTTATAATTACCTCGTCATCGTGAAAGCTGAAAAATTGTTCATGGTTTGCCCATCGATGGGCAAACTACAATTTTTTTTTAATGTGGTTCGCCCATCTATGGGCAAACTACAATTTTCTTTAATGTAATTCGCCCATTACTTGGCAAACTATGAACAATGAGGTTTGTTGTTTTGTTTCATGGTAGGAACTTTTTTCTTTTTTTAAAAAAATGAAAATGTAGTTCGTCTAATGCTTGACAAACTATAACTTTTTTTTATATAGAAATGGAATTCGCCCGGAACTAGGCGAACTCCTTAATTTTTTTTTCAATTATGTAAACGACCGTTAAGGGGGTTTATACAGTTCGCCAGCCACTGGGCTAAGTGTCCCCTTTGGCATGTGACTTTTGAGAGTGTCCGTTTTCGGACATAGTGTTGAAAAAGTGTCCCTTTTGACGTCGAACTCCGTACAGTAAAGCCTTGTGGTTCGGCCCTTCCCCGAACCCTGTAAATAACGAAAGCTTTAATACACCAGGACACCCTTTTAATAAATTAGATCGGCAACTTTAATTTTATCGTAATTTATATTACTCTACTCTATTCAAATCTTACTTGTGAGATTACATTGCAAATATTGTTATTGTAATTCACATAGTAATGAACAAATTAAGCGGACATATAATTGACAGCTTGTACATTCTTTTTGTCCAAATGCTTTAGATTCCAATTTCATTATTATTAATATTTAATAAACTCACTTAGTCAAGTCCTTGTTTCGACATTTAAAAGTTTTATATAAAAATATACGTTGTATATATATGCAATTATAAAGTATTTATATAATCGATTTGATTTGATTTTTTATTTATTTTTTTGAAAATACATATAAGGTACATTGCTAATATATTTATTATTGTTCTATGTTGGACCAGTATACCTTTTTTTTTAATGGAAGGACTAAAAATAGCAAGTAGACACTATGTTATTAATATATAATTTAATATTAATACTCTCTTCGTTTCAAAATACTTGACCCTCTTTCTAACTTGGTTTGTTTGAAAATACTTGTCCAAGTTATAAAATCAATACTATTTTGAGCATTCATTTTCAATTTTACCCCTAATATTATATTAAGTATCATACTAGTTTCAAGGCTATTAAATGAATATAAAGAGTCAATTCTTGGTTTCTACTCTCACCATCATTGTTTAATCGGAAAAGGGTCAAAAATACCCTTAAAGTATTAGAAAAGGCTCAAAAATACCCTTCTTCCACCTATTGGCTCAAAAATGCCCCTCCATCCACCTATTTGGATCAAAAATGCCCTTAAGGTTAAATTTAAGCTCTAAATTGCCCCTCCTTTTAACATATGGAATAAATGAATTTTTAAATTAAATATGTGACATTATTTTTATTGTTTCACATATAATTAGACTCAAATTCATTCACAATCCTACCCATTAGCTCAAACCCAATTTAAAAACCCACCATTTCTCCATCTTCCTCCAACCTATGTTTGTTACAACCTCGTGTTTCTGCATACTCTTAAATTAATTAATTCCAATTCTCATTCTCCCTCTTTTCACATTCAAATGAAACTTAACCCTCAGTTTCTCAATACCCTTTTCTTTTCCTGCCTTATTTTTCTATTCTAAAAATTTATTCTTTGACTATTTCTTCGTAAATCAGTTATTTCATTATTTTAGTTTCTTCATATTATATTCGTTGAAATAAAAAAGTATGAAGGGAATATTGGAAATCCACTAGCTTTGAAACAAAGGAACAATTAATTTTATTTTTTTTTAAAAAAAAAGTAAAAAAGAAAAACAACATAAAGTGGATATAAGGTGATCCATTTGGATTCTTGTTTGTAAATTGCTCACTTATTTAAAATCTGCTTACGTTTTTGATAAACATGCTTCGTGTCGGTCTTTTAATTGGGTTTGAGTTAATGGGTAGGATTGTGAATGAATTTGAGTCTAATTATATGTGAAACCATAAAAACAATGCCACATATTTAATTTAAAAATTTATTTATTCCATATGTTAAAAGGAGGGGCAATTTAGAGCTTAAATTTAACCTTAAGGGCATTTTTGATCCAAATAGATGGATGAAGGGGCATTTCTGAGCCAATAGGTGGAAGGAGGGTATTTTTGAGCCTTTTCTAATACTTTAAGGGTATTTTTGACCCTTTTCCGTTGTTTAATTATTAGAGTACAAGGGTAAATTGGTAAAAATATTCCTTCAATAATTACGTTCTTAAGGGACGTGCTAAGTCTAAAGGGGCCAAGTATTTTGAAACGGAGGGAGTATTATTTTGAGAATATATTAAACCAAATGACTCTAGGTATATACTCCCTCCGTTCCAAAATACTTGACCCTCTTTCTAATTTGGTTTGTTTCAAAATACTTGTCCAAGTTATAAAATCAATACTATTTTGAGCATTCATTTCCAATTTTACCCCTAATATTATATTAAGTATCACACTAGTTTCAAGGCTATTAAATGAATATAGAGAGCCAATTCTTGGTTTCTACTCTCACCATCATTGTTTAATTATTAGAGTACAAGGATAAATTGGTAAAAATATACCTTCAATAATTACGTTCTTAAAGGACGTGCTAAATCTAAAGGGGCCAAGTATTTTGGAACGGAGGGAGTAGTACTTAGCTATTTTATCCGTTTTGCAGTAATAATTTTACTGCCTTAGTGTCAGTCTCTGTGTCAGCCTACATCAATAAATATTCCTTTATTTTTGTCCTTTTAATTTTGTTAATAGGAGGTAATTTTCTTTCTTTCTTCTTAAACATTTTATAATTTTATACTTATGAGTTATGGGATAATGATTATTCTTAATGCAAGTTTAATCTTCTCAGCTTTTCCACACAATCCATATGAATTGTATTGTTTTAAAATTTTGATCTTACCAATTTTTTCATTTTGCGATTATGGGTTGTCTTGTTTTTAATTTGATTTTCTTTGGTTTCCTCTCAGGTATATCTCAAGGAAAGTATTGAGGCTAACAAACAAGTGGCAGGTTATTTTTTTTTTTCTCAAATTTATCAATGATGTTGATAATAATTTATTTTATCAACATCATTGTTATTTACGTTTTTATAAGATTTTATTTTAATTTTCATGATTTAATTTTTAATTTTTTTGGGTTGTTAATTTACATAGGAATCAAAAAGTTCACGCAATTTGACTTTCAAAAAGTGAAATGTCACAACTAAAAGAGAAGGGAGGGGTATCAAAATTATTCAACAATTTACGTGTTATATCAAAGTTACCACTAAATAATTCATGCATGAGTTACGGAAACTAAAAGCCTCTTATTCTCGCAAACTAAAAGGATATCTCACTTTTGTGTACTGGAGTGATGAGTGTTAGTTAAAAGTTGTTGAAAACTTGAAAATCTGATACTCCCTCCGTCCATCAATAGTTGTCCACTATTGATAAGTCATTTTCATGAGTTACAGATGAGTATTCTGCAATTTGTAAGTTGTAAATTTAAAACAATATTCAACTTGTTTTCTTAAATAGGAAGGATATCAAATACTTTTTGTAGTTTTGTATCCTTTGCGTAAGTATGACATACAGTGACAAAGTTTAAATTATATGTCTACATTTTTTTTCTTTTGTTTCCTTCGTCTACATAAATTAAAGTTATCTCGCTATATGCACAACTGGCAACTCTTTAATATGTATTTTGGAGATTCCTTCAGATATACACCATTCAAAGGATTATATGGGAGGAATTCTCTCATACTATTTACAAAATACAATTTTTTAGTTTCTACAAAAAAAAAAAAAAAAAAAAAAATTAATTATTTTAAAGTTATTGATAATTAATAGGAAAAGATCAACTCCTGATGTATTTCACAATCGCGCGAAGCGCGGCAACTTTCACTAGTTGATTAATAAAAGGAGTTGTTTGTACTTTCTTTTGAATGTATATTTCTACATGTGTAATGTGTTAGTATGATACAATTGAATTTTTTTTGAAAAGTCGAAGTCATAATATTCTATTAGATGAGTATATATTGTCGAAGTTGAATAAACTATGGTTATCGATTTATTATACCGCAAAATATCAAAACTGAACTTCAAAGTATGGTAATGGTACAGTATTTTTAAAAATCGAATACTGAAATTACTGTACCAAAATTTCAAATACTAGTACTCCCTCCGTCCCATTTTAGTTGGGCACATTTCATTTTCCAGGATAATTAAGAAATCATAAATAGAGTGATGCTTTTTGCTATTTTATCCTTTATCCAGATTGATGATATTCATTGGGTATAAGAATAGATGTTGAAATTGTAATTAATTGTAGGTGTAAAATGAGAAAAAAAAATTTAATTAATTCTATCTTGATTTAGTAAGTGATCAATTAATATGAGATATTTATTTTTAGTAAGATGATCAATTAAAATGGGACGGAGGAAGTAAGTATCCAATAACCTAGTGGGAATTAATATCAATGTTCAGTAATCAACGCCACACATGGTGGTTATTAATGTACTTTAAAACGAAAGTAGCATATATAATTAATATAACTTTATTTATACTCTTTTAGTTAATTCACATTATGACAAATTGTAGACCGTTAGGGCTAGATTTGTTTAACTAGTTAGTCTACATAATTCTAGATTTGAACAAAATTGTTAACGTAGTATGAACAAAATTGTTCTCTAATTTATGTTTCAACACCTATCAGTTGCGTTAGATCGATGAATAGGATATTATTACCCTAATTAAAAAGTATTTAGACTAGCATTATTAAATATATACCTCTTACGCCCAAACGCTTCGGGATTTATGTCTCGTTCCGTGTTAGATAAAACCGTATATACTGGTTGTAATGATGTTGAAAAATGAGTGAGGCAACTATCGTGGTTCATGAATTAATAAGGGATTTAAGTTATATTTACTGACAGTTATATATGTTAGCTTTTCCCTCTTACTCTTTAATATCATCATAATGTTTTTACTATCGCTCTAAATCGTATATAAAATAGTTGTATATTTAGATTTTTCTATTCTATTCTACTGAAGATTTTTTATGGTTAAGCTTCCTTAAAATGTGAAATTTGTAATCTTGAAAATAATATAAATGCTCGTTTTTAAAGATAAAAGTGACCTTATACTGACAATATACATAAGTTATACTAATAAAAATAAGTTTCTCTTTTTATTTAGAGTAGATATATAGGAGTTATACCAAAATACTTTTTATTTTTCCAGTTGTATATATTTAGTCTATGTTCTATGATTTGTTAATGTGTATTTCATCTCGATTTCATGTGCTTCTTCCATCTTTATCTAATTACACATCGAAATAGCTTGTTTATTAGGTTAAAAAAATTGATACCTTTTATTGTCATTAATTATGTAAAAAATTAATTAGAATATATCATGCAGGTGGTTCTTTTAATTAATTCACTTATATATTGGAATTTTATATCTGGCTTTCAAATAATGCTGAAAAAATGATCATTATTTGCAATAATTTTTGCAGCATTATTTAAAACATTTGTCAAGTTGTCTCTGATTATTAATATCCCATGCTATAGTTCTGTGTATTAGAAATTAAAACAAACACAAATTATGAAACACTTTTGTATTATATTAACAAAGATTAGTATCAACATAGGTTGTGGTAGAATGTTAGAATCCCTCAACTTTTAACCAGATGCCTCAGGTTTGAGACCATGAGAATGAAGAAAAATATCCTGTTGGGGCGGGGGGTGGGGAGGTCGCTCCCACAAATGAGCCTTGCAATTTAGTCAGCCACAATTTGGGTGCCGATATAATTTGAAGAATTTTGTAGGTTCATTGATCAAGGTCGTTTGGTGGAAGAACTTTATAAGTTTGCAAAAATTGAAGATGCAGATCAAGAAATTGATTATTTGTGGAAACATATCAATTGATCGAACTTTTGATAAAGGAAAGAGATTTTTTGTGTGAATCACTCACATATTCTTCTGAATTATATGTATCCGCGGGATTAATATGGAAAAACAGTAGGAATATGCAAGAACAAACAATTTTTATAATGAATTTCCTGGAAACTTCTATAGTCAGGAGAATATATAGAATTGTGATCAATAAAATATTAAGTGAGAAAACAAAAAAAATAAAGAAGAAGAAAAATTAGTATAATAATGATGTACAAATAATTTATTGCTCCACTTGAATAATTTAAAGATTTAATTCTTAGCACGGCATGAAAGATTCCTCAATATCACATGGACATACATTTTTTTTGCTTTAATTGCTTATAATATATTTGCTTATAGTGTATTATTGATTATATATTTCGTATTATTGATTCTATGCAAAATGTAATGTACCTATGTAGGGACTAAAATATAGCAACCAAATATAATTTTATTGTTGTATAATTTGGACTATTTAACCAAATGACCTTTAGTATTGATATATATGTTTCGTGGATCTCTCATACTGACATGACTAACAACTTAACAACAACAACATAACCAATGAATTACCACATGTCTTTCAATAATTGCATGACATGTTCTTTCCATTTTCTAGATAATTTGTTTTATCGTTTCTTAGGTTAATTAATAAAGATTGTACTATCGTAAGTAGATAGTACAATCTAGTAATTAATAATAAATTATTATTTGATGATGTTGTTGCCCACATACCAATACTTGTTTTGTCATAGAAACCATCATGAAGGGAGCCTTGGAGTAACTGGTAAAGTTGATGCCATGTGACAAGGAGGTCACGGGTTCAAGCTTTGGAAACAGCCCCTTGCAGAAATGTAAGGTGAGGCTGCATACAATAGATCCTTGTGATCGGGCCCTTCTCCGGACCCTGCGCATAGCGGGAGCTTAGTGCACCGGACTATCCTTTTTCATAGAAACCATCATCTATACTATATTGACATGTTGTGCAGGGGGTTTAGCCAAGTCAACCAGGTTTAAACAATAAAATAGTTGTGCCAATAATAAAATTGGGATGAGGAAGATTCCCAAAACTAAAATATTTTCTTCTGAACAAAGGAATACGCGTAACTTCACATTGTTTTTTCACAATGCATGCCATATGTTGCATTGACTTTAGGAAAGTGGTTTAGGCCTAGGTACATGCAACTATTCAAAAAGCATTTGTGCAAAATTAGTTCTTCAATCCATCTAATATTCAATATATAGCTTCATACATACGTGCTGCTATATAATGATCCCTTAGCTATTATACATTAGCAACAGTCTTAACTTCAATTTGTTTGGTTCAATAATGGAGCCAACAAATTTAAGAGGGACTAGTTTGAGAGAAGGAATAACTAAGAGAAATAGTTTGAGAGAGAGCTTAAGTTTAAGGATTAACAGTATTAATAACCCTTTGTGGACTAACAATGGTGTGGATGCTTTTAATCGTTCATCGAGAGACCACGAAGATGATGAAGAGGCTCTTAAATGGGCAGCTCTCGAAAAACTTCCAACATTTGATCGTTTAAGAAAAGGTCTCTTGTTTGGATCACAAGGTGCAGCTGATGAAATTGATATACATGATATTGGTTTTCAAGAAAGGAATAAGTTGCTTGAAAGGCTTGTGAAAGTTGCAGATGAGGATAATGAGAAGTTCTTGTTGAAACTCAGGCAAAGAATTGACAGGTACCTATTAATTGTGATTAAATTTTAGCAATGTTTGACGTGTTTAGTTTAGGTTCAATGTTTGTTAGGAGTTTTTAGGACTCGTTAGCGATATATACATTGTTAGAAGATCTAGAGAATTTGTAGTGTTATAGAAACTAATTTTTATACTCCTTCTATAGTTCTGTTTCATTTTATATGACATAATTTGAATGTGTATGGAGATTTAGAAAGAAAAACTTTTGAACTTGTGGTCTTAAATATATCGTAAGATGGCTATATGACTTTTGAAACTCGTGTCTTAAACATGTCATATAACCTGTGTGGCTATAAAAGTTTCTCACCAAAAGTAGAATGAAAAGCTTATTAAAGTTTGGTTGTTTCTAGATAAAAAAATGTGTTATTCTTTATGGAACAAACTGGAATGGAGGGAGTAAAATTTGACTGAGACATATGTAAACGGAGCGGCATGGATAATGAGGATTCACATAGTCAATCTAACTTGCTTAGAATTAAGACGTAGTAGTTGTTGTACTGTAGTTTATCTAAGACAGTTTTTTTTTGTCTAATATTTATTTATTTAAAGGGGAGCCTTATAGTAACTGGTAAAGTTGCTGCCATGTAACCAAGAGGTCACGGGTTCAAGCCTTGGAAACAGCCTCTGGCAGAAATGCAAGATAAGGTTGCGTACAATACACCCCTGTAATGGGGGCCTTCCCCGAACTCCGTGCATAGTGGTAGCTTTAGTGCACCGGGCTGCCTTTTTTTATTTATTTATACGGGCTTAAAGGGAGCGACAGGGAGGATGATGATGATACATATAGTCAATCCGACTTGCTTAGAATTGAGACGTAGTTATTGTTATGCTGTTGTTTATCTAAGACAATTTTTTTTGTATAATATTTATTTATGACGGGCTTAAAGGGAGCGACAAGGATGATGATGATGATTCATATAGTCAATCCGACTTGCTTAGAATTGAGAAGTAGATATTGTTATATTGTTGTTTATCTATGACTAGTTATTTTTTCCCTTGATTAAGTGATTCGACATTTCTTTTTTCTTCTTACAGAGTTGGGATAGATTTGCCAGAAATAGAAGTAAGATATGAGCATCTGACTATTGAAGCAGATACATATGTAGGAAGTAGAGCTTTGCCTACATTTACCAACTTTATGACTAATTTTCTTGAGGTAAAAAGTCTAAAAGAAAATCTTTGATTTCAAATCTCAATTATCTTTAACAAAATGGATGTTTGTAAGTAACTTTTCTTCTTTTGGTTTCATAGACAATGTTGAACTCTCTCCATATCCTACCGAGTCGAAAGAGGAAGCTCACCATTCTTAATGATGTGAGTGGTATCATTAAGCCTTGCAGAATGACTTTGCTTTTAGGACCTCCAAGTTCTGGCAAAACTACTTTATTATTAACTTTGGCCGGAAAGCTCGACTCTGCCCTTAAGGTAACACCATTTTTACCGGTCTAACAATCAATATTTGCTTACCGTCAGTGCATAGAACTTAAACTCCAAACTGAATTTTTTTAAATGGAAATCAGGTTACTGGAAAAGTGACATATAATGGACATGAAATGAATGAATTTGTGCCCCAAAGAACAGCTGCTTATATTAGCCAGTATGATTTACACATTGGAGAAATGACTGTGAGAGAAACCTTGGAATTCTCTGCCAAATGCCAGGGAGTCGGCTCGCGTTATGGTTAGCATTTCTTTCCTTTTTTTTAATTTTTTTAAAAAATCTTGATTATATTTCCAACTTCTTCTTCAGTAAAAAAGCTATTAGAAGCGCTTACCATCATGCTAAAAGCTATAGCATATAGCAAGCACACAACTTTATTTCTTAACTAGGCCCACCAAGCAAGCACCATGTTCGATAATGTCTCCGACCTGGGCCACCGCTGCCCTTCATGGGCGTTGCCATAGGCAGGATATTCGCATTACCCAACAATCCCCCTCCCAAAACGTGTCACATGTAGCATGTTTCTCTTGGGAATCGAATCTATGACCTTGACTTTGATACCACTTGTTAGGATCAAACGCTTACCATCATGCCAAAAACTATAGCTTATTAGACCAAGGCGGCAACTTTATTTCTTAACTAAGCCTACCAAGCAAGCGCCATGTTCTATCATGACTCAGACCCCCGCCGTCCCAGCCCCTCATGGGCCTTCCATAGACAGGATGTTGGCATTACCCAACAAAAGTACTTCGTGTGGAAATTTAACTTACGTAGATGATATATTGATTGAAGGGGAGCCTTGGAGTAACTGGTAAAGTTGCTGCCATGTGACCAGGAGGTCATGGGTTCAAGCCTTGAAAACAGTCTCTGGCAGAAATGCAAGGTAAGGCTGCGTACAATACACCTTGTGGTGGGGCCCTTCCCCGGACACCGTGCATAGCGGTAGCTTTATTGCACCAGGCTTCCCTTTTAGATGATATATTGATTGATGTTTCATGGAGATTTTTTGCAGATATGTTGGTTGAACTGTCAAGAAGAGAGAAAGCAGCTAAAATCAAGCCAGATCCTGATGTTGATATCTTCATGAAGGTATGCAATTTGCAAGTAATTTGTAGAAGATTTCTTTTCTCCAAAACAGATGCTTATAACCTTAATTTTTTTGTGAGAATGTAGGCATTAGCAACAGAGGGACGAGAAGCCAGTTTTGTTACAGATTACATTCTGAAGGTAACAAATATTTTGTCTAAATTTTCGACGATCAGAAGACGGAAGAAAATTTGATAACTAAGTGATTTGTGTATTCTGTCTGCAGCTTTTGGGGCTAGATATTTGTGCAGATACTATGGTGGGAGATGAAATGATTAGGGGTATTTCAGGAGGACAAAAGAAGCGCGTGACAACGGGTGAAATGCTCGTTGGACCGTCAAAGGCACTTTTCATGGATGAAATCTCAACTGGATTGGATAGTTCCACTACTTACTCAATAGTGAACTCTCTAAGACAAACTGTGAAAATCTTGAACGGAACTGCCGTGATATCTCTTTTGCAGCCAGCACCCGAGACGTACAACTTGTTTGACGACATTATTCTGCTATCAGATGGGAAAATTGTTTATCATGGCCCTCGAGATGATGTCCTTGTCTTCTTCGAGTCCATGGGGTTCAAATGTCCTGATAGAAAAGGCGTGGCTGACTTCTTGCAAGAAGTATGACTCACAATAAAATTGTCAAGCACTGATCTATTTTCCCCTCTGATGGTGAAAATTTAAATTCGTTGCAGGTGACTTCACAGAAGGATCAAGAGCAATATTGGATGAGGAGGGATGAAACTTACCGGTTTATCACGTCAAAAGAGTTTGCTGAGGCATATCAATCATTCCATGTTGGGAGGAAACTCGGGGATGAGATTGCAGCTTCATATGACAAGAGCAAAAGCCATCCAGCTGCTTTGTCAACACAAAAGTACGGTATAGGGAAGAAACAACTCTTAAATGTCTGCACTGAAAGAGAATTCTTACTAATGAAGAGGAACTCATTTGTTTACATATTCAAGTTCATTCAGGTGACAACTTAGTCTATAAATACATTAAGTTTTCAAGTCTCCGTCATATTTGCTTGCAAGTACTAATGCCTCGTGGTTTTGATCTGCTTACAGCTTTCAATTATGGCACTCATAACAATGACCCTCTTTTTCCGAACTGAGATGCACCGTGATACTATAGAAGATGGACTAAAATATGCTGGTGCCCTCTTTTTTATTGTCACCACGATTTTTTTTAATGGACTGTCTGAAATCGCGATGACAATTTACAAACTTCCTATCTTCTACAAGCAAAGGGACCTTCTCTTTTACCCTTCATGGGCTTATGCAATTCCCTCATGGATACTCAAAATCCCTGTACAATTTGTTGAAGTTGGCATTTGGGTGTTCCTCACTTACTATGTCATTGGATTTGATCCGAGCCCTGCAAGGTACGTGAAGAAAAAGATGACACTGTATAAATATCAGGTTAACTTCAAAAGATGATTATTAAACAAGACTCTGTTTTTGCAGATTGTTCAAACATTTCTTGGTACTCGTATTAGTAAACATGATGTCGTCAGGATTGTTTCGCTTCATTGGGGCTGTTGGAAGGACCATGGGAGTTGCTAATACATTTGGAGTATTTGTTCTGCTTTTACAATTTGCATTGGGTGGATTCGTTCTTTCACGAGGTATATTTGGTGATTTATGTGTTTGTAGAAGCTTTTATCTTGCTTATACCGACTCCTTTTAACTGTCCACTGCTAATGTTGTAGATGATGTGAAGAAATGGTGGATATGGGGTTACTGGTCTTCACCGATGATGTATTCTATGAATTCAATTCTTGTGAATGAATTTGATGGGAAAAAGTGGAAACAGATTGCACCAAATGGAACTGATTCACTTGGAGTTGTAGTTGTAAGATCTCGAGGGTTCTTCCCAAATGCATACTGGTACTGGATAGGTACCGGTGCACTTATTGGATTCACAATCGTCTTTAACATTTGCTACAGTCTTGCACTCGCGTATCTCAACCGTGAGTATCTTTAGAGTTTCTCCATTTATTTTTCCTTAAATGTGAAAAATATTGAATGTTTAGTTCAATATCTACAGCATTTGGTAAGCCGCAAGCTATGATATCAGAAGGCAATGAAGATGCCAAAACAGCAAGCACTGAGAAAGAAGTGTCCAATAAGAAAAAGGGAATGGTTCTTCCGTTTGAACCGCATTCCATCACCTTCGATGAAGTTACATACTCTGTTGATATGCCTCAGGTAAATAGCTGGGAATTTTTATGGATAAAAATTAGTGATGCTAATCCTTAATTTACTTACCAATGATATTTTCAGGAAATGAAATATCAAGGTGCCACTGAAGATAGATTGGTACTTCTGAAAGGTGTATGCGGAGCTTTCAGGCCTGGTGTTTTGACAGCTTTGATGGGAGTTAGTGGCGCTGGAAAAACAACTTTGATGGATGTATTGGCCGGAAGAAAAACAGGAGGATATATTGAGGGTAGTATCAAGATCTCTGGCTATCCGAAGAAGCAAGAAACATTTGCACGTATATGTGGATATTGTGAGCAGAATGATATCCATTCACCTTATGTTACAGTTTATGAGTCATTAGTATACTCAGCTTGGCTCCGTTTATCTCATGAAATTGATGAAAAGACCAGAAAGGTTGGGTTCTCTAAAAACTTTCCTTCCATAACATGAATCTCTCACCTAAAAATCAGTTAAAACACAACAAAGGTCAAAATCATATTAGACATTTTCTATATTATTATCCTTGTGCAGATGTTTGTTGAGGAAGTTATGAACCTTGTGGAGCTTACACCATTAAGATCAGCTTTAGTTGGTTTGCCAGGAGTCAACGGTCTCTCAACCGAGCAACGCAAAAGGTTGACCATTGCAGTGGAACTAGTGGCAAACCCCTCTATCATTTTCATGGATGAACCAACTTCGGGGCTGGATGCAAGAGCTGCTGCAATTGTGATGAGAACGGTTAGGAACACAGTTGACACAGGAAGAACCGTTGTTTGTACCATCCATCAGCCTAGTATCGACATTTTTGAAGCCTTTGATGAGGTGAATTTAATAAATGTGTTTTCTTTCTCTTTTGAAATCAAATACTGATATAAAACCACTCTGCAGCTATTTCTAATGAAACGAGGAGGAGAAGAGATATATGTTGGTCCATTGGGTCGCCATTCTTGCCATTTGATCAAATACTTTGAGGTACGTTTTCTAAGTGAATAAATGAGCTACCTTTTTCGAGTTAATGTGATCAAATACCAAACTAATTCATCTTGTATTCAGTCAATGCCTGGGGTTAGTGAAATACAAGATGGCTACAATCCAGCAACTTGGATGTTAGAAGTCACAACCCCGGCACAGGAAATGACGTTGGGGGTTGATTTTGCTGACTTATACAAGAAATCAGATCTTTACAGGAGGAATAAAGCATTGATTAGTGAACTGAGTGTGCCTCGCCATGGTACAAAAGACCTGCATTTCGACAATCAATACTCACAACCATTTTGGACCCAATGTATGGCATGCCTTTGGAAGCAACATTGGTCATACTGGCGTAATCCTGCTTATACTGCAGTCAGATATATCTTTACAATCTTCATCGCCTTGGCCATTGGGACAATGTTCTGGGATCTTGGTACTAAAGTGTATGTTCAAGCTTATGATGAAACGATTCCTCATATAATTTGGAAAATAATTCTGGTTCTTAGTGCTAAAAGCTTTTTCTCTTTTGGTATAGGGGAAAGAGCCAAGATCTATTTAATGCTATGGGATCAATGTATGCTCCTGTTTTCTTCATTGGTTTTCAAAATGCATCATCAGTGCTGCCTGTTGTTGACGTTGAGCGTACAGTATTTTACAGAGAAAGGGCAGCTGGAATGTATTCTGCCATCCCCTATGCCTTTGGACAAGTAAGCAGAGGATTTAACTTCTTATAAGCCAATTTCCGGTTTAAGAAGTCTAACAAACAATAATTCTAATTTGCAGGCTTTCATTGAATTGCCGTATGTCCTTGTGCAAGCTGTTACCTATGGTGTTATTGTCTATGCTATGATTGGATTTGAATGGACAGCAACCAAGTTCTTTTGGTACCTGTTCTTCATGTATTTCACTCTCTTGTACTTCACCTTCTACGGTATGATGACCGTTGCTGTTACCCCAAATCAAAATGTCGCGCTAATTGTCTCAATTTTCTTCTATTCAATGTGGAATCTTTTCTCAGGATTTATTGTTCCACGACCAGTAAGTTCATGAAACATTTCCATTTTGTTACATGAAAATCAATTTAGAGCTCGAAAATGATGACATGTTTTCATTGTTTTTCAACAACAGCTTATGCCCATATGGTGGAGATGGTATTATTGGGCTTGTCCTGTTGCCTGGACTTTGTATGGTTTGCTTGTATCACAATTTGGAGACCTCCAAAACAAAATTAGTGATACCGATGAAACAGTGGAACAATTCTTGAGGCGTTACTTCGGGTTCAAGCATGATTTTCTTGGAGTAGTTGCAGTTGTGACAGCTGCATATGCTGTTGTTTTTGCCTTCACATTTGCTTTGTCTATTAAGGTATTCAACTTCCAGAAAAGATAGAAGACCTTACCTGCTGAAGATCCACATGAGGAAAATTGAAGAAAAGATTGATATAATCTAGTATATTCAGGTTCAACTTGAAGAAGTATATATATATTTGTTCTGTTCATGTTGCACTGCGTTACTATGCAATGAAATGATCCATCGATTTGATAAGTTGGTCAGTTTGAATCAATTGTTTGGTTTTCCTTGACGAAAGTGATCCTTTAGATACCCTTCGCTGAATAGTCATACTGTGTATATAGGTCAAATATTACTTCAATACATATATAAATCAACTTAGTTTTTTTTGGCAAAGAAGGAACCATTTTATTTACCAAGTATCTGTACAGTTTAAGCTCCGCAAACAGAAAAAACTAAACTGGGATATCTCATCCCTACATCAAGACTTCTACCTTCATTCTAGACTGTCTAAGGGTACAAATTCAGGCTATCTAGTTTGCTTCTCAATTTACTCTGCATGCTCCCCCTATGGTGCACCTCTTGTATGATAATCTTCACTATTGCATCTTCGCTTCTTTGTTTGTGTTGAAATAGTCTGGTATTTCTTTCTTGTCATATGTAATAGACAGCCCCAACCAGTGTCATTTTGTATATCTCAGCATCAACAATTTTCCCTTTGCAGTAAGCTATAGCACGTACACTCCAACTCACTTTGCCAATTCAGGAATTGCCTTGTTATGCCATGCCAATTTAACAACCTCCTCTGCACTCCTGAAGATATGATGCATTCAAAGAATAGATGTGCACAGTTTCAGTTGAGTCATTACAATGACGGCAGCTATAATCTTCTTCAGTTTAGCACACTTGGGGTGGTAGTTGGGCTCATGTTGTAGCGTTTTCAAAAGTCTTGTGAGATACTCCATAGCTAACCCAAATAGGAATGAGGAGGTGTGTCTCCTTGACTCAATCCTTTCCTGGCCTTAAAGGGTTCAGTTGTTTTATTGAATTTAGACATTACAGAGATTAGAACTTCAACCTCATTGTCACACCACCATTGACTCAAACTACTGGCTAAGGAAAAGTGCAAAACCAAATATAAACCAACATTAACAACATCCATGAACCTAAACAACAAGTATTATTGGATTGAGACATCATTATAAATAGCAGTACTACTTATAAAGATTAGAACTTTGACCTCATCACATTGAAGCAAGGGAAGAATCTTGGGACCCCTCATTCTTACAAGTGGGAATATTCTCAAATTCCTTAGCTGGAAACTTCTCAGACAAAAACCCAACATGGAACTCAACCATATGAGACACCACATCAACATTAATCCCAGTTACAGGCACCCAAACAAACATCTTCTTAGCTTGGATGCCAGAGACATCAGAGACTTCCCCATAACTCAATTTCTCTTTGATTTCTTTATGGTAGTAAACAAGATCTTGAAACTGTACATAACATGAATGTGTGAGTTGAACAGTAAAAGAGCCATCTTTAGGGGAAATAGTGTAGGATTCAACATTATCTGGGAGAAGACCCTTTGGAAGGTTGAAAGAAGGAAGGAGATCATGGATATCAGCTTTGTTTGGATGACTAGGATTGAAGGACAATGAAAGGGTGAAGAAGGAGATGAAAAGGAGAGACAAGAACAAGAGTTGTGACAAGGCCATTGTTGAGGAGTCGAATGATTTGCGATGGAGGCAAAGGAACATAACATAGAGTGTTATTAGCACAGTTTACTAGCACAGTTTGACTTGATATAAAATTTGATTTTTTTTTTTTTGAAATTTGTGTTCTAAAAGACTTCCTGATCATTTATATGAATATAAATTATTTCGTTTACGATGAAAAAAAAAAAAGAATTTTAATGTTAAATTATTTTTAATTATTGAAAGATGACTTCGTTTTGGACGGACTAAGACTACAAGAGATGTGAAAGGCCATTATTGAGGCAGATAGATAGAGAAGGTGAATGATTTGAGATGGAGACGAAGCAAGAGAATAAATAATGGGCCAAATTAGAGGCAAAATATTCGGTTTGGTTCGATTGTCAAAAGTTATCTTTAAATCATGGCCTATATAGATTATAGGTATTCCTTCGTACTCAAGGCTTTTATGTCACGCCTCAAGCTTACATCCTGGACGTGACAGGGCATTTGGAACGAGTGATCCCAAGCGGACTCTTGGCCTGGCAAACTGTTTGTCGCACGTTATTTTTTCAAACTTTGTGATGCTGACAACAATAAGTTTGGAATAAACTACTAAATATATATATATATATATATAAATATAAATCACTGGGTTTTAATATCCACTACTGAATATCATTTTTAAAGGACAACTTGAAAATCCGAAAGTAACACATATATAATGAAGCCTCTAAACATAAACTAAATTAGTCAACCGCGACAAACCCCAGACAACTTTATTTAAACCAACTGTCTAAAAGTCTAAAACTGAGAGGGAACATGACCAATTCCTCTGGATGCAAAGAGGACTCACCACAGGCTGATGATGGAAAGTCTAGCGAAGTGCTTGACTCCGGTCCTGAGTCTGAGGTCCAGAATCTATAAAACGATATAGTGTGAGCGTCAATAATTTGAATGTATTGGTACGTAATAGCGGAATGTAAAACATAAACATTTACCAAATGAAAACTGAAACTGAACAAGGCCATAAAGCCTAAACATGATAACTAGATGAATAAAGAGATGAGAATAGAACTTACTGACTTCTCACAAAGCTAAAGAAATAACGACAATGAGGTAACTGCATCATAAAAATCAGTAAAAAACGTCTAAAACTCAATTAATAAGCTTTATACAACTTTAGACTCAAAACAAGTAGTTTGAGATGCTATCTTAAATAAACTTTCATGTAATCTTTATAAATCATTAGCAATTAAATGGTAGAAAATACTTAGTCTTTCTAAGTTTGGGGGAGTTTCCGATATAAACCATGTGTGCAATATGAGTCCAATGTTTTGCCCATATTGAGAAGAGTCATCCTATACCTTACCAGGGTATAAGACGAAACATAACTTATGGATCCAAATCTGAGCCCGAAGGCTAAAACAGAAGTCGCCCTAACTGCGGACTATCCTATCCTAAGGAGGCAACATAGTTTTGGGGGTATGCGACCTCGGACTCATACTCGTCTAGGTGCTAAATAATCTTTCCAAAATTTATACTATTTGCTCATATTATAAGTCTTTAAGCAATTTTATAAAACCATACTTGACTCAAAATATCGTACCATGAACATATTCATTTCTATGAGCCTTGGCTCTAAATCTTTAGATCTTTACTTAACTTCAACTTTCAAGATATGATATTCTTTTTCTTTTCAAAATATACTATTATACGTACGGGTTTTCGTAATAATTTTATGAACCTGCTGATTTGTAACGTATACTCAAGTAACTATGATTCAATCTCATAAAAACATAAAATAGGCTTTCAATATCATTAATATGACTCATAAGCTCTATATGAAGGAATTTGAAAGTCTTGCAATACAGATTAAATGTACGAGAAGACTCTAACTCACGAAATTGACATATATACTCAAAAAATATTCACGAAATTGTATCAAAATCAAGAACAATGATTAGAGATATTAAATCTTGAAACCTTAACTTTAAATCATGAGTTTAACATGGAACTATGACTCAATTGTGGGGAAAAATAGAGTTTCTCACGAAAGGTGTTGCTCTTATGTACCTCGGAGATGAACTATGGGGAAGAACCCTTTGGATTTGGAGCCCTAGCTTGGTCTTTCTTGAAACTTTGAATGTTTTGAAACCTTGGGAGGATTTGAGAGGAGGATGCTTTTAGTCAATATTAGGGTGAATAGAAAAGTGGGAGATGTTTTAGAAGCGTGGGGGACGATTTAGGTTAAGGAATAGACCAAAAAGCCCCTAACCCTGCATTTCCTTGGTTTGTGTTGGGTTTACGGACGCAAAAGGCATATGCGGCCGCTAACCAGTCCGCATATGCATTCCAGTGTGTCGCTCAACTCGCTACCTTTTTGTAAAATGGTCGTAACTTTCTACTCCGAAATCAAATTAACAAACTACCGGTGACATTGGAAAGAAAACTCAAAGACTTTCATTTGGTAGGTCTTGGGCCGCAAAACTCTTCATATTCTAGGAGTTATGTTCGTTTGAAGTTGACCCTAATAAAATTTTATTCGGAAACTCAATCGCTAAAGAAGCTTTCAACTTAGCTTTGAGCTAGAAGTTCCTTATGACCTTAATTCGTATCCAAAGCTCTTTCCATACTAAAGAATTCATCTTAACACCTATGCCAAATTTAAAATCATCAGATTCGGATCTATACGCATTCGAAGAACTACTCGGATCATAGTTCGAAAATTCAGGGTGTTACGTTTTACCTAAAATTTTGCTCTAATATCTCCAAAAGAAAACTAGGCACGTGCACGAGTATACAAGAAATTGGAGTTTCCATAACAACTTTTTATGGTGATATTTTAATCACTTAAAAGTAAGATTTTTCCGATAACTTTAAAAGGTGGCCATTCATTTGCCACAACTAGTTTTAATGGGTGACTTGATTATTTATCCGTGGCGACAAAGTTGCCACCAAAGATATCTTTTGTGGCAATTTTTTGCAGTCGCCACAATGAGTTTTAGTCACAGGACTTTTCTCAGTGACCCTTGGTTCGCCACCAAAAGTCTTTATTATCCTATGTATACCACATTGCATTTGGAATTAAAAATAATACAAAGATTACCATATAAGTAACTATATATTATGGAATTGAAAATAGGTAACCAGACACGATTTTATTAATGTATCGTTTAATATCCAATTTCTAGTGGGAATAATTAATGTTTCAGTAATTAACTGACTACAATTTGGCTTTATTATGTAGCAAACTACACGTGGTGGTTATGATTAATGTAATTTAAAATGAAAGCAGCATATATATATATAATTGATACAACTTGATTTATACTCTTTTAATTAATTCACATTATGACCAACCGTAGACAGTTAGGACTAGTTTTGTTTAAGAATTCTAGATTTGAACAAAATTGTTAACGTAGTACTGAACAAAATTATTCTCTAAGTTTATGTTTCAACTCCTACCAAATGCGTCAGATCCATGAAGAAGATATACTTCACACCTTAATTAATTAAAAGTGTTCAAACTTGGACCACTGAGCTTCCAAATTAGTATAATAAAATATTCACAGGCGCTTAGGGCACAGATCCTCGGAATTTGTGCCTCATCTCGTGATATTAAAGAAAAAATAAGTGGAGTAGAAAATATCAAGTCATAATTATCAGGCGTAGCTAATGTTTAAATAGTTGTCATTTGCAGCTAAGGTTTAAATTAAATAGCTAAATATACATTTCTTTTGTATTTATCGATTTGTATATTTCGGGACTCATATACAAATCTCTAATTTCGGGGGGGGGGGGGGGGTCTCTAATTTCGAGGCCCATATGTGTGTGCATTTGTATACAAAGCGAGACTCATATACAAATATTTAGAGGTTTGTATTTGTATACAAAGCGAATTTTGGGGTCATGTATAAATCTTCTAAATGAATTTGTATTTATATATACAATCTAATTTGTATTTATATATACAATCTCTAATTTGTATATATAGCTACTAAACTATAGTTACGTCCTGTAATTAGGTAAACTTTAGCTACGACGCCTCATTTATTCTTCAAATGTTAACTATTTCTGAAACTTTGCATCTCGCCTCAGGATCACGTCATTTAAAAAAACATACTAGTTGGTATGGTGTTGAAAAATGAGCGAGATATCTATTGTGGTTTCTGAATTAACAAAAAGTTTAAGTTATATTTACTGACAGTTATAATTATACAATTGTGTCACTCAAAAGACTTTTATGGGTAAACCTTCTTAAAATATGAGATTTGTAATCTTGAAAATAAGACAAATACCTGCTTTACAAGATAAAAGTAACCTAATGAGATAAAAAAAATTTATACTGATAGCATAAATAACTTAAACTCAACAATATTATTTAGGTATTAGTTACTCTTTTTATTTAGTATATCCAATAGCTATATGGGAGTATACAATGTATGTAGTATCAACTACCACATCTCGTTGTACGTGGCACGACGTCATAGGCAATGGATATGATTGTAATTTAAAATGAAAGAAGCATAGTTAATGCAACTTGATTTACACTCTTTTAATTAATTCACATTATGACAAATTATTCTCTAATTTATGTTTCAAGTTGAATTTTAGAAATTTGATTCTTAGTACGTCATAAGATTCCTTATATATCACATGGACATACTCTCTAATGAGTCTAAATAGGGTCTGAACACTCCATTCATCGTCAAATCATTGAATCGAAATTTGTTTAAAGAGTAAATCATATATGTACAATGCTCTAATTGTTACATTCTTTAATGGAGTAATTTTTTTGGTAATTGCTTATAATATACTTGGTAGGGGTCTGCCAAATCACCCACCACCACAAGAGGTTAAAGCTGGGGTAGATGGCTTTAATTAAGAAAAAAGGATCAAATAATACATGTATTATTGGATATATGTTTATTATTATTGATTCGGTATGCAAAATTGTAATGTACCTATGCAGGGACTAAAATTTATAGTAACCAAAAACTATTTTATTGTTGTACAAGTGAACGTCATGTGTAATTAAATATATTTTATCATTCTGAAACTTGTGAAAACTTATTTAGGACAAAGTGGTTAGGACTAGTTTTGTTTAAGGATTCTAGATTTGAACAAAATTGTTAACGTAGTATTGAACAAAATTGTTAACGTAGTATTGAACAAAATTATTCTCTAATTTTATGTTTCAACTCCTACCAAATGCCTCAGATCCATGAAGAGGATATACTTCACACCTTAATTAATTAAAATTGTTCAAACTTGGACCACTGAGCTTCCAAATTAGTCTAATAAAATATTCACAGGAGCTTAGGGCACAGATCCTCGGAATTTGTGCCTCATCTCGTGATATAAAAGGAAAAATTATGTGGAGTAGAAAATATCAAGTCATAATTATTAGGCGTAGCTAATATTTAAAATAATTATCATTTGCAGCTAAGGTTTAGATTAAATAGCTAAATATACATTTCTTTTGTATTACTCCCTCCGTTTAAAAAAGAATGACCTAATTTGACTTGACACAGAGTTTAAGAAAATAAAGAAGACTTTTGAATCTTGTGGTCCTAAATTAAAGTTATGGCAAATGTACCAAAATACCCTTGAATCTTTTGGCGTTAAACATGTCACGTGGAAAGTTGAAATTAAAGTATTATCAAAAAAGGAAAGGGGTGATTCTTTTTGAAACAAATTAAAAAGGAAAGTAAGTCATTCTGTTTGAAACGGAGGGAGTAAGAGATTTATATATTTCGGGACTCATATACAAATCTCTAATTTCGGAGAGGGGAGGGGGGAGGGGGGGGGGGGGAGATTTCTCTAATTTTGAGGCCCATATGTGTGTGCATTTGTATACAAAGCGAGACTCATATACAAATATCTAGAGGTTTGTATTTGTATACAGAGCGAATTTCGGGGTCATGTACAAATCTCCTAAACGAATTTGTATTTATATATACAATCTCTAATTTGTATATATAACTACTAAACTGTAGCTACATCCTGTAATTAGGCAAACTTTAACTACGACGCCTTATTTATTCCTTAAATGTTAGTTATTTCTGAAATTTTGCATCTCGCCTCAGAATCACATCATTTAAAAAAACATACTACTTGCTATGGTGTTGATTAATGAGCGAGATATCTGTTGTGGTTTCTGAATTAACAAAAAGTTTAAGTTAAGTTATATTAACTGACAGTTATAATTATATAATTGTGTCAGTCAAAAGATTTTGATGGGTAAACCTTCTTAAAATATGAGATTTGTAATCTTGAAAATAAGATAAATACCTGTTTTACAAGATAAAAGTAACGGATGAGATAATTTTTTTTTTATACTGATAACATATATAACTTAAACTCATAAAAATATTATTTAGGTATTAGTTAATATTTAGTATATCCTTGGTGTATATCCAATAGCTACATGGGAGTATACAATGTATGTAGTATCAACTACCACATTTCATTGTACGTGGCAGTCGTCATATGCAATGGATATGATTGTAATTTAAAATGAAAGAAGCATAGTTAATGCAACTTGATTTACACTCTTTTAATTAATTCACATTATGACAAATTGTATACCGTTAGGGCTAGATTTGTTTAAGAAGTTAGTACACTTAATTCTACATTTGAACAAAATTGTTCTCTAATTTATGTTTTAAGTTGAATTTTAGAAATTTGATTCTTAGTACGTTATAAGATTCCTTATATATCACATGGACATATTCTCTAATGTGTCTAAATAGGGTCTGAACACTTCATTCATCAACTACATTAATGTTGTCAGGTCATTGAATCGAAGTTTGTTTAAAGAGTAAATCATATATGTACAATTCTCTAATTGTTATATTCTTTAATGGAGTAATTTTTTTTGTAATTGCTTATAATATACTTGGTAGGGGTCTGCCAAATCACCCACCACCACAAGAGGTTAAAGCTGGGATAGATGGCTTTAATTAAGAAAAAAGGATCAAATAATACATGTATTATTGGATGTATGTGTTTATTATTATTGATTCGGTATGCAAAAATGTAATGTACCTATGCAGGGACTAAAATATATAGTAACAAAAAACTATTTTATTGTTGTATAAGTTAAGTATATATTAAACCAAATGACACTTGGAATTCATCCAATAGTTGGGCCAAATTTATAGTGACTAAATTTAGAGTTGTATTAAGATAGTTATTAAACCACTTTGTCCTAAATACGTTTGCACACGTTTCAGAATGGTAAAATACATGACTTACACTTAATTACACATTACGTTAACTGTCAGTTAAATACTTCAATTTATCCACCAATCGCTAGCTAAACACTTTAACTTGACATGGACATATGTTTCGTGGATCTCTCACGCTGACCTGACAAACAATTTATCCTCAATAATTGCATGACATGTTCTTTCCAAATTTCTTTTGTATCATTTAATTAAGCTAGACACTTTAACTTGTTGATATAGACATGTGTTTCGGGAATCTATCACGCTGACATGACAAACAATATTTATCTTCAATAATTGCATAACATGTCCTTTTATTCCAAATGTTTTTTTAACCATTTAACTTTGGTTAATCAAGCTAAAACTTTAACTTATTGACATAGACATGTGTTTCGAGAATCTTTCACGCTGACAAATAATTTAATCTTTCAAATTTATTATTTGATAATGTTGGTGCCCACATAGAAAGACTTTTTTTGTCATAGAAACCATCACCCAGACTATATTATGTGCTGCAGGGGGGGGGGGGGGGTTAGCATACCAAGATTAAACAATAAAATAGTTGTGCCAATAATAAAACTGGGAGGAGAATACTGCTTAAGATTCCCAAAACTAAAATATATTTATTTTATTAAAAAATACAAAGATTTATGTAGTAATTTAGTGAAGGAGTAAGTTGTTTTCAAGAATAATTGATAGGATGGGACTATAATTTATTCATAGAAAAGAATTATTTAGAATCTTGGATCCATTCAGTATTAGGTAGAGTTTATTTTTATATTTCACATGCAAATAAAAATAATGATTTAAAAGAATCTGTTCCCATTGTTCATGTCGATCCATTTAGACCTGTCTCAATTTGTCCTATATTTTATGTATTTTATTTGTCGAATATTAAGGTGTCATGATCCAATCTCAGGCCGTGACCGGCATCCAACAACATCTCCATTTATTGCACGGAATCTTAACCTCGAATACCAAATACATCTGATAAGGGGAGATGTTGGATGCCGGTCAAGTTGATCATGTGCATTTTATAGCATTATCGCGTGTCTCAACAATCAATAACAATAACATCATTATAATCAATATATGACATAGAAAGAATCCGAAAAATCTTGAAAAAGTTTATTTTGCGTGAGACAAACTAAGAAGGATATAGTTGGAAAAAGAGGTATTGGAAAGAAGTGTGGTGAGGGAGGGGACAATTCGAAATCTCAAAGTTTTATTGTCATAATTGTAAGAGAAAAAAAGGCAATTTCCCTCATTGATAGTGAAAAGAACTAGTACCAACTTCTATATACAGGAATCAGGTTTCCGTAATGATAAGTAAAAACAATAACATAAAGATCACAAGATTTATCGTGGAAAGCCTTCTTACTCAATGAAGTAAAAACTACGACCTACAGTGTGTGAGATTTTCAAACAAACTTCACTAACTTTAATGAGCGGTTTCAGATTACAACTCTGTAATCTAAGGGACTTACTCTAGTACCTCAACTCAATAGTTAACTCTAACTGTTACAACAACTCCCCAAGAAGATAAACTCTCTTCTGTTACAATTTTCACAAACTCACAATCACACTGCAACAATAGAAATAGTTACAACTCAATAACACTCCTATTACATACTCGATGACAACCTTTAACCACAAGACAACTCATCAGTTTACTCCAACTGATAAACTCAACAAACACTACACCAAAAATGATCTTTAGCGACAATTAATTAATGGCAATAGTTTAATTGCCTCTAAATATGATTTTTAGAGGCATTTACTAGTGACAATTACATTTTAGCTCTCCTTCTAAATGCCCCTAAAGCCTATAGTGACATTGGATCCAATGGCATTTAATTAATGCCAATAAAACATTTAGCACTCTTTGTTAAAGTGCATATTTATTGCCGCTAAAGGTCTGTTTTGTTGTAGTGAAAGACTAATATATACATCTAGCCTTTAACTACCCAAACATCACACAAAGCAGCTCTCACTGAATCAAACAAAACTTCAATATATATTCGATAGTACAAACTCGAACACACCTAACAACTCGTGGATCAGGTTCCAATGTTGCTGTGACAAGTCCTGCAGTTTTGCTCCAATGGTTATTGCTCTCAGGATGAGAATTTCATGAGTATGCAATTGGTGCGACCCTCAATGATCTTTATACCATATATATGCTGGAGATTTATCACGCCCTAGAATATCATGGACTAGGACTTTTACTTCAAATTGAACTTGGCTTCCTATGAGGAAATATGTGATTGATAGAATACGAAAAAGAAATTAATGTAACAACTCGACCCCTCAATTTGGATAATATTAGTGCTTTAGTTGCGTTTAGAATGTGCTTCTATGTTAATACAACTGTTTCTAACTTGTCGGTATTTCTGGGTTAAGTCAGGAGGGATCCAGACTACCTAATGCAGGAAACCTTGCGTGTTTGTGACAAGTTGAAACTTGAACCTCTAGTGCAAGAACAACTTCTTATTTCTTGGCGCTCTTCTGCAATCGCCAGGCGGTATAACTAGATCGAGAGAAAGGTTGACAAGAGGAGTCTCGCGACCGTGAATGTTATGTTATGCACAGTATATATGTGCATGTTGTCATATGTGTTTCAAAGCAAATAAGCAATTATTTATGCATATATACAACTCAGTTATCTTGATCATATTATCAATTCAGCAGGGGGAACTATTGCCCTCGCGATTCTTGACAATGGATTTGCATAAATTGGCTGTTTCATAAAACAGACATTTTGATAGTTACTTAACAATACATTTACAATAAATTTAAAGTAACAATACAAATACAATATTACAAAAACATAAAATCCAAAATACTTACCGCGACTTAGGCTGAACTTTTAGCCGATTCTAGGTAAGTAGTTATTGTTATTCCACTTTTACATTAGTTGTTTTTATACCAGAAAATACCCTGGCCTTGAGATCCTTCATCTTTCTCGATATAGATGCACTCAAAATCTCTCCATAATGCTTTGTAAAATGGAGTTCCATCAAATTGGTAGTATTCTCCTAGTAGTGGTTTGATAGCCTTGGTTGCCTCCATTGCATGGTAATGTGGTATGGTTGAGAATAGATGATGCAAAACATGTGTATCTGTAATATTGTGGAAGACCTTAGTTAGCACGCCATATTCTCTGTCTACCGTAGCTAGTGCTCCTCTTAGCCAATCCCACTCGGATGAATCATAATGTGGCAATGACAAGTGAGTGTGGTGTAACATAGTGATTACCACAATGAAGCTGTTCACTATTACGAGGGGCACCCCATAGATGCATACAAGCCAAGTTAGCCCTTGTGTCAGAGCAACGCGATACAATACATAAATAGTTGCAAGCAAACCTGCATCTGAGATGTAGATTTGTAGTCTCTCAGGGTCATTATAAATCGGGCTATATGGATCATAATGACTTGCAAAACGATCATAAGGTCTGCCAGCTATATTGATGGCATAGTACAAAGGCAAGCCAGCAGTGAGGGTGAAGGCAAGTATGATTAATCGTCCTAGTGGATTATTCATGTATAATTTGGTGTACCATCTTAGTTTGGTTTTAAGCTTAGGGACATGATTTTCATCATGCTCAAGGGAATTAGTGTTGGAGTGGTGACGACGATGACTATATTTCCATGAGAAATATGGTGTTAAAAGTGCAGAGTGGAGGATAAAACCGACAGTGTCATTTATCCATTGGTAATCACTGAAGGACTGATGGCCACATTCATGGGCAATGACCCATATTCCGGTGCAAACACTACCTTGAACTATCCAGTAAATAGGCCATGCTAGGTAACGATACGGGGATGGAAGGACGTGCAAGTAAGAGGCGGCAATATAGTAAAAGATGGAGCCAAGTATGAGATCCTGAACAAGATAGGAGAACGAGCGAACAAGAGATCGCCGAAAGCAGTGAGGAGGGATGGCCTTCTTGATATCACCAACAGTAAAAGGGGGCTTTGAAATCGGCACTCTTTGGAGAGGATTTTTCTTTTCTTCTGTTTTAGTTGTTGGAGCAGACATATTGCCACCGGCTCCCATTTTTGTTCTCCTGCCTCTTCAATCCTGAATCTGCAACAATTTTCTCCCCTAACCAAATCAAAATTCCAACGTTAGTAAATAGAACAAGAATGAGAGTAAAGGCAGATTTTTGATAAGAATGGAATACCTCAAAAGTTCAAAAAGACACCTTCTTTTAGCCTTACATGAAAGCTAGAGAGTTCTCTCTTCTTTATAGAAATATAGAGCTAGAGGTCAGGTCAACTCTTTTTTTTAAAAAAATAAAAATAAATAACCATCTGGTATTCGGAACTTATTTGTCTGACTAGTCTAGATTCCCTTGGCAAACGACTCATTAAGGAAAACGCTCCCTACCATCCATTTAGCAGGGAGGCGCTCCTTATCAAGAATTTCTCCGTTCTCATGTTCTAATCTGAGACCTCTCATTATGCATGAAAATATGTCATCCATCCCATTAAACCCTTTGGTGGTTGATTTAGCCAAAATTTATTCGTTCAAAGATGGCAGACTTGGATCTTAAAATAAATTAGTATATTGTAGTAATAAACAAAAGAGGCCATATATATTCTTGGTGGCTCCATGTGATTCAGATTTCAGTTTTTCATTATTAAAACTTTGTGCACATTGTTTGATTGTTAATAACCCCATACAATAATGTTGTTTACTTAAAAACAAGTAGATCATGAAATACTTAATTGAAATAGAGATATTTTGTGGAAGATTTGAAAGATTCTTCTCTTCCTACATTATTGAGCAAGCATCCTAATCCTTTTAATTACTTGGAGTTGATTTCTCAAATGGTCACTCAACTAATGTTAATTGTCTTAGAAAGTTACTTTTCTTTGTTTTATGCGACAGAAAATCACACTATTATTGTCCTTCTACCTACAAAGTCATTCGACCAATTCAGTTAATACGTCCGATCAATTTTGATGATGTGATCGGCCCAATAAAATGATTAAAATGGGTAGCTTTTTCATTTTTTAGATGACTTTTCCATTATAAAACAAAGAAAAGTGAGTTTCTGAGTACGAGTGAGCGTATGGGAAATCAACTCTAATGTTGCGATCTCTTGGGAAGAGTTTGCTTCAGAGGTCAAGATGGAGAGTCGCCAAAATCAGAAGAATCAATGTATTACTAAGATACTCTATTTGTGTAACTTTAACAAGAAAATAAAATGTAATCAACAAGTCATGCACTAAAATAAAATGGAAATGGAAATGAAATGCACTATAGTCAATTTGATTCGATTATCAAAAGCCATCTTTGAAGAAGCACAAACAAGAGCTCCGGGTTATATATATAGTACAATACAATTCGGTAACAAAACGATACATAGTAATAGATTGATAGGGAACAACAATCTTAACAAACTATAATAGACAGGCCTAAATTCAAAATAGTTACTGTGACCCTGGCTTAACATTTAGCCAAATCCAAGTAAGTAGCTTGATTATTCATCTTTCAAAGTTTGTTTTCATACCAAAAAATACCTCTATCATTAGATCCTTCATCTTTCTCAACATAGACGCACTCCTTGTAATCCCTCCATAATGCCTTATAAACAGGGGTACTATCAAATTGGTAGTATTCTCCTAGTAATGTCTTGATAGCTCTGGTTGCTTCGAGTGCGTGGTAATGTGGCATCGTTGAGAATAGATGATGCAAAACATGAGTATCTGTAATGTGGTGGAAGACCTTATTTAGTACACCGAAGTCTCTATCTACCGTAGCTAGAGCTCCTCTTAGCCAATCCCACTCAGATGAATCATAATGTGGCAATGAAGAGTGAGTATGGTGCGAAAAAGTTATTATCACTAAGAAGCTGCTCATAATTTGGAGGGGCACCCCGTATATGCATACAAGCCAAGTTAGCCCTTGTGCCAGAGAAACACAATACAACACATAAGTAGTTGCAATCACACCTGCATCTGAGATGTAGATCTGTAGTCTCTCACGGTCATTGTAAATTGGTCCATGAGGATCATAATGACTTGCAAAGCGACCATAAGGTCTGCCAGATGCATTGAAAATCAAGTACAAAGGCCACCCAAGAGTGAAGGTACTGGCAAATCCGAGTACTCGTCCTAGTGGATTGTTGTTCAAATACTTGGAGAGCCATTTTAGTTTGGTTTTAAGCCTTGGCACGTACACTTCGTCATGCTCAAGGGAACTGGTATTGGAGTGGTGACGACGATGACTATATTTCCATGAGAAGTATGGTGTTAAAAGTGCAGAGTGGAGGATAAGACCGACAGTGTCATTTACCCATTGGTAATCACTAAAGGCATGGTGGCCACATTCATGGGCAATCATCCATATTCCAGTGAAAACACAACCTTGAGCTATCCAATAAATAGGCCATGCTAGGTAACAATACGGAGATGGAAGGACGTGGAAGTAAGTGGTGGCGAGATAATAAAATATGGAGACAAGCATCAGATCCTGAACAAGATAGGAGAACGAGCGAACAAGAGATCGTTGAAAGCAGTGAGGAGGGATGGCCTTCTTGATGTCACCAATTGCAAAAGGGGGCTTTGAAAATGGCGCTCTTTGAGGAGGATTTTTCTTTTGTTCAGTTTTAGCTGTTGGAGCAGACATATTTCCACCACCTCCCATTCTTGATCCTGAATCTGCAACAATTAAGTTTTGCTTCAAATTTTCATAACAGAGGTCTCAGACAACGTTATTTTTCAATTGAAACAATAATATTGCAGCACATTTTTTTCCATGATAAATTAAACACATCCAAAAATCACAAAATCAAATGCCAAGATTAGCAAATAAAACAAGAATAAGCATATAAAAAAAGTCGGTAAATAAATATAGATTTTGGGGGGGCGGGGGGGGTTAAGAAGAAGAAATAACACCTTCTTTTACCCTTATGTGAAAGTTAGATATTTCTCTTTCCCACATGGTCTCTTCTTTATAGAAATAGAAAACAAGAAGCTAACTCGTTGGTCCAACTACTCCAGGTTCGCTTGGCGTATGTAGGGCTCATTTAAGGGAGAAGCGGTCTCTATCAGCGATTTAATAGGGAACTGTTCCCTACTGAAACTTTTTAACTAGAACCCGAGACCTCTAGTTGAGGTGGAGGAGTTTCATCCATCCCATACGCTTCTTGGTAATCTCGTTTGGTCAACCTTCTTGTTAAAAATGGCACATGTAGACCTGGAAAAGAATTAATATCCTACTAAGTGTGCTGTAGATTCCAGTTTTTTCATTATTAAAACTTTGTCCAGATGTTTGATTATTAATAATAACATGCAGTACAGTAATGCTGCTTATTATAAAAGAAAATGAAAAGATCATGATTTCTTGATTCTCAATAATTCTGATAATTAAAAAGCTAAGAGATCATGATCAAATCTTTCTATAGTATTATACTAGTACACCACGAGATTTGTCTAAAATTTTAAAAATTATTCTTCTTGTAATGATCATACTATATCAACCGGACCATAGCTAGTCTTAGTTACTGAATTTGTAATTAAATATTTATATATATTTAATGCATTTTCTAATACAAATATATGGTCTAAGTAAAACTTACTATGTTCGTCCGAATTCGTAAGTAATACTCTACCTCCACCCTGGCTCCGTGGTGATTTGAAACTCAACCCAAATATACTCTTAACAAGGTGTGATATTGTCTATTTTTGGTCCAAGCCTCACGGTTTTCCCAAAATGCCTCACACCTCCATAAGAGATCTTACACTTTATATGTAGTGATTTGTCATGTAGGACACATGTGTTACTTGTTCAACTTTATGATAGTTTAAGTGCCTGCTTGTGCACACCCAAAGTTTGAGGGCATAGATGCCAGCTGAGGCCAAGTTAAATGGCATGTTTATGTATTGCGCGTTTATATAAAAACTATCAGTATTCTTCTCCGAGCCTCTATCGAACAAATGTCCAAATTCCAACAGGTGAAATCACTAATTAACTCTTCAGTTTATGGACCTAATGCTTCATTTTGTGTTGAACTATCTATGTAGGTTTGTTGAGCGAGCCTAAGATATACTTGGGAGAGGGAAAAGCAAAATGACCACACCATGAGAAATGAACTGACGTTCATGGATGAACAAAGGGAACAGGCACATATAACGCCTGTCAACCAATAATAGGTCGCCTAGTACTACAACCGGAAGGTACAGAATGTCAGAATCCGAGCAGCCAAACCGAGGAATTGGGTCCTAAGATGTATGTTTCACAACACTAATCATCAAGACCCAAACTGTGGAAGTTATGCCTATACCAGATCAGATTGGCTGAACAAGGAGGGCACATACAATCTCCGAAAACAAAATGGCATGGAATATCAAGGACATGAAATGTGAACCATCTAAAATGATACATTATGGAGTGATAGGAAATTACAATCAAAACAAGCTGTAAACAAACATTAATTTAAAATACTTGCAACGACTCAGGTTGAACATTTAACCAATTTATGAAGTAACTAGTTTTTTGATTTCATCTTTTAGAGCTTGTTTTTAAACCAAAAAACACCATTATCGTGAGATCCTTCATCTTTCTCCACATAAATGCACTCCCTTAACTCCCTCCAGAATGCTTTATAAAAAGGAGTACCATCAAATTGGTAGTATTCTCCTAGTAATGGCTTGATAGCTTTGGTTGCCTCCACAGTGTGGTAATGTGGTATAGTTGAGAATAGATGATGCAACACATGAGTATTTGGACCATTGTGAACGACCTTATTTAGCAGTCCAGTGTCTCTGTCTACTGTAGCTAGAGCTCCTCTTAACCAATCCCACTCGGATGAATCGTAATGTGGCACTGAAGGGTGAGTGTGGTTCAAATAAGTCATTAATGTAAATAAGCAATTCATAATTAGGAGGGGCATCCCATAAATACATACAAGCCAAGCTAGCCCTTGTGCCATAGCAACGCGATACAACACATAAGTAGTTGCAATCACACCTGCATCTGAAATGTAGATCCATAACCTCTCACGGTCATTATATATCGGTCCATATGGATCATAGTGACATGCAAAGCGGTCATAATGTCTTCCCATGAAATTACAGGTCAAGTACAAAGGCAGGCCGAGAGTGAGGAATGCGACAGGTAGGAGTATTCGTCCTAGTGGATTGTTCAAGTATTTGTAGAACCATTGTAGTTCCGATTTAATCCTTGGCACGTAGACTTCATCACGCTCAAGGGAATTAGTGTTGGAGTGGTGGCGACGATGACTATATTTCCATGAGAAGTATGGCACTAAAAATGCAGAGTGGAGGATAAAACCAACAGTGTCATCTACCCATTGGTAATCGCTAAAGGCATGGTGGCCACATTCATGACAAATAATCCATATTCCAGCGCAAACACAAGCTTGAGCAATCCAGTAAGTAACCCATGCTAGGTAACAATATGGGGATGGAAGAAGGTGGAAGTAAGTGGCTGCGGTGTAGTAGAAGACAGAAACTAGTATAAGATCGCGAGTAACATAGAAGAACGAGCGAATGAGAGATCTTTGAAAGCAGTGAGGAGGGATAGCCTTCTTGATATCACCAATAGTAAAAGGAGGCTTAGAAATAGGCATTCTTTGTGGAAGGTTTTTCTTTTGTTCAGTTTTAGTTGTTGGAGCAAACATATTGCCACCACCTCCCATTCTTGATTATCCTGAATCTGCAACAATAAAGTTTTGCTTCAGATCTTGATTAGGAGTTGATTATTGCAAAGTAGAAAATCACTTACATGTTCTAAGGTAAGCTACAGAGAAAAATATCACCCTCTCCTTCAATTGAAACATAACATTGCAGCATTTTTTTACGAGAATAAATTAAGCATATCAAAAAATCACAAAATCAAACGCCAACATTAGCAAACAAAAGAAGAATGAGCATATAAAAAAGAGCTGATAAATAAAGATAAGATAGATTTTTGGAGAGAAAAAGAATACCTCACAATTCAAAGATAGCCTTACCTAAGGTTGGATATCTCTCTCTCCCACGTCCTTTCTTCTCTATATAGAAATAGAGAAAGAGAGGGTAATATTTTTTATTATTTTTTTGTTAAAAAAAAATTGGGGGTAGGTGAAAGGGAGGGCCACTAGAACTATCCCCATTAAGCTTGAAAACAACATTTTTAACCTCTTCACTCTCAGGACTGCCACTTAACAGAACATTATCCTCTGCACTAATCAACTCAGGAATATGAGATAATAAAGAAAAACTTGTAGCATCTCTTTCTTGCTTGAATTGCTTCTGAAAATGATCAACTGCTTCTGAAGCAATCTCTCCTTCTTCCTCTAGCCAGTCACCCTGTGAATTTTGAATTCTGCTCACTTTCAGCTTCTGCCTCCTGCCTTTCACCAAACTATGAAAGAATCTGGTATTTCTATCACCATTAACAAACCACTCATATCCCGCTTTTTGTTGCCAAAAGACTTCTTCAAAATGTAGATACTTATTATACTCCGCTTTTGCTCTTTGCATGACAGCTCTATGCTCACTAGAAGGATCATCTTCAAATAGCTTTTCTTTAATTCTGGCTATTTCTTCTCTAATGATAAGCTGCTGAAAAATGTCACCAAAAGTCTCCCTACTCCAGGAAGTTAGGGCAGTCTTCACCTTCTTGATCTTCAGCTTAAAGTTCAAAAATGGATTAGAGGAGCAGTTAGTATCCCATTGCTGCCTAATTACATCCTTGAAAGATGCATGTTCTGTCCAAAATTTAAGAAACCTAAATGGCTTCCTAAAGTTGATTCTTCTGTCTTTACAAGAGAGTAACATGGGGGCATGATCTGATCCTGTTCTAGGTAAATGATCTACCTCAGAATAAGGAAAGATATTCTGCATCTCAGAATTCACCAAGATTCTATCAAGCCTTTCAAAAATACAATCACTGCCTGACCTACCATTCCACCAAGTAAAGGGACTTCCCTTGAAATGCACCTGTGCAAGCTCACTTGACTCAATACAAGTTCTAAAATCTTCATGATCAGAATCTATCACAGGAAGACCTCCTATTTTCTCTTCTCCACTTAGCACTACATTAAAATCACCACCAATTAGCCACGGGCTACTCATCCCATTGGCTAATGAGTAAATGTCATCCCACAGCTCCAACCTCTGAGAAGCATCACACTTAGCATACACAATAGTAGCATAAATGCTACTGGTAAGACACTGGCTTTGTAGCAAAATTGTGAGTTGTTGATCAGAATCACTCACCACTGTCACATCAAATCCATGGTTAGTAAAAAACCATATCTTCCCATTATAATTATGAACTGCCTTAGGCATTTTGAGTCTTCTTCTATATCTGTTGATGAATCTAACATGCTGAAAAGGTTCCAATAGAGCCACAAAAGCAAATTTATGATAATTGTGCAACATTTGCACTCTTTGGAATGCTTTCTGTGTCTTTACTGACCTAATATTCCATATAAGAGCTTTAATCATCATCTTGAGTATTGTGAAAACACCTTCCTCTTTGGTTGCACTCTAATTAACTGGGTCGAGTCTCCATTACCCTGTTTTTTACCCTTTCTAGCTGATTTTACTGTTTTAGCAACCCTAGGAGATACATCTGCATCCGTGTATATATGTTCCTCATTAAATTCTGATTCTATTGCAAAATCAATCAACTTAGCACCTTCTGCAGCTTCTGGATCTGGTTCAACAATCCTATGAGTAAGAATGTTGTGCAAAGTTAAATTAGGGAAATCTGTGTACATCAACATAAGACTATCATCTGTTTGCACTGCTGTAGGGACTTCAACTATTGCCATCTTGTCATTATCTCTATCATCCTGCATCTGCACACTTGTAACAATATTGTTACCTTGCATTCTTTCAGCTGCCCCTAACCCATTGCTAACTTTTTCATCATTTCCCACATCATTTGTCTTGTTAATAGGAGTGGCTAACATTTTCTCTTGCTGATTCTCAGGTATTATGGAGCAATGCAAAACTGGAGATGCAGGTGCTTCAGATTTATCCCTGCTTTGCACACCAATAAGTCCTCGCCCATATCTATTCCCCTCTTTATATATCACCAATGAATTAGCTGCATACTCTGTCTCCTTGATCTCAACTGGCTCATCTTCTCCTTTTTCATGTTGATCTAATATGTGCTGATCTTTTGTAGGCCTACTGTTAGACACCACTACAGATGGAGATGGAGAAGATTTTGTATCTTTATAGCTGGGCAGTTCTTCATTCCCTTGCCGATGGTTAGCAAATGCTGAATTTATCCACTCCTTAGTTGAAGTTAATTGTTGTATATGGTTTCCATTGTTTGAAGCGATGTTGCTGCTTGTACTGGTATCACAATGTTGTTGTTGCTTTGTCATACTATCCTTAGTGATGTTATTTAACTCACTTGTTTCCCGAATAGCTTCACCCACGGTAGAATCATGCATTACATTGGTGGGAATTTCTGTACTGTTGGTTGCACCTTCATCCTTGTTAAAAATATCAAACATGTTGTTGACAGGAACCTCTACTTGGGTACTAACTGCTTGAGGAAGCCTTCTATCATTTATAATTTTCCAGTTTTCGGGGTCACCCACAACTTTTCCACTAGACAGCACCCTTGCTTTTCCTTTCTGAAATTGTTGAGGTTGAGGTCTGTTAGGAATTCCATTCTCATTATCATTGTCCGCACTATCTCCATGCATTTTATCCTTCAACTTCCTGTCATTGTTAATCATCCGTGATTCATGATTTAAAATTCTACACTCTTGCTTGTTATGTCCTTGTAATTTACATTCCTCACAATACTTAGGAACGTAGTCATATCTGATTTGAACTACTTCAGATCTTATTTCTCCTGTTGTCTCATTCTCAATATCCATGTATACCTTTTTTGGCAGATCTGAAAGAAGATCCACCAGGACTTTCACTCTGGCACAACTTGGTCGAGTCTTGTTGATAGTGGCCTGGTCTAGGTGCAAAGGAGTACCTACTGCTGAAGCCAGGGAAAAGAGGGCCTCCTTCTCGTAGAATGTTGGTAGCAAATCCGGGAAAGAAATCCATGCCATGGATTTCGATGTTTCTTCCTCCACCTTGAACTTAGAGTCATAGATTAGAGTCCTCATTAGATATGAATATCCTTCATTACAAGTTATGTAATATGCCCCTTTTGATATGATGTTGATAAAGTCCTCCATAGATGAGAGACGAATAAGAACATGTCGATTCCGCAACAGGCCAACCATGCACTCCCCCTTAATTCCACATTGAGATGGAATTGCCTTTCTTAAAAAATCTAGATCTGGCCATCCATACGAAAATTTACCAATGATGGCAAATTCCAGATTCTGTTTGATGTTCATTCTTTCCACTTCTGATTCGGTCCATTTGATCCTTGGGATACCTTCAACTATAGTCACTGGTTTCATCGAAATCGGTTCAGTGTTTTTTGTTATTGTATTCGCAAGTCTAATTGCATCCGCATATAGGGTTTTGCGAGGAGAATTTGTATTGCAAGTGTCATCGATCTTCTCAATTAGTGGGGGAAATTCTGTCAATGCAAGCAATCCAGTCACAGGCAATGACTGGTTGCCGACCGTCGTAGTCATCATCTCATCGATGATTCAATAGTTGAAATATAGTCAAGTCAAGTCTTCCATGTCCTTTTAGGGAATTTTCAAATCTGACATAACAAAGATCCTTGTTCAACATAAATTTTTCCATAAAGTTGTTTTGTAAACCGTTACTCTGAGAAATCTTGCAGCGACAGATCTGGATAAAACGTCAGTCATCAGGTACTTAATCCATGATTCCTCAGAATATGTATCCGGCGATGTTTTCATTGTCGATGTTGGAACAACCTTTGCAAATGTTCCAATTTTCTCATCGCTCCAAAATTAGCTCATGAAGACATGAAAACGCTGAATCTGATCGATTTGTTTATCGAGAAATGTACAATGTGATCAAGAAAAGAAATGGATATGTGCGTTGGAGAAAAGAAGTGTTTAACTTTTTTTGTAATAACCGTGGCTCGGAGCTAGTTTCCGCGCACCTCGACTAATTCCACGGGATACCTGCCACCTCTCACCAGCAATAGGTACTAGGAAACTCTATCCATCAAGGCTAGGATAGATGGGAAGAAATCACCTAGTGTTTTTGTAAAAAAAAAAGTGTTGGTTTTGCCTCATTATTATTATATTGTTCAATTCTCGAATCGAAATGTATCTTAACTAATAGGGTTTGAACAAATCCACAGTGGATAGAGTTACATGATACCTATGCTAGTGGGAGGTAGCGGGTAGAGAGTGGAATTAGTCGAGCTGCAAGTACGCTAACTCGGACTCCACCATCATAAAAAAGATAATATCACTAATATTTCAATAGTTCCATCAGCAACAGTAGGATGCTCATCATGGCTTCAACCTAATGTATCTGCACAGGTACCGACTATGAAAAATTGAATGCAATAAAGTTCATATACATAAGATGTACTTGGAACAGTCAGACATAAATCAAAGTAGACAAACAATCACATACTCTCAATAAGGCCTTGTACGAAAGTACCGGTAGATCAAGGAATTAAACACCATATGAGAAGTATGACAATGCTAAATTAATAGAGATTCCACTAGTCCTCCCTTTTGCTCAATCGTAACAGACTTTATTCCACGTGCATTCTAATCATGCTTGGCGTAGAGGACATCAACCAGATTTACAATGACTCCAGATACGTCTAAACAATTAATGGAGTTGACAATCAACAGTCCAAACCAAACTGCCTGTTTATAATATCTCTTAGCACACAATTACCTCTGCTTCCATGACAGATGATACTAAAGTGGACCGATTTAAACTCGTTCATGCTACTTCTCTTCCAATGAAAACACAACATGAAGGGGATTTTTGTGTGTGTGTGTATACTTACGTCTAATGAAGTCAGAATCAGATATTTAATCAACTTAAGTTGTTGACCTTCGAAGGTCAATCTAGATAATCATTAATTTCATGCAAATTAAACACCAGATGATCTTTACAGTTACAAAATGCTCATGTCAAGTTTTCTTTGATACTTATCAAGCATTGCCACATTTATGTCCTTTATCTGTTTTTAAGTTAGAAAACATAAACTATGTCTATAATGCATTGTAGCAGTAAGCGTTCAATTTAAAATAAATCCAAAAGGAAAAATTTCGCATTAACTTTTTTAGTTTTTGATAACTATGGTGTCCGGGCCAGCTTTCGCGCACCTCAACTAATTCCACGGGTTACATCTCCACCAGAAATAGATGTCATGTAACTGTGTCCACCAAGACTAAGATAGATGAGAAGAAATCACCTAGTATTTTTTGTCTCTACTGGGATTTGAACCTTATGATTCATTATACTTCATTGACCACTAGGGCATACCTTTGGGTGCGACTTTGCAATAATTGCTCAAGGTTAACGAGCACTTTCCAAGAGAATTCAGTCATGAAAGACTATCGAAATTAACAGGCATATCACCTCATCCAAATGAGTGATAATTCTCAGGCTACTGATATCCGCTATTAACTACAAGCTATAAATGTAGCCTATTTCAGAACAACACGAAGAGTAGGAAGATGAAAATGAGATAAAAGATCGAGTACATTTTTGTGAGCCTATCGAAACTATCTGTTATAGTTTTCTGAGCCTATCGAACAATTGTCTGAATTCCAACAGGTGAAACCATTAATTAACTCTTTATTTTATGGAGCTGATGCTGCATTTTTTTGTTGAAGTATCTATATAGGTTTGTCGAGTGAGCCTAAGATATACTTGGGAGAGGAAAAAAAATCACCGCCACCATGAAATATGAACTAAATTTCACAGATGAACGAAGGGAACAAGCACATATAACACCTATCAACCAACAATAAGTTGCCTAGCACTACAACTGAAAGGTACAGAATGTCAGAATCCAAGCCTCCCAACCAAGGGATTGGGTCGTAAAACGTGTGTTTCAAAACACCACTCAATAAAATCAAATTGGCTGAACAAGGAACATATGTACAAACTCCGAAAACAAAATGGCATGGAACATCAAGGAGATTGAATATGAACCTTCTTAAATGATACAATATGGAGTGATAGGAAATTACATAATCCAAACAAGCTGTAAACAATCATTAATTTAAAATACTTACGACTTATATTGAACATTTAACCAATTCAAGTAACTAGTTTTTTGTGTTCATCTTTTAGAGCTTGTTTTTATACCAAAAAATGCCATTATCGTGAGATCCTTCATCTTTCTCCACATAAATGCACTCCATTGTCTCCCTCCAAAATGCTTTATAAATAGGAGTACCATCAAATTGGTAGTATTCCCCTAGTAATGGCTTGATAGCTTTGGTTGCCTCCACTGCGTGGTAATGTGGTATGGTTGAGAATAGATGATGCAACACATGAGTATCTGCAAAATTGTGAAATACATTGTTTAGCACACCATAGTCTCTATCTACGGTAGCTAGAGATCCTCTGAACCAATCCCACTCGGATGAATCGTAATGTGGCAATGAAGGGTGATTGTGGTTCAAAAAAGTGATTAATATTAAAGATCCATTCATAACTAGGAGGGGCATCCCATAAATACATAAAAGCCAAGCTAGCCCTTGTGCCAGGGCAACGCGATACAACACATACGTAGTTGTGATCACACCTGCATCTGAAATATAGATCCATAACCTCTCACGATCATTATATAGAGGTCCATATGGATCAAAGTGACTTGCAAAGCGATCATAATTCTTTCCCAAGATATTAAAGGTCAAGTACATAGGCATGCCGAGAGTGAGGGCGGCGACAAGTTTGAGTATTCGTCCTAGTGGATTGTTCAAGTATTTGTAGAACCATTGTAGTTCCGATTTAATCCTTGGCACATAGACTTCATCACGCTCAAGGGAATTAGTGTTGGAGTGGTGACGACGATGACTATATTTAAATGAGAAGTATGGCATTAGAAGTGCAGAGTGAAGGATAAAACCAACAGTGTCATCTACCCACGGGTAATCACTAAAGGCATGGTGGCCACATTCATGGCAAAGCATCCATATTCCAGTACAAACACAACCTTGAACTATCCAGTAAGTAACCCATGCTACGTAACAATATGGGGATGGAAGGAGGTGAAAGTAAGTGGCGGCTATGTAGTAGAAGATGGAAACTAGTAAGAGGTCACGAGCAACATAGTAGAAAGAGCGGATGAGAGATCGTTGAAAGCAGTGAGGAGGGATAGCCTTCTTGATATCACCAATAGTAAAAGAGGGCTTAGAAATAGGCATTCTTTGTGGAAGATTTTTCTTTTGTTCAGTTTTAGTTGTTGGAGCAGACATATTGCCACCACCTCCCATTCTTGATCCTCAATCTGCAAATATTAAACACATCAAAAAATCACAAAAATCAAACGCCAAAATTAGAAAATAAAAGAAGAATTAGCATATATATATATAAAAAAAAAGAGCTGATAAACAAAGATAGATTTTTGGTGAGGAAAAAACTACCTCACAATTCAAAACACCTTATAGCCTTACCTAAGGTTGGATATGTCTCTCTCCCACTTTCTCTCTTCTTTATAGGAATAGAGGAAGAGAAGGTTGGTTTTTAATTATTTTTTTTAGAAAAAAAATTGAGGGTATGGTAAGGTGTAACACCAAAATTTTAGAACCTTCAAGAACCCATATACTTACATGAATTTGGGTTTTAAATAAATAAATAAAATAATTTTGAGTCACGGGATCGATCCACGTGACGTGGGTCCAACCTACGTGATGTGGGTGGGCTTCAGCTCCTGCAAGTTGAAAAATCAATCTGATTTACACGACATGGACCCACGGTATGTGAAGTATTCCACGGCACGTAGGTCAAGCCGTGGACTGATTCCGAGAAATTTTTTGTAGGGTCGTCCTAGGGGTATTTTGGTCATTTTACCATGATGAGGTTCGACTTTTTCAGCGTAAAACACCTCCCAAACCCTAGAAACATATTTCTTTCCCCAAAAACATACTCCATCTTCTCTCTAAACACAAAGAGAAAAATCAACCAGGGTTCAAGCTTCAAGGTCCAAAGATTCAAGCTTTCATCAAGTTCTTTCCGTCAAAAGACATGTTTGAACACTCCCTTTTTCAACCATTATTTCATTATATGATTAAGATTAATATTATGTATATTTTGTTGATGTTTGAAATTGGGTTTAATGTTTAACTTATGAAAAGCTTGATAACAGTTTTTCCCCTTTTTCTTTAATAATGGATTTTTAATCTTTAATTAGGGTTTTTGAGACTGAATTGGCTATTTGAAATTAATGAACTATTATTGATTAAATGTTTTAGCCATGATTTCTAATCTCTTGAAAGCTTTGAAACTTAATAAGGAATATAAATGTTTTCCCTGTCCTTTACATCATTGAATGTATTATGTTGTTCAAATGGTTTGAAAATTGTTATGAGGATTTCAATTATGATTATGTTTATGATGTTAAAGGCGGGGTTGTTTTGGAGTCAAAAGATGTTTTATGAAAATTATTTGGCATTATATTGGTGACTTGCAGGTTATTGGTATGACGATACCAACATGATAATGCCTTAATGAAAGACTCCATGATTGAATGTAATAAAAAAAATATTTTAATTGAGCCTGAAGAGAATTATGTAGTTTACCGAGAAGGTGTAGTCCCTGTGACTAACACTGAAAACCACGTTTGCCGACGTTGGGGGCGGGGGGGAGGGTCTTGTCCTGAAATATGGATGACCACTGTATGATTGTCTTGAGCAGTTGTATGCAGTTTTGATTAGGTTATGATTTGGCCAATTATGTTATCTCAGTCCATGCGGCTAACACGGGCTGAGGCCCCGCCAGCTGGGGAGTGTCATGCCCTATTTTTCACCAAGGTTAAAACAAGCACGACTTATGGACTCTAAAAGAATTGATTTTTTGTACAGAGTCGCCACCTAATTTTTAAGGAAAATAAGGAAACCTATTTTTATTATTGACATGTATGACTCGTGTTTTGATCTGCGATAACCAGTTTAGACTCTAGGTAAGGGTTCAAATTATTCCGAAGGGAAGGGATTAGGCACCCTTCGGAATCCACAAAAGGTGGTACCCGACTAGACTAAATTTATCAAGGAGGAAGGAGGTAAAAATTATAGTTTTGGAAGTACAAACGTGTAAAATGCGTACTAAAATATAATGCAAAATATATGTATAAAGAGTATGTATCAAATATATAAATGAAGTTCATTGCTATAAAATATATGTATAAAAATATGATAAAAAATGTATAATCAATATATAAAATGGTAAAGATACATGTGAAAAGAAAAGTACTCTCTTGAAATGGAAAACAATGTGTAATGTATGAAAAAATAGAGTATTGTTTATATTAAAAAGTGTTCTCTAATAATCTTAACTTAATAAAATTAATAAAAAAAATAATTAATTGTGAATAATAAAAATATAGTTGTTTTTAAAGAGAAGACTATATTATTATATAACGTAAAGAATGTGAATTAGTTAATTAGATAACTAAATCGATTTAATTCTTCGAATAGATATTATCGGCCTAAGTTTTGCCTAAATACATGATAATGAATATAAATAAAGGACTCCCCACCTGACGCCCCAAAAGTAAAGTTTTCACTATGATTAATATTTGTACAATTTTAAGAATATAAAAATACAAACATAAAATTCAAACTCCTTTTTGAATGTCATCTTCAAGAAGTATCGTCGAGAATCTGTACAAACACTTGATAGAAATATTAGTAATGAATAAATATTTATCAAAATAAAGTATGTGTATGTGTAAAAATAGATTTTTTTTTGTTATAAAGTGGGCTCGGATTAAGTTTTAAATACGCCATGGCTACGAAGTGGTTGCTCGAATTTATCGGCCGTCCTAGATCGCTTTGCCAAGATGCGAATCATAAAACCTTTGTGTTGTCGTGATAATATAATGATTTCGTCATCGCCCATATTTATTTATTTTTGTTCACGTATTTGTATACGTAATATCCGTCTTTTTATTTGTGGAGGCCTCAAAAATCGACGGATATTTTTTCATTGGCCAAGTTATGTAGCGTGTTTTATTATCAGCATAATAAAATATTGAGAGCTATAATATCAAAGTACAATCTACAAACAGCCCACCACAGTGATACAAGCTCATGAGAGGCTAAATTGGCCACTGGAGAATTCTAGAAACAAAATCATTTCAATAAATTAAGAGGACCCAAGTATGAACGAAACATAACAACAAAATGGTGTAAAATCAGCTCATTTAGTTACGGCAACCACTTTAACAATAGCAGCACAACAATAATTAATAGCACAAAATAACAAAACAATGAGCCAAAGGCAGCCATGGATGAACGGATGTCACCGTTAATGGAGTTTTCCGGCCGGCAACAACAATATAAACTCCGGCCAAATCTAAAAAAAAAAAGGACAAGGAAGATAGATTATTTCGGCCAGATTTGTACAAAACCAACACTTAACATATAAACTCAAGGAAACTCAGTCCACCGGAGGTCGAAAGTCACGGCAATGGTGATCATCGGCGTCGCTTCAACGGCTTTCACCGGAGCAACGCCGGCTATACAAACTCCGGCCAGATCTGGCCGGTCCATGGCGTGGCAGCGGCGAGGTGGAGCCGCGAGGGGGAGAAAGAAAAGAAAGAGGGGGCCGCGTTGGTGGTGCTGGCCGAAGCTCGCCGGTCATTACCTCCGGCGAGTCAGCGACGGAAAAGAGGAATAGGGGGCAAGAGGCGGCTGTGGAGACAGAGATCGAGGGTGAGAGTGTGAGAAAGAGAGAGTGGATTGAGAGAGAGTGAGACACGAGAAGGGAGAAGAGAGAAATCTCCCTTTCTTTTCTTTTTTTTTCTCTGGTGTCTGTGTGGTGTTGTGTGTGTTTGTATGAATGTGTGTGTATATGTGTATTGTCTAGAAGTGTATTGTGTGTGTGTATTTATAATGGAAAAAAAATGTCATTCTTTAACCAAAAAATAATAAGTTATTCCTCTTTGTCCGTTAAATATTATTTTAATTTATCGGTTATTATTCAAAGAATATTTTATCCTTTTAACCAACATGTAAAGGCTAATATCCAAAAAATAAAACTATGTATAGTCATGTCATCTTTATTAAAGGTGAATTGTCATGTCACCTTTATTAAAGGTGACTTGTCACGTCACTTTCAATAAAGATGACAAGACCTCGACTTGACTGGATTATTGCTCCGTGTATCAAAATAATTGATCCGACTTATCGTTTGCGGATTGTAACTAAATAATATACAAAAATGTGTAAATATCGATATGTAATTACAGAAAATATAAACAATAATAGAAAATATAATTATCCTGAAAAATGTATTATGATGTAAATTGTTAAAAATGTAGTGTACTACAAAGAATTGTTGTGTTATGTTGTGTACGTGTACAGATGACTGTGAAAAAATTAAAATGACAATAAATTGATAAAAATCCTAAAAGAAGGAGAGTTATCAATAAATTGTGTAAAAATGTGTAAAAAATGTATTTTGTGCTCTTTAACGATCAGGAAGCCTGAAGACGTTAATTTTAAGCACGGAGAGCCAAAATTGGGTGTCAACAACTTGCCCCTTTTCGTATGAAGACAATGTAGTTGTCTTCAGACGAAAATGTTGACATGTAGCCAATTTTGTTCAACAAATATCATATTTGACCAAAAATTTGACCGAACTCTGAATTAGAGTTGCCTACATACCTCGAGTTGCTCGAGGATCAGGTCGGGTGTAGTTCAAAAGATTAGGAAAATATGTTTTTGTCCTATTATTATGGGCGGACGACCTTATAAAAATGATTATGGAGAGAAAGAATGTTTGAGAGTGAAAGCGTTTACACATTCCCGGCGTCCTTCAAAATTGCCCCAGTATCAAGTTGTGAAATGTTGGGGATGCAAGATTGTATACTCGCTGGGGAGAAAGAATGATCATGTGGTTGTGATGACCGAGCTCTGCATAGAGCTTCCTACATATCTCGCGTGTTACGAGAATCAGGTCAATGTAGTTCGAAATGAAGAAATGGGGTAAATTTTGAGGCGGTTTTCAAAATTTTGCCCCAGTGTATGATTTGTAGTAACACTGAACTTCTCTAAAGGAACTTTAAAAGAAAGTCTTGTTGTTGTGGATGGTATTTTGATTGAAACGATGCATGATGTCTCCGATTGTCTGCGGAGACTATGTGATGAATGATGTTTCCTATTGTCTACGGAGACTTAATGATGAATGACGTCTTTGATTGTCTACGAAGACTATGTGAATGTTGTAAAATCCTCCGATTGTCTGTCGGAGACTTATGATGCATGATATCTCCAATTGTCTATGGAGACTGATGTTGGTGTAAAGTCCTCCGATTGTCTGTCGGGGACTTATGATGCATGATATCTCCAATTGTCTATGGAGACTGATGTTGGTGTAAAGTCCTCCAATTGTCTTCGGGGATTTAATGTATGACATCTCCAATTGTCTACGGAGAGTGATGATGATGTAAAATCCTTCGATTGTCTTCGGAAATTTAATGTATGACATCTTCGATTGTCTACGGAGATCGATTTTGGTTGTTGTAAAGTCCTTCGATTGTTTACGAGGACTTAATGCATGATATCTCCGATTGTCTACGGAGACTTGATGTTGATTGTTGTAAAGTCGTCCGATTGTTTACGGGGACTTAATGCATGATATCTCTGATTGTCTACAGAGACTTGATGTTGATTGTTGTAAAGTCCTCCGATTGTTTACGGGGACTTAATGCATGATATCTCTGATTGTCTACAGAGACTTGATGTTGATTGTTGTAAAGTCCTCCGATTGTTTACGGGGACTCAATGAATGATATCTCTGATTGTCTACAGAGACTTGATGTTGAATGTCGTCTTCGATTGTCGACAAAGACTAAGGCCCTCAACTGCCAATGTGATTGAAATGTAAAGAGCCCTCGACTGGCGGAGCAATTAAAATGTAATAGCCTCTCGACTGGCGGGGCTATTGGAATTCTAAGGGCTCTCGACTGTCGGAGCAATTGAAATATCATAGTCTCTCGACTGGCGGGACTATTAAAATGTAAGGGCTCTCGACTGGCGGAGCAATTGAAATATAATAGCCTCTCGATTGGCTAGGCTATTGGAATCCGAGGGCTCTCGACTAGCCGAGCAATTGAAATACAATAGCCTCTCAACTGGCGGGGCTATTGAGATGTAAAGTGCTCTCGACTGGCGGAGCAATTTAAAAGGTAATAGCCTCTCGACTGGCGGGGCTATTGAAATGTAATAGTCTCTCGATTGGCGGGACTATTAAAATGTAAGGGGCTCTCGACTGGCGGAGCCATTAAAATGTAATAGCCTCTCGACTGGCGGGGCTATTGAAATGCAAAGGGCTCTCGACTGGCGGAGCCATTAAAATGTAATAGCCTCTCGACTGGCGGGGCTATTGAAATGCAATGGGCTCTCGACTGGCGGAGCAATTAAAAGGTAATAGCCTCTCAACTGGCGGGGCTATTGAAATGCAATAGGCTCTCGACTGGCAGAGCAATTGAAATATAATAGTCTCTCGACTGAAGGGACTATTAAATGTAAGGGCTCTCGACTGGCGGAGCAATTGAAATATAATAGTCTCTCGACTGGCGGGACTATTGAAATGTAAAGGGCTCTCGACTGGCGGAGCCATTAAAAGGTAATAGCCTCTCGACTGGCGGGGCTATTGAAATGTAAAGGGATCTCGACTGACGGAGCCATTAAAAGATAATAGTCTCTCGACTGGCGGGGCTATGGAAATGGAATGGGCTCTCGACTGGCGGAGCCATTAAAATGTAATAGCCTCTCGACTAGCGGGGCTATTAAATTGTAATGGGTTCTCGACTAATGGAGCCACTAAAATGTAATAGCCACTCGACTGACGGGGCTATTAAAATGTAAAGGGCTCTCGACTGGCGGAGCCATTAAAAGGTAATAGCCTCTCGACTGGCGGGGCTATGGAAATGGAAGAGACCCTAATTAGAAGGAGGACACTTAATAGAAAAGTGAAATGTTTGTATTTGAAGGTGAGTGATTGAGAAGGAAAGTCGACTATCTGTATTTGAAGGTAGGCGCCCTGAGAAGTAAAAATGCCCGTGTTCGAAAGTGGGAATCTTGAAAAAGAAAGAAAATTTGTTTGTATTTGGAGGTGGGTGCTTTGAAAAAGAATGAATTTTTTTTTTTTTTTAATTTTCTTTGTGAAAATGCTGACATGTGAAAAAGACATAATCGTCTCCTGACTTTAGTTGGTACCAATAATTAGTAGTATGCATAAGAATTCTCTCGTTTTCTTCCCAGCTAACTGAGATCGATTTTGAGGTAATTCCTATAGTTTCAAGTGGTACCTCAGACATACCTAAGTATCGACAAGATTTGTTCATCTTACTTCAAACAAAGATTTTGGACTATACCTATCCTCATGTTTCACATGCTCTCTCTAGAAAGAAAGTCCCATTTTCACACACATATGAGTAGTTTTTTTTTTGTTTTTTTTTTTTGAATTTGGGGACGTCTAGAGAAATACACTCACACTCAAAAAGAAATTCAATGCATGCAATTGTGATACCATAGGCTTGGCCTTCATGTAAGTATCCACTAATGTGAGAACACTTAGAATAGGATCATGTAGGACTTGTTATCGGCTTGTAAGGTAGGCTTGGAGATAGGTAGGAGGGTATTTGGGACGAAAGTGACTAATCCCTCAATGAGCATTGCACTGTGTCTGTGCTTTTTATATTTATTGCGCTTTGACGCTTGATCTTCTTTGTATTTCTTTGATGTCCCTCATTTTGTATTTGCTCCGACTTCTTGTGAATCTTGTGTAGGAGTCTCTTCCCCCTTTATTTTCAATAAAAACATTTTTTGAAGATTCTCCACCTTTGTTGGAGTTCTTTCTTCTTCTTTTTTTTTTCTTGTTTTTTGTTTAGGGCTTTCGCTCCTTCTACTTTGAAGTCGTCTTTTCATTTTTGTTCTTTTGGGACCTTTGTATCTTTCGCCTTTGGCATCTTTGATCTTGGATCTTGGATCTTTGTCCGCAATTTGCATGCATTTAGTGCGCTCAAGGAGGTTGGGTCAAGAGAGGGATAGTGCATGTAAGCACTCAAAAGGTATAGGCTAATATGTGGTTATCCAAAGAAAAGGATTTAGGCTCAAAGGGGGAATTCTAGGGATTAATGTCATTTGGTGGGTTATGAAAGACTCAATCGGGTCAAAGAGGGCCCACGATCCTTTCCTAAACCAAGTGTAACTCAGAATTTTGCCTCAACAAACATTTAGGCCAAGTTCTAGATCAATAATGCAATGTAATGAATTAATCTAAAACTCACCACACAATGCACATGAAACAATGAGGTTGGCTTCGTTCTTGTCTTGGATGTATGCAAGAGAATTTTTCAAGTGTCACTTAGGTGTGATTAAGAGGTACCAAAAGAATCTATGGTTTACCATGAAGTCGGTCCTCTCCATCATACCAATTTGTTCTTTCCCATGCACACTCCTAACTGCGTTGGTACCAAGCAAGTAAGAATTTTAATTTCTTTTTCTATTTTATTTTTATTTTTTTGAAAGAATGGGACCGAATCCAAATGAGGATTGCCTACGTATCTTGTGAAAACAAGAATCAGGTCTGCGTAGTTCAGGAGGATAGAACATAAGATGTGAAGCAGGAAGACAAACTTTTTTATTTATTTTTATAAAAGAGTATCGAACCCAAAAAGAATTGTCTACGCATTTCATCGAGATGAGAATCAGGTATGTGTAGTTCCTGGAGATAGAAAATGTGAGATAGAAAATAAACTATTTTTTTTTATTTTCAACAAGGAACACCGAACCCAAAAGGGCTGCCTATTTATCTCATGAAAATGAGAATCAGGTTCGCGTAGTTCGGGACAGACTTGTGGATTTGTATGTGGCATGTATGATTGTCATGAAGCGATGTCCATCCTTGAAAATGACATGAAAGGCGACCGAGTGGAAACTGCTCGTAGACATGAAGCATTGAAATTACTCCGGTCAGACGACCGAGAGGATGTATGTCAAGTGTAGACAAAGCTTTGACATTATTTCATTATGTTGACATGATTGAGATGGTCGTACATTGGAGAAGTTATGGCATTAATTTGCCACAGTTAAAAGGATTGTTATGGCTGAAAGGGTGTTGACCCTTGCTTTTGAAAGTGAGGATCGATCGTCATAAATTTAATGGTTTACGACGTTCGAAAGAATAAAGCTTGATTTTCTCGAACCAAAATTAGGTGAGAATTTAGAAGTAGGCCAGCTAAGCACTAATGTCATTGAGATTTGGATTTGTGGGGGTTTTGATTTGCGCTCTCAGAAGACATTTAAAGAGCGACTTTGAACTGTTTCAAAAATATTGCCTCAGTTTGAATACCAGAGAAATTATTCTGAAACAGTGAAGAGACCGAACCCTAATATAGGGCTGCCTACGTATCTTGTCATGACAAGAATCAGGTCAAAACGTAGTTCAGACATATACGCAGTCATTGGTGGTTTGTATGATTATTATGGATCGCTGATGGTATTGAAAAAGAAGTGTGGTATGACTAAGAGTTCGGATTCAAAAATATGTTTCGATATTGAAAAGAATGTACAAGAAATGTATTAATAGTTCTTGGAAAAAGATGGCAGAGCCCAAAAGAATGATTGTAAGGATAAAAAATGGATGTAAAGTGATACGACGGTAAAGGATGATCGTAGAGATTGAAAATGAATGTGAGTAATTAAAAATATTCTAAATTCAACACAAATCAATCAAAATTATCAGACATAGTAGACAATGTTGAACATGCCGTGTAAAGTATATGTATGGCTAAAGAATGTACAATGAATGCTAAAAATGTATAATATCTCATAACATGTATCAAGTAAAGAATGAATGACACATAAGAAATAAAAAGTTATCCGGTCAAAATTATGATCAAAATCGTGTATAGATACGACCTAAGGATTCTAAGAGTAGATTCACCTAGATTGATAGAGGATATTCGGACAACCGCGAGGGGGTGAATGATAACCTAAAAGCTCCTACTCTAAAACTAAGGAATCCAAAGAAGGTTTGGGGGAGTGCAAGACACCCCCCGCGTGAACCACAGTGTGTGAAGTGTACGGCCAAAGACTCGATAGAATCGTAATTACAATTAAATACAGTGAAACTATGTAGCAGTTTTCAGAATGTACAGATACAATGAATAATGAATCAAAGAATTAATAATACTGTAAAACTTATTTGTGCAAATAATGTAAAACATTTGTGAGCAAAACACAGATAATTCACATAATTTGCAGTGTATGAAACAGATAAAGAATCAATAAATTAAATAATTAGCATATGCAAAAATGTAAAAGTACCTCCCACAATTGAAAAATTGAGTCTATTTTGGTTAGAACCTGCTAAGTTCCCCAGCAGAGTCGCCATTCTGTCATGCCCTATTGTTCACCAAGGTTAAAACAAGCACGACTTATGGACTCTAAAAGAATTGATTTTTTGTACAGAGTCGCCACCTAATTTTTAAGGAAAATAAGGAAACCTATTTTTATTATTGACATGTATGACTCGTGTTTTGATCTGCGATAACCAGTTTAGACTCTAGGTAAGGGTTCAAATTATTCCGAAGGGAAGGGATTAGGCACCCTTCGGAATCCACAAAAGGTGGTACCCGACTAGACTAAATTTATCAAGGAGGAAGGAGGTAAAAATTATAGTTTTGGAAGTACAAACGTGTAAAATGCGTACTAAAATATAATGCAAAATATATGTATAAAGAGTATGTATCAAATATATAAATGAAGTTCATTGCTATAAAATATATGTATAAAAATATGATAAAAAATGTATAATCAATATATAAAATGGTAAAGATACATGTGAAAAGAAAAGTACTCTCTTGAAATGGAAAACAATGTGTAATGTATGAAAAAATAGAGTATTGTTTATATTAAAAAGTGTTCTCTAATAATCTTAACTTAATAAAATTAATAAAAAAAATAATTAATTGTGAATAATAAAAATATAGTTGTTTTTAAAGAGAAGACTATATTATTATATAACGTAAAGAATGTGAATTAGTTAATTAGATAACTAAATCGATTTAATTCTTCGAATAGATATTATCGGCCTAAGTTTTGCCTAAATACATGATAATGAATATAAATAAAGGACTCCCCACCTGACGCCCCAAAAGTAAAGTTTTCACTATGATTAATATTTGTACAATTTTAAGAATATAAAAATACAAACATAAAATTCAAACTCCTTTTTGAATGTCATCTTCAAGAAGTATCGTCGAGAATCTGTACAAACACTTGATAGAAATATTAGTAATGAATAAATATTTATCAAAATAAAGTATGTGTATGTGTAAAAATAGATTTTTTTTTGTTATAAAGTGGGCTCGGATTAAGTTTTAAATACGCCATGGCTACGAAGTGGTTGCTCGAATTTATCGGCCGTCCTAGATCGCTTTGCCAAGATGCGAATCATAAAACCTTTGTGTTGTCGTGATAATATAATGATTTCGTCATCGCCCATATTTATTTATTTTTGTTCACGTATTTGTATACGTAATATCCGTCTTTTTATTTGTGGAGGCCTCAAAAATCGACGGATATTTTTTCATTGGCCAAGTTATGTAGCGTGTTTTATTATCAGCATAATAAAATATTGAGAGCTATAATATCAAAGTACAATCTACAAACAGCCCACCACAGTGATACAAGCTCATGAGAGGCTAAATTGGCCACTGGAGAATTCTAGAAACAAAATCATTTCAATAAATTAAGAGGACCCAAGTATGAACGAAACATAACAACAAAATGGTGTAAAATCAGCTCATTTAGTTACGGCAACCACTTTAACAATAGCAGCACAACAATAATTAATAGCACAAAATAACAAAACAATGAGCCAAAGGCAGCCATGGATGAACGGATGTCACCGTTAATGGAGTTTTCCGGCCGGCAACAACAATATAAACTCCGGCCAAATCTAAAAAAAAAAAGGACAAGGAAGATAGATTATTTCGGCCAGATTTGTACAAAACCAACACTTAACATATAAACTCAAGGAAACTCAGTCCACCGGAGGTCGAAAGTCACGGCAATGGTGATCATCGGCGTCGCTTCAACGGCTTTCACCGGAGCAACGCCGGCTATACAAACTCCGGCCAGATCTGGCCGGTCCATGGCGTGGCAGCGGCGAGGTGGAGCCGCGAGGGGGAGAAAGAAAAGAAAGAGGGGGCCGCGTTGGTGGTGCTGGCCGAAGCTCGCCGGTCATTACCTCCGGCGAGTCAGCGACGGAAAAGAGGAATAGGGGGCAAGAGGCGGCTGTGGAGACAGAGATCGAGGGTGAGAGTGTGAGAAAGAGAGAGTGGATTGAGAGAGAGTGAGACACGAGAAGGGAGAAGAGAGAAATCTCCCTTTCTTTTCTTTTTTTTTCTCTGGTGTCTGTGTGGTGTTGTGTGTGTTTGTATGAATGTGTGTGTATATGTGTATTGTCTAGAAGTGTATTGTGTGTGTGTATTTATAATGGAAAAAAAATGTCATTCTTTAACCAAAAAATAATAAGTTATTCCTCTTTGTCCGTTAAATATTATTTTAATTTATCGGTTATTATTCAAAGAATATTTTATCCTTTTAACCAACATGTAAAGGCTAATATCCAAAAAATAAAACTATGTATAGTCATGTCATCTTTATTAAAGGTGAATTGTCATGTCACCTTTATTAAAGGTGACTTGTCACGTCACTTTCAATAAAGATGACAAGACCTCGACTTGACTGGATTATTGCTCCGTGTATCAAAATAATTGATCCGACTTATCGTTTGCGGATTGTAACTAAATAATATACAAAAATGTGTAAATATCGATATGTAATTACAGAAAATATAAACAATAATAGAAAATATAATTATCCTGAAAAATGTATTATGATGTAAATTGTTAAAAATGTAGTGTACTACAAAGAATTGTTGTGTTATGTTGTGTACGTGTACAGATGACTGTGAAAAAATTAAAATGACAATAAATTGATAAAAATCCTAAAAGAAGGAGAGTTATCAATAAATTGTGTAAAAATGTGTAAAAAATGTATTTTGTGCTCTTTAACGATCAGGAAGCCTGAAGACGTTAATTTTAAGCACGGAGAGCCAAAATTGGGTGTCAACAGGGAGTACTGGACCCATATTGCCGGTGGGTTACTTAATGTCGGTGTAACTACATAGTTCAGAATTAAGAATTTCAAATGATTGTTTTATTTTATATTTTCAAATGTTCTTTATTTCATACCTCATTTATGACAGACTTATACTGTGAAGCTCTTCAAATCTCTATTATTATATTATATAAACTGTTTTGGATTCACTTTCCCCGGGTTGCATGCCAGTACTCATCGTACTGACCGTCCTCGGACGCTACATCTTTTCATGATGTAGGTTCCAAAACCTTTGCTCGTGACCCGGTTCAGCAGTAGACTATTCGCAGGTCAACAGTTCATAAGCGGTGAGCCCTCCATCTTTCGGAAGGCATTATGTTTATTTTCCTACAACTTCGTTTTGATTTTATGGTATTTCCGGGGCCATGTCCCGGCTTAGGATTTCTATTCATAATGTTAGAGGCTTCGTAGACCTAAGTTAATTATTATTTTGATGTTACGTTCCAAAGATTTTGGACTTTAGAAATCTTTTATTTTATGGGTCTAGTTTCGCATTTATTTTTATTATAACTATGCTTATGATGTAATGCTAAGGGGTCTTCTTGGGCCATCATTGATTTGGGAAGCCCGTCACGGTTAGGGCCTCGGTTCGGGTCGTGACAGAAGGAGAAATGCGGGAGGAGATAACGAGCATGGAAATCGAATCCTCAGCAACAAGGTGAATGATTTGACCACTCTAATATTTTTCACGGGCTATAACCATTTGATATTTGGAACTTGTTGGCCTTACTAGTCAAGGTTTGCTTAGCGTAGGGCTCGTTTAAGGGCGAAGTGCTTCCTATGATCTATTTAACAGGGAAGTGCTCCCTAACAGAACACGAGACCTCTGATTGAGGTGGAAGGATTACATCCATCATAGACGCCTCTTGGTGGTTTCGTTTGACCAACTTTCTTGTCAAATATGGCAGACTTAGACCTGAAAAAATTAATATCCTACAAAATGTGCTTCACATTCTAGTTTTTTCATTATTAAATTTTTTTCAACTTAGTAATGCTGCTTATTAAAAAAAAATGAACTGATAATGATTTATGAACCTACATTTATGTCATGAAAATATTAAATCCTTTCCCTAACCACCATATCCTATTTATATATATGTCCATACGAACTAGTTTATTTTAACCTGACTTGTTCAATTGCCAGTTTTGTCATCATTATTATGTCTGATTTATCCTTCCAATAATGCTGTTTATTGAAAAGCTAAGAGATCATATGATTAAATACTTCTTTAGTATTATATTAGTACACCAGGAATTATTCTAAAATATATCTCAAGAAATTATTCTTCTTGTAATGATTATACTACGTCACACTACATGAAATTAATATGTTTATGTGCAGGGGCGAAGTCAGGATTTGAAGTTTATGCATTCTGAGCTGCCATCAAACCTTTTGTTCAATCAAATATCTGTACATATTTAATGGAGTTTCTAATACAAATACAAGGTCTAAGTAAAAATTATTAGGTTCGTCCAAACCTGTAAGTGATACTCTACCTCCACCCCTAGTTTAAGTGTGTTTTTGACCCTGAGCTATTGAGAGTGAAACACACCACTGACTAGACCAAATGTTTGTCTACAAATGCTTTTGGACACGTTTAGCCATAAAATCTACATCCACCTAGCATATATAATGGCTCTATGATGTCGCGGTGGAGAAAAAAATAATACGTACGGTGATAATTTTTAGGCACAATACATCAATGTGTCCTTTAACTTGGCTTCAACTTTCATCTATGTCCTCGAACTTTGGGTGTGCACAAGTAGGCACTTTAGAGTAGAACAAGTAGACACATGCGTCCTATGTGGAATGGCTTGGAAAGCTTGGAGGCTCTGTTCAGCATTGCTATGGGGAAACTAACTCTGTAGCAGATATTTTTTCCAAATAAGGGTCTGTTTATGGCATGACTATTGACTAGTGTCTTCCAAGACCCTCAAAGCTTACCTACGAATGCAATTGGTGCATATAGACTTGATAAGTGTAATATGGTCAATTTCACGATTAGGAAAAGAAGTCTGGGATTGGCTAAACATAAGTGTAGTATGTCATATTTTCAGATTCAATACATTCAGCTTCTATTTTTTAATATTAAAGTGAAGAATTCAAAGAGTTGCCATTAATAAAATAAAAGTGAAAGCTCCTAACTCCGAAGTTGGATTACCATTTTGCCCTTACATTAAAATAAAAAGTAATAAAACATTTAATTAAATATTAAACAATAATGCTTCTTAAAGTTAAATCATCATATCATATATCATATATTATACTAAAAGTGGGGAAAAAAAAGTTGTAAAGTTGGATTACCATTTTACCCCTACACTAAATAAAAAACTTAATTAATTGAATATAATTGGTAAAATTAAAAATAGTCTTGAAAAGTTAAATGATCATCACATTTCAGAAACTTAGTCCATATTGCACGTACATGGTTTGTATTAATTTTTGGCATTTGCTATTAATTAATGATTGTAATTACTAGATTAACTTTTCTCAGGAGTTGAATTGTTAAAAGCTAATTCATGTTCCTGCAGGTTCATAGTACACATTAGTTGCAGGCATTTGCTATTAATGATTTGTAATTACTATATGCAAAGCATGTCGATGTAATTATGAAATTAACAATCACTTTTGTGACTTTTCCATTCCTTAATTAATATATCAATTATGAAAAATCAGCCATACATATACCCTCAAGTCAATAAATAAATAAGTTTTTCATAAATTGCTACATTATTCAAATTAATGACAACCATCTTCTTCCTAATAATATAACTGTAGAATTCAAAAAGTTGCAATGGGTAATTAATATAAGATTAATTCTACAAATAAATAGGTTAATAGAGCTATAAAAAGGCTACAAAGGATTTCATTTTCCTTCAAACCTCTTCCTCTCCATCTTTATGTGCCCAGAATTTTTATGGTCGAGATTAGTGGTTTTAAACCGTTAAGTAAGTTAAGTTCTAATTACTTTAGCCTCTTTTGAGAAGTTGTTCTGTAACTTTTTCTCTATACAAGTCTAATATTTTGAGATTGAATGCTTATTAATCTGACTGGAGATATTATACTCATTTAGGAGTATTATACAGCCCATCAAATATTACTTTTGTTCTATCTCATGTGTGACGGCAATTGATATCCTACTTTTTTTTTTTTAGTATTGACGCATCAAATGAGTTTTTCAGATTTTTTTAATCTATTATTTTCGTTTTATTCTTCTGCTTTGCAGGAACAGAAAATTGGGAGAAAGGAGAGTATGTACATATGTTCAAGGTTATGAGAATAGCCATCATGAGAATTTACTCACTACATTCTCTTCTTGCAAGAACGTAGGAAGTTTAATATTATATTAATTTTTTTCTTTTCAAGTCATTTGTGTCTCATTATTGATGAAACTTTAGAAGTGTTTTATTACCCTACCATATACTCCCTCCGTCCCAATTTATGTGATGTACTTTGACTTGGCACGGAGTTTAAGAAAGAAAAGAAGACTTTTGAAACTTGTGGTCTAAAATGAGTTATAAATATTTGTGTGGTTGTAAATCATTTCATTAAGTGTAAAGTGGGTATTTTAAAGTTAAATTGTTACCAAATATAGAAATGTGTCATTCTTTTTGGGACTGACTAAAAAGGAAAGTGTGTCATATAAATTGGGACAGAGGGAGTAATATTTTAGCTTTATCATTTAAATACTCTCTTTATACTTTTGGTAAGTTATATTTCTACTTTATTAAAAAAGAGTATTAACGTATTTTTTACAAAATTTCAATGAGAAAGTATTTGTTATATCTTGTAAGTTAAATTTCGGATGTTTTTCAATTAAAATAACACAAGTTGGGAAAAAAGAGAAACACATCAACCATCAGTTTGATGTTTTTTCCTTTTACAAATTGATAGATTATTGATCTCGAAAGAAAATAAAACAATCAAAATTACTCCTAAAAATATACTTACAAGAAATTCAAGTGAAAAGTTTTCAAATATTTAACAATGTAAAATGGAAGAGTTGCATTGTTTTTCATTTATTTCTTCATATAATGTTTTAGAGTTCAAATTACTTTCACCATGTGCTACCACTTTTACACAAAGAATGTTAAAATTAAGAATTTGAAAGAATTACTAATATTATTTACTGATGCTACCTCTATTGAAGAATAGTTATACACATAACATGGATTTTTATGTTAGCAACATTTTTCATATATTAAACATATACATTTGAAATATAATTTTAAAAAAAATGTTAAACCAGACACAAAGTACCAATAATATTGATATACGTCAAAAAATAATGGCATTTTCTTTGATCCATCTTAAGTGAGTGTTATCACATTTTACTACTCATTACACACATGTTTTCATAAAACTTTATCGTTTTAACGAGCCTATGTAAATTTTCATGGGACACAGGTGCAACGCACGTGTCCAGAAACTAGTATATACATATATATATATATATAAAAAAAACATGTGTCCTATGTGGTGTCCTACGGTTGCCGTCCAGCTTGACATCACTGTTGATGGTGTTACTATTAAGGCTGCTGTACAAATAGCATGTATTTTCTTTTAAAATCCCCTTATATGAAATCTTGGCTGCTCCCCTGATTCTGGTTTAGGAAATTTTATTGAGCATGTAAAACTAGATGCCTAATTTGACAAGTAGGGTAAAAACAGAACGTTTTAATTTATATATATAGAAACTATCTGTTTAGATTTCTGAGCATATCGAACAATTGTCTGAATTCCAACAGTAGATCGCCTAGTACTAACATCGGAAGGTACAGAACGTCAGAATCCGAGCCTCCCAACCGAGGATTTGGGTCATAAGACGCAGGTTTCACAACACTACTCATCAAGAAGTTAGGCCCATAACAGATCAGATTGTCTGAACAAGGAGGGCACATACAAACTACGAAAACAAAATGGCATGGAACATCAAGGAGATGGAATGTGAACCATCTAAAATGATACATTATGGAGTGATAGGAAATTACAATCCAAACAAGCTGTAAACAAACATTATTTCAAAGACTTACAACAACTAAGGTTGAACATTTAACCAATTCAAGTAACTAGTTTTTTTGGTATTCATCTTTTAGAGCTTGTTTTTAAACCAAAAAACACCATTATCGTGAGATCCTTCATCTTTCTCCACATATGTGCACTCCCTTAACTCCCTCCACAATGCTTTATAAAAAGGAGTACCATCAAATTGGTAGTATTCTCCTAGTAATGGTTTGATAGCTTTGGTTGCCTCCACAGCATGGTAATGTGGTAAAGTTGAGAATAGATGATGCAACACATGAGTATCTGCGAAATTGTGAAAGAACATATTTAGCACACCATAATCTCTGTCTACGGTAGCTAGAGCTCCTCTTAACCAATCCCACTCAGATGAATCGTAATGTGGCACTGAAAGGTGATTGTGGTTCAAAAAAGTCACTAATACTAAGGAAACATTATGAATTAGGAGTGGCATCCCATAAATACATACAACCCAAGCTAGCCCTTGTGTCAGAGCAACGTGATACAACACATAAGTAGTTGCGATCAAACCTGCATCTGAAATGTAGATCCATAACCTCTCACGATCATTATATATAGGTGCATATGGATCAAAGTGACATGCAAAGCGGTCATAATTCTTTCCCGTGAAATTTAAGGTCCAATACAAAAGCGTGCCAAGAGTGAGGGCGGCGACAAGTAGGAGTATTCGTCCTAGTGGATTGTTCGAGTATTTGTAGAACCATTGTAGTTCCGATTTAATCCTTGGCACGTAAATTTGATCACCATCAAGGGAATTAGTGTGTGAGTGGTGACGACTATGACTATATTTAAGTGAGAAGTATGGCACTAGAAGTGCAGAGTGAAGGATAAAACCAACAGTGTCATCTACCCACGGGTAATCACTAAAGGCATGGTGGCCACATTCATGGCAAATCATCCATATTCCAGTAAAAACACAACCTTGAACAATCCAGTAAGTAACCCATGCTAGGTAACAATATGGGGATGGAAGGAGGTGAAAGTAAGTGGCGGCTATGTAGTAGAAGATGCAAACTAGTGAGAGATCACGAGCAACATAGTAGAACGAGCGGATGAGAGATCGTTGAAAGCAGTGAGGAGGGATAGCCTTCTTGATATCACCAATTGTAAAAGGGGGCATTGAAACAGGCATTCTTTGTCGAGGATTTTTCTTTTGTTCAGTTTTAGTTGTTGGAGCAGACATATTGCCACCACCTCCCATTCTTGATCCTGAATCTGCAACAATTAAACACATCAAAAATTCACAAGATCAAACGCCAAAATTAGCAAATAAAAGAAGAATGAGCATATAAAAAAAAGAGCTGATAAATAAGATAGATTTGTGGTGAGGAAAAAACTACCTCACAATTCAAAAACACCTTGTAGCCTTACCTAAGGTTGGATATCTCTCTCTCCCACTCTCTCTTCTTTATAGAGAGGAAGAGAGGGTAATTTTTTTAATTATTTTTTTTCAAAAAAATAAAATAAAATTGAGGGTAGGGGAAAAGGAAATGCAGGAGGAGATTACGAATGGGGAATCGAACCCTCACCAATAAGGTGAATGATTTGACCACTCTTATTCTTTTTTTTTTCGCAGGCTATAACCGTCTGATGTTCGGAACTTGTTGGTCTGACTAGTATAGCGTAGGGATCATTTAATTAAGGGAGAAGTGCTTCCCATCATCTATTTAATAGGGAAGTGCTCCCTACCGGAACTTTTTAACTAGAACCCGAGACCTCTGATTGAGGTGGAGGGATTACATCCATCCTAGACACCTCTTGGTGGTTTCCTTTGTTCAACTTTTTTGTCAAAAATGGTAGACTTAGAAATTAAAAATGAAAGACTAAGGATTCCAGTTTTTTCATTATTAAAACTTTGTCCACTTGTTTGATTATTAATAATCACATACAGTACAGTAATGCTGCTTATTGAAGAAAAAAATGGACAGATCATGACTTATGAACCTACATCTACGTCATGAAATATTAATCCTTTCCCTAACCACCTTTATCCTATATTACTATAACTTAAATTGTTCAAATTTCCCTAGTTGCCGGCCAGTTTCTTCAATATATTATTATGTCTAATTTATTGAAAAGCTAAGAGATCACGATTAAATACTTCTATGTTAGTACAACAGGAGATTAGTCAAATATGTACTATCTTAAAAAATACTCTTCTTTTAATGATCATACTGCGTCACACTAATGATGTTTATGTGCAGGGGCGAAGTCAGGATTTGAAGTTTATGTGTTCTCAACTACTGTCGAACCTATAGTTTGAGTTTGTCTTAGTTATTAAGTTTATAATTTAATATTTGTACATATTTAATGGTTTTCCTAATACATATACAAAGTCTAAGAAAAAATTATTAGGTTCGTCTGAACCTGCAAGTAATACTCTACCTCCACCTTCTATTTCCGTGGTGATTGGCAAACCTTCCAACCATGTTCCTGTCCCATTGATATTGATTCAAAGTATATAATTCTACTACATAGTATAAATCAAATTAAATCAATTAACAAATTGCACCTATGACCTAATTAGGACATTACAGAAAAGGATGAAAATTAATAAGAAATCCAGGAAAGTAATTAAGAACAAGATTACATTAATCATATATACCACACAATTTATTATGGCTTTCCAACATATATTCTCCTTTGAACATTAGAATTACATTCAATTACCTAAAGTCAGTTCCTTCTTGATATGGTAGTTGTATTGTATCTCTTATATAAGATATAAATATATTCAAAGGATACATTTCAATTAAGTATAAAGAATTAATATATATAGTACTATACATTTCAAAGGATAAAAGTTCATCTGTATACCTTCAAAAAGATGTAGTTATATTGTGAAATAAGTTTATTTAGGATATTAGATGAGAATTTCTGGTTTTAGGTAAAACATTGTGATTTCTAACTGAAATGTGATTCATGAGTGTATGAATTTGGAGTATTGTTGGTTGTTTTCTCTATTTCGTCATAACTAAGAGAGAATTAACCGGGGATTCAGCTAAAAATCCACGTGAGGTTGAGGAATGAGCAAAGCTCTTGGTTCTATTGCTCAATCAGCTAGACATATAGAGGGAGTTCAACTTTAAGAGGTGGAAAACCACTACTCGATGTCTTCATTCAAAATACTTTCATAAGTTCCTCTGTTGAATCCCTTAATCCTAGCAGTAGTCTACTAGTCCATTTTTATGCCGCATTGATGTTATTGTATCGAACTTTGGTAATACATGGCTTTATCTCCCTTGTAATAATCTGGACATGTGTGTTCTTATTGTGCCATTTCTAGAAGATCGGTTCAGTAATGTATATGTCCACAAACTATTTTAGGGACTTCAGATATGCTTAATCTAAATGTGTAGTGTTCTGATTTTTGTCATTCGATAGTGTTGGGCACATTTTCGTTTTCTGAAAATTTACATGTCAAGTCTCTTGTTAAAGTTCTCCGAAAAACAAGTATTATGTTATAATTTCGAATAACTAGTTGATCCATTTGTTATAAGACCGATGTAATAGCTTGTTCTCACTCTTCAGTATTAGTCAAATGGATGTGCCATCTTATTGAATCGTCGTGGATATTAGATTAGAAGTTTTCCTTTACTTTTAGAAGATGTTTGGATACTTCTTTAAATTATGTATTATGAATAGTTGTTGTCCTGTTCACTTTATTCACCTTAAGAAAAAGTAGAAAGAAGAGTTTAGAGTATTTTACATTTGAAGTGTGCTACATAGGATATTTATAAGATGGAAAGCTTTTCATGAACTTGGATAACTTTTATTGCGGCCATGGATTTACTTTACGAATAGATTTTCAGAAATTTTATTTTGAATATATCTGTAGGAAAATTTAGAAATTAGTTTCCGACCTCTTTATTCACTTGGATGACAGAAAAGTATATTTTCTATTCATAAATTGTCTTTCTATGGCAAACTATTGTTGTTGTTAGACTGTGGGTTGTGTCGTTATTTTCAGATTTATCTCTGAATTAACCCTCTGTAATTCCATTATATTTTCCTTGTTTTCTATCCAGAATTATGCTTATGTATTCTTAGTGGTATGTGCTACCTCTATTCATGAAGGACAACTATTACCTCTTATGCTTTATGTCTTGTGGAAGCATCGTGTGAAGCTTAATATCCCGAACTAGAATTAGTTAAACTTAGCTTGTCCATGTCAGTTCAGATAAGTACGTTACTTCATCTGTTTCTTTACCTTCTCAACAGTATTATAGCTCACCAATTTGAAAGCCCGCCACTTATGTACTTAATAAAATGTACAAAAAAATTTTCTCATTTGGTCTATACAACAGCGACAACATACCCAGTAAAATCCCACAAGTGAATTCTGGGAAACATATGACCCTGCAACCTTTTTTCCCCTTTTATGCTGCAGATAGACAGGTTGGTCATTTCATAATATGGCATGGCATGGGACGCCGCCTGTTAGTTACTCTATCTTTTACATCACTATTCGGTGGTTGCTTACCTTGCAAAATTTTTGGATTTGATTCACCTGTTGTTCAAACTGTTGGTTACTGCATATCTGCAGTGATCTTCTGCAGTGGGCGGTCTTGCACTCAGATATCATACATGTAACATCCTCGGCTTATCTACTTCTAAATGTTAAGATATTCTTTGTTCAAATGGTTGGCTTAGTACGGAATGCTTTTAGTTTTTGCATGCATCTGTCTCTCTTTCTACATACGTCTCGAAGAGTAGAACTTAAAACTTAAGTTGTCATTTCATCTTCAAGAACTTTATGGCGGGTTTTTTTCTATCTTGGGCTAGAAAACAAGAAAAAAAATTCCGTCTCTGTCACACACAGTCTTCCACTTTTATCTATGCTGAAATACCCAGGATAAAGATTCATGACTAAATTCTTATTGCAGGTTGATGGTGAATGGCGTCACAGTGAATCCAACTAGCAGAGTAGCATGTGTTAGCTGTCGCAATGCCCTTACAACAGTTGGCTATTTTCTATATGATTTGTTGCACGTTTTGATAGTTTAGGAGCATGGAATACTAATCTTTTTCCCTCTTTACTATTTGCCTGAAAATTATTGGTGAAGATTGCAAGCCTAATCTTATAAGTGATCGCATTTTTCGTTTTCAATAAGAAAACTTCTAGCTCACAGGTTGACATCAAGAATCAGGTACCTGATTTGGTCAACCGATTTTGGGTACTTTGACCAAAGTCGATAGGGAAAGTCCGGATAGATGTAATGATTTCTGTAATCAGAACAATGGTTAAGGTGAAATCGAAGAAAGTGGAATACATTGTATATAAAAGTTTCTATGTTATTGTTTTTCCTTTTATCTCCTTTCAGGATTCTCCTCTTGATCAATATTTTCTCGAGTTTTCCACATGTTAGCAAGCTAGCTACCTTAGTGACAGAATCCCTGCACCCGTATCCATACCTGGATCTATATCCCCGAATCTTAAAATTGAGATAATGAAGGATTCGATCTCTAGATCTGCACCCGTATTGGATACCCACACCCGAGTCCGATCAACTTAGCTAGTGTAGGGTATACCATTAGTACTGGCTAATGTGTAAGCAGACCTCCGCTTTACCTTCCATGTTTTTCCCGTTGTCTTATCCTTATATCCTATACCAATAATACAGCTATTTCTATATCATGAAATATTTAACTTCTTTTTTATATCACATCCATATAGATTTGTTCTCCTTTTAATTCAAATCTAATGAATTTTTACTGCCACAAACTGTGAATCTTGTCTGCCTCACTTTTATAAATCTCTCCGTTGTCACATTATACTAGCTCCAATCCATACATACTGAGTTAGTAAAATGGAGCCGTGGAAAGACCTGACCGTAAAAGTAGTGATGGTGACAGGGACATCCTTGGGAATCGGCCGAGAGTTCTGTCTCGACTTGGCCAAAGCTGGCTGCAGGATCATTGCTGCAGCCCGTGGTGTCGACAGGCTGAAAACTCTGCAACAAGATTAATAATTCGGAGGGCCCGGCCTGGCGTGCAGTCGCCGTCCAGCTTGACATCACTGCTGATGGTGCTACCATTGAGGCTGCTGTACAAATAGCTTGGGACGCCTTCGGATGTATCGATGCCTTGGTTAACAATGCTGGCCTTAGAGGTAATATAATTGACTATCATGTGATTTTTTTTCTTTTTGAATCCCCTTATATGAAATCCTAGCTACGCCACTGATTCTGGTGTGTAGGAAATTTTATTGAGCATGTAAACTTATATGGTTAAGTTGACTACTTTGTATAGGTAGTATGAACTCTTCTCTGGAATTGACAAGAGGAGGAATGGGAACATACCTTTAAGACGAATCTAAGAGGGGGGTGGTTGGTGTCAAAATATGTTTGTAGACGTATGCGCAATGCTAAACAGGGCGGAGGATCTGTTATTAATATCTCTTCAATTCTTGGTCTTAATCGAGGACTATTACCGAGGAGTCTTGCTTACTCTTCTTCGAAGATGTCTCTTGACATGGTCACTAAGGTAGCTAGCTTGCTAACCTGTGTGTTTCCCATTTTTTTCTTCTATGTTATGGTAAGTTAATAATTCAAATAATCAAATGACAGATGATGGCACTTGAATTGGGAGTACACAATATCAGAGTGAACTCAATAGCACCGGGAATTTTCAAATCTGAGATAACAGAGAGCCTTGTTCAACAGAAATGGTTCCATAGCGTTGTTTTGAGAATCGTTCCTCTGAGAAATCTTGGAACGACAGATCCGGCTTTAACATCACTCGTCAGGTACTTAATCCATGATTCCTCAGAATATGTATCCGGCAATGTGTTCATTGTCGATGCTGGAACAACCTTAGCGAGTGTTCCAATTTTCTCTTCGCTCTAAAATTAGCTCATGAAGACATGAAGACATTGAATCTGATCGGTTTGTTTATCGAGATATATACAATGTGATCAGGAATTGGAGAGAAAAAAATGTTAGCGACCAATATGGTGTGATCACCGTATTACCTTATATTTTTTTTTTTCTCATTTTGTCTTTGATTATTATTTAAGAATTACATTTTATCCTTTATTCTACTTTTTAATAGTTGCTCTACCCCATAATACAGTACGATACAACACAACGCAACACAAGATAACACGATATTATGAAACAATATGTAACAACCATCGAAACGGAATGTTAGAGTGCAGAGTTACCTCATACCTTTCTTGGTGGGAGGTAGTTGGTAGCGAGTGAAATTAGTTGGGGGGCATGCAAGCTGACTGGGACACCACTGCCATAAAAAATTAAAGCTGACTAAGCTTTCAATAATCTTCCATTTCGAACCCCTACAAGTAGGGTGAGGTGTGGGCAGCTCACCAACCGATCAAGCTACACCCCACTTGTCCATCAGCACTAGGATTTTCATCCTTATGGATTCAACCTAATGTATCGGCAAATATACCAAATATGAAAACTGAATGTGCAATAAAGACACTTTCATATTCGTTAGATGTACTTGGAACAGCTGACATAAATCAAAGTAAACACAATCACATACTCTTGATATGAACCTGTACGAAAATATCAAAATGGACTTTATTCCAAGTGTTTACTGCAACTTCCATTCTTATCATGCTTCGCGTAGAAGACATCAACCAGATTATCATGACGATTCCAAAAAGGCCCTGTTGGACTTCGTATGTTTTGATGATTGACAAATGATTTGGGCCTAAGAAGTTGGGTTAGACCAGATAAATAGCATGTAACAACAGTTACATGTTCCATTCAAGAGTTTTGAGTGTGAATGAAACTCTTCAAATGAAAGAGTCTTGGATAATAGCATTAAATATTTTTATATTAGTTGAATATTCTATATCTTTTGCAAGAAATAAGTTAGTCTATATGAGTTCAATTCACAGAAACATATGAAATTAATTTTACATATGATAAGGTTCAATGTTGGATCATTGGAAACTATAATCTCAAAAAAAAAGTCAGTAAAGGAGAAATTAAAAGAGTTTTCATGCATATTTCTTTTTTTAAAAAAATCTAAAAGAAAAATGTTCTCCTTTAACTTCCTGATACTTTTTTTTTTGTACTTTAATACTTTAGAAGTCTTTAGAAAGTGTCAAACTCATCTTACCAAGAAGTAAGAGATAGAAAAATTATAAAAAAAAATATCTATATGTTTAATTTTTAACGTTAATTTGAGTCCAAACTTAGCATGGGCCAGATGGACCCAAAAACAAAAACATAAAAAGAGTTATACACTACTTCCTCAAGTAATTTGTAAAACCAAAAAAGAGGGACAAAGTTACGTGAACACAACATTACGAATTCGAGCCATAAAAATAATTCTTTGCAAAAAATTTAGGAAAGATCGCGTGAAATATTCTTGCAGTCGAATCTCTTCTTACATTTGGCACATAGCGAGAGATTAATGCAACTAACTGCTCCATAAAAGAAGAAGAGGGGAAAAAGATTAACCCAAAACAAAAATATAAAAAGAAGAGTTATCTCAAGTAAATTGTAAAACAAAGAAGAGGGATAAAGTTACGTGACTAGAATGTTATGAATTCAAGCCGTAAAAATAGTCTTTTCCCAAAATATAGGAAAGATTACATGAAATATTCTTCTGGTTGAATCTTTTCTTGCATTTCGAAAATCACGAGAGGTTAATACAACGAACGGCCTTTTATGAGGGGGCAAAAAGATGGACCTCAAAACAAAAATATTTATTTATTTATTTATAAAAGGAAGAGTTATATATACATTAGTTCCTCAAGTAATTATTCAATTCATTTTAGTCCCATAAAAAATGCTTTCTCACATTTCATCTTCTTCCACCACCACCACTTTCTTCCTCCGTCCATCTCTTCTCCTCTCTTCCACCACCGCCAAATTCCCATTTTGCCCTTTCCATTTCCCAATTCAACCAAAACGGCACCGTTTTGTGTTTTCTTCAATGGATTCTGCTGCCACTGTTAATTCAATTGCTAATGAAAATGTTGAAAATAGGTGTAAATTGAGTGTAGAAGAGCTTAATTGGGATAATTCTTTTGTTTGTGAACTGCCTGGTGATCCCAAAAATGATAATATTCCAAGACAGGTTTGTTTTCTATTTTATTTTTTTTTAAAGATTTTGTGTTCAAGATTGAATTTTTATTTGATTTTGTGTTCAAGATTGTACTCTTTGTGGGGGGTTAAAGTAGTTGATTTGACTTATTATATAATCCCTTCATAGCATATTACTCCCTTCGTCCAGTTTGGACTTTGCACGCCCCTTAAGATACAATGATTGATATGAGTATTTTATCATAATGTCCATATTAATTGATGTTTAGTATTAATTCTTGAAAAATACTTTCGCGGAAATAAGTAATTAATGTTAATGATAAAATATAAAAAAAAAGATAATTGTGTTCTCTTGATATGTTAAAAATGACAAGTAAAAGTGAAAATCTATTTTATTTTGGAATGGTGGACAAGTAAAAGTGACAGAGGGAGTACTTGTGCACATTACTAAAAATTCTTATCTAATAATTGGTAAAGTTGTTGCCATGTGACCAGGAGGTCACATGTTCAAGACGTGGAAATAGCCTCTTGCAGAAATGTAAGATAAGACTGCGTACAATAGACCCTTGTGGTTCAGCCCTCTGTCTTAGTTTGACAGAGAAGATATCTCATAAAGGCTCCGCTCCCTCCGTCCTATTTTTGTGTTTGTGTTTGCCAAACACGGAGGTTGAGTTGTTAATTAGACTTGTATATATTGTATTAGTGGTAGTGGAAGAAAATATTAAGGTAATGGTTGAAAAGTCAGTTTGATAAATTATATCAAATTTAGTATTTGAATAATATGAGAATGGGTATAAGAAGAATGTCATATAATTTGGAACAGAGGAATTATTATATTAGTGAGAGTGGAAGAAAATATTGAAATGATGGTTGGTTGAAATGTTAGTTCAATAGAGAAGGCTTCACGTTAAAGTTTAAAACTTGATAGTATAAATGTACATTGAATTTGTTCTACTTAAGTTGTGTGCGTGCAGAAATGAAATTATGTCAAATATTGTAGATGTCTCAAAGTTGAAAGAGTGTCATATAAGTTAGGATGGACGGAGTATTGTTTATTCATAACTAGTTAACAAGTTAGGTTTATAATAGACACTTGTGCTGGTTTGTCATAGAAGTCATTCCTCCTAGATAGAAAAAGAAGTGGGAAGTAGATGTTACCTATGTGATAAGCGATGTAGTTTGTATTGAATTTGAAATGTTTGTAACTGGAAGATAGAATCCCTTTGCAAGTCAATAATCTGTGTTGCACATTGTGCTTGTAGATTTTGCATGCTTGCTACACAAAAGTGTTACCCTCTGTATCGGTCAATAACCCTCAACTTGTAGCATGGTCAGATTCAGTGGCGGAGTTACTTGAATTGGATCCTAAAGAGTGAGTTTTCAAAAACTTGCTGAATGTTATGGTTATAAGTGTGACTTCATGAAATTGATTTATACTTTCTTTAATCTTTCAGATTTGAGAGGCCTGATTTTCCCCTTATATTCTCAGGGGCATCACCATTGGTGGGAGCGTAAGTTTCTCGAAGCGTATTGACTTTGTCTTTCAAGTATTAGTAATGAATCAACATCTAAGGTTGGATTTGATTCTGCAGGATACCTTATGCCCAAAATTATGGAGGACATCAGTTCGGCAGGTGGGCTGGTCAGTTAGGGGATGGTAGGGCAATAACTCTTGGAGAGATTTTGAATTCAAAGTCACAAAGGTGGGAGCTGCAGCTTAAGGGTGCTGGAAAGACCCCCTATAGTCGTTTTGCTGATGGTCTTGCAGTTCTTCGTAGTAGCATCCGAGAATTCCTTTGCAGTGAAGCAATGCATGGTCTTGGAATCCCAACAACACGAGCACTTTGTCTAGTGACGACAGGAAAAAATGTCGTGAGGGATATGTTTTACGAGTATGTTCCTCAGATGAGTTTTTATGTTGTTTGATAAGCTGAATCATCTAGCTAGCCTTGAATTGCATTTTGTGTTCTCTTCATCATGTCTATCATCTTTGCTTTAAAAGACTTTCAAAACTTCTATCCTTTAGGAAGAATGATAATGTGAGGAGTTTGATGAAGTTGATGAGAAGCACCTATAGACTTCTTTACGGGGAGGTTAGGAGTCTGCATAGTGATTCATGTCTTAGAATTATACTCCATATAATTGTTACTTCGTTCATTCTTGTGCAGTTTCGTTTCCTCTATTGATTATTGTCTTGCGTCTCATGCAGCGGAAATCCCAAAGATGAACCTGGTGCAATCGTCTGCAGAGTTGCGCAATCCTTTCTGCGTTTTGGTTCTTATCAACTGCATGCCTCTAGAGGAAAAAAAGATTTTGAGATTGTCCGTGCTTTGGCAGACTACGCCATTAGATATCACTTTCCCCATTTGGAGAATATGACTAGTATTGAAAGCATATCACTCAACATGGGCGAGGAAGACAATTCAGCTGTGGATTTAACTTCAAACAAGTATGCAGGTAAATATATAGGTTACTTGAAGATAATATAGGGAGTCCCTTGCCTTTGAAAAATTTGATCTCCTTTTAAAGACTGCATATAGAGTTCGAAAGGAGAGTAAAGGCAGTTGTTCATTGAGGACTAATCAGTGCCTCAGACTTCTCCATTGTTGGTGACACTCTTTATCATATTCAAATATCATTCTTCAGAGTTTGTGAACTTCATTAAATTTCAGTTTACTTGGTTGTCCAAGCGAATTTGAATCCGAGTGGTATAGCACTTTTATCTATAAGATTAATAAAGCCCCAACCCCACAGAATAACTAAATTAGACTCAAGCTCCCCCAAACGACTAACCCAAAACTGTCTTCAAATTCATTTTTTTAAGGTAAATAAGAAAAATTCCTGTATACGAGAGGTATACCAAAAGTAGGGGAACTGCATCCTTCATCAAATTCATTCTCTTTGTAAGTTTAATAATACCAGTGTTGAATTGCTTCCTCTTTTGTCCATGGCTTCAAAATTCTTTCCTCAAAAAGAATAAGAAGTACTTTATTGTTGTTTTAGATCAGTGCTATAACTGATAGTATGCAATACCTTTTTGAATTGCTAACTACATCCTTCTTTTTGGTCTTATATTTGCCCTCTTCAATTCAGCTGGTTTTTGGAGTGACTCTAATTTATGCTTGTATTCTTGCAAAAACATGAGTTGTTGGATATTTATCTTCTTTTATGCTGTTCCGAGTGTGTTTTTGCTTTGCTTGGGGGAAACAACTTGTGGGGTGGGGTGGCTGCTACTTTTTCTGCTATCTAGCTAAACAAAAGAATATAAGTACACCAGTCCATGCATACTTTTGACAATTTGCTTCCTCACATGCATTGATGAATGAGTGCATTATTTCAGCATGGGCAGTGGAAGTTGCTGAGCGAACTGCTTCGATGATCGCCAGGTGGCAGGATGTCGGTTTCACACATGGAGTGATGAACACTGATAACATGAGCGTGTTAGGACTCACAATTGATTATGGCCCCTTTGGATTTTTAGATGCTTTTGATCCCAGTTATACACCAAATACCACTGATCTTCCTGGAAGAAGATATTGTTTTGCAAATCAGCCAGATGTAGGTTTATGGAATATTGCACAGTTTACATCTGCTCTATCTACTGCCGAGTTGCTAAGTGATGAGGATGCAGATTATGCTATGGAAAGGTATCTTTAGATACTAGCGTTTGGCCATTTGCTCAAATATTTTGTCTTTGTGATTGCTCCATTATTTCTCTTTTCTGCTGTTGTTGATGTTTATCTGTTTGACTTCTTTAGATATGGTAGCAAATTCATGGATGATTATCAAGATATCATGACCAGGAAACTTGGTCTGGCGAAGTACAATCAGAAGTTGATTAGTGAACTACTCAAGAATATGGCAATCGATAAAGTTGATTACACAAATTTCTTTCGATCTCTATCAAACATCAAAACTGATCCTGCAATTTCAGAGGACCAATTATTGATTCCTCTTAAAGCTGTTCTCCTAGATGTTAGTATGGAACGCAAGGAAGCCTGGACAAGCTGGGTAAAGTCATATATACAAGAGGTATGTGAGTGAATTTCCTTATTCAAAGAATACAATGCGGCCGCCTCACTCCCAAGGGTTGGCTATATGAATCCTCACTGTCTATATCACTCCACTTAAGCTCGTCTCAGTCCAATTTTATACAATCCTTCCTCAAATAATAATGAAGCATATAGTGTGTTTGGAATAAATATATCTTCTTGAGCTCCAGGTTTAGCAATATTGCATTGAGTAAGGTAATATAAGGTCGGTTAACATAAGGTCCTTTGTAATTTGACTTTGTTCTGGCGCTGCCCTTATTTGACTGGTTATTCACTTTGGTAGTTATGGTTTTGTTCTTAGAACTGTTGTTAAATTTTCTTTTAGGATAAAGAGCATTTTCTCACCTTCCAGTAAGTTCAAGTGGAAACTGAGAGCAGTTTCTATCCATGGGAAGATTTTCAAATTCATATGCACACCTGCCTTATTCATCAAGGCTTCCTTCCTTCCCTACCCCCTTCCCCCCTTGGACCTGAAAGCAAGAAGAAATACAAAGGAAATAATGGAAAGTAGACGTAAGCAATGGCTGCAAACTAGTTGCAACGCCATTCTTGTATGACGTTGAGAGCAACTCATAGAATTTCATCATGTGAAACGGCTTGTCATATTGGCTTCCAGCTTCTTCCTCTTCTATGTTTGGACCTCGTGTTTGGTTTGTGCTGTGGCAGAGACACCTTTCTATAAGTTGTGCCATCCGACATCTCTTTGTTGAAAAAATTTCACTATATTTGTACGTAAATAATATTTTTTCTTAAACGAATGTTGTATACACAATAGGCTGATGGAAGTTGAGAATGATGTTAAAGTAAACATCAATTTAAGGCCGGAAGTAGAGCCTTGTAACTTCCACTACTTAGAACCCAACTCATTTGCAAATTGAGTAGTTTAGTTGTGATAATAGACAGACACTGCTTGCAGAAAATCCTGCTTACACCATTGGTTTGTGTTCAGTTCTTGTATGTGAGGTACTTATGATGTCACTTTTCTACGTCTTGCAGCTTACTACAACTGGTGTATCAGATGAGGAGAGGAAAGGTTCGATGAATTCCGTAAATCCCAAGTACATTCTCAGAAACTACCTATGTCAGAATGCCATTGATGCTGCAGAACAAGGAGATTTTGAGGAGGTTCGGCAGTTATTGAAGGTTATGCAATGTCCATTTGATGAACAACCTGGTATGGAGAAATACTCACAATTGCCTCCAGCTTGGGCTTCTCGTCCGGGTGTATGCATGCTTTCTTGTTCCTCATAAGATTTCGAGGTGTATGCATATGCTTCCTTGTTCCTCTTAAGATTTCCACTATGTAATGTACAAGAGTTTAACTTGTATATAATAGAATCATTTTTTTAATTCTTGTAGTAATGTGTAAAAAGTACGTAACAGTTGTATTGTAAGTGGCAGAGTAGCCTCGAGCCACAATATAGGGAGATTCTGCTCTTTTCGCTGAAAAGAGAAAGTACTTCCGGTAGCATTTTCACTCAGTATTGCATTTGGAGTAGTTTTTTTTTTTTTTTTTTGCAGGTTCTTTGGAGCTTATTTGTTACAGAAGTTTTGATGTAACATTTGGAGTAGCATATGCATCTTATACTATCTAGCTGACTTTGATTCATATTTCTACTGTGCATTAAACAGGTAGTTGCTAATTGTTCCAAAGCTTTCCATGATTGTTCTGTGATTTACGCGAAAAAGATGAGTCGTACCCTTGAGGTTTGAAAATAGGCACTGTAAACTATCTGGAGGCACTAAAGCTGCAAGAAAAGCTTGCATCTGATAGAAAAGCCCTTAAAATTTCTGATACCTTATTATCTCTCCAACATTACTTGTCACGGTCTTCATCAAGCAATCTTGTATCCAATTATCTCGTTGAGAGATATCGGTTTAGAGGCTAGAAAGTACGTGGAGAAACTCGAGCTAACCATGATCGAACTAGCATCAGTGTGCGAGTGTGCGGTGTGAAAGCGCAGGTTGGACAGATATGTGAAACAGGAGTTTGGGTTGAGGACACAAAGATTGGCGCGATTGGAGTTTGAATTTCATCTGGTATTACATCTCATGGATCAGCATTAACATAGATCCAGATTTAAGCTACTTCAAGTATATTGTGCCTTGTGGAATTTCAAATAAAGATGTTACATCTTTGAAAAAAGAGGCTGATATAAAGCTTCCTGCTGAAGAGGTCATCCAAGAACAGTTGATTTCTAGTTTTGTGAGAATATTTGGGTACAATAATGTAACTTTTAAGAATGATCTGTAGTTTGATAAGCAAAATACTTCAATGCAATGTGTTCTCTTAAATAAATTCAACTCTTTGGTAATAGGTAATTTTAGTATGTATGTAATATGTTTACCTTAATTTATCACCAGAGATTCAAGCAGTGGAAACTGGCTCTTGCAGAAACATTGCAGGGTAAGGTTGCGCACAATAAGCCCTTTTGGTCTGGCCATTCCTAGGACCCACACATAGCTGGAGCTTTAGTGCACCGGACTTCCCTTTTTGTCACCTAACTATGGTGATTAAGTTCATATAATTAACTTGTGCATTTGTTTCTCGATGGACTTTTACTACTTAAGAGGTGTTCAAGTGGCAAAACTTGGAATTTCGTTAAGGTGTTCAAGATGTGATACATCTGTATAAAAGTAATATTTGATCTATATACCCCGTGTAATGTGTTCAAGAGAAATCAAACAACTATTGCAGGTCTAAGTTCTGGCTAATAAATTATCCAACTTGTTTCACACCATTCCCACATACATTGCAAGAGTAAAACATACCCGTCACCTATGAGGTGATGGACTGCTCTTCAGCCTACAGCGCGACTGTTGGGATACGGGGAGACCACTGAGTCGCTCATAAGTACTACATGACGACCCTCAAACCATGTAACGCAAAGAACATTGCAATAACAGTGATGACATGGTTGTAATGAGAACGCGAGTTTTAGGAAACAAAGTTGCATTAATCAGGAGTCTACATAGCATGGGACTATACAACTCATCAAAGGGGAGAGAAGACACTGACACACGACGATTTTGTTCAAGCAGCATTAGCATATTTGTCACAAGAGAGATAATTCTGTTGCATAATATGATACTCCTTGTGCAATATGTTGTATAGAAAATCTATTCTTCTCAAAGTGGTATACAATAGCTTTATTATCCATCTCTTATTCAATTTTCCTCATATAGATCTTCAGAAAATAAACTCTTCAATCTTCTATCTTTTCTGGAAGTTAAACACTTTAATAGCAAAAGCAAATATGAAGGCAAAAACAAAAGCATATGCAACAGTCACAACTGCAACTACTCCAAGAAAATCATGCTTGAACCCGAAGTAACGCCTAAAGAATTGTTCCACTGTTTCATCACTATCAGCAATTCTGTTTTGGAGTTCTCCAAATTGTGATTCAACCAATCCATACAGTGTCCAGGCAACAGGACAAGCCCAATAGTACCATCTCCACCATATGGGCATACACAATGAAAACATGTCATCATTTTTGAGCTCCAAATTGATTTTCATGTGAACAAAATGGAAGTGTTTCAAGAACTTACTGGTCGTGGAACAATAAATCCTGAGAAAAGATTCCACATTACATAGCAGAAGATAGAGACAATTTGTGCGACATTTTGACTTGGAGTAACAGCAATGGTCATCATGCCGTAGAAGGTGAAGTACAAGAGAGTGAAATACATGATGAACAAGTACCAAAAGAACTTGGCCACTGTCCATTCAAATCCAATCATAGCATAGACAATAACACCATAGGTAACAGCTTGCACAAAGACATACGGCATTTCAATGAAAGCCTGCAAATTAAATTTCTTTTTTTTTTTTTGTTAGACTTTTTTAGCCGGAAATTTGCTGTAACTGGTAAAGTTGTTGCCATGTGACCAGGAGGTCACGGGTTCAAGCCTTGGAAACAGCCTCTGGCAGAAATGCAAGGTAAGGCTGCGTACAATACACCCTTGTGGTGGGCCCTTCCCCGGACAACGCGCATAGCGGTAGCTTTAGTGCACCGGGCTGCGCTTTTTTTTTTTTAACCGGAAATTTGCTTATAAGAAGTTAAATCCTCAGCTTACTTGTCCAAAGGCATAGGGGATGGCAGAATACATTCCAGCAGCTCTTTCTCTGTAAAATACTGTACGCTCAACGGCTACAACAGGCAGCACTGATGATGCATTTTGAAAACCAAGGAAGAAAACAGGAGCATACATTGATCCCATAGCGTTAAATAGATCTTGGCTCTTACCCCTATAACAAAAGAGAAAAAGCTTTTAGCATTAAAAAGTAGAAGTATTTTCCAGATTATATGAGGACTCGTTTCATCATATGTTGGACTTACACTTTAGTACCAAGATCCCAGAACATTGTCCCGATGGCCAAGGCGATGATGATTGTAAAGATATATCTGACTGCTGTATATGCAGGATTACGCCAGTATGACCAGTGTTGCTTCCAAAGGCAAGCCATGCATTGGGTCCAAAATGGTTGTGAGTATTGATTGTCGAAATGCAGGTCTCTTGTACCAGGGCGAGGCACGCTGAGTTCACTAATCAATGCTTTATTCCTCCTGTATAGATCTGATTTCTTATAAAAATCAGCAAAATCAACCCCCAACGTCATTTCCTGTGCCGGGGTTGTGACTTCTAACATCCAGGTTGCTGGATTGTAGCCATCTTTTATTTTACTTACCCCAGGCATTGACTGAATACAAGATGAATTAGTTTGGTACTTGATCGTATTAACTCGAAAAAGGGAAGCTAATTTATCCACTTAGAAAACTAACCTCAAAGTACTTGATCAAATGGCAAGAATGGCGACCTAATGGACCAACATATATCTCTTTTCCTCCTCATTTCATTAGAAATAGCTGCAGAGTGGTCTTTATATTAGTATATGATGTCAAAAGAGAAATAAAACACATTTATTGAATTCACCTCATCAAAGGCTTCAAAAATATCGATACTAGGCTGATGGATGGTACAAACAACGGTTCTTCCTGTGTCAACTGTGTTCCTAACAGTTCTCATCACAATTGCAGCAGCCCTTGCATCCAACCCTGAAGTTGGTTCATCCATGAAAATGATAGAGGGGTTCGCTACTAGTTCCACTGCAATGGTCAACCTTTTGCGTTGCTCGGTTGAGAGACCGTTGACTCCTGGCAAACCAATTAAAGCTGATCTTAATGGTGTAAGATCCACAAGTTTCAGAACTTCCTCAACAAACATCTGCACATATAGGAAATGTCATATGATTTCAACCTTTTTTTATTTTTTATTGTCTTTTAACTATTTTTTGGGCGAGAGATTCATGTTATGGAAGGAAAGTTTTTAGAGCACCCAACCTTTCTGGTCTTTTCATCAACTTCATGAGATGAACGGAGCCAAGCAGAGTAAACTAATGACTCATAAACTGTAATATGAGGTGAATGGATATCATTCTGCTCACAGTATCCTGATACATGTGCAAATGTTTCTTGCTTTTTAGGATAGCCAGAGATCTTGATGTCACCCTCAATATATCCTCCTGTTTTTCTTCCGGCCAATACATCCATCAACGTTGTTTTTCCAGTGCCACTAACTCCCATCAAAGCTGTCAAAACACCGGGTCTGAAAGCTCCGCATACACCATTCAGAAGTATCAATCTATCTTCAGTGGCATCTTCATATTTCATTTCCTGCAAGAATGATTGGGAAGTTCAGTAACATATTTAGCATCACTAATTTTTTGTCCATAACAATTCCCAGCATGTTACTTGTGGCATGTCAACAGAGTATATAACTTCATCGAAGGTGATGAAATGCGGTTCAAATGGAAGAACCATTCCCTTTTTCTTATTCTGGCCCTCACTATTGGACACTTCTTCCTCAATGCTCGACGTTTTGGCATCATCACTGCCTTCTGATATCAGAGCTTGCGGCTTGCCAAATGCTGTAGATATTGAACTAAACATTCAATATTTTCATATTTAGGGAAAATAAATGGAGAAACTCTAAAGATACTCATGGTTGAGATAAGCGAGTGAAAGACTGTAGCACATGTTAAAGATGATTGTGAATCCAATAAGTGCACCGATACCTATCCAGTACCAGTATGCATTTGGGAAGAACCCTCGAGATCTTACAACTGCGACTCCAAGTGAATCAGTTCCAATTGTTGCAATCTGTTTCCAATTTTTCCCATCAAATTCATTCACAAGAATTGAATTCAAAGAATACATCATTGGTGAAGACCAATAACCCCATAGCCACCATTTCTTCACATCATCTACAACATTAGCAGTAGACTGTTAAAAGTAGTCGGTATAAGCAAGATAAAAGCTTCTACAAACACATAAATCACCAAATATACCTCGTGAAAGAACGAATGCACCCAATGCAAATTGTAAAAGCAGAACAAATGTTCCAAATGTATTAGCAACTCTCATGGTCCTTCCAGCGGCCCCAATGAAGCGGAACAATCCTGACGCCATCAGGTTTAGTAAGATGAGTATGAAGAAATGTTTGAATAATCTGCAAAAACAGACTCCTGTTTAATAATCACAGAAAAAAGGAAACTGTTGAAGTTGACCTGATATTTATACTGCGTCATCTTTTTCTTCCCTAACCTTAAAGGGCTCAGATCAAAACCGATGACATAGTAAGTGAGGAACACCCAAAGGCCAACTTCAACAAATGTTAAAGGGATTTTGATTATCCATGAGGGCATTGCATAAGCCCATGAAGGGAAAAAGAGAAGGTCCCTTTGCTTGTAGAAGACTGGAAGTTTGGAAATTGTCAAGGCGATCTCAGACATTCCATTAAACATAATTACACAGACAATAAAAAATAGGGCACCAGCATATTTTCCCCCATCTTCCATAGTATCAAGGGGCATTTCAGTTCTGAAAAAGAGGGTCATTGATATGAGCGCCATAATTGAAAGCTGAAAACAGATCAAAACCACGAGGCAGTAGCACTTGCAGGCAAATATGAATAGACGGAGACTTCAAAACTTAATATTTTTATGGACTAAGTTGTCACCTGAATGAACTTGAATTTGTAAACAAATAAGTTCCTCTTCATTAGCAAGAGTTCCCGTTCAGTGCAGACCTTTAAGAGTTGTTTTTTCCCTATACCATGCTTTTGAGTTGACAAAGCAGCAGGATGGCTTTTGCTCTTGTCATATGATGCTGCAAGCTCATCCCCGAGTTTCCTCCCAACATGGAATGATTGATATGCCTCAGCAAATTCTTTTGACGTGATAAACCGGTAAATTTCATCCCTCCTTACCCAATATTGCTGTTGATCTTTCTTTGAAGTCACCTGCAACAAGTTTAAATTCTCACCATCAGTAGGGAAAATAGATTAATGCTATGTCAACCTAGTTTTGTAGTTTCTCTTAAGTCATACTTCTTGCAAGAAGTTGGCCACGCCTTTTCTATCGGGACATTTGAAACCCATGGAATCGAAGAAGCTAAGGACATCCTCTCGAGGGCCCTGATAGACAATGTTCCCATCTGATAACAGAATAATGTCGTCAAACAAATTGAACGTCTCAGCTGCTGGCTGCAAGAGAGATATCACAGAAGTTCCGTTCAATATTTGCACTGATTGTCTTAGAGAGTTCACTATTGAGTAAGTAGTGGAACTATCCAATCCAGTTGAGATTTCATCCATGAAAAGTGCCTTCGACGGTCCAACGAGCATTTCACCGGTTGTTACACGCTTCTTTTGTCCTCCTGAAATACCTCTTATCATTTCATCTCCCACCAAGTATCTGCACAAATATCCAACCCCAAAAGCTGCAGACGGAATACTGGAATCGCTTAGTAATCAATTTCTTCTGCCTTTTTCTCGAATAGAGAAATCATTGGACATAATTTTTGTTACCTTAAGAACATAATCTGTAACAAAACTGGCTTCTTGTCCCTTTGCTGCTGCTGCCTACGTTGTCACAAAACAATTACTAACAAATTTCATACGCTTTTTGGTACTGTTTCTACTATGCACCATTAAGTACTAGTCTTACCTTCATGAAGATATCAATATCAGGATCTGGCTTGATTTTAGCTGCTTTCTCTCTTCTTGACAGTACAACCAACATCTCTGCAGAAATTTTCCGAGAAACATCAATCGATATGTCATCTGTGTTAGTTAAATTCCAACACAAAGTGCTCTTTAATTGAATAAGAAGCTGGAAATGTAATAACCATTAAAAAAAAAGTGGAAAGAAATGCTAACCATAACAAGAGCCAACTCCCTGGCATCTGGCAGAGAATTCCAAGGTTTCTCTCACAGTCATTTCTCCAATGTGTAAATCGTACTGACTAATATAAGAAGCTGTTCTTTGTGGCACAAACTCATTCATTTCATGTCCATTATAGGTTACTTTACCAGTAATCTGATTTCCACAAAAAAGGCAACCAAAAAAGAACCAGAAAATTAGAACTATTACTTCACTTAGAAATGTTTACGTTCTATGCGCTGACGGTCTATGATAAGCATTAACTGGTAGACCGATAAAAATTGTAACTAAACTCCGTACTGTCAGAATATATTACTTAAATCATGTCTAACCTTAAGGTCAGGATCAAGCCTTCCGGCCAAAGCTAATGGTAGAGTAGTTTTCCCAGAACCTGGAGGCCCTAAAAGCAAAGTCAATCTGCAAGGCTTAATGATACCACTCACATCATTAAGAATAGTGAGTTTCCTCTTTCGATTCGGTAGAATATGGAGAGAGTTCAACATTGTCTATGAAACCAAAAGAAAAAAAGTTAGTTATTAACATCCTTTTGTTAAATGAAAATTGAGATTTGAAATCAAGAATTTCTTTTAGATTTGTTACCTCAAGAAAATTAGTCATAAAGTTGGTAAATGTAGGAAAAGCTCTACTTCCGATATATGCATCTGCCTCGATATTTAGATGCTCATATCTTACTTCTATTGATGGCAAATCTAAACTAACTCTGTAAAAAAAAAAAAAAAGGAATGCCGAATCAAGGGGAAAGCAACTAGTCATAGATAAATAAGAAGGTATATGTAGCATGCACAGTAACTTCCAAAGAGTTCAGTGGAGCAAAGTTATTTGCAACAACCTTGGTCTACCCAAATGGATTTTTATACTCAGACTGGCAGCATTGAGAAGGTTACACACCAAGGATAGACTCATGAGATGGGGTGTCTAAGACGAGCAGCAGTATGTCCTATGTACTGGGGTCAATGAATCAATGGATCATCTGTTCTTCAGTTGTGACTATGTGTGTAGCATTTGGTCCAAATTACTGCAATGGCAAGGGGTATCAAGTCAGCTGCAAAACTGGCAAGAGGAACTGGCTTGGGTATGCACCCATGCCAGGGGGAAAGGGGCAAATGCTAAAATATACAGAATGTGCTTGGCTGCAGCAGTGTACCATGTGTGGATAGAGAGGAACCACAGAGTACTATTTCAGAACAAGTGCTCACCGCCGCAAGTGCTCACAAGGAAGATAGTTCAGGAAGTTGTGTTTAGAGGATCACCGGTACCTCATGTGGCAAGAAGAATCTCGGAGCTCAATTGCTATCCCTAATCTCCAGATTTCAGCTTATAGATGAGTTTGACTTTTTTCTTCTTATGATGTAATAGTTGTTAGTTGTGCTCACTGTGTGGCTGTTATGCCAACACTGGTAGTCTCTTGTACAGAATAGCTATTTTAGTAATAAAGTAAGTCTTTTAATTGCCAATATATATATATATATATTTATATTAACAGTATAACAACTACTACATCGCAATTTTAAGCAAATTGGTATGACTATATGAATCCCCATTGTCTATTCCACTACAATTATGCTTCTCTCAGTTAAATATTTTATAAGAAATAGTTTTAGATAAACAACAATATAATAACTACTATGCCTCAATAGTCGATTCTAAGCAAGTCGGATTGACTATATAAATCCATATTGTCTGTGACGCTCCATTTAAGCTCGTCTCAGTTAAATATTATAAGAATTAATCATACATAAACAACAGTATAATAACCACTATGTTTCAATTCTAAGAAAGTCAAACTGACACCAATGGAGAAGAGTTGAGGTGTCTAGATATGCATACTCAAACTGAGGCCAAGTTTGAGTGTTTGTTTATGTAGTATGCCCCCCAAAAAAAAAAGCTCAAGCAACTTACTTTTGTAAAAATTAACAACTACTAATAGATTGTGAAGAAATAATTTTTACAAACCTTGAACCTAACTCAACCCCTGAAGCTAGTCATGGTGGAAAGATTTGCCCAAGACCATCTAAGGAGGGCTGCAGTTCATTCCTAAACCAATGGGGAACTTAATGCTACCACACATGCCCACGACTGAACAACACATAACACAAGTTCGGCTCGATATTGAGAATCACAACAACATGGATCGATGGGTCTGTTTTTGATACCATGTGAGAATGACACCATGGTAAGAGCTTTTGACTTTTGACCTTTAAGGTTTGGCAATAGAGCAAACTTTAAAGGTCAAAAGCTCTGCGCATGGTGTCATTCTTACGTGGTATCAAAAACGGGTCAAAAGTCCAAGATCATCCATCTTCAAGGTCGTTGGGTGTAAATTTACCTCGAAGTTAGCTACAGTTTTCATTTTGACACCTCAACTAAGACCAGTACCTCTTAACACCCGCCATAATAATTAAGAAGTGTATCTATATATTCACAAGTAAAAGATATGAGTTGAGTTGAACACACCGAACTCCCCTAACGTAAACCAAATATATAGAAAAGATTCTATATTGATCTTTCACATACTTGTCAATTCTATCTCTGACTTTCAACAAGAACTTCTCATTATCTTCATCAGCAACTTTAACAAGCCTATCAATCAAATCCTTACTTTGTTGATTCCCAAGATCATGTATATCAACTTCATCAGCTCCACCTTGTGGCCCAAGCAAAATCCTTTTCTTAAACGATCAAAAGTTGGGAGCTTTTCGAGTGCAGCCCATTTAAGTGCCTCTTCATCATCTTCATGATCTCTCGATGAACGATTAAATACATCATTATTATTTCTCCAAATAGAATTACTATTCACCCTTATGCTCCTTCTCATACTTAAATTTGTTAGCTCCATTTTGAAGGCCTTTTACTCTCCCACTTTGATAAAAGGCAAATTTTGGAGTTGATGTTAAGGTCTAAAGGCAAAGGGATTATATAGAAGAAGCTTAGTACTTTGGAGTTGAAGGGGAGACTTAGAGTAAATGGTAAAGTTATTGCCACGTGACCAGGAGGTCATGGGTTCAAGCCGTGGAAAACAGCCCTTGCAAAAATGTAAGGTGAGGTTGTGTACAATAGACCCTTGTGGTCCGGCCATTCCCCAGACCCCGCACATAGCGGGAGTTTTAGTGTACCAGGCTACCCTTTTTTTTAAGCACAAAAAAATGAACACTCATTTTATGAGAAAGACTAGCACTTAGATAATTGGAGCACCAAACTACTACAATATTTTTTTCCTTCTTTCTGTAATCTTAAACAACCTAACTTTTTCACACATTTACCTTATTTATGTATCAACCTAAATCAATACATAAACAAATGACACTCATAAGCAAAGGCTTTTGTAGATGTGTTTCTTGAGAAAAATTTCTATAACTTTACCACTTAAGTTCCATTTTCCAAAATTGTAGAAGCATCTTTGGTTAGCTGAAAAAGGATTTCATGTCCAATGCGATCAAGAAGTACTACATCGTTTGTGTTTCATATTGTCACGATAAATTAGTTTGGTTTGGTAATTAAATATATCATTAAAGAAAAACTATACAAATAAAAATTGATTTTTATTGGACAGATAATTATGATCCATTTTTTAGCATTGACCAAAGCAACGGGATATTACCCATCCTCATTTTGATATGTTTGGGAAGTTAATATCTCTCTTCCGGCCTGACCTATTAAGTAAGTTAGTTAGAGATTCAAACTGGATAATATCCAATTATTGTTGTTAAATATTTTGTTGTGGTTGATATCTCCATTGAAAAGTTAAGGGCGTAAAGTGAAATTTACTCCCACTTAATTAATAGATGCAGAGAACCTTTCATAGAAATTTCATATGACCATTTCTTTTTTTTTTTGTTTCTTACACCTAATTTTTGGGGCGAAGCAACATAGTTATAGTCATGTTTTTTGTGATATACATAGATAGCATAATAAGGACATCAACAATAAAGTAGACCAATGAGTCGCTCATAAGTGCTACATGACGACCCTCAAACCATGTAACGCGAAGAATGCTGCAACAATAAAGATGACATCTTTGTAATGAGAAAGTGAGTTTTAGGAAACAAAGTTGCAATAATCATGAGAATACATAGTGTGGGACTAAGCGACGCATCAAAGGGGAGTGAAGACAGCAGCACGCGATTTTGTACAAGTGGCGTAAGCATATTTGTTACAAGAGATAATTTAGTTGCATAATATGATACTCCTTGCATAATATGTTGTAGTAGAAAACATATAATTCTCAAAGCGGTATACAATAGTTCTATAATATAATCCATCTCTTATTCAATTTTCTTCGTATAGATCTTCAGCAGGTAAACTCTTCAATCTTCTATCTTTTCTGGAAGTTAAATACTTTAATAGCAAAAGCAAATATTAAGGCAAAAACCACAGCATATGCAACAGTCACAACTGCAACTACTCCGAGAAAATCATGCTTGAACCCGAAGTAACGTCTCAAGAATTGTTCCACTGTTTCATTGGTATCAGTAATTTTGTTTTGGAGATCTCCAAACTGTGATTCAACCAATCCATACAGTGTCCAGGCGATAGGACAGGCCCAATAGTACCATCTCCACCATATAGCCATACGCTGTTTTGTTAACAAAGAAAATATGTCATTTTCGAGCTCTAAATTAATTTTCATGTAACAAAATGGAAATGTTTCATGAACTTACTGGTCGTGGAACAATAAATCCTGAGAAAAGATTCCATATTGCATAGAAGAAAAGAGACACAATATGCGCGATATTTTGATTTGGCGTAACAGCAATGGACATCATACCATAGAAGGTGAAGTATAAAAGAGTGAAAAACATGACGAACAAGTACCAAAAGAACTTGGTTATTGTCCATTCAAATCCAATCATAGCATAGACAATGACACCATAGAAAACAGCTTGCACAAAGATATACGGAATTTCAATGAAAACCTGCAAAATAGAAAGAAAAAAAAAAAAGTTACAAGTGATTTAGACTTTTTTTAAACCAGAAATTGGCTTGTAAGAAGTTAAATTCTCTGCTCACTTGTCCGAAGGCATAAGGGATGGTAGAATACATTCCAGCAGCTCTTTCTCTATAAAATATTGTACGTTCAACTGCAACAACAGGAATCACTGCTGATGTATGTTGAAGACCAAGGAATAGAATAGGAGCATACATCGATCCCATAGCATTAAATAGATCTTGGCTCTTACCTCTGTAAAAAGAAAAAAAAAATCCGCGTTAAGAACTTAAAGTATTTTCTGGATTATATGAGTATTTGCTTCGTCATATGTTTGAACTTACACTTTAGTACCAAGATCCCAGAACATTGTCCCCATGCCCAAGGCGATGAATATTGTAAAGAGAAATCTGACTGCAGTATAAGTAGGATTACGCCAGTATGACTGGTGTTGCCTCCAAAGGCAAGCCATACATTGAGTCCAAAATGGTTGTGAGTATTGATTGTCGAAATGCAGATCTTTTGTACCAGGGAGAGGCATGCTAAGTTCACTAATCAATGCTTTATTCCTACTGTAAAGATCTGATTTCTTATATAAATCAGCAAAATCAACCCCCAATGTCATTTCCTGAGCCGAGTTTGTGACTTCTAACATCCAAGTTGCTGGATTGTAGCCATCTTGTATTTTACTTACCACAGGCATTGACTGAATACAAGAAGAAATAGTTTAGTATCTGATCGAGGAAAGGTCTTTTTCACTTAGACAACTTACCTCAAAGTATTTGATCAGATGGCAAGAATGGCGACCCAAAGGACCAACGTATATTTCTTGTCCTCCTCGTTTCATTAGAAATAGCTGCAATAGGTGGTGCATATATAATAAATTCAATGTCAAAAGAGAAAGAAAAACACATATATTAGCTTGACTGAGTTTAAAAAGGTGTTAAATTCACCTCATCAAAGGTTTCAAAAATGTCGATACTAGGCTGATGGATGGTACAGACAATAGTTCTTCCCGTGTCAACAGTGTTCCTAACAGTTCTCATCACAATTGCAGCAGCTCTCGCATCCAGCCCCGAAGTTGGTTCATCCATGAAAATGATTGAGGGGTTTGCCACTAGTTCCACTGCAATGGTCAACCTTTTGCGTTGCTCGGTTGAGAGACCGTTGATTCCTGGCAAACCAACTAAGGCTGATCTTAATGGTGTAAGCTCCACGAGTTTCATTACTTCCTCGACAAACATCTGCACAATGATAATAAATTGTAAATGTCATGATTTCCACCTTCTTTATTGTGTTCAACTGATTTTTGGTGAAAGAAAATTTTTCAAAAGGAGCCAACCTTTCTGGTCTTTTCATCAACATCATGAGGTAAACGGAGCCAAGCTGAGTATACTAGTGACTCATAAACGGTAACATAAGGTGAATGGATATCATTCTGCTCACAGTATCCACATATACGCGCAAACGTTTCTTGCTTCTTAGGATACCCAGAGATCTTGATACTACCCTCAATATATCCTCCTGTTTTTCTTCCGGCCAATACATCCATCAATGTTGTTTTTCCAGCCCCGCTAACTCCCATCAAAGTTGTCAAAACACCAGGTCTAAACGCTCCACTTACGCCCTTCAGAAGTACCAACCTATCATCAGTGGCTCCTTGATATTTCATTTCCTGCAGTTATCTATGGAAAATTTAGCATCATATTTGTTGTAAGGAATAATATATAACACCTTAACTTGGCCTCAACAGGCAACTAAACACTCCAACTTTGAAAATGCACATCTAGATACCTTAACTCATCCCAACTGTGTCTCGTGGACACCCACACTGACTGACATGGCAGATAAATTTTGGAGGTTTCTAGATGATCATTTTGTAAGTTGGAGTGTTCAACTGGCAAGTTAAGGTGTACATCTATGTATTACGCCTCATTGAAATGGTGGATTAACATTTCTAATTTCTGATAAGTAGCAATTCCTTGCTAGTTACCTGAGGCATGTCAACAGAGTATATAACTTCATCGAAGATGATGGAATGCGGTTCAAATGGAAGAACCATTCCTTTTTTCTTGTTCTTATCCTCACCATTGGACACTTCTTTCTCAATGCTCGTTGATTTGGCATCTTCACCGCCTTCTGATATCATAGCTTGCGGCTTACCAAATGCTGCAGATATATTCAACTAAGCATTCAATCTTTTCACCTTTTAGGTAAAAATAAATGGAGAAACTCAAGAGATACCCACGGTTCAGATATGCGAGTGCAAGACTGTAACAGATGTTAAAGATAATTGTGAATCCAATAAGTGCACCGACACCTATCCAGTACCAATATGCATTTGGGAAGAACCCCCGGGATCTTACAACTGCAACTCTAAGTGGCTCAGTTCCATTTGGCGAAATCTGTTTCCACTTTTTCCCATCAAATTCATTCACAAGAATTGAATTCAAAGAATACATCAACGGTGAAGACCAATAACCCCACATCCACCATTTCTTCACATCATCTGCAGCATTAGCAGTATACTATTAACAGTAATCGGTTAAAGAAAGATGCTTCTACAAATACAAAACACAAAATATACCTCGTGAAAGAACAAATCCACTCAATGCAAATTGTGAAAGCAGAGCAAACATTCCAAATGTATTAGCAACTCCCATGGTCCTTCCAGCTGCCGCAATGAAGCGGAACAATCCTGATGCCATCAGGCTTACTAATATGAGTAGCAAGAAATGTTTGAACAATCTGCAAAAACAGAATCCTGTTTAGTAATCATGGGAAAAAAGTTAATTGTTGAAGGTAACCTGATCTTTGTTCCGCATCATAATTTTCTCCCCTTACCTTACAGGGCTCGGATCAAATCCGATGACATAGTAAGTGAGGAACACCCAAATGCCAACTTCAACAAATATTACAGGGATTTTCAGAATCCACGAGGGAATTGCATAAGCCCATGTAGGGAAAAAGAGAAGGTCCCTTTGCTTGTAGAAGACAGGAAGTTTATAAATTGTCAAGGCAATCTCAGCCATTCCATTAAACATCATCCTAGTGACCGCAAAAAAGAGGGCGCCGACATATATTCCTCCATCATCCACAGTATCACGGGGCATCTTAGTTCGGAAAAAGAGGGTCATTGTTATGAGGGCCAAAACTGAAAGCTGAAACAGATCAAAAAAGGGGCATTAGTACTTGAAAGCAAATATGACGAGATAGAAACTTTAAAAAAACAATAAATCTAAGACATAATACATAAACACACACTCAAACTTGGGCTACGCTAGCAAGTAAGTACTCCAACTTTGAATCCGCACATCTAAACACCTCAATTCATCTCCACTGTATCAGCTAAACACTCCAACTTACAAATTATCATCTAACCACCTCCAAAATTTATGCCACATCAGCTTTGGGTGTCCACGAAACACAGTGGGGACGAGTTGGAGTGTGTGGTTGCCATTTGAGACCAAGTTGAGGTGTCTAGATGTGCACTCTACTTGCTAGTTGAGGCCGAGTTTGAGTGTCTATGTATATATTAAAACTAAATTTAATAGACTAAGTTGTCACCTGAGTGAACTTGAAGATGTAAACAAACGAGTTCCTCTTCATTAGCAAGAGTTCTCGTTCAGTGCAGACCTTTAAGAGCTGTTTCTTCCCTATACCATACTTTTGAGTCGACAAAGAAGCCGGATGGCTTTTTCTCTTGTCATATGAAACTGCAAGCTCATCCCCGAGTTTCCTTCCAACATGGAATGATTGATATGCATCAGCAAATTCTTTTGACGTGATAAACCGGTAAGTTTCATCCCTCCTCACCCAATATTGCTGTTGATCCTTCTCTGAAGTCACCTGCAATGAATTTAAATTTTCACCATCAGAAGGGAAAATGGATGAATGCTCAACTTTATAAGTTTTGTAGTTTATTGCAAGGCATACTTCTTGCAAGAAGTCGGCCACGCCTTTTCTATCTGGGCATTTGAAACCCATGGACTCGAAGAAGTCAAGGATATTCTCTCGAGGGCCCTGATAGACAATTTGACCATCTGATAAAAGAATAATGTCATCAAACAAATTGTATGTCTCGGGTGCTGGCTGCAAGAGAGATATCACAGCAGTTCCATTCAAGATTTGCACAGATTGTCTTAAAGAGTTCACTATTGAGTAAGTAGTGGAACTATCCAATCCAGTTGAGATTTCATCCATGAAAAGAGCCTTCGATGGTCCAACGAGCATTTCACCTGTTGTCACACGCTTCTTTTGTCCTCCTGAAATACCCCTAATCATTTGATCTCCCACCATAGTATCTGCACAAATATCCAGCCCCAAAAGCTGCAGACCAAATATTGAAATCACTTAGTTATCAATTTCTTCTGCTTTTTTCATTGTCGAATAGACGGACATAATTTTGTTTACCTTAAGAACATAATCTGTATTAAAATTGGCTTCTTGTCCCTTGGCTGCTGCTGCCTACATTGTCACAAAACAATTCTTAACGAATTGCATATATGGATACTTAATGATTTTCGCTACTCTTTCTACTATGCACCATTAAGTACTAGTCTTACCTTCATGAAGATATCAATATCAGGATCTGGCTTGATTTTAGCTTCTTTCTCTCTTCTTGACAGTTCAACCAACATATCTGCAAAAATATTCCGAGAAACATCAATCGGTAGATATATATATATGTTAGTTAAATTTCAAAGTAAAATACTTCCTTAATGCTAACCATAACGCGAACCAACTCCCTGGCATCTGGCAGCGAATTCCAAGGTTTCTCTCACAGTCATTTCTCCAATGTGTAAATCATACTGACTAATATAAGCAGCTGTTCTTTGTGGAACAAATTCATTCATTTCATGTCCGTTATAGGTCACTTTTCCAGTAACCTGATTTCCACAAAAAAAGCAACCAGAAAAACCAGAAAATTAGGACTGTTACTTCATTTACAAACATTGAAGTTCTGCACTGACGGTCCATCATTAGCATTAATTTGTAGACCAGTAAAAATGATAACAAAACTTCGCACTGTCAGTATATATTACTTAAATCCTGTCTTACCTTAAGGGCAGGGTCAAGCTTTCCGGCCAAAGCTAATAATAGAGTAGTTTTGCCAGAACTTGGAGGTCCTAAAAGCAAAGTCATTCGGCAAGGCTTAATGATACCACTCACATCATTGAGAATTGTGAGCTTCCTCTTTCGACTCGGTAGGATGTGGAGCAAGTTCAACATTGTCTATGAAACCAAAAGAAAAAAAGTTACTTACAAACATCCATTTTGTTAAAGAGAATTGAGATTTGAAATCGAAGGTTTTCTTTTAGATTTTTTACCTCAAGAAAATTAGTCATAAAGTTGGTAAATGTAGGCAAAGCTCGACTTCCTATATATGCATCTGCCTCGATATTTAGATGCTCATATCTTACTTCTATCGATGGCAACTCTATCCCAACTCTGTAAAAAAAAAAAAAAAAAGAAATGTCACACCACTTAAAACAATGGGAAAAACAACTAGCCATAGATAAATAACAATATAAAAACTACTGTCTCAATTCTAAGCAACTCGGAATGTCTCTATGAATCCTCATTGTCCATGCCGCTTCATTTAAGCCTGTCTCTGTTAATTGTTATAAGAAATAGTTTTATACAAACAACAGTATAACAACTGCTACATCTCAATTCTAAATAACCCGGATTGACTGTATGAATCCTTACTGTCTGTTATACTCCATTTAAGCTCGTCTCATAGATAAACAACAATATAACAACTACTACATCTCAATTCTAAATAAGTTGGATTGACTGTATGAATCCTTACTGTCCGTTCTACTCCATTTAAGCTCGTCTCAGTTAAATATTATTAGAATTGATCATACATAAACAACAGTATAAATCTACTATGCCTCAATTCTATAATCCTCATTGTCCGTGTTTCTCTAACACTACATGTTCTCTTGATTTTATAATAGCACTTAAGTCTCTAACAAGCTATGACCGAAAACACCTAACAGAAATTGAAACTAAAGTAAATTAATGCATAACATTACTAAAACTGATTGTATCGTCTATATAGATCTTTTTTCTCCATGGAGCACACAACATACATGCATAGATAGACACAAAAAGATTCATTCACTTACCTATCGATTCTTTGCCTGAGTTTCAACAAGAGCTTCTTCTCATTATCCTCATCGCGAACATTCATAAGCCTTTCGAGCAACTTGTTTCTTTCTTGAAAACCAAGATCATGTATATCAACTTCATCAGCTGCACCTTGTGATCCAAACAAGAGACCTTTTCTTAAACGATCAAATGTTGGAAGTTTTTCGAGAGCTGCCCATTTAAGAGCCTCTTCATCGTCTTCATCTCTTGACGAACGACTAAAAATCTCCACACCATCATTCCTCCATATAGAGTTAGTACCATTCATACTTAACCTTAAACTCCCTCTCATACTTTTTGTTGTCTCCATTTTGAAAAAACAAATTTTAAATCAAAGTTAAAGTGTTATACTAAAGTTTAAAAGCTAAGGGGGTTATATATAGCGTCAAGTATAGGGGAATATTACATATTAGCCCACAACGAGCAAACTATTTACACTCAAATGCCCCCATTACTTTGATGCCCCTGTAAATAATTACCTAAAATGACTGTCTTACTTTTTTCGGGCGGACATCAGCGTGATGTCAGCACCTAGCTAATTTTTTTTTTAATCTTTTGTGCTTTGTCGTTATTATTTTATTTTGGGGAAAAAAATAACATTTCTAATTATGGGAAATCTTATACATACATAATTATATTGTGTAAATGCTATTTTTGTTTCTTCTTTTTTGTTTGTTTTTATAACTTGTCAAAAGTATTTTACTCTTTAAACTAAATCAAAATATTTTAAAACATCTAATTATCATATTACTATTCATGTAACATTTACATAGCAATTAAATTCATTGAATATTAATTTTTAAATAATTGTTTCATTACCTTTTTTAAAGATGCACGTCTTTCATTTTACAGAAATTAATTGAATCATTAAATTTTCACACATGCATCATCAATTGTAAGAGCTAACTTTTAGAATTTCCATATATGTAATCTTCTTATTCTTCATTTCTTAATCTTAACCTTTCAAATTTCTCACATAGTACTCCCTCCGTCCATCTTTATTTGTCCACTATACTAAAAATAAATGTCCAACAATACTTGTTCAGTTTGGAAAATCAATGGATAATTTATCATTGCTTGTCCATTTTACCCTTGCTATTAAATACGATTCATTACCCAATACATTTTCCAAAGCATTAGATTAATTATATTCAAAGGGTGATATGGTAAAATTACCCCTATCATTAATTATTTTTAACTTGCGTGTCAAGTCAATAGTGGACAACTATTGATGGACGAAGGGAGTAATAGATAGAGTATATCTAGATTTTGCTTGTGTAACTCAAACATTACAATCTTTTGGTATGGCAAAAATAAGGAAAGAAGAAATTAATGAGACACATAAAGAATAGATAAATATGGTATCTCTATTTTCTGCAATAATTTTAAGGGAAAACTAAGAGGAAAATGCCAGAAAAGAAAAAGAAAGAATAAAACAATTTTTACATTACTCAAATTTTTCACACAAAATTATACATATAGATTTTGCTTTGTCCCTTGGTAACTTTTAAACTGTTTTTATAAGCATTATGCAAATTTGAAGAGGTCGTAAAAGGTATATTAGCATTTAGTATAGCAGTTAATAAGGTAATTAGCAAGAATGTTGGGACAGTGCCTGTAAAAGGAAATAACCATAACATTAATTATATAACTGTTTACCATAATAACATAAATAGGGTACCAACAAGGGTTGTGTTGGAGTGGTAAGCAGGGGCGGAGCCAGCCCTTGGCATGGGGGTTCATCCGAACCCCCTTCGACGGAAAATTATACTATTTATACATTATTAAAATTATTTTTTATGTATATATAGTAGATGTCGAACCCCCTTCGATTAGCTTTTCTTCAAATTTTGAACCCCCTTAGTGGAAATCCTGGTTCCGCCTCTGGTGGTAAGTACTCCTTCATCCTTAACCAGAGGTCTCAGGTTCGAGTCCCTCTGGGTACGGAGTCGCCTTTGTTAGGGAGCGCTTTACCCCCCAATGTGGGACTTTCCGGCGCGAATCCGGATTTAGTCGGGCTCCAATGTGGGTAGTGGGCACCGAACACCGGGTGGGAAACCAAAAAAAAAAACATAAATAGGGCAGCATCTATTATATTATAGCCCATAAAAGTTCCTAGGCCTCATTTACAATTAAAACGTCGCAATCTGAATGCATTTTTGAATATTAATTTTTTGATGTCTAATTCTAAATTGACACTTAAATATTAAGATATTGTATTAAAAACTGCATACTGAAAAATTATAACAGTTTGTTTTCTCAACACTATATTACTAATGATAGTGATCTCTAATGGTGGTTCATAATAGTTGTTAAAAGCAGTTGTTGTTGATGGTGGTAACCGATAGTGGCGGCTGAGAATTGTGGTGGATGATATTGATAGCTAACTAATTTTAGAAACATGAATTAGTGTTTTGGTACTCCCTTTGTTGGCGGGGTTTGGCCCAGATCCCTACATAACATATTATGCACAATAGTCAATACCCTGCATTTGATGAACATCCATACCTTTCCTATATTCCTAGGATCAGTGGTGTAGCCGTATAAAGTTATAGGTGGTTAACTGAATACCCTATATCGGAAAATTATACTTACTAAATAAAATATTATCGATGTATATGGATAAGAAGTTATTTCATCTTGAACATCTTTAGTGAAAGTTTTGGTTTTGTCACTACCTAGGATCATTGAGAGAGACTCTTCTCATATACAAAATTTAGTATCCACAATTTTGATAGGGATTCGAGTCCTGTCAATAGAGTCGTTTTTGATAGGGACCGTTTTACCCAAAGTGGGACTTTACAGCCGGAGTCCGAATTAGTCCATCCCAATGCGGATACCAGACACTTGATGTGATAGCAAAAAGAAAAAATATCTTTAGTTTAGAATAAAGTGGCTGGCTTTGCCCGTTAAGAGTAGGTAATCACATCTGTTATGCTGTCTATCTCATCGTATGGCATCTGTTATGCGAGATTAGAAAATCACCATCAATACCTTGGTCTAGGTCCGAGATAACCCTTTGTTCCATAGCCATAGGGCTTTACAACTAACCAATTAAGAAGGCTCAGATGTACTAGCACCGTATCTTTGATGCAGTCATCGATTCTGCAAAGAAGATGATGTCCTTGAAAATATTATTAATATTCAAACATCATATACTCCTCATTTCGTGCGCTGAACCATGAGTTAAGAAATGGTTGAACATAACAGTTTCAATTTGAATAGAAGAAATTCAAGAAAATAACCCTGCAAGATCTTTATGTGTAATATAAAGATCTCTTGTAGAAAAAGACATTAAACTTAAAACAAATTTGTAAAGGACTAAAACATTTAGCTTCATACGATGAAACAATTTTCCTGTGCAATTTGATGCATATTTGGTGTTACGTTGCAAGTATTATGAAGAACGTCAACTCGTCAAGGTTGGCAAAGCTTGTCATGTTATAATGGGGTGTAACTTTGGTACAAATTGTTCATAAAGTTATGTCAGATTGATAAAACTTAATTTGTTCACAAGTTATGATGGCCCGGAATATTGTGGTACAAATTGTTAACAAGTTTTGTCGGATTGACAGAATTTGTATGTGTTCTTCAATTATTCAAAAGTTTTGTCTAACTGGCAAAATTTCGTACCTCCATTCTTTTGTTAAATTGTTCACAAGTTTTTCCTGACTGATAGATTAATGTTCGTAAGTTTTGTCTGACAGACAAAATTTTGTACTTTCGTTCTACCTATCTTGTTAAATTGTGCACGAATCTTATCAGATCATTGACAGAACTTTCTTTGGGTTGTTCAAATTTCAATTGTTCACAAATTTCGCTGGAATGAAAATTACCTATTCAACTCCTTTCTCTCCGCAGGTTCTTTAATAGGTCGTCACGAGCGGGTCCAAGAAGTTTCACCCAAAACTCATTCGGATGCCCACACCCTCCCCCCTCCCCCCCCCCCCCCCCAATCAATCCATAGACTAACACACATGAAAAATCGCAAAAAATGCTCAATTCCTGCTATTTCGCTCATATGTCTTAAAAAAAGCTCAGTCCGTCTTTCCAAAGCAACACAATCCATTTAATAGGTCGTCACGAGCGGACCCAAAAAGTTTCTCCCAAAAGTCATTCGGATGCCCACACCCCAATCAATCCATAGGCAAACACACATGAAAAATTGCAAAAAAAATCCTCAATTCCTGCTATTTCACTCATACGTCTTAAAAAAAACTTCATCCACCTCTCTAAAGCACCACAATCCATTTAATAGGTCATCTCGAGCGGACCCAAGAAGTTTCATCCAAAACTCATTCGAACGCCCACATCCCCCATCAATCCATAAGCTAACACACACGAAAATCACAAAAAATCCTCAATTCTTGCTATTTCGCTCATATGTCTTTAAAAAGCTCTATGTGCCTTTCCAAAGCAATAAAATTCATTTAATAGGTCATCACGAGCTGACCCAAGAAGTTTCACCCAAAACACATTCGGCCGCTCCCATCCCCCATCTATCCATAGGCTAACACACATGAAAAATCACAAAAAATTCTCACTTCTTGCTATTTCGCTCATATGTCCTAAAAAATGCTCTGTCCGCCTCTCCAAAGCAACACAATCCATTTAATAGGTCTTCACGAGCGGACCCAAGAAGTTTCACCCAAAACTCATTCGAACGCCCACATTCCCCATCAATCTATAGGCTAACACACACGAAAAATCGCAAAAAATCCTCAATTCCTGCTATTTCGCTCATGTCTTAAAAAATGTTTCTTCCTCCTCTCCAAAACAACACAATCCATTTAATAGGTCGTTACGAGCAGACCCAAAAAGTTGCTCCAGAAACTCATTCGGACGCCCACACCCCCCATCAATCCATAGGCTAAAACACACAAAAATCGCAAAGAATCCTCAATTCCTGATATTTCGCTCATATGTCTTAAAAAAAGCTCCGTCCATCTCATAAAAGCAACACAATCCATTTATTAGGTCGTCACGAGCGGATCCAAAAAGTTTCGCCCAAAACTCATTCGGACGTCCATACACCCCACAATCCATAGGCTAACACACACGAAAAATTACAAAAAATCCTCAATTCTTGCTATTTCGCTCATATGCCTTAAAAAAAAGCTCTATCCTCCTCTCCAAAGCAACACAATCTATTTAATAGGTCATCACAAGCGGATCAGAGAAGTTTCTCCCTAAACTAATTCGGACGCCCACACCCCCATCAATCCATAGGCTAACACACATGAAAATTCGCAAAAAAATTCTCAATTCCTGCTATTTCGTTCATATGTCTTAAAAAAAGCTCTTCCTACCTCTCTAATGCAACACAATTCATTTAATAGGTTGTCACGAGCGGATCCAAGAAGCTTGGACCAAAACTCATTCGGACGCCCACCTCATCAATCTATAGGCTCACACACACGAAATATCATAAAAAATTCTCAATTTCTGCTATTTCGCTCATATGTCTTGAAAAACGCTCTGTCCATCTCATCAAAGCAACACAATCTATTTAATAGGTCGTCACGAGCGGACCCAAAAAGTTTCACCAAAAACTCATTCGGACGCCCACACCCCCATCAATCCATAGGCTAACACACGCGAAAAATCGCAAAAAATCCTCAATTCCTGCTATTTTGCTCATATGTCTTAAAAAAAGCTCTGTCCGCCTCTCTAAAGCCACCCAATCCATTTAATAGGTCCTCAAGAGCAGACCCAAGAAGTTTCACTCAAAACTCATTCGAACGCTCACATCCCCCATCAATCCATAGGCTAACACACACGAAAAATGGCAAAAAAATCTAATTCCTAGTATTTCGCTCATATGTTTTAAAAAAAAGTTTTGCCCGCCTCTCCAAAGAACCATAATCCATTTAATAGGTCTTCACGAGCGAACCCAAGAAGTTTTGCCCAAAACTCATTTAGACGCCCACATCCCCCATCAATCCATAGGCTAATACACACGAAAAATCGCAAAAAATCCTCAATTCCTGCTATTTGGTTCTTATGTATTAAAAAAAAGCTCTGTCTGCCTCTCTAATGCAACACAATCCATTTAATAGGTCGTCACGAACGTACCCACGAAGTTTCGTCCAAAACTCATTTGTACGCCCACATCCCCCATCAATCCATAGGCTAACACATACAAAAAATCGCAAAATATCCTCAATTCCTGCTATTTCGCTCATATGTCTTAAAAAAAAGCTTTGTCCGCCTCTCCAAAGCCACACAATCCATTTAATAGGTCGTCACGAGCGGACCCAAGAAGTTTCACCCAAAACTCATTCGGACGCCCACACCCCCCATCAATCCATAGGCAACACATACGAAAAATCACAAAAAATCCTCAATTCGTGCTATTTCGTTCATATATCTTAAAATTGTTTGTGTACACTCGCGAAGAAAACATCTTCAGTCGATACCATCACCATATACTTCTTGGCTCTTGCAGAGCCTCAATTACATCTTCGAGCCACCAAGACTGATTGATTCTCTATGAACATAGAAAGATCCAACTAGTTAGCGGGAAGAAGGAGGAGGCGGAGAAGAAGGAGAAATTTTGGTAGGTGACAATAACAAAATAAAAATACAAGTAGCTTGTGGGCAACAACACTTGTTTTTTGATAGGTGACAATTTGCCAACTTGTTGTGGGTAGATTTGCAAATTGCCAAGTTGCACAACTTGCAACAAATCCAAGCATTTTGATTGGATGATATGTTGGTCATCTTTGCTATAAATAGGAGGCATCATTTCCTCATTTGGAACACATCCAAAAAAACAACAACTAAGAAGTAGCTGTGGAGAGCATCTCATAGAGAGTGTGAGAAAATAGTGTGTGAGGAAAAATAGAGAGTGTGAGCGGTATTGTAGTGAGGTGGAAAAATCAAAAGAGGGTTATTTCTTTTGAGTGTAGTGGTTCCTAGAGTATTTACTCGGACCTACAAAGTGTAAAATTCCTCATTATAGTGAATTATTTTTCTCCTCTCGGGCCCGTGGTTTTTTCCCTTATTTAGAAGGGTTTCCACGTTAAAATATTTGTGTCCTTGTTATTTCTTTTTTGTTGATTACCGTATCACGGTGCTACGTTATTATTCCACTGTTATTACCGCAAATATTATTTCTGTGGCGGAGTTTATCCCCAACAATATTAGCACAATGTGAATTAGAGATCTACCTTTTGACTTTAGTACTTTTAATACCTTAATTTATCACCTAGGGTAATAAAGCTAATATATATGTATAAAAGTAATATTTGACCTATATAAACGGTACAATTATTCAGTGAAGGGTGTTTAACGAATCACCCTGTGCTCAAGAAAAACCAAACAATAGATACAAATTGGCAACAACAAACCCAATGTAATCCCACAATTGATTCAATCTGACCAACTTACAAAATCAATGGGACATTTCATTGCATAGTAACACGATACAAAGGAACAGAGCATATATATACGTCTTCAAGTGGTAACCTGAATAGACAATCCTTTCTTCAATTTTCCTCATGTAATCTTCAGCAGGTAAGCTCTTCTATCTTTTCTGGAAGTTGAATACCTTAATAGCCAAAGCAAATGTGAAGGCAAAAACAACAGCGTATGCAACGGTCACAACTGCAACCACTCCAAGAAAATCATGCTTGAACCCGAAGTAACGTCTCAAGAATTGTTCCACTGTTTCATCAGTATCACTAATTTTGTTTTGGAGGTCTCCAAATTGTGATGCAAGCAAACCATACAATGTCCAGGCAACAGGACATGCCCAATAGTACCATCTCCACCATATGGGAATATTCTGTTTTTGAAAAACAACGACAACATATCATTTTCATGCTCCAAATTGATTTTCATGTACACAAAATGGAAGTGTTTCAAGAACTTACAGGTCGTGGAACAATAAATCCTGAGAAAAGATTCCACATTGAATAGCAGAAGATAGAGACAATTTGTGCGACATTTTGATTTGGAGTAACAGCAATGGTCATCATGCCATAGAAGGTGAAGTACAAGAGAGTGAAATACATGATGAACAAGTACCAAAAGAACTTGGTCGCTGTCCATTCAAATCCAATCATAGCATAGACAATAACACCATAGGTAACAGCTTGCACAAAGACATACGGCATTTCAATGAAAGCCTGCAAATTAAATTTATTTTTTGTTAAACTTTTTTAACCGGAAATTTGCTTATAAGAAGTTAAATCCTTAGCTTACTTGTCCAAAGGCATAGGGGATGGCAGCATACATTCCAGCAGCTCTTTCTCTGTAAAATACCGTACGCTCAACGGCTACAACAGGCAGCACTGATGATGCATTTTGAAAACCAAGGAAGAAAACAGGAGCATACATTGATCCCATAGCGTTAAATAGATCTTGGCTCTTACCCCTATAACAAAAGAGAAAAAGCTTTTAGCATTAAAAAGTAGAAGTATTTTCCAGATTATATGAGGACTCGTTTCATCATATGTTGGACTTACACTTTAGTACCAAGATCCCAGAACATTGTCCCGATGGCCAAGGCGATGAAGATTGTAAAGATATATCTGACTGCTGTATATGCAGGATTACGCCAGTATGACCAGTGTTGCTTCCAAAGGCAAGCCATGCATTGGGTCCAAAATGGTTGTGAGTATTGATTGTCGAAATGCAGGTCTCTTGTACCAGGGCGAGGCACGCTAAGTTCACTAATCAATGCTTTATTCCTCATGTATAGATCTGATTTCATATATAAATCAGCAAAATCAACCCCCAACGTCATTTCCTGTGCCGGGGTTGTGACTTCTAGCATCCAAGTTGCTGGATTGTAGCCATCTTGTATTTTACTTACCCCAGGCATTGACTGAATACAAGATGAATTAGTTTGGTACTTGATCGTATTAACTCAAAAAAGGGAAGCTCATTTATCCACTTAGAAAACATACCTCAAAGTATTTGATCAAATGGCAAGAATGGCGACCCAATGGACCAACATATATCTCTTCTCCTCCTCGTTTCATTAGAAATAGCTGCGGAGTGGTCTTTATATTAGTATATGATGTCAAAAGAGAAATAAAACATATTTATTGAATTCACCTCATCAAAGGCTTCAAAAATGTCGATACTAGGCTGATGGATGGTACAAACAACGGTTCTTCCTGTGTCAACTGTGTTCCTAACAGTTCTCATCACAATTGCTGCAGCTCTCGCATCCAGCCCCGAAGTTGGTTCATCCATGAAAATGATAGAGGGGTTAGCTACTAGTTCCACAGCAATGGTCAACCTTTTGCGTTGCTCGGTTGAGAGACCGTTGACTCCTGGCAAACCAACTAAGGCTGATCTTAATGGTGTAAGCTCCACAAGGTTCATAACTTCCTCAACAAACATCTGCACATATAGGAAATGACATATATTTTCGACCTTCTTTCTTGTGTTTTAACTGATTTTTTGTCGAGAGATTCAAGTTATGGAAGGTAAGTTTTTACAGAAACCAACCTTTCTGGTCTTTTCATCAACTTCATGAGATAAACGGAGCCAAGCTGAGTATACTAATGACTCATAAACTGTAACATAAGGTGAATGGATATCATTCTGCTCACAGTATCCAGATATACGTGCAAATGTTTCTTGCTTCTTAGGATAGCCAGAGATCTTGATACTACCCTGAATATATCCTCCTGTTTTTCTTCCGGCCAGTACATCCATCAACGTTGTTTTTCCAGCGCCACTAACTCCCATCAAAGCTGTCAAAACACCGGGCCTGAAAGCTCCGCATACACCTTTCAGAAGTACCAATCTATCTTCAGTGGCACCTTGATATTTCATTTCCTGCAAATATCGTTGGAAAGTAAATTAAGGATTAGCATCAGTAATTTTTATCCATAACAGTTCCCAGCTAGTTACCTGAGGCATGTCAACAGAGTATGTCACTTCATCGAAGGTGATGGAATGCGGTTCAAATGGAAGAACCATTCCCTTTTTCTTATTCTGGCCCTCACTATTGGACACTTCTTCCTCAATGCTCGATGTTTTGGCATCATCACTGCCTTCTGATATCATAGCTTGCGGCTTACCAAATGCTGTAGATATTGAACTAAACGTTCAATACTTTTCACATTTAGGTAAAAGTAAATGCAGAAACTCTAAACATACTCACGGTTGAGATAAGCGAGTGCAAGACTGTAGCAAATGTTTAAGACGATTGTGAATCCAATAAGTGCACCGATACCTATCCAGTACCAGTATGCATTTGGGAAGAACCCTCGAGATCTTACTACTAAAACTCCAAGTGAATCAGTTCCATTTGGTGCAATCTGTTTCCATTTTTTCCCATCAAATTCATTCACAAGAATTGAATTCAAAGAATACATCATCGGTGAAGACCAGTAACCCCATAGCCACCATTTCTTCACATCATCTACAACATTAGCAGTAGTCTGTTAAGAGTAGTCGGTATAAGCAAGATAGAAGCTTCTACAAACACATAAATCACCAAATATACCTCGTGAAAGAACGAATCCACCCAATGCAAATTGTAAAAGCAGAACAAATGTTCCAAATGTATTAGCAACTCCCATGGTCCTTCCAGCAGCCCCAATGAAGCGAAACAATCCTGACGCCATTATGTTTACTAATATGAGTAGCAAGAAATGTCTGAACAATCTGCAAAAACTGATTCTTGTTTAATAATCATCTTTTGAAGTAACCTGATATTTATACTGCATAATCTTTTTCTTCCCTTACCTTACAGGGCTCGGATCAAATCCGATGACATAGTAAGTCAGAAACACCCAAATGCCAACTTCAACAAATTGTAAAGGAATTTTCAGTATACATGCGGGCATTGCATAAGCCCATGAAGGGTAAAAGAGAAGGTCCCTTTGCTTGTAGAAGATAGGAAGTTTATAAATTGTCATGGCGATATCAGACATTCCATTGAAAAAAATCATAGTGACGATAAAAAAGAGGGCACCAGCATATTTTACTCCATCTTCCATAGTATCACGGGGCATCTCAGTTCGAAAAAAGAGGGTCAATGTTATGAGTGCCATAATTGAAAGCTGTAAACAGATCAAAACCACAAGGCGTTAGTAGTTGCAAGCAAATATGATGAGACAGAGACTTGAAAATTTGATAGTTTTATAGACTAAGTTGTCACCTGAGTGAACTTGAATTTGTAAACAAATGAGTTCCTCTTCATTAGTAAGACTTGTCTTTCACCGCAGACCTTTAAGAGCTGTTTCTTCCCTATACCATACTTTTGAGTTGACAAAGCAGCTGGATGGCTTTTGCTCTTGTCATATGAAGATGCAAGCTCATCCCCGAGTTTCCTTCCAACATGGAATGATTGATATGCCTCAGCAAATTCTTTTGCCGTGATAAACCGGTAAGTTTCATCCCTCCTCACCCAATATTGCTCTTGATCCTTCTTTGAAGTCACCTGCAACGAATTTCAATTTTCACCATCAGAAGGGGAAAATAGATCAATGCTTGTCAACTTTAGTAGTTTTGTAGTTTATTCTGAGACGTACTTCTTGCAAGAAGTCGGCCACGCCTTTTCTATCTGGACATGTGAACCCCATGGACTCGAAGAAGCCAAGGACATCCTCTCGAGGGCCCTGATAGACAATTTTCCCATCCGATAACAGAATAATGTCGTCAAACAAGTTGTAGGTCTCGGGTGCTGGCTGCAAAAGAGATATCACAGCAGTTCCGTTCAAGATTTTCACAGTTTGTCTTAGAGAGTTCACTATTGAGTAAGTAGTTGAACTATCCAATCCAGTTGAGATTTCATCCATGAAAAGTGCCTTAGACGGTCCAACGAGCATTTCACCCGTTGTCACACGCTTCTTTTGTCCTCCTGAAATACCTCTTATCATTTCATCTCCCACCATAGTATCTGCACAAATATCTAGCCCCAAAAGCTGCGGATGGAATACACAAATCACTTAGTTATCAAACTTTTTTCTGCCTTCTGATCGTTATATTTGTTAGTGAAACATAATATTTGTTACCTTCAGAACATAATCTGTAACAAAACTGGCTTCTCGTCCCTCTGCTGCTGCTGCCTACATTGTCACAAAATAATTAAGGTTATAAGCATTTGATTTCGAGAAAAGAAATACTATACGTGCTTAAATTACGAACAAATTGCATACCTTCATGAAGATATCAATATCAGGATCTGGCTTGATTTTAGCTGCTTTCTCTCTTCTTGACAGTTCAACCATCATCTCTGCAAAAAATTTGCGAGTAACATGAATCGATATATCATCTATGTTAGTTAAATTTCAACACAAAGTGCTTTTGTTGGGTAACTCCAACATCCTCATTCCTGTCTATGGCAAGGTGATACGAGCATGGATAGCGTAGGGCGGGCTTCCACATATGGATGATAGCTTGGAGCCCGAAGGAAGCCATGGAGCAATAAATGTACAAGGTCATGGGCTATAAAGATGTCATTTGGACAATCAAGAAGGGCCCTTGTGGGTTATTACTAAAATAGTCACTTTGGGCTAGTTTTGTAATAGGCTATTTGTGAAAAGACAAGGACTATAAATAGTTGTCTTAGCCATTTTCTTTACTTAGATTTTTGATGATTGAATTGTCTTAAATATACTTGGCAATTGGTTACTCTAGGTTAGGGTAGTAATTGGATTCAATTCCAATTGTTAGCTTAGATCGAGTGATTAGGGTGGATTCCCGAATTGTTTGTTTTATCTTCTTCGCTTGATTGATCATCGAGTTATCATATTGTGGTCATTTGATTGAGTTCTCTTTCTCCCTTGGTTTAATTGTTCTTCAATTTAACCTTTCTTTCTTCACTTCTCATCTTTTATTTCTCAACTATCCTTTAATTTTGTTGTTTAATTCCGCATTTTTTATATCGATTTTAGTCATCTCGATTAGGATCATTATCACAAGGCCCACGAGGGGCTAGGGTGGCCCGGGTTGGAGTCATGATCGAATATGATGATTGCTTGGTGGGCATCGTTAAGAAATAAAGTTGCTCCCTTGCTATAAGCTATAGCTTTTGGCATGATGGTAAGCGTTTGATCCTAACAAGTGGTATCAGAGTCAAGGTCATGATTTTGATCCCAAGAGCAACATCTACATGAGGCAAGTTTCGGGAGGGGGATTGTGGGTAATGCCAACATTTGGCCTATGGCAAGGTCCACGAGGAGCTGGGGTGGCCAGGTCGGAGTCATGATCAAACATGGCGCTTGTTATAAGCTATAGTGAGCTTAGTCAAGAAATAAAGTTGTGTGCTTACTATAAGCTATAACTTTTGGCATGATGGTAAGCGCTCCTAATAGCCTTTTTATTGAAGAAGAAATTGGAAATATAATCAAGATTTAAAAAACGGGAAAGAGCCTAAATTGCCCCTCACCTATTGGAAATGGTACAAAAATGCCCTCCGTCCACCTTTTGGCTCTATAATGCCATTCACATCCACATTTGAGCTCCAAAATGCCCGTCACATCTATCTTTGGGCTCCAAAATACCCTTTTATTTAACAGCCCCAATATTAAATTAAAAAAATCATTAATGATGTGACAGCTTCCCATTGGTCCCCATTTGATTAATTAAAAAATTAAAAAATCCTAACCCACAACACCCACCTTCTGCACATTATGCATCAACAAAGCTAACAATTTGCTCGAAATATTAAGAATCAAAAGCAGATCACTAACAATTTGAATTGGCTACACAACATTTTTGCACTACTATAAAATTATTTATGTTAAGATGAGGAAAAAATGGAAAAATTAGAGAAGATTATGGTACTGCTAGTATCAAGTGCTCTATGATGCAGAGCAGAAAATTTCGTTTACTTGAACAAATGCAACTGTCTAGCAAGTACACATGACATGACCCAAAATGAAACCAGTAATTACCTATTCCACACTATGTTCACTAAATCTTAAAATTGTTGAAATAAAATACACAGAAAGGACTTGTCTATTTTGGTTGCTGTCATGCGAGGTACCGCAAATATGACAAATTTTAATATGAGTTTAACTAATATATACCGGCGGTGTAAACCTTTTTTTTACACGAGCAGGTACATAGACCTGCAATAACCGGTTATTATCCTATATTAAAAAATTTTAAATCTATTCTAAAATAAACTTCTCTCGTCTCCCCTCTCTTTTCCCTTCTAAATCTTCTGACCACCTTCAAGCTACTAGAATATTCTTTTTGTTCCTCTTTTCCGAGATTGAGTAGAAGTGGTATTAATGAATCATAATTTTGACAACGGAAAAGGGACATATATACCCCCGAACTATCATAAATGGTGTGAATATATCATTCGTTATATTTTGGGTACGTATATACCCATGCCGTTAATCTTTTGGGATGTATATACCCTTTACCTTAACAGAGGGACACGTGGCTTAATTATGTGCGTTTACCTGTTTTTTATTTATTTTACGAAAAATGGACATATATACTCCCAAACTATCATAAATAGTACCATTTATGATATTTCGGGGGTGTAAATATCCCTTTTCCGTTTTGACAATGGACTGCTTCTTTGTTATGTTCTTACTTCAAAAATTATATTTTTGTCTCAGATTATTTGTTATATTTGACCTTTCTAGAGTTACTTATGGATCAAGTTTTGAAAACACTTTTTTGTTGTTCTTACGAAAAGCTTTTAATTCTTGAATATAGGCTGGTAGATTTGTCCAATTTCTCAAAAGAAAATTTATGAAATTCCATTGATTATTTCTTACAAAAAAATTGTTATACAAAAAAAAAAAAAAAGTAAAGCCACCATAAAGAATGATACTTGTTTCCATGGTGTATCATTTGTCTGCTTCAATGGTGTCGAGACTAAATTAGTCAGTGGTGAAGATAAAGAAAAATCTCCATATGTATTTTTGGTAAATAATAAAAAAAAATCCAGAAAGAATAAATGTAGAGTCCAAGCTGCCTTATTCTACTATTTTCCTTAATTAATAATTTATTTATTTATTTATTTAAAATGAAAATACTTGAGAATTTTACCTGCAATAAGCTTTAAAGATACCTGATCGTGTAAAAAAAGTTTACACCGTTGGTGTTTATTAGTTAAACTCTTTTAATATTAGGATTGTTAAATAAAAGGTCATTTTGGAGCCCAAAGATAGATGTGAAGGACATTATAGAGCCAAAAGGTGGATGTAGGGCATTTTTGTACCATTTCCAATAGGTGAGAGGCAATTTAGACCCTTTTCCGTTTAAAAAAAAGGAAAGAAATGCTAACCATAACGCGAGCCAACTCCCTGGCATTTGGCAGAGAATTCCAAGGTTTCCCTCACAGTCATTTCTCCAATGTGTAAATCATACTGGCTAATATAAGCAGCTGTTCTTTGTGGCACAAATTCATTCATTTCATGTCCATTATACGTCACTTTTCCAGTAACCTGATTTCCACAAAAGAAAAAAGTTCAGTTTGGAGTTCAAGTTCTATGCACTGACGGTCTATGATTAGCAAATATTGATAACTAATCTTTGCACTATCCGTATATATAACTTAAATCCCTTCGGTAGAACTAATGGTGTTACCTTAAGGGAAGAGTCGAGCTTTCCGGCCAAAGCTAATAATAAAGTAGTCTTGCCACAACCTGGAGGTCCTAAAAGCAAAGTCATTCTGCAAGGCTTAATGATACCACTCACATCATTAAGAATGGTGAGCTTCCTCTTTCGACTCGGTAGGATATGGAGAGAATTCAACATTGTCTATGAAACCATAAGAAAAAAGGTTACTTACAAACATCCATTTTGTTAAAGAGAATTGAGATTTGAAATCGAAGATTTTGTTAAAGATTTTTTACCTCGAGAAAATTAGTCATAAAGTTGGTAAATGTAGGCAAAGCTCTACTTCCTATATATGTATCTGCCTCAATGGTTAGATGCTCATATCTTACTTCTATTTCTGGCAAATCTATCCCAACTCTGTAAAAAGAAAAAAGAAACGTCGAACCACTTAAATCAAGGGGAAAGAAACAACTATTCATAGATTAACAACAGTATAACAATAACTACGTCTCAATTCTAAGCAAGTCGGATTGACTATATGAATCATCACCGTCCCTGTCGCTCCATTTAAGCCCGCCATAAATAAATATTATACAAAAAAAAAAAAAAAAAATGTCTTAGATAAACAACAGTACAACAACTACTACACCTTGATTCTAAGCAAGTCAGATTGACTATGTGAATCCTCACTATCCATGCCACTCCGTTTACATATGTCTCAGTCAAATTTTACTCCCTCCATCCAGTTTATGTGAAACTATTTCCATATTAGCTCGTTACATAAAGAATGACACATTTTTATATCTAGAAACAACCAGACTACAAAACTTTTCATTCTACCTTTAGTGAGAAACTTTTATAACCACAAAAGTACATATTACATGTTTAAGGCCACGAGTTTCAAAAGTCCTATAGCCATGTTATGACATATTTACGACCACAATTTTTAAAATATACATGCATTTACTTACCTGTCAATTCTGTTTCTAAGTTTCAACAAGAACTTCTCATTATCCTCATCTGGTACTTTCACAAGTCTTTCAAGCAACTTGTTCCTTTCTTGAAAACCAATATCATGGATATCAATTTCAGCAGATGCACCTTGTGATCCAAACAAGAGACCTTTTCTTAAACGATCAAATGTTGGAAGTTTTTCGAGAGCTGCCCATTTAAGAGCCTCTTCATCATCTTCGTGGTCTCTCAACGAACGATTAAAAATCTCCACACCATTGTTAGTCCACATAGAGTTACTAGTACTATTCATCTTTAAACTTAAGCTCCCTCTCAAACTATTTCCCCTAATTATTCTTTCTCTCAAACTAGTCCCTCTTAAATTTGTTGGCTCCATTTTTTAACCAAACAAAGTTGGTTTAAGACTCTTGCTAATGTTTAATAGCTAAGGGATTATTATATAGTAGCAAGTATATTGAATAGTAGATGGTTTGAACAATTAATTTTGCACAAATGCTTTTTGTATAGACATATTAAAGGTGCATATAGCTAGGCCTACTCGTGGATTGGTTTGAGTCGATTTTTTCCTAAAAAGAAATCAAACTAATTAAGTCGATTTAGTATTACTAAAACTAAAATGAGCAAACCAAGTACTTTTCTTTTACTCCTCCCTTGGAGCTCACACCCTTTTTGCTCCCTTGGTGATTCGAATTCACAACCTTTGCTACCATCCGAGCAACTCCCTCTTGTCGCAAACCAAATACTTATTTCGACAACTATATTCCAGCATAACACTACCAAGACAATCACTTTTAAAGAAGTTTGTCGTTTACCAATAGATGTTGATGGTAAATACTAAATAGTGATAAATAATTCAAAAACTCGGTTAAAGCGAAGTTATTTTTAACATGAAATAAATTGTTAGACTTATATCAAAATAAAGATTACAAATCAAATTAAATAGTGTTGCTAAAGTTAAATAGCATAAGGGATTATTAAATAGTAGTAGCAAGTATAAAAGAAGGGCGGCTATTGAATAGTAGAAGCTTCCAAAAAAAAAAAAAAAATTGCATAAATTTGCTTTTTGAATAGACAGATAAGAAGTACTGTGTGCATTAAAACTATGTATTAAGAATGTGAAGAAGGTGCATATAACTAGGGATGTTCATGGATCGGTTTGAGTCGGTTTTTCTCTAGAATGAAATCATATCAATTATGCCGATTTTTCAAAAATTGAAATCAAAGCAAATCAACTAAGTTGGTTTTTCATCGATTCGGTCTCTGTCGACTTTGTCCAATATGTTTTGCTGGCTTTTTAATATGTGACATAGCATCAAGGGTGTGGCCTAGTGGTCAATGACGTGGGTTGAGCACCATGAGATCTCAGGTTCAATTTCCAGTGAGAAAACACTAGGTGATTTCTTTCCATCTGTTCTAGCCTTGGTGGACATAGTTACTTGATACTTGTTGATGGTGGGAGGTGGTAGGTATCCGATGGAATTAATTAGTCGAGATGTCCGTAAGCTGGCCAAGGCACCACAGTTGTCAAAAACAAAAAACAAAATGTGACATATACTGTCAAAGTTATTTTTAACAAGAAATAGATTTTTGCACTTATATGTCAAAATAAAGATTACACATCAAATTAGAATGGCATGGCAAAGAACTAATCTACAAGCCAAAAGTGTGTAACTATGATTTTTAGATTGTTACTTATCTAATCAATTAGGTCCTGGTTTTTTTGGTTACTTTTTGCTTAAAACCAAAACCAAACCAAAAATTGTTAGTTGTTAAAATAGGAAACCAAAATCAAATCTAACAACAAAAAAAGTTTTTTTTTCGATTTAATTCGCTTTTTGGTTTGGTTCGGTTTTTTGGTGTAACAATTCTATTGATATAGCCCAACTTTATTGGTCTTCTGGATATATATTGTAGATTTGTAGTATATAAGCAATCCAAAATCATCAAATATTTCTGTTCAAATCAAAATGCTAAAGGAATGACATTAATTGGAACATTAAATATTTTGTTACTCCTTTATATTTATTTGGGTCCAATCTAATTTTTTTCTTAAAAAAAGTTTACTCTACATATTTTAGAGGTGTACAAAAGTCTAAATAGACTATAAGAGTCTAGTGGGAACACCTCTACTTAACATTACATATCTTCTAGTCTTTTTTCATATCCACTTACAGACTCCCACACCGATCAGAGACGGCTCAATAGAATTGATAATTTAAAGTCGAATTTAATAAAATATCGTAAACCTTTTTTTAAAAAATCTTGATTTTTATTTGAAAACTAGTTTTCACAAATGAAAAGTTGTTAATAGTTTTTTTTTATAATCAATTTCTTTGAATAATTTTCAATGATAATATAGACAATATATACATTTAACCTTTCTTGTAGGCATCATTTCCTTTCTCCTCCAATGCATATGCATTTCATAACATCAACGTTTTGCAAAGTTAATGTAAAGAGTTGGGCATGTCTAACTCTTATCCATATTTGAGGAGGTTAGATATTATGTTCTCCTCCTTCATGTTTTTTAATCTTTTGGGTGTTTTAATTTATAGGGTAGGGGTCCGGGTCCATGCCAAATTAACCCCCCCCCCCCCAACCCAATCTCAAGGTGGATTTATAAAAAAGATTTAATAGTCAAAAACACGTCTAAGTATTTAAGTTTGTTTGAGTTTCATACATGAACTATCATGTGTGCGAGTTTCCTACGACCTGAATAATCACCAATATTTATCAAAGCATACTTCAACTATCAATTGTTCACTTTTTCTACCTGAAGGATGGTGATATTTCAGGTAGAAAAACTGAACAATTGATAGTTGAAGTGTATTTTGATAAATAGTTCAGGTAAGAAACTAGCACACCTGATAGTTAAGTTATGAAACTCGAAAAATTAAAATATTTTAAGTATGTTTTTTATCCTTCACTATGTATCTCTTTACACATTATTGATCTTAGATAAAATTTTATCAATTTTAATCCTGAAACTTCTTTTCTTTTAAGGCAATAGTTAACATTATTCTATAAGTAGTTTGAAAAGAATCAACTCTTTTTATTTATTGCATCTATGATTAGAGTATCATCTTTTAATTGTGTAACTATTGTATTATGTGATAAGGAACAATGATTAAGGGGATCTTCTTTTTCAAATGCACATCATCTAGTAATGTCAAATTTTACCACTAAAAGAAAAATAAGAATATTTTCATACACTTGGAGTAGTTCATATCTATTTTAAAGTGAAGAAATGACTTTATCTACTATGTACAAACAATAATCAACTCTAAAAATATAAATAAGAGATTTTGTGATTTCATTATCAACATTCTCATCAAATTATTTCTTTTTGTGCATATAAATTTATTATGAAATTTAGGTTCAATATTCATCTCAAGAACATCTTTCACTTTTTCCAAGAAAATTGTGTTTTTTTTGCCTTAACATACTCAATATGTATCGGGTCATTCGCGAAATGCAACCTATTTCGGAGGTGTTGTTTAATTTTAGCTCTTCAGATCTGTTAAGTAAAAAATAAGTGGTCAAAAATATCCTCAAGACTGAAATAATAAATAAGTTTTTACGGGGCATAAATTTATATTTTTGTTTCATAATATTCACAATTTATATCCCCAGAGACAACATAATATTCCACAAATTATGCACTAAAACATAACAAGTTAATTATGCCATAAAAAAACACAGCACATAGATCCACACACATATACTCTATCATCCCATATTAGCCCCAAAAGGTATTACTCCAGTTTCTGAACACTACAACAAATTCTGAAAATACTAAACAACTTATATCGCATAACTTGATTCATGCATAACTTATACCGAACGAGGCAAAAGTTTTTTAAACTTACGCCCAGCAAATTAGGTCTTGATAGATGGATACTTTGATCAACAAAGTTTCATTAAATATGAAGCATTGGCAAAAATAAAGTATCATTAAATTTGAGTGTAAAAATTAAAGACCATTTTTCTCTAAAATGAAAACAATATGTGCTAAAACTTCATATGTATACTACTTGTAAAAATTTGGGCCTATAAAATTTTGAGGCCTAAAACATTTGCTTTATAGATATGCAATTAAAATATCACATCTCTTCACCACTCTAATCTATTACTATATCTACTTTTTTAAATATACTATATCTACTAACTCTATAAACCTTTTTTTTTTTTTTTGGTATTTCCAAGTCACTTTGTTGGCGGGGTTAGGACAGACCCCTACCTCGTACATTAGAAACAAAATACATATTGCACGATAAAATATGTAATCTAACCTCTTCAAAAGGATTCAATTTGTGGTACTAAATATGCTCAATTGTCCATGCCTATATTCTTAGGATGGTAAGAGAGTACATTAGCATTTACTCAATTTTGGATCGTTTCTTAGGTCTAATCCCAAATTTTGACATGTTCCACTTGTCCAGGTTCAAGAATCCCAGAAAATGTCTTGTCAAGTCTTCAAAGTTGACATAGATTGTGATACGATCCTGGATAGCCCGAATAGTGTGTAGAGCCTATGGCGGCCTATTCCAAGTTGACAAATGAACCATTTACTCGTGCCACGACTAAGAAGATTCAAAAAATATCGTGTTTGGAAACATGAAGACTGCTCAGAACAAGTAGTGGTCTAGTAAAAGTGGTTTAATTGGAATGTGTCGCGCAATTGTGCCATTCTCTACAACTAAATTTCTAAAATGGGACTATAAAATAAGACCTAAGCTTGTTTTACATAAGTTTTACATAAAAATATTTCTTTTCTGTATTCCAAATCGATTTCAACTATTTCTTTTTTGTATTCCAAAATCACTTTGTTGGAGGGGTTAGACCAGGCCCCTACCTTGTATATTAAAAATAATTAAATACAATTTGCATGATAAAAATATGTAGTCTAACTTCTTCAAAAGGATTCAATTTGTGGTACTAAATATGCTCAATTGTCCATACCTATATTCCTGGGATGATAAGAGAGTACATTAGCATTTACTCAATTTTGGATCGTTTCTTAGGTCTAATCCCAAAATTTGACATTTCTCATTTGTTCAGGTTCAAGAATCTCAAGAACTGTCTTGTCAAGTGTTCAAAGTTGACATCGATTGTGATACGATCCTGGATAGCCCGAATAGTGTATAGAGCCTATGGCGGACAATTCCAAGTTGTCAAGTGCACCACTTACTCGTGCCACGACCAAGAAGATTCAAAGAATATCGTGTTTGGAAGTTTGACGATTGCTCGAAACAAATGGTCAAGTGAAGGTGGTTTAATTGGAAGATGTCGTGCAATTGTGCCATTCTCTGCGACTAAATTTCTAAAATGGGACTATAAAATAAAACCTAAACTCGTTTTACATAAGTTTTTGGATATTTGGGAGATTAGAAAACTCTTTTGAGAGAGAATTGGACCTCTTGGTTCGAGATTGACCTATGATTGTCTATTTTTTAAAATTGGGATTCATGATATATATATAGAGAATAGTTCTCTGAGTTATAACAACTAAATCTGTATGTGATATATATTTATAATAGACCTAAGAAATTAAATGAGAATCGAAGTCGGGTAAAACTTGTCCACATTCGATATTTATATTAGACCAATAGATGTCACTTAATCATGATTAAGTGACATATATTTGTACGTTTTAATTGTTAACTGGTAAGACTAAATTGTTTAATTTGGTCTAAACATCATGCTGATCCAATTTTCTAAAAGAATTGATCATTTCAGAAATTATGATCAATCATTGAATTGCCTATCACTTCTTTTAACTAATTTCTTCAATCTATAATTCTATTGATTCATGGTCCATTTTTTCTTCAAGGGTCCACCATATAGGAACGTGAGGAGGTCAAGGATTAGGATAGAAGAACTGGGGGAGGTGATTAGGCAGCACACAACACATCTTCAAGACTTCAACATATGAAGACATGACCTAGATATATAAGAAGGTATGGAAGTCGATGATTGGGGTAGAAAGGTAGTAATCCAATCTAGTATTTGTATATTACCTTATTTAGTCCCCAATTTTTACTACTAACTGTTAATTTGTTTTGCTTATCTTGTATATTTTGCATTCATTATTTTCCTTTCTATCATGCTCTGGTTACATTTCTTTTGAGTCGAGAGTATGGGAAAAAACCTCTCTACTCCTCAAATGGTAGAGATAAGGTCGGTATACATCTTACCCACCTCACACCTTATGGCCTTAGTTAAATTAAAATTAAGATAAATTAACCTATAACTAATTTGCAAGTTCCTAATAAATAGAGAATAATTAACATGTTTATTGGAAAAATCCAATAATAGAAAAAGAGAGACTTATTAGTGGAGAAACCCTTTAATTTACAATCCATCTATATCAAAACATTAATTTTAGTACATCTGTATATGTATTTTTGCATATACAGTACATCTATATATGTATTTTGCAAATATATGTACGCGTGATTGTAGTGGTTAGGATATTCAGTTCCTTATTTATCTCAACAGAGTGGAGAAAAAAGCGCATTGTTCAGATTTTTGTATATGTTTTTGCCTGTAAAAAAAAGTCCTCAAATACAAAATACAAGTTGTTATTTCGGGTAATTAGCAACTTGTTGCAATGAAGCACTTAATTAAAGACTCAAGTTTGCTATTTCTGAGCTTTTCCCATCAAAATATCATACCTTTCCCCCCTCCATAATCTATTATTATATCTATTAACTCTGTGACCTTTATCTTTTTTGTATTCGAAATCACTTTGTTGGCTGGGTTAGACCAGACCCCTACCTTGTACATTAATAATAATTAGAAGCAAAATACTCCCTTCGTTTTATTTTACTCTGCCCCTTTATTAAAAATTGTTATTAATTTACTTGTCCAATTAATGAGATCAAGGAAAGTTTAACTCTATCATTAAATGACTAGGTATTAGCGGTCAAATTTAGATTTTGAAGACATAATTAATAAGATTAGTTTAGTAAAATAAACTCTTAATAAATATTTTCTTAAGATAAATGTCAAGTCAATATGGTCAAATAAATGAAACGGAAGGAGTACATATTGCACGATAAAAATATGAATTCAATTTGTGGTACTACTAAATATGCTCAATTGTCAATACCCTATATTCCTAGGATGATGAGAAGTTTCTTCTGTTGTACAAAATATAGTAACTACAAAAAAAAAAAAGTACATTTTTGTGTACTAAATTTTCGATAATTTCTTAGGTCTGATCCCAAAATTTGACATTTGACATTTTCCATTTGTCCAGATTCAAGAACTCCAAGAACTATCTTGTCAAGTCTTCAAAGTTGACATAGCTTGTGATACGATCCTGGATAGCCCGAATACTGTGTAGAGCCTATTCCAATTTGACAAGTCAACAATTTACTCATGCATGCCACGACTAAGAAGATTCAAAGAATATCGTGTTTGGAAGCATGAAGATTGCTCAGAATAAATAGTGGTCTAGTGAAAGTGTTTTAATTGGAATGTGTCGCGCAATTTTCCCATTCTCTACAACTAGATTTCTAAAATGGGACTATAAAATAAGACCTAAGCTCGTTTTACACAAGTTTTACATAAAAATATTTCTTTTTTGTATTCCAAATCGACTTCAACTATTTATTTTTTGTATTCCAAAATAAAAATAATTAAATACAAATTGCATGATAAAAATATGTAGTCTAACTTCTTCAAAAGGATTCAATTTGTGGTACTAAATATGCTCAATTGTCCATACCTATATTCCTAGGATGATAAGAGAGTACATTAGCATTTACTCAATTTTGGATCGTTTCTTAGGTCTAATTCCAAAATTTGACATTTTTCATTTGTCCAGATTCAAGAATCTCAAGAACTGTCTTGTCAAGTCTTCAAAGTTGACATAGATTGTGATACGATCCTGGATAGCCCGAATAGTGTATAGAGCCTATGGTGGACTATTCCAAGTTGTCAAGTGCACCACTTACTCGTGCCACGACTAAGAAGATTCAAAGAATATCGTGTTTGGAAGTTTGAAGATTGCTCGAAACAAATGGTCATGTGAAGGTGGTTTAATTGGAAGATGCCGTGCAATTGTGCCATTCTCTGTGACTAAATTTCTAAAATGGGACAATAAAATAAGACCTAAGCTCGTTTTACATAAGTTTTTGGATATTTGGGAGATTAGAAAACTCTTTTGAGAGAGAATTGTGTTAGGATTTGTCCTGAATTTCCTAGTTTACTTGATTTTTGTCATAATTGTGTTTTACTTCAGAAAGGTTTTCTTTGTGGAAAACGTTTCCTTGTAGGAAAAGATCTCTTCCATAATTAGTTAACATCTTTCTTCTAGGAAAGGTTTTGTACCTCTATAAATAGAAGACCCCTCTTCTTATTCCAAAAAAACAATAGCATCCACAATGTAGTCTTTAAAGAGTTTTGTTTAGGGGGAGATTTCTGTAACACCCCGTACGTTTCTAGGTTTAGCTGACAACCGTACCATTTATGAAAAAAAAAAAATGAAATGAAAACATGAGAGAATTGTTGAATTAGGCATTAAAATGTGGGCATTAGCAAGTATTTTACAATTGGGCCATAAGTGAAGCCCAAATTCATGAGAAGACATGGCCCAACAAGGGGATTTTTGACCCATTCTTTCATTTTGATCCATTTGACCAATCAACCATATCATTTAATGCTAAGGAAGAGATAAGAAAGACTTGAGGGCCTATATATAGAGAAAAATCAGATTTTTATTCCATTAACCTCTCATAACATTTGTAGATTTTTCCACAAAAAAAAAAAAATCCCTTTTTGCTCTCAAGAGACCTAAGATCTCCTTTGGACCAAATCATCATCTTGCAAGACTTGGTAAGTGTTTATTATGATAAATTCATAGATGTTATGCATAATATATGGTGTATGCTATGTTGGTTATGTTGGTGAAGTGGGAACAATGTGTGTTTGCTAAATCGGAGGGTGGTTTGGCTTGTAAACTTGCATATGTACTTGTGATCTAGAAGGAAATGAACTTGACGGATTTAGTATGGTCATTTGGGATGTGATTATGGTCTTACTATGTTTTATTCTTGTGCTAAACGTTTGGAAGTTCTATTGAGAAAATTGGTTATGGTTTTGGTGGCATATTGGCCGTAAAATGTGGTTTTGGGTGTTGTATGTGTGTCGTGAAATCATGGCTGGTGGTTGGCATGATAAATGATCAAAAATATGTTAAAATGAAGTTGGTTGTGATCATGGACCATTCATGGCCTTAAAAGACCCAAAACGGAGCCATTTCGGACCAAAACGGGCATCCGCCCCGCAGACGAGGGCATCTGCGGGCGCAGATGCCATCGCAGATGGCACTGGCTGCTGCCAATGGCCATCTGCGTGCGTATGTGACTGACCTGCGTGCGCAGGTGGCTGCGCAGGTCAGTCCAGAAGTTAGTTTTGGTTGTTTCCGTATCCCTTTGGTCCCCGAAAGCCCCGATACCCTTTATGGATGTAATTATCAACTTGTAATGTCATTTTAATGACTTTGAAGTGTCGTAAGGAGGTGTTTTGGATTATGTTATGTATGGGTGATGGTTCATATGTTGTTATAAAGGAACAACTACGACGGAAAGATAAAAGGAAAAGCGTAAAGGACAAGTGTGGTGTAAAATACAATCGATGTATGATTTCTTGGTTAATGTATGTACCGTTATGGTGTTGGAGATATGAAAATGTGTTGGATTGTATTGTAAGGGGTGACATGAGAATTCATTGACGTCTTGTACGCCGCTAGGGTAACTAGTTGTTATAGTTGCTAATGTAAGTTCCGATGAACTGGTATTGTAGACTAAGACGTAAAGAAGGAGCTGGATCATTGTATGCATTCATAAACTCGTGTGCTCATACTTGGAAGTGCAGGTATGTAAGGTTACTCTTTCCGTATCTTTCTACGGCATATGATAAACATCTTGTTGGGGTACTTATTCATTTCCGAATTGTTCTAAGGTACCTCATTTCGGGTTATCCTCCATTATTAATCATGTATACGTTACTCTTGGTCTATTGCCATTCATGGATTACCTAATTACAAACATGGTTCCAAGTTTCAAAAGTGTTGTGGCTACCAAAAGAAACTGTTTTAAGGGAAGTGATGACATAAGGAGAGTCTATTCATTCTTACGTTTTATAGTCCTTATTCACTGGTCGTTATTGTTCATAAGTTTCATAATTATGGACATGTTCCAAAAGTCTCAATCATGGTGTGTCCTTGAGTTCCAATAATGTTTTGGCTATGTATATATACGTTAACCTCGTATCATTGAATGTACCAATCTCTCACAAGTAAAAGTATCAATCTCAAATTAAAGCACAGTAATGCATATGTGGTCAATGATCAAGTATGGGTGGCAAGTCTAGGGGCATAAAGCCTAGCTCGACTCGATCCCGATGGATGATTTATGGGTGGCAGGTCTAGGGGCATAAGCCTAGCTCGACCCGATCCCTGGGTGGCAGGTCTAGGGGCATAATCCTAGCTCGACCCGATCCCAACATGACGATATGTCATGAAAAGACCCACTGATCAGTCGGGGCCCGGGTACGTTATGATATGAGTGAGGAGGAATAACCAATAAAGGAAAGCACTTAATCTATGTAAGCTACACGGTTCCACACATGTAAATCGATGAATTGTTTATGATGCTTTACCATTACATTTTGATTCTATTGATGTATTCATGACAGTTTCATATGGCCTTACATACTCGGTACATTTTCCGTACTGACCCCTCTTGGGGAATTTACCTTACTTGCTGCAGGTGCAGGTACTAGTAAGTCTCCACTGTAGGTTGTAGATCTTTTTGCAGACTTTTGGTGAGCTCCAGTTTGTTCGGGGCTTTTCTGAGTTGCGATGTACATTCATTTTGGTATTGTATATGCATATAGAGTGGGGTGTTGTCCCGACTCTAGGATTGTCATAGTCATGTATCTGTAGAGGCTTTGTAGACTTATGTGGGAACAGAATGTAAGATATGTACGCTCATTTTGGGTTTGAAGGCCCCACCGGCCAAGTTGACATATATATATATCTATGTATGACATATGCTTCCACATCCGTTTCCATATCCATGACTTTTGCATAGTTGTATGGGGTTTCATAAGGTCCATATGAGTACGAGTGTTCATAAGCAAAGGTTGGTTCTCTCGAGCCATATCGGCTTCGGGTGCCAATCACACCTCGTTGGGACTCGGAGTGTGACAAAAGTGGTATCAGAGCAGTTCGTTCTAAGGGTGTCTACAAAGCCGTGTCTGAGTAGAGTCTTACTTATCAATGTGTTGTGCACCACATTTATAAGTAGGAGGCTACGGGACATTTAGGATGTTGTTTCTTTTCTTCATTCCTAGATCGTGCCATAGAGCCAGCGATGTAAGTTAAATTATATTTGACCGTGGTGATTGGTTTTCTGTGATACAGAAACTGCCGATGAAAAGAAGAGATAAAGGCAAGGGTAAGCAGGTTGTTACGCTTACCGGAGAGGGAGTGAGTAGACCACCACCTGACCAAGTGAGTCAAGGTGGAGCTAATACTGACTTTGCATCACGGGCTTCTTCCACTTACCCAGTTCCGGAGGAGCTGAGAAGACGAGAAGTATCTTCAGAACTGCCCGTTAATACTATTGAGCAGGATTTGATGAGTGCAGTACAAATATTGACCCGTGTAGTTGCTGCACAAGCTCAAAGACAATCTCTGGTGCAGCAAAAGGAGGGACAGAAGCAGAGGGATAGGATGAAAGAATTGGAAGAAAGATCGTCAAAAAAGGCTAAACCCATGGGACAAATCATGGCGTCCCAAGGAGGATTTGGGCCTAGGGTTTTTCACAAGACACTTAGGCCATCGTTTCCCCATACCACAATGATTACTCCTCCTCTATTCCAAGGGTTTAGAAGCAACCAGTTTGGGCAAGGAGGTGAGATTCAGGGTTTACGTACAGTGGGGTATCAAACACAAGGACGTATGAACCGCCCGAGGTTTGATCGTCGGTTGTGCCAGCGCTGTAGGAGGTTTCATGCAGGTGAATGTCGGTTCGGAAAGGATGTTTGCTATTTTTGCGGCATGCCAGGGCATGTGGCAAGGGGGTGTCCACGAAGGAACACAGGTGGCATGGCACGACCAACGGGACCAACCTTTGCATCGACATCATATGTGCCTCCTCTAGGTAGATATACACGAGCTGCTGGTCAGGGCAAGGGTGCTAGGGGGGAAGCTAGTTCTAGTAATATCCAGGGCAAGTCCTACGCCGGGGTGGATCGGCAGAAATTTGAGGCTTCTCCTGATGATGCAACAGGTATATGATCTGTCTTTTTCGTAACGTATTTACATGGATTGATTTGGGGATTTACCCTATCTTATGCTACTCCATTGAGTAAAAAAAAAAAAAAAAAAAAAAAGGAAAGTTATTGTAGCTAAAAGAATGCGTCATGATTATGTGGTAACATGTAACGATGTGGGGTTATAATACATTGGCTAAGTTTATTGAATTGCAAACGGTGGATGTTCATGTTATAATGGGAATGGATAAGTTGATTTCTTGTTATACCACGGTGAGTTGCCAAGGTGCATTTTCACTGTTCATAAGAACATGTTCCTGAGTGGAAGAGTAATGTGGGGGCACCAAGGAAAAGTTTATTTTCTATTGCAAGGTGACGAAATTGATGGCCAAGGGGTATGTATGCCAGTTAGTCTAAGAGCGAGAGATTGATGCGAAATCACCAAGTTCTCAATAGGTTCCGATGGTCAAATGACTTTCTTGATATATATGCCTGATGAATTTCCAGGCTTACCCTCGGAACGGGAAGTAGAGCCTATGATTGATGTGATTCTAGACCCTCCGCTTATCTCTCTTCCTCTATATACCATGGCTCCGGTAACGCTATAGAAATTACACAGAGCAAATTAAAAGATTTGGTGGACAGGAGATACATAAGATCTAATATGTCCTTTGGGGCGCACCCGTGTGACAGTGGCAATTGCGTAAAGTACTGATTAGGAATAAATATCCCCTCCTAAGAATTGACGATTTGGTTGATCAGTTACAGGGTGCCAAGTGTATTGTTCCTTTTTATTAAAAAGGCTTGTATTCACTCGTTCTTGCACCAAGAGTGACATGGGATCGGGTTATCACCAAGTCAGAAGAAGAAACAAAGATATACCCAAGACAGTCCTGCGACCACGTTCTGACTGTAATGGCTCGTAAGTTGTTTCATTGGGACTAACACATGTACCAGCTGATGTTCTGGAGCGGATAAATAGGGTATGCAAACCATTGTTAGATGTATTTGTAACCGTGTTCATGGCTGATAATTTAGTTTAATCAAGATCGCAAGAGGACTATGCCAAGTACGTATGGCAGGTGTCATAAGATGGGATCGTAAGTGGAACGCAAGGTTCTCTGAGTACGACTTTTGGATACAGCCCATAGTGTTATTGGGTTACATTGTATAGGATGACGGAATGAAGGTCGATACGCTAAAGATAGAAACAGTGAAAAACAAAAAAAAAACACAATTTGCTATTCATCGTTTCCTTGGGATGATTGGTGATCTAGCGGAATGACGAAAGGATTTTCTTCTATCCCTGTACCCTTAACAGAGCTAATGTACAACGTAACTTAATTTCAACAGAGTAATGCATATGAGACAAGTTTCGAAGAGACTTCTACCCCAGTTTCATATTGCTCAAAGGCACAAAGGTTATGCAAAACAGGGTGCTGCTTTCGGGGATGACCCGGGATGTGTGTTAATGCAGCATAATAAGATAACAACGTATGCCTCACGGCAGTTGTGACCATATGAGAGAGAAACTATATCACATATAATTTTGAGAAAACAATTGTGGTATTTATGTGAAAGATATGAAGATATGACACTACTACGTAGGGTTCCCATATCTAAATATTGATCAGCGTTTGTATACACTTCGAGTAGAAGGACTTAAATCTGAGGAAGAGAAGACAACTTAAACTATAAAGAGATTAAGATAAGATACTGAGATCGTATTCGAAAAAAAAAAAACAAATGCAGTGGTCGATGCTTTAGGTCATAAAGCATTAGGACGTACGGATGGTCGGTCCATGGGGACACAAGGTATAGTGAGGATCTACATATTAATTAAGCAGCTTGGTAGTGCATCTTATGAGACACTTCAGATCAAAGGGTTATAGCGCAAAATGCGGTAAAGTCCTTATTCGTAGAGGTTAAGAAAAAGCAACATGCGAATCCTATTTTTAGCTCGGCAAAAGAACGTACCACAAGGTTTGATGAGATTTGACCTTACGCACGAGGGAATATCCCAATAGTAAGGTAGATTAGGTATACCAAATATGGATGAACCAAGGAAATGAAGTATATCTGAAGCACATCATTCGCAGAATGATATTTTAATTGGGAGAAACAAAACGTACTGTGGGGTGAAAAGAAAGCATTGGTCAGGCACTATAGAAAGGAAGAACGTTGCAACTCCTTGACCAAATTATCAATAGGTAATAGCAGGGCATCGGAAACCGGAAGGTTATATGCCATGTATATGTTGTCCAGTTTAAAGTAAGACATGGTTAACATAGAGTGTATTGCAAGTTTACCTCATACACATAATGGTTGCCTTATATTTTGGAAATTTTGATTCCATATGAGAGATAGTTGACAGGTTTACCTACATAACACACATGTTGCCTTTCAAGACCACATACATGTCACGCCCCGAATCCCATTCGGGCCGGACTGGCACCCGAAGCCGATGAGGCTCGAGAGAACCAATCTTTGCTCAAGTACTCTTATATGCACGATCGCGTATGCATCTCATTTTATATCATGTAATTAAATATTAAAGGCGGAACTCGTGATAACATATGCAATATATAAAACTTTGGCCGTTAGGGCCATTGCGTCAAAATGAACATACATCATTTACTTTCATCTCCCCACATACGTCTACAAAACCTCTAGTAGATACATGACCATGTCTATATAATATTTACAAAATACCAAAATTTAATGTATACATGTGACTTGGGAAGCCCCGAAGCAACTGGAGCTCACCCATACTCTGCAAATGGTCCGCAACCTACCGTGGAGGTCTACTAATTTCTGCACCTGCAACATGTAAGGTAAGTCCCCAAGAGGGGTCAGTACGAAGAATGTACTGAGTATGTAAGGCCATATGAAAACTGTACAAAAATACATAAGTACCTTCAAGAAAATTAAGCGTAAGAGAATAATCAGTGTGGATATACCTCTGCCTGCGGAATATGTGGAACTAAGTTCATTACCTCTATTATTTCCATCACTTGGTCATTTACTCTTATCATAACTCTGTTAATAATCCCCATATTGTATGCATGCACGGAATATACAACTTCTATTATTTCTTTTACGGTCTCAACATAATACCGATCATCACTGTATAGGTGGATAATAATAATATACCACTCATCACCTTATAGGTGGATAATCATATATATATATACCGTTCATCACCTTATAGGTGGATAATAATAATATACCGCTCATCACCTTATAGGTGGATAATCATATATATACCGTTCATCACCTTATAGGTGGATAATCATATACATATATACCGTTCATCACCTTATAGGTGGATAATAATAATATACCGCTCATCACCTTATAGGTGGATAATCATATATATACCGTAGCATAATATTGGGATTTATTCCCTCTTTAACTTATACCCTTTAGGTTGTGATCCATACTCAATGTAACATACGTAATCATATGCCCATTACTTCATTACAATCTTATTTCCTTAACATAGCTAAGAGAGTGACACATTAGAGATCATGACATTACTTAGGCACACCCTTATATACACATTTCACTTCACTCCTTTACTTCATGAGAGCGACATCTTCACTTGTGAGGATTAATTATATTAACTTGCACACTACTTCTTTCCTTGCCTTTGAGAGATTAATACAATGCTAGTCACAACTTTGTTTACAGCTTTGGATCAATAATCAACGAGTAAGTAACATGTGAATAACCATTATTGTAAAGATTACCTTGTTGGAGACATAACATTATTGGAACTATTGGACAATAATCAATGGATAAGATACATGAGTATAGCCACTATTGTAACCTTGGAACATAACCTCATCGGACTCTTGGAACATTTCTACCGAATATGAGACATTTATATAACTCTATTGGAATTTGGACTCATAACATGATTGGAACAATGCTATTCCACTAAACAAGCTCTCTTTACCTCATTGCTCTTGTTGGGATAATTCTCTTAGGATCTACAACATATGACAACTTAAGAACTTCCGTCGTAAATAAGAACTAAGTGGGTCATGATTCGTCTAGGAGTAAAACATTCTATCAACCTTAGTTGGACTACTATAGAACAACACTTTTGGGACCTTAGGACAATGAGCACTAATTAAGACACATGAACATAACCACTATTGAGCTTTTGGAACCTTATCAATGCATATGAGACATGTGATTCACAAGTGAGCAATGTGGAAGAAATATGAGACCATTACCCTTGGTAACCGAAAATAGGATATCTTAGAACATTTGGAACTTTTGACATGGTAGCCAGTGAACAAAATTCAACCAATGGTCCTGAGTCATATGATTCACCATTGACCAATGAATAAGGAACATATGAGTAACTCTAGTCAATTCTCGGATACGAAATACCTTAGGGTATTTCGGAATCAAATGAGTACTATGACAATGTGAACACCATATGTTGCAGAAAGATATAGAAGAGTAACCTTACATACCTTTGCATCTTACTATGCATACACAAGCTTATATGAAGATACAATAGTCCAGCTTCTTCCTTATGTTTCACTCTACAATACAAGTCCACAATGAAACTATTGTTAACGATCATTTTCCGTATAAGTGTACAAAACGACAATGAACTATATGACCGCCATATAACTCCATTTCACTCCTTACAATACAACTCACTGCATTATCATACCAACAACACCTTCACATTACACACATTGACCAAGATTTCGTTCAACAATAGCATTTCGCATCTCACTTACCCTTTATGCCTTCCCATTATCCTTCTGTCATACTTACTCTATCAATTTGCCTCATAACAACATATAAACAACTATCCACATTTAATACAGTCCAACATTCCTTCATACGATACTTTAAAGTCATTACAACGACATCACAAGTTGTTAATTACATCCAAAAAGGGTATCGGGGCTTCGGGGGATCAACTAGAGACGAAAACACACAAAACCAAAATCTGGGCTGACCTGCGCTGCCACCTGCGCACGCAGGTGGCTGAGATGCGCACGCAGGTGCCCTCTGGCAGCAGCCAGTGGCATCTGCGTTGGCATCTGCGCCCGCAGATGCCTCCGTCTGCGGGGGCGGATGCCCGTTTGGTCCAAAATGGCTTCTTTTTGGGTCTTTTAATGCCATAAATGGTCCATGATCATAACCAAACTCATTTGAACATATTTTTGACCATATAACATGCCAACAATCATCCATGGTCTCACATCACACATAACATCACCAAAATGACATTTTCCTTACATTACGCCATCAATTCCATGAACAAATTTGCTACAACAATTCCAATTGTTACACATAAAGGAGAAGAAATTAAAGACATAACCAAACCATACATATTCATATTCAATCCACCAAATCCACCTCCTTCAATACGACAAGTCTATTCCCAATTTTATAAGACAAAACTCCTTGCCGATTTGAGCCAACATGTAGTATTTCACACATAGTGAGAATTCTCAATACATCACCAACATAACCAACATGTTGTACACCATCTCTCATGCAATAAATATATTACATAATAATAATAAATGCTTACCAAACTTGCAAAGAGTGATCTTGGACCAAAAGATGAAAGCTTAGGGTTTGGTTGAAGAAATAATGTTGTAGAAAAGTCTAGAATGGGACATGTGTGGAAGCATGAATAAAATCTGATTTTTCCATGCTTTATAGGCCCTAAAATCTCTTCTTATCCAATTATAAATATTAAATATTATGTTGAATGGGTCAAATATGGAAGAATGGATCTTTTTCCTTCTTGTTGGGCCATGTATTCAAGCTAATATTTGGGCCTCATTTGAGCCCAATGGCATAAAATTAATTTAGCCCAACTAATTACATGTATAATACCCCCACAATCTCATGTTTAAATAATTCCATAAATGTTATGGTACTAAAATAGGTTCGAGAATGGACGGGGTGTTACATTCTTCCCCCCTTAGGATCATTCGTCCTCGAATGTTAACAATGTTGTCTCATGTGTAACAAATGCATCCCTATACATGTCCTCATATAGATACTTGCTTAGGTAGTTTTTTTTTTCCACTTCTGTTTGCTTGTTCCTCCTCTTATGTGAAAATGAAAAAAAGACGGGGTGTTACAATACATGGTTGAAGAATACGCGAGGTTGTTTAGTACAGAGAACGTACAAATATACGGAGTTCTGAAATCTATTATCTTGGGCAGGGGAGTTCACTTTACTATACAGTTTTAGAAGTTTCTTTTCAAGAAAGGTTGGATACATACGTGAATATAAGTACAACGTTTCACCCTCAGACGAACAGACAAATAGAGTAGACTATTCAAACATTTGAAGGTATACAACGAGTCTGTACGAGAGACTTAAAAGGTAGTTGGGATGATCATCTACCCCTTCTTGAATGTGCTTAGTATGATAACTATTGTTCAAGTACCAACATGAAATCTGCGAGGGTTTATACAGAAGAAAGTTGAAATCGTCAATTGGGTGAATTAAACCGAGTAAAACAGTCTTATGGTGGGGCTAGATTTTGCCACTACGCTAAAGAGAAAATAATAACTACAGGCTAACACAAGCCATATGTTGAGATTCATTCGTTTTTTTTTTATCTACAAGCTATGCGGGATGTCCCTTATGGAGGGATAATACACGTGGAAAGATAAAGAGAACATGAGACTAGCTTTGGTAAAGGTACAGTGGAGAAATTGGATTACCTAGGGAGCCAAAGGACTAATGAAGTCAAAGTACCCGTGACCATTGCAAACGGGGGAGAAAGCTCAAGGTATGGAGTTGGAACAATAAAAAGGAAGTATCCATAGGTATTAAGTGTGGGATGTACATGAGCCGATGTTACTAACATTCGAGGACGAATGTTTCTAAGGGGGGAAGAATGTAACACCCCGTACGTTTCTAGGTTTAGCTGACAACCGTACCATTTATGGAAAAAAAATGAAATGAAAACATGAGAGAATTGTTGAATTAGGCATTAAAATGTGGGCATTAGCAAGTATTTTACAATTGGGCCATAAGTGAAGCCCAAATTCATGAGAAGACATGGCCCAACAAGGGGATTTTTGACCCATTCTTTCATTTTGATCCATTTGACCAATCAACCATATCATTTAATGCTAAGGAAGAGATAAGAAAGACTTGAGGGCCTATATATAGAGAAAAATCAGATTTTTATTCCATTAACCTCTCATAACATTTGTAGATTTTTCCACAAAAAAAAAAAATCCCTTTTTGCTCTCAAGAGACCTAAGATCTCCTTTGGACCAAATCATCATCTTGCAAGACTTGGTAAGTGTTTATTATGATAAATTCATATATGTTATGCATAATATATGGTGTATGCTATGTTGGTTATGTTGGTGAAGTGGGAACAATGTGTGTTTGCTAAATCGAGGGTGGTTTGGCTTGTAAACTTGCATATGTACTTGTGATCTGGAAGGAAATGAACTTGACGGATTTAGTATGGTCATTTGGGATGTGATTATGGTCTTACTATGTTTTATTCTTGTGCTAAACGTTTGGAAGTTCTATTGAGAAAATTGGTTATGGTTTTGGTGGCATATTGGCCGTAAAATGTGGTTTTGGGTGTTGTATGTGTGTCGTGAAATCATGGCTGGTGGTTGGCATGATAAATGATCAAAAATATGTTAAAATGAAGTTGGTTGTGATCATGGACCATTCATGGCCTTAAAAGACCCAAAACGGAGCCATTTCAGACCAAAACGGGCATCCGCCCCGCAGACGAGGGCATCTGCGGGCGCAGATGCCATCGCAGATGGCACTGGCTGCTGCCAATGGCCATCTGCGTGCGCATGTGACTGACCTGCGTGCGCAGGTGGCTGCGCAGGTCAGTCCAGAAGTTAGTTTTGGTTGTTTCCGTATCCCTTTGGTCCCCGAAAGCCCCGATACCCTTTATGGATGTAATTATCAACTTGTAATGTCATTTTAATGACTTTGAAGTGTCGTAAGGAGGTGTTTTGGATTATGTTATGTATGGGTGATGGTTCATATGTTGTTATAAAGGAACAACTACGACGGAAAGATAAAAGGAAAAGCGTAAAGGACAAGTGTGGTGTAAAATACAATCGATGTATGATTTCTTGGTTAATGTATATACCGTTATGGTGTTGGAGATATGAAAATGTGTTGGATTGTATTGTAAGGGGTGACATGAGAATTCATTGACGTCTTGTACGCCGCTAGGGTAACTAGTTGTTATAGTTGCTAATGTAAGTTCCGATGAACTGGTATTGTAGACTAAGACGTAAAGAAGGAGCTGGATCATTGTATGCATTCATAAACTCGTGTGTTCATACTTGGAAGTGCAGGTATGTAAGGTTACTCTTTCCGTTTCTTTCTACGGCATATGATAAACATCTTGTTGGGGTACTTATTCATTTCCAAATTGTTCTAAGGTACCTCATTTCGGGTTATCCTCCATTATTAATCATGTATACGTTACTCTTGGTCTATTGCCATTCATGGATTACCTAATTACAAACATGGTTCCAAGTTTCAAAAGTGTTGTGGCTACCAAAAGAAACTGTTTTAAGGGAAGTGATGACATAAGGAGAGTCTATTCATTCTTACGTTTTATAGTCCTTATTCACTGGTCGTTATTGTTCATAAGTTTCATAATTATGGACATGTTCCAAAAGTCTCAATCATGGTGTGTCCTTGAGTTCCAATAATGTTTTGGCTATGTATATATACGTTAACCTCGTATCATTGAATGTACCAATCTCTCACAAGTAAAAGTATCAATCTCAAATTAAAGCACAATAATGCATATGTGGTCAATGATCAAGCATGGGTGGCAAGTCTAGGGGCATAAAGCCTAGCTCGACTCGATCCCGATGGATGATTTATGGGTGGCAGGTCTAGGGGCATAAGCCTAGCTCGACCCGATCCCTGGGTGGCAGGTCTAGGGGCATAAGTCTAGCTCGACCCGATCCCAACATGACGATATGTCATGAAAAGACCAACTGATCAGTCGGGGCCCGGGTACGTTATGATATGAGTGAGGAGGAATAACCAATAAAGGAAAGCACTTAATCTATGTAAGCTACACGGTTCCACACATGCAAATCGATGAATTGTTTATGATGCTTTACCATTACATTTTGATTCTATTGATGTATTCATGACAGTTTCATATGGCCTTACATACTCGGTACATTTTCCGTACTGACCCCTCTTGGGGGATTTACCTTACTTGCTGCAGGTGCAGGTACTAGTAAGTCTCCACTGTAGGTTGCAGATCTTTTTGCAGACTTTTGGTGAGCTCCAGTTTGTTCGGGGCTTTTCTGAGTTGCGATGTACATTCATTTTGGTATTGTATATGCATATAGAGCGGGGTGTTGTCCCGACTCTAGGATTGTCATAGTCATGTATCTGTAGAGGCTTTGTAGACTTATGTGGGAACAGAATGTAAGATATGTACGCTCATTTTGGGTTTGAAGGCCCAACCGGCCAAGTTGACATATATATATATCTATGTATGACATATGCTTCCACATCCGTTTCCATATCCATGACTTTTGCATAGTTGTATGGGGTTTCATAAGGTCCATATGAGTACGAGTGTTCATAAGCAAAGGTTGGTTCTCTCGAGCCATATCGGCTTCGGGTGCCAATCACGCCTCGTTGGGACTCGGGGTGTGACAATTTCTCTCAATAGGTTTTAAGTTTTTTGATTTAGTTTTCAATATGCAGGCCTGTTGGTCAATCATATCAAATAATATATTTTTTTACTATAGTCTTCTTTGTCATCTGAATTATCGCCTTGATGGTTTGCAAACTATATGCTTCCGCATGACGCCCTCTCGACTTTCGAACCCAACAATTGGTATCAGAGCTAACGATCCTATGAGTTCAATGGTTCATCAAGATTGAAGGTTCAAGGCAAGTTGCAACCAAGTTGATGATAATAAAGAGTTTTTTTGTCAAAAAAAAAAAAAAAAGGTCAAGATACTACATGTGGGCAAGAAGTTTCAAACAAATTTTCAACAATCCTGCTGCTAATCAATCTTTAAAACCAAAATATATTTTCAACCCATACTTGCTTCAACGCATGGGCTCCACTTTCAACCCTTGCTAACTTTTAATGCTTAGGCTCCTTTCAACTCATGCATATATACTTTTAACGCATGAGCTCCACTTTTAACCTGTGCTCACTTTTAATGCACAAGGCTTCAATTTTCAACCCTACATACTTTTACTATAGGGCTCCAATTTTTAACCCATATCAACTTTTAATCATGGGAAGCAGCAGTGATATATGAAGATTATGTGAAGAAGAAGATGAAGATCAATTTTGCCAGAAAATTCAGGCCAAGGGGAGATTTGTTAGGATTTGTCCTGAATTTCCTAGTTTACTTGATTTTTGTCATAATTGTGTTTTACTTCAGAAAGGTTTTCTTTGTGGAAAACGTTTCCTTGTAGGAAAAGATCTCTTCCATAATTAGTTATCTCTTCCATAATTAGTTAACATCTTTCTTCTAGGAAAGGTTTTGTACCTCTATAAATAGAAGACCCCTCTTCTTATTCCAAAAAAACAATAGCATCCACAATGTAGTCTTTAAAGAGTTTTGTTTAGGGGGAGATTTCTCTCAATAGGTTTTAAGCTTTTTGATTTAGTTTTCAATATGTAGGCCTGTTGGTCAATCATATCAAATAATATATTTTTTTACTATAGTCTTCTTTGTCATCTGAATTATCGCCTTGATGGTTTGCAAACTATATGCTTCCGCATGACGCCCTCTCGACTTTCGAACCCAACAAATTGGACCTCTTGGTTCCAGATTGACCTATGATTGTCTATTTTTAAAAATTGGGATTCATGATATATATATATATATAGAATAGTTCTCTGAGTTATAACAACTAAATCTGTACGTAGTATAAAATCTAAAATCTAATTCATAAGTTGATTGTTGCTGTAGACGTTCATCTAAGGTTCTAGATTCTTCTGGTTAAACTCATTCAGACTCTATAACTTCAATTATTTTTAATTGAGATATATTTGTAATTTTGCTTTCAGTTATTGTTATTTAAGATCTGATCAATGTCGGTTGTATCTTGGATACCATGTTGGCTTCTTTTTTTTTTGGGGGGGGGGGGGGGGGGGGTTAATTGTTGGCTTCTATATATAGCAATACAAAACTGTTGAAAAGTTGAAAATATTACTCCCTCCGTTTATTTTTGCTTATCATAGTTTCCTTTTTGAGAGTCAAACAATATGAAATTTGATCAACATTTTAACATGTATTTTTTCATTATATATATTGATATCAAAAAAATTGCAACTTATAGTAGCAAGGAAATATTATCAAGGCATTTGCCTCTAAATTGGGTAATGAAAGTAGCAACAGTGCTGAAGCAAAAGCCGCATTACAGGGGCTGAAATTTTGTTCTCAAAATGGTATTCACAACATGATATTGGAAGGAGACTCTCTTCTAATTATCAACATGCTAAATGGTATTTCTATTCCCCCATGGCAGCTGAAGGATATCATCATCGAAGCCCAAGATATTGCTCAAAGGATCAACTGTCGATTTCAACATTGTTATCGCGACGCAAATCATGTAGCGGATGCTTTGGCCAAGTGGAGTATTAATCATCAAGATCATAACTTTTTCACATTAGAGGAATTACCTCGGAGCGCGAGAGGCCCTTACAGAATGGACCAACTTCAATTACACTCGCTAAGGCACAAGCACAAGAAATATAATTTTTGGTGAATATTTTGTATTAGAAGCCTTGTAAATCATTGACTGTCGTAAGCTGAAAATATATAGAATCCCGATTAGAAGGTTAATTTTGCTATGCAGTCTGATTATGGAGGTAAGGATGTTTAACCCACCTCTTGTGTTGTTGTTTCGACTTGTAGAGATTAATACTAACACCTAGGGGCTACTGGGAAATCGATTTAAAAAAAAAAAAAAAGAATAATTAACATATTTAATTTATTGGAAGAATCCAATAGTAGAAAAAGAGAGACTTATTAGTGGAGAAACCCTTTAATTTACAATCTATCTATATCAAAACATTAATTTTAGTAACAATTATGAAGCATATTTTATTCAAGAAAAGAGAATGGCTAAGGAAAAGGAACACAACCTTTTCCCAGTATTTTGCAATGTAGAATCATATTCTCATGTTTGTCATAGAAAAATTCAAGAAACAAATTAAAGGTGACATACTTAGATTTAACTTTATTTGGAACAATTTGGACAAAGGTAAAAGAAGCGAGAGCATACATAAGTTTTTTTTTTATTGAATCCGCTAGTCAGGATGCCTAGGGCTAGTGTTTTATTAATTAAAAAAACGGAAACCTCAAAGAGAAGAGTATAAGCAAGAAGAGCTAGGTCTTACCTTACTAATCCTAATGAAGTAATAAACCTCTACTACAATGCAAGCGTACATAAGGAAAATGGTAGTTTAGAACTATTACAAGATAGATCGAGGGGAGAATGAGAAGAGAGACTGAAAATCAATTATCAGTATCAAGACAAGTTTGGAATGTTGGCTAAATACCACAATCAAGTATCAAGACAAGTTTGGATTGTTGGTTGAGACACCACAAAAGTCCTCGAGAGTAACAGCAACGCCGCGTCTTCCCTCCGAGATGTAAAATGGAAGAAGTTTGGAACCATCAAAGGGCTTGTAAAGCAAAGGATGATCTTCATCAACAAGTTCCTCTGGGACTTTTATAATATACCCTTCTTTAGGAATTAAGGGAAAACCCACAGAATACCTCTCTTCATTTCCCATTATCACTCGATGAGTGAGACAATTCAGCTTACCGTTTGTAAATGCCTGCAATTATATATCAGCTTAAGTTATATACACTAACAATATAAACTAAAAATGAACTATGTAGGTTATATACTATATCTTTTAGGTTTAGAAGCAGTCACATGTTACTGCAAGTAACTTAACCTGATACCGTTAAAATAGTACACATTATCGGTGCACAGAACTTAAGATCTATATGTGACCCCCCCCCCCGCAAAAAAAAAAAGACTTGGCTAGTGGAGTAGTAGTCTCCTAATATCATCACCGCTATCATTAAAATTAGTAGTCGTATAGATGACTAGATATTCTTGGACCAATAACTTTTATTTACTTACTGAACACAACAAAATAAGTAAAAAAATTTACTTAGTATTCATAAAAATAACTTTGTTTATACCAAATACATCCTAAGCTTTAGAAATATAACTTTCATTTTGAGCAAAAAGGAAAACAACTTTCTAAATTCAAAATATGCAAACTAGGAACTGAGAAAGTCTTAGCATTTAACTTGATTAAAGATATGTTACCTTGTTTAAACAGGTAAAGATTGATGACCTGATGACGTAAAAATTATTTACACTAATGGTGTATATTAGAAGAACTTACTTTCAAACAATCACTAACAAGGAATACATATGAATTAGGTGATGAGAATTGAACATCAAGCCACTGCCCATTTTTGTCCAGAATTTGCAGCCCATCTTGATCATGTTGGCTTAAAATTGTTGAAATGATGTTGTCAGTATGAGGAGGTACTCCAACATTTGACTCCCCAGCTTTAGGTGCTCTGTACTTGATCATGGCAAGTAAGTAATCACCTGATTTTTTGTGCTCATCCAAGTATTTTTCCAACCCCAATTTCTCAAATACCATTCTTCTTACCATATCATCAAATTCTGATAATTTCTTGGAGTATGTGAGCACCAAATCACTGCCAAATCAAACGCACATAAGGATTTTGATAATAATGAGTAATTGTGAGTTTACAAACTTGATGAACGTAAAGTATATTCAGAAGAATAAAATCACTAAACGTTCAAAATGATCTGATGTCAGGAAGCAAAAAGTAGTGCTAGAGAATAGACACATTAATTGGTCAAGCCATATTTTGCATGATTACACGTAAAGATTCACAAGTAGAGGGATAACAAAAATTCACATATCAACTAATTGAGGGTTAAACTTGCATAACACGAAATTACAATAACAATAATAGAATTTATCAATATTTAAGGGACTAAATGTGCAAATTTTATTCAAGAAAGAAAAGGTTCAAATGTGTCCCTTACACTTGCTCTTTTCCACTAAAGAAAAATTATTAGCACCACAAATCGCTCGATTGTAATTAAATATTTAATCTAGTAAAAAATTACTAGACTGAATATCATTTCTTCACACAAATTGGAAGAAGAATATCCGCCACTACTAAAAAAATAAACAAAAATTAGCGTCCAACAAATATTATAGCTAATGTTTGTGATTATTGATTACATACCTGAATTCAGTCTCTCCATTAGTCCAAAGGATTTTGGAAAACTTCTCAATGACACCATCATTGAGGACATTGGGAATCACCAATCTCTCTTGAAGTGGTGCTTTAGGTTTATACCTATCATAACCTACTAACACACTTTGTGTATTTCCAAATATTTTCTCCAAATTGAAGTTGAAAACTTCTTTCAACTTTTCATATAATTTTTCTTTTGGAATTTCTCCATCAAGTAAAGCCTCAAAACAACCATATTCTTCTAAAGCTTTGAAAATTTCATCTCTCAATAAATTCCATTTTTCACTACCTTTTTTCAACTCTGATGACTTTCCAAAATCTATTTTTGGAGCATTAAAAACAACCATATTTTCTCCTCTCTTTTATTTTTCCTCTTCTCTTTTACTGTTTATTTTGTTGTTGTGTACTTGTGCGTATACTATATATACACAGAAAATCAAGAACAATCTTTAAATTATACCATATGATTTGTGTGCATATTATTCCTCTGTCCAAAAATACTTATCCATTTTATTAAAATTAAAAGTTTAACACACTTGGCCAATTTGAAAAATTACTGAATAATTTACTTATTTTATCCATACTATTAACTATTATTCATTACCCAATTTATTTCTCAAAGCATTAAATTTATTTTATTCAAATGGTGATTTAGTAAAATTATCCATATTACTCCCTCCATTTCATTTTACTTGGTCTCTTTTGACTTGGCACATCCATTAAGAAAACATTAATTAGAAGTGTATTTTATAAAATTAACCCTATTAATTATATTTTGAAATACTAAATCTAACTATTACTATTTTCTTTAGTTATTTAATATTGAGGATAATATGGGAAAGAAGCAATAAAATACTCTTGATTTGCGAAAATGGACAACTAATTTGAAACAAACATATTTAGAAAGAAGGCCAAGTAAAATGAAACAGAGGGAGCATTTATTGTTTCTTAAGGTGTGTGTCATGTCAATAGTGGATAAATAAAGATGGACGGAGAGAGTAGCAAGTTATTCCCTCTGTCCAACAATACTTGCTTTGTTGTTCATTATTGACATGACACACAAACTAAAAAACGACAAATAATAGGGATAATTTTACTATATCACCCTTTGAATATAATAAATTTAATGCTTTGAGTAATACATTGACTAAAAAATAGTATTTAATTGTAAGGATAAAATGGACAAACAATGATAAATTGTCCATTGATTTTTCAAACTGAACAAATATTATTGAACATCTATTTTTAATATAGTGGACAAGTAAAAATGGATGGATGGAGTATAAATTACTGTCAACTTTACTTGATTAGTTTAAATTATTTCCAAATAGATCAGTGTGCAACATTTTTAATAATGAAGTTCATTACTTTATTATTGTTGTTGTTTTATTAAATTGTGTGATTTGGCGTTCTAAATAGATTTGAAACTGACAAAATCATGTGCATTAGATACAAATTTCCGTATAAATAGGATCTCATCCTTGTCTCTTCTATAGTTTGAGTTAAATTAAAATAGTTTAATACATTAAAAAAAAAAATTCCTCAACTTCAACTAAATATTGTTCAAACGCCTACTTGATTATATACACATAGATCAAGAAAGATATTATCCAGAACCCATGTGCATGGCTTCAACTCCAATACTTGATTTATTGCGTTGGGCTACTGCTTTGCCAAATATGCTTTCTCCGTTTTATATTAGTTGTTTATGTATTTCTTTATACGTTCTTAAAAAATTATAATTAAGAGTGATAGTTTTACTAATTTATTTTTTATTTACTTCTTTAAAAAAGAAGCTTTTTGAAACTTATACACTTGTTTAAGTTTTTAAAAATATTAATTACAGGAATAAAATAAAAAAATTTAATTAATTTTATTTCGCTAAGGAATATTATTAGTAAGACAGACGTATAAAGTGCATATATATATAATAAATTAAATATAATGGACAAATAGTTTGAGACAATTAAAAGTGTGACTGTAAAGAAAAATGAATCAGGGGCGTAGCATCAGGACTTAGCCCAACTAACGCTTGTTCTATTGATTTGGGCGAGAATTTTTTTGATGAGGATGAGGAAGAAAATATGTTGGACATGTGCTTTGATAAAGTGGCTAGGGATGGAGATATCTCATCTAGAGGCAATAAAGAAGTGGAAGCAACAAAAGTATAAAATAAAATTAAAAAAAAAAAAAAAGACACATGAAAGACAGCATATATAGTTGGGATGGTAAAGTGATTGGGAAGTACGTTCCAAGGCACCTATCAATGCGGCTGACAAAACAGAATCATTCGAGAATGTCAATAGCTTCAACAAAATTCAATTAATCCAAGAAGAAGATGAACTATCAAATGTCGTTGGACAAATTTGAAGAAGACAAGAGAAAAATACTTTAGATTATTTTAGACGGACAATCTTTCTTTTTTAATTTATGCATTTGTAAAAGGAAGTTTGAGTTTGATAACTCAACTTGCTTCTTGAATTTTATATTTTTGCACTATTTAAGCATCCTCATTTGTAATGTCATCATTAAGTGTATTATAAATTCTGTGGTGATCATAAGATACCGAGTTCTCTCTAGCTTTTATTTTCTTCATGCTTGTTAATTAGTAGAGATTTCATTACCTCATTAGGATTGGTAAGGTAAGACCTAACTCTTCTTACTTATACTATTATTGTTGAGAATTTTTAATAAAAGGCCGCTAAAGCAATACTCTATCTAGTGGTATATATTCGCCAAATAAATAAATAAATATATATATATATATATATATATATATATATATATATGTTCTGAGACTTGAATAGATGCTTTATTAACATGCTTCTCGAAAATAACTAGTGGGGTTGTTTTGACAGATAACTTAGAATAACACCTAGTTGCCAATATCTTAATTTTTAGAGTTTTATATCTAAATAATGGTGATATTTCATATAGAAAAAGAAAATAACTGATCATAATAATTGAGTTATGTTTTGATAAATAGTTGGTGACATATAGTTCAGATAGAAAACTTGCACACCTGATAGTTTAGGCATAAAACTCAAAAATCATTTAGGTTGAAAGCCTTTGTGTTGATACCTAAAGCGGTAAACCAGACACCTATCAAAGGCTACGCTGCTAGGAAGAAGTGACGAACGAGAGTTATTGAAACTAGCATATTGGAAGATCAATCAGTCAAATAACCATGAGCGGCTATATTATTATAGCTTCTTCCTCTTGACCGAATATGTAACCTTCATTAGCAGATTTATTCTCTGTAGTTTCCCTTATCAAACTAGAAGTTATCAAGGAACCATGCATATATAGCACTGAATAGGAAGTCGCCGAATACACCAGCTATGCCGAACATGTGAAATGGACGCAGCGCACTCGACATCCATTAAACAAAAACAAGAACAAAGTCATACCATGTCCTCGGAAGAAATTACTAATGATTGCCAGATTGTTGCAGAGGATATTTTAGATATGTTTTTGACCATTAACTCTTTATATTCGAAAATCCCACTAATTCAAAGAATCTTGTCTAATTCAAAAAAAAAAAAAAAAAACATCAAAACAAACAAAACAACCCACTATAAAGGTAAAAGTTCTTGAAATCTAACCATCTTCACCTTCAGTAAATATTTTTCTTCTGACAAAATCATGTGCAATAAATGCAAATAAACATACCAAAAATCCCTTAAATTTTTCTTTCCTTCATATTTCATAGAAAATATTATTTTGTGAGATAATTAGTGTGTTCTGGGAAATACCATGTGTGAATTTCATTGTAATTAATTTTGTGAATTATTACAAGATGGATTGGTAGAACGAGGAGACTGCCCCATAATATCAAGACAAGTTCGGAATGTTGGCTAAGACACCATAAAAGCTCTAGAGAGTAACAACAATGCCAGGTCTAGCCTCCGAAAAGGACAGAGATTGATAATCATTTTGCATAGTTCATGGTCATATACATGGATCTTTTACCAGGAGAAAAGGAGAAGATCAGAAAATACATTAACTTGGAACTTATATTTCTAGTTCGTCAATAATATTTACCAAACTAAATATTCATCATTTCTTCATACAAAATGGAAGAAGAATATCCACTACTAAAATAAAAATTCGCGACGGGCAAATTCAGTAACTAAATAACAACATCCATCGCTAATCTTATTTAGCAAAAAAAGAAATTGGTTAGCTACAAGAAATTTAACAATGGACATAGGTAATGTTAGTGATTATCGATTACATACCAGAATTCAGGCTCGATCTATCTCATGCCAAATGATGTTGGAAAAATTCTCAATAACACCATGAGTGACATTTTGTGACTTTCCAAAAAAATTTCTCCATATTGAAGTTGAAAACTTGTTTCAGCTTTTCATATAGTTTCTCTTTTGGAATTTCTCCATCAAGTAAAACCTCAAGAAAACCATATTCTTTTAAAGATATGTACACTTTATCTCTCACTAAATTCCATTTTTCACTTCCTTTTTTCAACTTTAATGAGTTTCTAAAATCTATAGTTGGAACCTTCAAATCCATCCTCTTTACTTTGTTTTTGTTGTGTGTATATATACACAGAAAATCAATTACAATTTCTAAATTACTTTATGATTTTTGTGCAAATAAAATATTAGCTCATTACGTTGAAGTTTGTTTCTTAATTATTGTTGTTTCTTTGTTGAATTGTGTGATTAGGCATTCTAAATAGCTTTAAAACTAACAAAATCATGTGCATTAGATGCAAACTTCCCTATAAACAGGATCTCATATGCATTGACTTTCAATCACTTCTTTCTTATATTATATATAGCTTGAGTTGATAAAAAGATATTAACATTTCTTTTTTAAAAAAAATATCGGTCAAAAACACACCTGAAGTATCACTTTTTTGTGAGCTTCATGCCTGAACTATCATCAACTATTTATCAAAACATATCTCCAAGATGACTAGACCAAGTGTCTGACCACAATCGACAACTTAACTTCCCCAAAAAATTCATCCACATGGCAGTTGATTCATTAATTTTGAGGCGTGTTTTCCTTGTCTACAAAACGGCTCAAAACTTATTTTAGGCTGCAAGTTTAAATCTCAGGTGTAGTAGTATAATAATTCTAGGTTTTATTCTTTACGAGGGCACCCCCTATTCGGAAGTCGTTTATGACTAGATGTATTTCGACGAATTAAAATTCGTCTAAACAGTGTCAAAAATCATCTAATTCCGACGGTACATGCAGTCGGAATGGGTGATTTTCTAGTAGAGTACTGAAAAATACCTTTTATTTTCAAATCTCAATTCGTATTTCTTTATAAAAAAAAATTAAAAAACCTTATTAGAATTTTTGGCTCGGCCACTGAAAAATACTAGAGACTCGAATTGCTGCTTTCTACTGAACATAATAATTTTTTAATTAAGGGTGACAAAAAAGTTTGAAAATTAAAAAAAGATAACACAAGTTTTAATTATTGAGTAGAGGTGACAATTTTGTCATTAGTGTATTAATGACATGCAACAACTTCGACTGTTGCTGCAGCAACTATCGTAGTTGTTGTAGCAACTTCGAAAGTTGCTGCAGTAACTTCCTAATCGCTAATTAACAAAAAATTTGACTTGGGTTGGTCAAACTTGTCACCAATTTTAATTTCAAAACTTATTTGTCACCCTACACTCAATTCTCTCAACTTAGCACCATAAAAATTATGTTATATATATGTACGATTTTTGTGTCTGTTGGACTTAGGTATTCACACGTTCGCATTCATCAATCTGTCCATTCGTTATATATGTCTATATATCATAAATCAACTCTAGGACAGAAACATTTAACCAAAATATATCAAAATTAAAGTAAATACTATATATGATGAAAAAAGATCCAACATACATGACATAACAAAATCGTTCCACAAGTACAAAATCATACACTATAACAAGACTGCCTATCACAATTCGATCGAAAATACATAACTTGTCATCTAATAAACTTGTTCGGGAACACGTATTTTATTGACACGTTCATATTCATCTATGCATTTGTTATACATGTCTATATAACATAAAGCAACTATAGGACGAAATATATTTAACCAACATATATCATAATTAAAGTAATTACTATATATTACGAAAAAAGATCCAACATACATGACATAACAAAATCGTTCCATAAGTACAAAATCATCTACCATAACAAGACTGCCTATCACAATTCGAAAATACATAACTTGTCATCTAATGTTCCGGAACATGTCTCTTATTGACACGTTCACATTCATCGATCCATTCATGGTATATATCGATAGGCTCGGTTAAATATGTGACCTTGGTACCATATCTTGCTTTGCAATTGTAGCAGATGGCCTCTCCAATCAACTTCTTGATATCAATGGGACATTCTACAGATTTTTCATGACAACAAAATGGACAAGTGAAAACTGTTTCAAGTTTGGGAATTTTCTTCTTTGGTGCTGCCTTTGCTCTTGACTTTCTCTTCCCCATATTATTATTTTTTTGTAAACCAAAAACTTTGAGATATAAATTTCCAGTGAAAGAGTCCTCTATTTATAATTGTTTTTGTTCTCCTAAATTGATTTGGATTCGAATAGTTTGGTTTCCTTATCAATTTGGGATTAGGAAAAAAAGTTATTTATGGAAATAAAACACGTTTTCCCAAATTGAGTCAAATTAGAAGATTGGAAGATTCTTTTCCATCTTTATTTGTTTTTTAAGGAAACTACTTATGCTTCAAGTTAATGAGATAATAGCATTTTTTTGGTTTATAAATTATTTGTCAATTATAATTTAAGTCCTTGTGATATGGGATTCATGAGTATATTAGTATTTAACGATTTGAAATGTACACTTCAATCAGTTTGCTTGCCAATATTCATAATTTTTCAGAATTATTAACTGTTCCATCATTTAATTGTCCTTGTATTTTCTATTGGTATATAAGTTTCTGTATGGTAAGCTCGTCGTACTCTTGGTAAATCTGTGTTTGATTTCATTATTTGTTTTTATAACTCTATGCAAATTAAAATTTCATAACAATGTGAAGTTACCCCTACTTCGTCGTTGAGAGAGGGGTTGACTAGTGACTTTAAAATGCGTACTTTTGGAAAACGTACTTAGGCATATATTCATTAAAAGTATATGTTATAACCAGATCATTTAATAAATGCAGGATTAATATGTAGTTATGATTTGATATAATCTTATGGAAAATTTGTAGTGGAAGTTGTGCGTGTTCCTAATAATAATTTAGAAATATTGTGGTTTTTCTGAGTTTGTGTGAAAATTCTCGGAAAAAAAATAGACAATGTCCATTGTCTTCTTCTTATCTCTCTTTTTTCTCTCTAATCCACGGGCAGATCCAGGGTATCGGGTGGGGGTTCCCGGGAACCCAGAAACTTTCACCCGAACCCTGTATTTATATTTAGAATCTGGTAAATGTTTAAGGAATTCTTAGTTGGGAACCCATAAGCACTCCAATTGGAAACCCACAAGCTTAAAATCCTAGATTCGCCTCTGCTCTAATCCCTTTTTCCATAACTCTTTATTTACATACAAACTCGATGCCATAAAAAGTAGTATGTTATATACATATGTACGATTTTTGTGTCTCTTGGACTTAGTTATTCACACGTTTACATTCATCGATCTGTCCATTCATTACATAGATGTCTACATATCATAAAGCTACTATAAGATTGAAATATTTAGCAAACATATCATAAAGCAACTTTATAACGAAAAAAGAGCTAACATACACATGCCATAACAAAACGGTTCCATAAGTACAAAATTATATACCATAACAAGACTGCCTGTTAGAATTCAAAAATACATAACTTGTCATCTAATGTTCCGGAACATGTCTCTTATTGACATGTTCACATTCATCGATCCATTCATGGTATATGTCGATAGGCTCGGTTAAATATGTGACCTTGATACCATATCTTGCTTTGCAATTGTAGCAGATGGCCTCTCCAATCAACTTCTTGATATCAATGGGACATTCCACAGATTTTTCATGACAACAAAATGGACAAGTGAAAACTGTTTCGAGTTTGGGAATTTTCTTCTTTGGTGCTGCCTTTGCTCTTGACTTTCTCTTCCCCATAATTTTATTTTCTTGTAAACCAAAAACTTTGAGATATAAATTTCCAGTGAAAGAGTCCTCTTATTTATAATCGTTTTGTTCTCCTAAATTGTTTTGGATTCGAATAGTAGTTTGGTTTCCTTATTAATTTGGGATTAGGAAAAAAAGTTATTTATGGAAATAAAACATGTTTTCCCAAGTTAAGTCTTTTCCATCTTTATTTGTTTTTTTAGGAAACTACTTGTGCTTCAAGTTAATGGGATAATAGCACTTTTTTTATTTATAAATTATTTGTATATTTTAATTTTAGTCTTTGTGATATCGGATTCATGAGTAGATTAATATTTAATTATTTGAAATATACACTTTAATCACTTTGCTTGCCAATATTCACAATTTTTCAGAATTATTAACTGATCCATCATTTAATTGTCATGTATTTTCTACTGACATATAAATATTTCTTTATAATGGGAAGCTCGTCAGTCCTTTCTAGTGTCCATTATCATAGAGGTATGTCTATATATCATAACGCAACTTTAAGATCGAAAGATTTTTGCTTATATATATCGTAAAGCAACTACTAAGACGGAAAAAGAGCTGCATGACATTACAAAAATGGTATCATAAGAACAAAATCATATACTATAAGATCGATGGCTGCCTCTTTGAATGCTAATAAGTTTTTATCTTAACTTGCTTGTTGAGAACGGGTTTTTTATTGACTCGTTCATATTCATCGATCCATTCAGAATATATATGATAGGCTCAATCAGATGTGTGACCCTGATATTATAGCTTGCACCATACCACGCACAAATGCAACGTTTTTCATCACGAGCCACTTTCTTTTTCTTATTGACTTATGACCTTTGTTAAATTAAAATTAAGATAAATTAACTTAATTAATTTGACTCCTCCTAATTAATAGAGCATAAACTTGTTTATTAATAGAAAAGGAGAGTCTTATTAGTGGAGAATCCCTTTAATTTCAAGACATCAATTTTAGTAACAACTATGAAGCATATTCATAATTTATTTATTTAAGAAAAGTGAACTCTTCCTTACCTTTTCCCACAATTTTACTAAGTAGAATCATATTCTCATGTTTATCCAAGAAACAAAAGTGACAATATTTGGATTTAACTTATTTGGATGAAGGTAAAAGAAGCAAACATACATAAGGAAAATGGTAGTTTAGAACTATTACAAGATGGATCATGGGGCGGAACGAGCAGAGGGCCCCACAATCAATTGCAACATCAACACAAGTTCGGAGTGTTGGCTGAGACATCACAGTAGCTCTCGAGAGTAACGACAATACCGCATTTAATCTCTGAGAGATAAAATGGAAGATATTTGGAACCATCAAAGGTCTGGTAAAGCAAAGGATGATCTTCATCGACAATTTCCTCTGGTACTTTTATGATATACCCTTCTTTAGGAATTTGGGAAAAACCCATAGAGTATCTCTCTTCATTTCCCATTATCACTTGATGGGGGGGACAATGCAGCCTACCATTTGTAAATGCCTGCAATTACGTATTAGTTGAAGTTATATACAAAATAGTATAGAAAAAGTTGAACTATATATGTAGGTTATTTACGTTATCTTTTAGGTTATTAGAAGTCGTCACATATTACTACATGTAACTTAACCTGATAGCGTGAAAATAGTATGCATTGACAGAGTACAGAACTTAAAATCTATATCTATTTATTAGACAACTACTACTATTACTGTCACTGCACCATTAATAGTTGTATAAATATTTTTGGATCAAAATTTTTTGTTTACTTACCAAATACAACAAAATAAGTAAGAAATTTCCATACTTTTCAAGAAATTTATTTATCCAAACACATCCTAAGCTTCGGAACAAAATCTTTAATTTTGAGCAAAAAAAATAATAATTTTTTAAAAATCAAAATATGCTAATTAGAAACTGAGAAAGTTTAAGCAATTAACTTGATGAAAAAGGAGTTTAAGTTTTATACATAATCAGTATAATTATTTTTAACATTGTCAGGTCATCCACAAATGTATGCACATGTACACAACAACAACAACAACGACAACACAAGTATATATGTAAGCCTCTTTAAAATATGATATGTGAAATCTTGTAAATAAGATATGGTACCTTGTTTTAACAGATAAAAAGCAATGACCTGATGACGCAAAAATTATTTACACTAATGGTATAAATTAAAAGAACTTACTTCCAAACAGTCACTAACAAGGAATATGTATGAATGAGGTGATGAGTATTGAACATCAATCCATTGCCCATTTTTGTCCATAATTTGCAGCCCATTTACATCTTAATTGATCATTTTGGCTTAAAATTGTTGTAATGATTTTATCAGTATGAGGAGGTACTCCAACGTTTGTCTCCTCAAGTTTAGGCACTCCGTACTTGATCATGGCAAGTAAGTAATCACCTGATTTTTTGTGCTCATCTAAGTATTTTTCCAACCCCAATTTCTCAAATACCATTCTTCTTACCATATCACCAAATTCTGATACTTTCTTAGAATAAGTAAGCACCAAATCACTGTCAAATCAAACCCATACATAGTTTTAATAATAATGAGTAATTGTGAATTGTAGAGCATATTCAGAAGATTAGAATCAACAAACGTCCAAAATGATCTAAAGTCAAGAAGCAAAAAGTAGTGCTAGATCAGAATAATGGACACATTAAATGGTCAAGCCATATTTTGCATGACTATGGGTGGCAAAATTAACGCATGAAAGTTATAAAGAATTAAACATAAATCATCCGTAATTTAATGGTTTAGCACTTAATAATTGGTTAAATTTTATTTTTTTAAAATGGTTAATTTTGGAAAAAAATCACAAGTAGAAGAATCAAAGTTCACATATCAACTAATTGTGGGATAAATGTGCATAAGATGAAATTACAATGACCAAAATTAAAATTTATCAACATTTAAGGGACTAAAAGTGAAAATATAATTTAAAAATGACAAGGTTCAAATTTATCTCTGAAATCTATAAAATTGACTACTAAAAAATAGGATTTAGCCATGGGACAAAATTCATAGCTAAATGGAAAAGTTCATCGCTAATACTATTTAGGGACGGATTAGCTATGAATTATCATAAAATATTATTAGTTATGAGCAATTTAGCACCTGATTAGCACAAAATTTATAGCTAATTCCAGCTTTTTTGTAGTGGATTATCATTTCGCTGAATTCTGGAGTATATTTGGATCTTTTACCAAGAAAAAAAAAGAAAAGATCTAAAAACACATTATCTTAGAAACTTATCTTTCTCATTCGTCAATAAATTTTACCAGACTAATAATCACAATTTCCTCATATAGAATGGAAGAAAATCCTCTGCTTAAAAAAAAAAAACCAGTAACAGACAAATTTTGTAACTAAACAATAAAATTCATTGTGGGTGATATAACGATAAAGTACGTAGCTAATATTAAAAGTTATTGATTACATACCAGAATTCGGGCTCTCCCTCAGGCCAAATGATGTTGGAGAAATTCTCAACAACACCATCAGTGAGGACATTGTCAATTATCATTCTCTCTTGAAGTGGTGTTGTAGGATTACCCCTAGTGTAATCAGGGGCGGACCCACGTGCATCCGTGAGGGTGCACGTGCACCCGGTAACTTTTTAATTTTTTTTTTATATATATGTATAGATACCTTAAGAAAGGTTAATATATTAAAGTGTGCACCCCCAATAACAAATCTTGTCCGGGTGCACTTGTCCAGAACTTGGCTAAAGCAACATCCTCAAGCGGGGCATCGCGGGTTCAATCCTTGTTGGGTGCAATTTTTAATTTTACAATTCTTTATAATTTTTTCTTTACCTTTTGTTGTTTGCCACCTCATCTTGCCCCACCCTTAATTAAAATAAGTTTTAAAATACACTTAAAAGACATATCAATTTTCCCAATTCTTAAAAGACTAAAAAATATCAAACTCCCCAAATCCCTAAAATCTATCAACTTTCCCAAAATCTCTTCAAGACTTCAAGCCAAAAAAAAAAAAAAAAAACGCAGGTCAGGAAGAAACAAGCAGCAACAACGGCCCACCACCGATGGCAACGAAAAACAGTCACTCCGACTCCGGCAGCGGCAACACAAGTCAGATTCTTTCTTTATCTCTATTACATATTATTTTTGTATTGCTAGTTGCTATGAAAAGAGGGGTATGATTCTCCTATTGAAAATATTGCATTTATTTTTATTGTCTAATGAAAAAAGGGGGTGTGATTCCTCCATTACATATCATAGTGTTTTTGTTGTTTTACAAAAGGAGGGGTGTGATTCCCCTATTGAAATTGTTGTGTTTGTTTACTTATTTTTTTTGTGAGGGGTGTGATTCCCATATTGAAATTATTGCATTTACTTATTTTTTTGTGACCCCTCTACATATCATATCGTTTTGGTTGTTTTATGAAAGGAGGGGTGTGATTCCCCTATTGAAATTATTGCCTTTTTTTTTGTGGGGTGTGTGATTCCTCTATTATATTTATTTCTTTTGCGCTATGGAAGGATGGGTGTGATTCCCCTATTAACAATGTTATATATGTTTACTTATATTCTTGATGAAATCTTTATTTTGTAGGTATTTGTTATTGATTCTTGTGAATTGAAATGGATAGATATTATTCTCCTCAACCAAGTTCTAATTTTAAAGACAATTCTCCCCGTCTTATAAAAGAGTTTGATGTAAATTCACTTAAATCCGATCCCGGAAAAAGAAACCCAATTCATGAGTATAACTCTACGATACGAGATCAAGTGAGAAGACACTATATTCAACAAAGGCCTTGTCAACCGATTCTTTCTGAATTTCCTCAAACTAGAATTGGACCAAAAATGCGTCGATTTAATTCGACATGGTATAAGGGTTCATATTCTAGGTGGATGGAGTATAGTGAGAAGAAAGATGTCGTGTTTTGTTTATGTTGCTATTTGTTTAAAAATGACTATGTAAAGGGCAATGCAGGTGATTTTTTCACGAAAATCGATTTTAAGGCTTGGAATCATAGTTCGGAGCGATTTCTATTACATGTTGGTGAAGTAAATAGCGTCCACAGAAGATGTTTCAGTAAGATGCTAGATTTCGGGAATCAATCTCAATCAATTCAAGTTGCTTTGAACAAGCAATCTGAGAAAACAAGAAGTGTGCACCGGATTCGTTTAGAGGCTTCAACTAATGTGGCAATGTTCCTCTTGGAATTCGGATTGTCTTTTCGAGGTCATGATGAAAGTGAATCTTCGAAAAATAAAGGCCTTTTTCTAGGTCTTTTGAAATGGCTGGGAAAAATGCTTCCTGATTTGAATAATGTTATTTTAAAACATGCTCCAAAAAATGCTATGATGACTTCTTCAAAAATTCAAAAGGATATTGTGAGTGCTTGTGCACAAGAAATCGTGAAAGCTATAACTGATGATTTGGATGGAGATTTTTTTGGGATTTTAGTTGATGAATCTAAGGACATATCACACCATGAACAAATGGCCGTTGCTTTGAGGTATGTTAACAAAAAAGGTAAAGTGAATGAGAGAGTTATTACTATTGTTCGTGTTGGTGATACATCAGCAAAAACATTGAAGGAAACAATATGCTCTTTGCTTATGAGACACTCTTTAAGTACATCTAAAATACGGGGACAAGATTATGATGGGGCTAGTAACATGCAGGGACACATGAATGGTCTTAAAACTTTGATTTTGCAGGAAACTCCATCGGCATATTGCATTCATTGTTTTGCTCACCAATTACAATTGACACTTGTAGCTGTTGCAAAAAAAACATTTGCTCGTGGATGATTTTTTTGCTATTATTACTAATGTGTTGAATGTGGTTGGAGCATCATTTAAGCGCAGAGATCAACTTCGGGACCATCAAGCAAAATTGTTGGAGCAACTACTAGAAAGTGGTGAAGTTCAAAGTGGAAAAGGGTTAAATCAAGAACGAGGGCTTCAAAGGCCAGGTGACACTCGTTGGGGTTCGCATTTTAGAACATTGGATAACTTTATTGTTTTATTTTCATCTATAGCTCATGTGCTTGATGCGATTAAATGTGGAGGTTCTAATCCCAATGATAGATTGCAAGCAGGAGCATTTTTGACTATGATCAATGAATTTGAATTTGTCTTCTTGCTTCACTTGATGTTGAAAATATTGGTGATGTCAAATGAGTTGAGTGCATCATTGCAGAGAAAAGAGCAAGATATCGTCAATGCCATGATATTTCTTGACATTACTAAGGAAAGATTGCAATCGTTGAGAGATGATGGGTGGAATTCTTTGGTGGTTGAAGTTCGTGTATTTTGTGATAAACATGAAATCTCGGTACCTAAGATGGATGACTTTTATCTTCCCGGAAAGTCAAAGCGTAGGCCTTCTAGTGTTACTTACTCACATCACTTACGTATTGAGCTCTTTTATGCTATAATTGACTTGCAACTTCAAGAGCTTAATAATCGTTTTGATGTTGTGAGTGGTAACTTGCTTCTTGGTATGGCAAGCTTGAATCCGGTTAATGCTTTTGCTAATTTTGATAAGGAAAAAGTAATGACATTGGCCAAGCATTATCCAGATGAGTTTGGTGAATCAAAGCTTAGTTACCAACTCGATACTTTCATTATACACATGCGACGTGGTGATCCTAAATTCTCTAATTTGAAAGGAATTGGTGACTTGGCAGAAGCACTGGTTAATGCAAATCTTGTGGAGACTTATTCTCTTGTGTACTTACTTGTGAAGTTGACATTGATTTTACCAGTCGCTACTGCAACTGTAGAGAGAGCTTTTTCATCCATGAAGCATATAAAGAATGAATTGCGTAGCAGTATTGGTGATGAATTTTTAAGTGATTGTTTAGTTTGTTATATTGAGAAGGATATATTTGTAAATATAAGCAACGATGCTATCATTGACCGTTTTCAGAATATGAAAATGCGTCGATGTCTAGTGTGAAAGGATGGTCTACTTTTGTTATATTAGTACTAAATTAATGACATTTGATCATTTTGAAGTTTATATTTTGCTCATAATTTTTTGTAATTTTTAAGTTTAAAAGAGTTGATTGCCAAATTTTGTAGTTGGTAATTGACATGAATATGTTAAAGATAATGGTGCACCCCCTATCTTCAAATCCTGGGTTCGCCTCTGAGTGTAATTACCTACAACTTTTTGTGAGTTTCCAAATTTTTTCTCCAAATTGTAGTTGAAAACTTCTTTCAACTTATCATATAGTTTCTCTTTTGGAATATCTCCATCAAGTAAAGCCTCAAAACAGCCATATTCTTCTAAAGATTTGTACACTTCATCTCTCACTAAATCCCATTTTTCACTTCCTTTTTTCCACTCTGATGAGTTTCTAAAATCTATAGTTGGAACTTTCATAGCCATATTCTTATTTTTTTTTCTCCTCTCTCTTTGATGTATATTTTTTTTTTTTTTGGCTAGAATGATGTATATGTTGTTTGCTGTGTACTTGTGTGTATTTATAGACAGAAAAAATCAATAACAAATTTTAAATTATTACCATATCATGATCTATATGCAAATTAAATATTACTTAGCTTGTTCTAAAATCAGTGCAACATTTTTAATAGGTTAAAAACTGACAAAATCATGTGCATTATGTAACTAGTCAACTAGCAGTAGAGAAGTAATACTAGACCAATAATAAGGATACTTTTACTATTTTAAGAAAGAAATTTGGAAAGAACCAAAATGATACTTTCTCTAGTCCAATATAAATAAAATATTGTTATTTTTTATGCTCCAAAATAAATATTATTTTTTTTTCAAAATTCAAGAATATATTATTTATTGTCTTTCAGAATTACACTTTTTTTTATTGAAATTTTCAATTACCTTTAAATCCCAAATACTCCCCCCGTTTCTTTTTAGTTGTCGTGATTCGTGTCTCGAGAGTCAATTTGACTAATGTTTAAAATGGAAGATATTTAAAATCATTAAAGGGCTTGAAAAGCAAAGGATGATCCTCATCAACAAGTTCCTCTGGGACTTTTATGATGTACCCATCTTTAGGACATATGGAAAAACCCATAGAATATTTCTCTCCATTTCCCATTATCACTTGATGAGCGGGATAATGCAGCCTACCATTTGTAAATGCCTGTAATTATGTATTAATTGAAGTTATATGCGCAAATAGTATAAAAAAAATTGAACTATATATGTAGGTTATTTACTCTATCTTTTAGGTTATTAGAAGCCGTCACATGTTACTACATGTAACTTATCCTGATAGCGTGGAAATAGTATATATTGTCAGTGCACAAAATTTATGATCTATATCTATTAATTAAACTGTTAGTTCCCCTCCCCCCCCCCCCCCCTTGGCTGCTACTACTATTACTGCCACTGCTACCATCGATAGTTGTATAAATGTTTTTGATTGATACTTTTTGTTTGCTTACCAAACACAACAAAATAAGTAAGAAATTCACTTAATTTTCCAGAAAATATTTTTTATATACCAAACACACCCTAAACTTTGGAAAAATAACTTTAATTTTGAGTAAAACATAAAAAAATTATTTTAGAATCAAAATATTCAAACTAGAAACTGAGAAAGTTCAAGCAATTAACTTGATGAAAAAGGAGTTTAAGTTTTATACATAATCGATAAACATTTTTACATTGTCAGGTCATCCACAAATATATACACAACACCACCACAACAACAATAACATAAATATATATGTAAGCCTCTTTAAAATAGCAGTTTTGAAATCCTAAAAATAAGATATGTTACCTTGTTTTAACAGGTAAAAATCAATGACATGATGACATAAAAATTACTTACACTAACGGCATAAATTAAAAAAACTTACTTTCAAACAGTCACTAACAAGGAATATGTATGAATGAGGTGATGAGTATTTGAACATCAATCCATTGCCCATTTTTGTCCTTAATTTGCAGCCCATTTATATGTTGATCATGTTGGCTTAAAATTGTTGAAATGATTTAATCAGTATGAAGATGTACTCCTACATTTGTCTCCCCAGCTTTGGGTGCTCTGTACTTGATCAAGGAAAGTAAACAATCACCTGATTTTTTTGTGCTCATCCAAGTATTTTTCCAACCCCAATTTCTCAAATATCATTCTTATTAAAATATTATAAATTCTGATAATTTCTTGGAGTAAGTAAGCACCAAATCACTACCAAATCAAATTCATATATAAATTTTGATAATAATGAGTAATTACGAGCTTTCAAGCTTGATGAATGTAGAGCATATTCAGAAGAATTGAATCAACAAACGCCCAAGATGATATGATGTCAAGAAGCAAAAAATAGTGTTAGAGATTATGGGCACATCAATTGATCAAGCCATATTTTGCATGATTATGGGTGACAAAATCTGTGCATGAAAGTTGTGAAGAATTTAACATAACTCATCATTAATTGAATGGTTTGGCACTTAATACTTGGTTGACTTTGTGAAGATTCATAAGAATAAGGATCAAAAATTCACATATCAACTAATTGAGGGTTAAATGTGAATAATATGAAATTATAGTGACCATAATTAGAATTTATCAATATTTGAGGGACTAAAATTGAAAATTTTATTTGAAAAAAAAGGGAGAAAAGGTTCAAATTTTTGTCTAAAATATGCAACCCCCAAAACGTATAGACCCAATGTCACATTCAGTGAAGATTTATGATACGTGTTTAGAATGTGCTCAATGTGTCAAAGTTTGCCCCACCGATGTAAGTCAAATTTTCCCCTTACATTTTCCCCTTTCCACTAATTATGAAAAATTATTAGCAGTATGAATCGCCTGATTTTGAATAAAAAAAGGCATAAATCAATTATCATTTCAGGTTTATACTTGGATTTTACTTGAATCTTTTACCAACAGAAAAAAGGAGAAAGGAAAACACATTAACTTGAAACTTATCCTTCTCGTTCATCAATAAATTACCAGACTAGAAAATCACCATTTCATTATAAAACCAAAGAAGATTCATGACCACTAAAAGAACAACCAAAAATTAGAGACAAAACAATTCAATACCTAACAAAAAAAATTCTTCGATTAGCAAAAAACTCGTTAGCTACGAGAAATTTAGCAACGGATTAATAATGAAATTCATAATTAATTTAATTTTTTCTTTTTGTTGTTGTTGTGGTGGTGGTTATTGATTACATACCAGAATTCAGGCTCTCCCCAAGGCCAAAGGATGTTGGAAAAATCCTCAATAACCCCATGAGTGAAGACATTGTCAATCAACATTCTCTCTTGAAGTGGTGTTATATATAGGATTACCCCCAGTGTAACCTACTAACACATTTTGTGAGTTTCCAAATTTTTTTCTACAAATTGAAGTTGAAAACTTGTTTCAACTTTACATATAGTCTCTCTTTTGGAATTTATCCATCAAGTAAAGCCTCAAAACAACCATATTTTTCTAAAGTTTTGTACACTTCATCTCTTACTAAATTCCATTTTTTACTAACTTTTTTCACCTCTGATGAGTTTCTAAAATCTATAGTTGGAACCTTCAACTCCATCCTCTTCTATATATTCTTTTATTTTCTCCACTCTTTTTTTTCCTCTCCTTATTGTTTATTTTGTTGTTGTGTACTTGTGTGTGTATATATACAGAGAGAGAAAATCAATAACAATTTTTGAATTACCATATGATAAATTAAATATTAGCTTGTTATAATTATTGTCTACTTATAAACTTGATTGGTTTTACTCCCTCCGTTCCTAAATAGGTGGAACACATCCTAAAAGTACTATATTAGAATTATCACCAGTGTGCAATCAAAGGATAGCGGTTGAGTTGGTTTTTCACTAAAAAGAAATCATCCAATTAAGTCAATTTTAGTAATATTAAAAATAAAACACGCGAACCAAGTTTTTCCTTTCTTCAGAGGTTCGGTTTTGGTCGGTTTTTTGTCATTTTTTATAATATGTGACATATACTACCAAGTACATATTTCGGAAACTATATTTCAGCATAACACCACCACCAGGACAATTATTTTTAAGGAAAATTGACGTTTAGTAATAGATTTTGATGGTAATAATTGAATTAAGTAATGATGAATAATTTAAGGACTCTATTAAAGCAAAGTTATTTTTACCATGAAATAAAATTTTAGACTTATATATCAAACTAAAGATTATAAATCAAATTAAATAGTGTTGCTAAAGTTTAATAGCTAAGGGATTATTATGCACTACTCCATCCGTTATTTTTTTGTTGGCATGTTTCACTTCTCAAAAGTTAATTTAACTAATTTTTAAAGCTAAATTAGATTAGATTAATTTAATATTTTTAAATTAAAAGTTGCAATTTTTCTCATATCAATATAATAAAAAAATTACATCTTAAAGATATTGATCAAAGTACATATTGTTTGATTCTCACAAAAAACTGCGACATAGTAGTAGCAAGTATAAAAGAAGGTGGGCTATTGGATAGTAGATGGTTAAAAAAAAAAAAAATCCATAAAAGATCTAAAGTCGAATTAATAGAATTAAAAATCTAAAGTAGAATACTAATAAAAGATCTTAAAACTTTTTGGAAAAAAAAAAGTGGATTTTTATTCCATTTTTTTCTAGTTTTTACAGATGCAAGACTGTTAATAACTTTTTTTTTAATAATCAATATCTTTGAATAATTTTGCAATTGATAATATACACAATATATCCATTTAACCTTTCTTGTATGCATCATTTCCTTTCTCCTCCCATGCATATGCATTTAATAACATCTAACTTTTTGAGGAGGTTAGGTATCATGTTTTTTAATTTTGTACGCAAGTTTCCTACCTGAACTATTTATGTAGGAAATTCACACACTTGATAGATCAAGTATGAAACTCAAAATATCAGTATAGTTTAAGTGTATTTTTGATCCTTCACTATGTATCTCTTTACATATTATTGATTTTAAGTAAGATTTTATCAATTTCAATTTTGATACTTCTTTCTGCTACAGAAATAGTTAATACTTTAATATTATTCTAAATTTATAATTTTGTATCATGATATCCCACAAGTTATGTCCCCTGACGGCTGACACCAAACACAATATTCCACAAGTCATGTAGTAAGACATAACAAGTCATGCCCCTAAAAAACACAACACATAGACTCACACATATACTCTACCAGCCCACATTAGCAATCAATTTTTTTTTTCTCTCTAAAAAGGATATAGAGCATATGTCTCAAAAGGCATAACTCCACTTTCTAAACAATATATACAACAATTTCTGGAAAATACTAAACATCTTATGCCGCATAACTTAATTCATGCATAAGTTAATAGACCAAAGGTGTCTAATAGCTTAGCCAGACTCATCGGGTAGGGAATCCCATCCTCAGCGAAGCCAGTAAGCAAGCCCAAATCCACGCAAGAAGGCCCATTGGATTATCCAAATGCAAAGCCCATCAAAGATTCTCCTACATGAAAGTATCTGAGTCCATCCAAATACATAAGGCCAATGTCTAGAAGACCCATCTGATTTACGTGAGCCCAAAAGCCAGATCCACTAAGACCTTTAGTCGATTCCCTTTCTCTCAATTGCATCCTAAATTAAAGCATTTGAAACCCTACACCATATGGTCACCAAAGTCATTCAAAAGGGCAGGCCAGTACACTAAAACTCCTGCTATGCGTGGGATCTGGAGAAGGGCCTGACCACAAGGGTCTGTTATACGCAGCCTCAACTTACATTTATGCAAGAGACAGTTTCCACGACTTGAACTCGTGACCTCCTGATCACATATGACAGCAACTTTACCAGCTACCCCAAAATCATCAAAGTCATTTGTGACAATTATTTGTGTAAAGAGATAAGACTCCCAGACTTGTACCATATGGTCACCAAAGTCAATTTTCCAAAGGCTACTCAAATCATTACGTCACAAGATGTATCTAATGCTTTGATTTGTAATGCTACCTAACTCGTTGAAATTTTTATTTCACGTCACTGTTCATGTACAGAACAATCAGGGCCGGCTCGTCCATTAAGCCATGTTTATAATATTCTTCTATGCATAGCTACTGAATCATATATGTGCTTATATCCTTACTGTACATTTTTATTAATTTAAAAGGAAAATGTCGACGTGTTAATCTTTATTTCCTTTCTTTACATGTACACTTCGGGAGCAAACTGGAGTCTTTCATAAAGACTTTCGCTGCCGCAAGGAGTCTCACCGAGAGACTCAAAATCTGTTGTCTACTCATTCGTCTCTCTCACCCTCCTTCGTGATGCATCCGAAAAGAAAAGGGTATAAAGGTCGGGAATTAGACAAAATATGACACATCTTCAATTTACCAAAGGCATGAACCTAGATATATAGGAAGGAATAGAGGTCGGGGGTTAAAGTAGAAGGGTACTAGTAATCCTATCTCGTATTTACATAGTATCTTAGTCCCCAATTTTTATTCGTTTTCTAAATCTATATTTGTAGATTAAAGTTTAATTTTTAAAATTGGTGATAAAAAAGTTTTAGTACCAGTCTTAGTGGGGAAACTAAACACAAATGCAACGTTTACTATCGCGAGCCACTTTCTTTTTTTATTGTCTTATTATTATGACCTTTGTTGTATTAAAATTAAGATAAATTAACCCAACTAATTTGCAACTTCCTAATCAATAGAGCATATACTTGTTTAGTGGTAGAAAACAAAGAGTCTTATTAGAAAAAGAGAGCCTTATTAGGGGGGGGGGGGGGCACAATGAACTGTCGGTATACCAAGACAAGTTCGGAATGTTGACTGAGACACAACAAAAACTCTAACGTACACAAGGAAAATAGCAGCTTAGAACTATTACAAGATGGAGTGGCGAAACTAGGAGAGGGCACCCACAATCAACTGTCAGTATCAACACAAGTTCGGAGTGTCGGCTGAGACACCACAGTAGCTCTCAAGAGTAATAAGAACGCCGCGTTTAAGCTCGGAGAGGTAAAATGGAAGATATTTGGAACCATCAAAGGGCTTGTAAACCAAAGGATGATCTTCATCAACAAGTTCTTCTGGGACTTTTATGATATGCCCTTCTTTAGGAAATATGGGCAAACCGACAGAATATCTCTCTTCATTTCCTATAATCACTTGATGAAGAGGACAATGCAGCTTACCATTTGTAAATGCCTGCAATTATGTATCGATACATTCAAGTTATATACACTAATAGTATAAAAGGAAATTGAAAATCTTTTAGGTTATTACTTATTAGATCCAATCACATATATTACTTCAGGTAACTTAACCTGATAGTTGAAATACTACACATTGTCAGTACCAAAAAAATTGACTTGTCTACTACTACTACCGTCACCACCACCACCAACAACAACAACATACCCAGCGTATTCCAACAAAGTAGGGTCTGAGAAGGGTAGAATATATGCCGTCGTAAAAATTGCTTACACTTTTTTTCAGCCCGGTGTACTAAAGCTCCCGCTATGGGAAGGGCCCGACCACAAGGGTCTATTGTACGCATTAGTCTTACCTTGCATTGCAAGAGGTTGTTTCCAAGGCTTGAACCGGAGGTCACATGACAGCAACTTTACCAGTTACTCTAAGACTCCCCTTCAAATTGTTTACACTAATGATGTAAATTAAAAGGACTTACTTTCAAACAGTCACTAACAAGGAATACGTATGAATAAGGTGTTGAGTATTGAACATCAATCCACTTCCCATTTTTGTCCATAATTTGCAACCCATTTATATCCATATCATGTTGACTTAAAACTGTTGAAATGACTTTATCAGTATGAGGAGGTACTCCAACATTTGTCTCTCCATCTTCAGGCACTCTATACTTGATCAACACAACAAAGGGATCACCTGAATTTTTGTGCTCATCCAAGTAATGTTCCATTATCCCCAGTTTATCAAATACCATTCTTCTTACCAAATCATTAAATTCTGTTATTTTCTTGGAGTAAGTAATCATCAAATCACTGCAAAATCAAACTCATATTATAGATTTTGATGGTAATGAGTAATTGCGAGTTTATAAGCTTGATGAATGTGGAGCATATTCAGAAGAATAGAATCAATAAATGTTCAAGATGATGTCATGTCAAGAAGCAAAAAGTAGTGCTAGAGAATGGACACATTAATTGATCAAGCCATATTTTGCATGATTATATGGATATGCATAATTTAAAAAAAAAAATTATATTTAAATAGTGTCCCCAATTATGATTATAACTTCATGAGGAAATGTACATATTCATATTCTTTCTATTTTTTTTTGTTAAACTGTTTCTTCTTTTTGATATGCAAAATTATTAAACTAATTTTTCGCGTACTTTCTCGTTCATCAATAACTTTTACCAGACAAAATAATCACCATTTCTTCATGCAAAGTGAAAGAAGATCCACTACTTAAAAAAAAAAGGAATCAACGACCGACAAATTTTGTAGCTAAACATCAACATCCATCCCTAATTCTATTTAGTGACGGATTAACTAAAAAAATTAGTTAGCTACAAGAAATTTAACGACAAAACTAATGCATGTTAGTGATTATTGATTACATACCTGAATTCAGTCTCTCCATCAGGCCAAAGGATTTTGGAAAAATCCTCAATAACACCATCATTGAGGACATAGTCAATCATCAATCTTTCTTGAAGTGGTGTTGTTGGACCATACTTAGTGTACCCTATTTTCACATCTTGTGATACTGAGTGTCCAAATTTTTTCTCCAAATTGAAGTTGTAAACTTCTTTCAACTTTTCATATAGTTTCTCTTTTGGAATATCTCCACCAAGTAAAGCCTCAAAACAACCATATTCTTCTAAAGATTTGTACACTTCATCTCTCACTAATTCCCATTTTTCACTTCCTTTTTTCCACTCTGATGACTTTCTAAAATCTATAGTTGGAACCTTCAAAGCCATCCTCTTATATATTCCTTTTTTTTCTCCTCTCTTTGTTGTGTGTGTTGTTGTGCACTTGTGTGTATATATATAGACAGAAAAAATCAATAACAAAACTCTATAAACAGGATCTCATATGTTTTGACTCTCAATTACTCCCTCTATCTCGTTTTATTTGACCCTTGTTGACATGGTATTCTCTTTAAAAAAATATTTATTAGAAGTTTATTTTACTAAATTAGTCTTATTAATTATACTTTAAAAATATAAATTTGAGTATTATACACTTTATATAATCATTTAATGATAGGGATAGTATTGTAAGAATATGATAAACTTCTCTTAGATTTCATAAATTGGACAAGTAAATTAAAACAACTATTTTTAGTAAGAGGGTCAAGTAAAACGGAATAGACGGAGTACTTCTTTCCTATATTCCATCTGTTTCAATTTGTTTGACCTACCTACCTTTTTAGTTCGTTTTAAGAAAGAATGACCCTTTCTCTTTTTAAACAACTCTTTAATTTTAACTTTCTGCGGGACTTATTTAACACCATAAAATTAAAGAATATTTTGGTACATTTGACATGATGAAGATGAAGTACAATTCTATTAATTTTTGAAAAATTGTGAGTAACCTACAAGCCTTGGAGTAACTGGTAAGTTGTTATCATATGACCAAGAGGTCACGGGTTCAAGTCTTGAAAACAGTTTTTGACAAAAATGCTAAGTAAGGCTGCGTACAATAGATCTTTATAATTGGACTCTTCCAGAATCCTACGTACAGCAAAAATTTTAGTGCATCGGACTGCCTCCAACCTAAGAAATAAACTTGATAAAGATCTCTCAAAACAAAACAAAACAAAATATAATCATACCAGCTAAATAACTCAATTATTGAATGGTAGGTAGCCAGGTGGGTATTGACGCAATGTAAATAAAATCATACAAGCTAGCAAACATCCAACTTTATTTAATTTGCAAACCGATCATATGGTAATAATTTAAAAATTAAATATGGGGTCTGCATCCTGTAAATTTTTTTTATTTGGAATCCAGGATAATCTGCAACTGATATAATTTCTGCATTTTAGATAAGCATTTTATGTGCACGGAATAAATTTTTTATTATGTAATAGCCTGCAAACCGCCCAAAAAATGTAAACCAAACTATATATTTTGCCGACAAAAAGTAAAATATTTACAGGCTCATACATCCTTACTTTGATGTCCCTTTTTGATAATTGTCATTTTCTACCTGTTTATCCCTCATGGTGATGTCAGCATGACATCATGCTCCACCCAATTATTATTTTTATGTTTTTTTTGGTTGAGTAAAGTATTAAAAACATAACTAACTTATTCTTTTTTTTAATTTCACACCTAAACTAATGCAAGTGTGAAAAATCCGTTTAAACTATCACTTTTAATTTGAGAAACACACATAAAAGCCGATTAGACTAAATATTTGCTTACAAACTCCTTATGTGTGTCTAGCCATTAAAAACCAGTTCATGTGACATATTTTTATTCTTTTTTACCAGCACATTATTTTTTTCATTTTTTAAATTTTTTTAATTAATTTTTACTCATTTTGAGGTGTATTTCTCAAACTAGTGAGTGACAATTTAGATGTGTGTCTCACACCCTTAATAGTTTAGATATGCAATTCAAAAAAAAAAGGGACAGAAAAGTTATACTGGTATGATGATGTTTACTTTGTTATTTTATTCTCAAATCATGTTATTTTTTATTTTATTTTTCATCATAATCAATTCAAAAAAGAATCAAATCTAACCATGATATGCATGAATGATCAAATATACCGTTATATAAATTTTATTTTAATAAAAATATTTTTTAAAATTAAAATTAATTTTTTTACTTATGTTAGTCGAAAAGGATATATATATGTTATTTGTGTAACGATATGTGAACCACTTTTTTAACAACGGGTATATCAATTCTTAATTGCAAACTTGACGGGTATATGAAGCCCTTTTAATTTTCTTCTTTTTATTTTTCATATTTTCATACTAAAGAATTAAAAAAAAATGTAATAAGAACAGAAAAGTGAATAGATCTATAAGGGAGATATTTAAAATCTAAAATAGTTGCTGAAATAAAAAAGTCAAAAAAAATCATGTAAAAGAAGGATTAAAAATATCTCTATATGAATTTTATTTTAATAAAAAATTAAATTCAAAATTAATTTTAACTTCCATTAGTCGAAACGGATATATCTGAATCATTCATGTAACTATAGAAATATATATGAGTCATTTTTCTTATCAAAGATATATCAACTCTAAATTATAAAGTTAAAGGAATATATCAGATCCTTTTTTCTTAATTTATTTCAGACAAGAACTTAACCAAGATTAGACAAGATCACATGATATATGATGATGATTTATTTGGTTCTCATTTCTCAGCTAAAGTAGTGGACCATATCCCATTTTGAATCAATAAATTTCTAAACTGCATGATCCCTAATATAATTTGTCATAGACTTAAATGAGCTTAGATAAATCAATATGATGTTGAAAGTTGATTTCTCACATCCACTTAATTATTGATAATTATTTCAGAAGGTCACTTTTTTTTATTTTGTAGTAATAAAAAAGTCACTCAATCACTATCATTTCATGTACTCTATAAAATCTTTCAATAAATATTTTCTTCAATTTTAATAATTCAATTAGTGCAACCTAGTAGGTGGTGCTCCAATGGGAGATGCCAAGTGCCTTTTCTCCTTCTTCTTCTTCTTCTTTTTTTTTTCTTTTTCATTTTGCAACTTATTAAGATGAAAAACATCTCGAAAGATAAGAGTAACACTCAACCAAGCAATTGAAAAGTGATTAAATTGGCGAATGTTATCGAAAAAAAAAAAAGAATAAGTACACCTAAAATAAAAACAAAACAAGAGAGAAACCTTAAACCTTGTTTTTGTTTCTCTCTAACTTGTGACTAAATAAAAATAAGAGAGATCCATTTTATTTTTGTTTTTGTTTTCTTCTTACTTGTGACTAAACTTTCATGTGAACTTGCTGCATCAATTTTCTGAATTGAATTAATTGATTATTCCGCACTGATTTCTCTCTTACTTGTGACTAAATAAAAACAAGAGAGATTCATTTCTTTTTTTGTTATCTTCTTACTTGTTACTCCCTCTGTTCCTTTTTACATGTTATAATTTCTTTTTTGAGAGTTAAATGATACGATTTGATCGATATTTTAAAATGTATCTTTTTTCATCATATTGATATGAGAAAAATTGCAACTTAGAGTAGTTTTTTATTATCCAAATATTAATTTTAAAATATTAAATTAATCTAATTTAATTTAGCTTTGACTATTAGTCAAATTAACTCTCGACAAGCGAAACATGACAATTACTTTATAACGGAAGGAGTACTAAACTTTCATGTGAACTTGCTTCATCAATTTTCTGATTTGAATTGATTGAGGATTCTGCAATACTTGATCTTAGTGTTTAATTTTTGGTTTTATTTAATGAAAGTAGCAAACATCAATTAAATACGGGGTCTGCATGCATCCTGTAAATTGAATAGGTGAATTTTAAAATTAATTTGCAATAACTGCATGCAAGCGAATCTTCAATTCTTTAATCTGCACCAGATCTTTTTCATTTGTATGGCACTTTCTCAGAACATGCAGTGGCTCTTTTCTACTCCGTCCATTTTTACTTGTCTAGTATACTAAATATAGATGTCAGCAATACTTGTCTAATTTGAAAAATAAATGGATAATACCTTGGCGGCCAGCTTCTTAGAGGGACTATTAGCCTCGCGGAAGTTTGAGGCAATAATATGTCTGTGATGCCCTAAGATATTCTGGTCCTCAAACGTGCTACACTAATGTATTCAACGAGTTTATAACCCTGTTCAATAGACCCGGATAATCTTTGAAATTTCATCTTGATGGCTATAGATCATTGCAATTATATTATTGGCCTTCAAAACGAGGAATAATTCCTAATAAGCGTGAGTCATCAGCTAGCGTTGACTACATGTACACACCGCTTGTCGCTCCTACTGATTAAATGATTCGATGAAATATTTGAATCACGACGACGTGGGCGGTTCGCTGCTTGCAACGTCATGAGAAGTTCATTGAACGTTATCAGTTAGAGGAAGTAGAAATCGTAACAAAGTTTTCGTAGGTGAATCTGCGGAAGAATCATTGTCGAAAACTACAAAACAGAACAACCCGCGAACATGTTTGAACATTCGGGGAACCGTGTGGGCGGGATGCTTAAGCCCCCATCCGTGTGCCTCCCTCCCGTCGGCGGGTGCATGTGCTCGTGTGCTCTCCGGTGACTAACGAACCCCGGGGCGCGCAGAACACCAAAGAAATAAAAAAATGGATAGTTTACCAATTTGTCTATTTTATCATTGCTATTAAATACTATTTATTATCCAATGCAATTTTTAAAGCATTAAATTTATTATATGTAAATGATGATGTAGTAAAATTAACCTTATTATTTATTGTTTCTTAAAGATTTGTGTCAAGTCAAAAATGGACGGAGAATTAATACTCCATCTGTCCCATATTAGTTGAGCACTTTTCATTTTGCATGGTGCTTAAGAAATCATTAATGAAATGATTAATTTTGCTACTATATCTTTTATTCATATTAATGGATATAAAGATAATTTGTTTAAACTTTCAAACAGTATATTAATTATAGAGATAAAATGAATTTTTTTTAATTAATTCTATCTTGATTTAGTGAGTGACCAATTAATTTGAGATATTTATTTTTAATAAAATGACCAACTAATATATAACGAGAGAGTACTTTAATCTGCACCATTGCATGGCACTTCTTCAGAGCAGTGGCATTCTTTTTAAGGAATCTAATGAAATGTGGAGCATTTCAGGAATCTTTTCACCTAATAACATGGCTGAAGTTTTTAAGTAGAGGACCATTCTTCAAGGAGTTGACCAAAAATAAAATTTGGACGTTTCCTACTCCATTAAATAATAAAGCCAAAAATAAAAACCTACTACTTCCATCTATTTTTATTGTGGACATCCAACGTTGACGTGACACATAAATTTTAGAAATGTTTAGATAGTGGTGGAGCTAGAATTTTCAGTAAGGGAGTTTAAAATATGAAAAAGTAAACATACGAACTGGCCAAAGGGGGTTCAATATTTACTACTACAACAACAACGAACCCAGTGTGTTTCCATAAAGTAGCATGTGGATAGGTTATAGTAGACGTAGCCTATATCTCTACCTCAGAGGTGAAGTAGAGGGATTGTTTCTATTAGACCATGTATAAATAGTATAATTTTCCGCTGAAGAGGGTTCAGATGAACCCCTGGCCCAAAGGTGGCTCCGCCCCTGTGTTTAGATGATCATTTTGTAAATTGAGATCTTCAACTGTCACATTTTCGACGAGTTGGGTGCCTAGACATGCATACTCAAAGTTTACTTGCCAACTATTGCCAAGTTTGAGTGTATGTTTACGTATTATGCTTATTTTTTTATAATGCCTAGCTAGATCTCTTCATAACAAGCTCATTTATTCTTGCTAAATTTATATTCAATTTTCATGAATTTGTAAATATTCTTGAGTGCAATTTCAAATTATTAAGTCACTGCAGTATAAATTTTAGCCAAGATTCAATTTGAACGAAATTAGATAGAATATATTTTGGCCAATATTTTCTAATAAAGAAGCTAACATAGAACACATAAAAAAATGATTCCATAAGAACAAAATCATACACTATAAGACCAAAGCCACCTTTCATAATACAAATTAACAAAAGTTATCATCTAATAAACTTGTTTAAGAACGGATCTCTATTTTATAGTTGTTGTAATTCCTATATTGATTTGGATTCGATATGTTTGATTTCCCAATTAGTTTAGGTTTAGGAAAGAGTTATTTATGGAAATAAAATATAGTTTGAAGGACTATACACGTTTTCCGATATTAATTGAAATGTATATTTGCTTATGATTTACTCTAGCTACTTGTGAATATAATTTACAAACTTAATAAATTATTAGTCATTATATCATTTAATTAGTCATGTGTAATGCTAAATTTGTAGTGTTGCTTACTCCATGTGTGAGTAACGATGTTCACTAAACGGGTTTAAACTATAAAAAAATAAATGTACGAAGAAGTCAAAGGGGGTTTAACATCTGCTAAATATATACATAAAAGATAACTTTAACCATGTATAAACAATATAATTTTTCGTCGAAGGCGATTTGGATAAATCCTTAGCTCCGCCCTGCTCACAAGGTGGAGTTCGAAGAGGATGAGGTGTATGCATACCTTACCCTTGTTTTTGTTAGTAGATAGGTTCGTTGTTTCCGATGGACCCTCCGCTCAAAAAAATCATTTTTTTTTCAGGACTAGTTTGAAAGAAATGCAAGAGAAACCACCTCCATGAAAGATTACATACAATTCCAAATTTGTGTGTCTCATTTTCAAAGGGATACACAAAATTAACAAATTGTCAATTCACTGAAAAATGAACCTAACTTCAAAAAAGCTCTAAAAAATACAATAACAAAATGTACCATTTACTTCTTCTTGCCTGCTTTACCTTCTTTCCTTCTAACTATTTCATCAGCATATTTCACTCCTTTACCTTTGTATGGCTCTGGAGGCCTCCATTTTCTAATCGAGGCTGCAAATTGACCGATGGCCGACTTATCGTAACCACTCACAGTGATTCTGGTGTTCTCTTCAACCTTAACCTGCAGTCCAGCAGGAATTTCCATCCTAACTGGATGTGAGAATCCAAGATTGAGAACTATGTCTTTTCCTTCGAGCGTTGCACGATATCCAACACCTATCAATTGAAGTTTCTTCTCGAATCCTTTGGAGACACCGACTACCATGTTATCGGTGAGAGTCCTGGTGAGTCCAGTGCAGGAAAAGAACATTTCAGAGTAAACACCAAAATATATGCATCTACATTGTCATTAGAATTGACTGACATAACGGTAATGGCCAAAATGTTCGAGATGCATCAAGAAGTTGAAACTAGAGCTGATGGCGTAAGAAACAAATTGTGGCTTTCGAAATTGAGAAGAAATCATTTGGAGTGTAGAATCATACCTTTGTAATCAGAAGATTCTGTAAAACTGATAACAACCATCAGTCATGTAAAATGAAAATTCGCAAGTGATAAGCTAAAAGCTTATGAAAGTCTAAATGTTGGAAATCACGGAACTTCTTCTAGCTTAAGGTGTTGTGTCCAGCACACTGTCCTTGAGGATATTTACCCGTATAGGTGTATCCCTTAGGATTCAACGAACTCATCTATAAACTAGTACCAGAAACCACATGCTTCATGCCTTATAGCCAAAGAAATTCTTTCATACCAAAGGTCCTAAAACTCTACAATGACTAGTTAACGGCTAGTTTGACCATTTTAGGTTCAGGCAAAACAACAAATAATAAGTTGATAAAAATAAGGGACGCTTCCTTTTGAGATACCCACTAATTTCCAACAATCTTCTGCACATCTCAAAAAGAAAATCTATAAAATGAAGAAAGAAAAATATTTTGGTGTTTTGCTAGGTTTTGAGTATAATGGATTCATCTGGTGTTTTTTGGATTATGAACTAGATACAGATAAAATAAGATTTAACTTTAAGAATAATTGGCAAAGTTGACAACTTTTATGAACCAAAAATTCTAGTTGTAAGCTAAGTTTCTTATTCAGCACATTATACCCTCACAATTTATGTAGTTTATTATGGTTTTGCGCTAATAGACCATGCGCAAAACCACCTAATAAGGATTTGAACATGATTAAGAGTAAAACTCAACCTCACTATGTGAGTATCTCAAAAGGAAGTGTCCCTTATTTAGATCTAATTATTTATTATTTTCATTAAAGTTAAACTAGTCGTTAACTAACCGTTGTAGAATTTAAGGAGCTTTAGTATGAAAGAATTAATTTGGCTATACTAGCCATTGAAGCATGTGGCTATAAATAAAAGATATGGATTTTCTTATTCTCTTTCAATTTGATCTTTTCTTATTTTAAAGTTGGATTTTTCCTCTTGAAATTTGTTGTTTGTGCTCCCAGTTTATAACTGAAAGACCCTGTTAAATCTTGGGTGAAATATCCTTAAGGACAATGTCCTTGACATGCCCCGGGGGAGAATCATGATGGAGATGTATGGTGGCCTTCTCCTGTTCATCGCAAGCTAATTCCTATTCTCCATATTTTTCTAATACTAATAAGATATCTCAATTAGCTAATACAGTTTACACTGAGATGCACTAGTAAGTTTTTGAGGGTTGCAAATGGCCTACTAGCTTCCTGATATTATAGATCTCTCTAACTGCTCTGTTATTGTTGCTACAATTCAACGGTCATAACATTTATGAAATTAAGTGAAGGAAAGTCTACTGGACGACAATCTTCTACCATAATGATTTAACAAAAAGCATCCAGCTACAGTATGATCTGTAAACAAAATCGAGTTCCTATATTATATGGTACAATGAATTTTAACATGACTGATGCCTTTTAACTTAAAAACACTACAACGAGCACGAATATCTGTCCTTTGCTAGCAAGTCCTAAGCTGTTCTCCTGTCTATATTCCCTCTTCTGCCCAATTTTTCATTTTCATGATATAGAATCATTAATGCTGCCCTACAGATCTGGCTATGTTTGAACTTTTTTGCCAGTTAATCTTCTTATAGTGAGAAAGATTGATTCTTTAACATGTTTAGACTGAGAAATATGAAGTAATTCTTTTATATGTTGCTCGAACTCTTCAAAAATGCCTCCGAAATGTACGAACCCTTCAAAAGTAGTGAATTTTGGAGGATCCAACATGGGTGCGAATACATTCTTGGTGAGTCCGAGCAACATACTTCTCCCATATTTACGAGTCTCCTCACAGCAAAAGAAGCATTTGGTTATATCAATTTATGACACGATGCTATAGCACGTAAGATACATCAATAGTTTTGAGCAAATCATTAAAGTTTAAAACCAAAAAGAGGTTAACTATTTTGAAACTTACAAGTGTTAATAAGGACGTTTCGAAAACTTAAAGGAGGTAAGAATAGACTATACTTCTTTACCTTAATAGTAGGAAAAAAATTATCCTTTCCTCTTCATTGACAATTAGGATAAAATCAATTAGGATTTGGACTGGGAAACATTTCAATTCGGGTATTAAATTATTTTTACTTTTAATTTTATAACCGTGGTGTCCGGGCAAGCTTGCGCGCAACTTGACTAATTCGGGTTTTAAATATGACATCATATAATTCGTAAAGATCAACTAGACCCATTAGATCTCAAATTTTATGCCATAAGTACTAAGGTCTCCTTAGTCCATATCGAAACCAATCGTGAATTTCAAAGTAGTTACTCCATTAAGTAGACTATAGCTTCTTGATCAAAATTGATAGTAATAGGTAGGTTATAACTTAGAATGTTTACCATATGTAAGAATAAAAGCTAAGAAAAAATCGAGAAAACACCGTGATTAAACTGCAGACTACCTGAATAAACCATGCATTTGATTAGCCCGTCTTGTCTCCACGGCTTTTCTGACCCTTAGAATATCTCCATCTTCCTTCTCAAGCTTTACTTCTCGCGGATAAGTTATGGCCATCTCTCCCAGAGGTCCCTTAACTTTCAAATCTTGGCCTTCCATTGTGAGTGTCACATTGGAAGGTACTGCTATTGGTTGCTTACCGATTCTTGATTCTTTACATTCGATCGTCTTCCTCACAAAACCAACACGACGAACAGCAACACTCGATACACGAAACTCATTCAAACTCCCAACAAATGGAGACCTCAGAGTGCTGCATGAAATAAAACAAGAATAAATAAGATGTTTTTACAAGAAAGCAAACACCAATAACAGCCACAGTCAAGATATGAATCCCACTCAAACCCCCCAATAAACGAAGGCCTTAAATAGATAAAACAAGATCAAAGTGGATAGGTGATTGGCACAGCATTTCTGAGATCAAGTAGCCAAACGTACCTGGTATGCAAAGAAGCAGTGAGTGAGAAGGGAGCAGAATAATTAATTTTTTTTTCCTCAATACACAAAAGCTACAAGACCGAAGGTCTATTGGAAACAACCTCTCTTCCTTTTTAAGAAAGGGGTAAGGTCTTGGTACACACTAACCTCCCTCCCTAGACCCCGCTTGTGGGATTACACTGGGTATGTTGTTGTTGTTGTTACACAAAAGCTACAAGCTTCATCTTGTTATAGGACAACCCAGAAGATAAAAGCCACAAAATTGCATAAATTGACCAAGAAACTACAAATGTGCAAATACCCAATTTCAACAAATCAAGAATCAACATGGAAGTGTAAAAATCACCATGCTTTCTAAAGCTACAAGCTTTATCTTGTTATAAGGACACCCACACAGTAAAGGACACAAAATTGCATAAAAATTGACCAAGAAACTACAAATATGCAAATACCCAATTTCAACAATTCAAGAATCAACATGAAAATGCAAAAAGCAACAAGCTTTCAATTATCAACAACTCAATCAAGAAGCTAAATTTACCCAGCTACAAGCTTTATTATACTATAAGGGGTCGTTTGGTAGAGTGTATTAAGAAAATAATGCCTGCATTATTTTTTGTATACTACTAGTACCTTGTTTGGTACATTTTTTAGCTTATACATAACTAATGCTTGCATTAGCATTAGTTATACACTCTATTGTGTATTGAGGTATGTATTACTAATACCCACCTTTTCCTATGTATTAGTAATACAAAGGTCTCAACACATGCATTAAAGTGATTAATGACATTATTACCCCTTAAATTCCTCTCTATCTCCTCAATATTTGATCTTGCTTCATACGAATTGATACAGATTATTTAACTTAGATTGCCTGGACGAACCCCAATTTCCTTCATATGGCTTAGCATTTCAATACTCACCCGTCTTTGTGATCATTGAAGGCCACAGAATATAGAGAAACACCCTCCTCCAGAAAACAAAATCATCCAGAAAAATTATAGCAGCATAAAACTTCAAGAATCTCATAAAATTGCACCATAAAATAATGTATGTAACAAGAGCACATCATAAACTTACAGCTTCAAATTGCATTTTTTCCCTACACCAACACAAATTCTAAGAAAATAAAACTTTTTAGATTGACTTGTGAATTTTAATTTTACAGTTCTTCAGCAAAGAAGTGACTTTGACGACAGAACCATTTTTAACGCCATACGCAGGCAAATTCTGGTCACTCTTCATTTCAACAGAATTGTGCCTCAATAACATAGAGTCACACCCCCATAATTCTTTCACAATTTTGATCAAATCTTTAACTCTATCACTTGCTTTCACTTCAACTTGAAATTTTGAAGTTGGCGACTCCACTCTCACTCTGATTTTTTTCTGATCTGGCCATTAGGGGAATGGGAAAATCGGGAGAATTAAGGAAAAGGGAACCGTTTTTACTGAGTGAATACAATTTTCCTTGGTTATTTAAGTAGCTTTCCGCAGCAGGAAGCCCTTGAACCTTCCCAGTGAAGTTTTATAGTGATGAGGGTATTTTTGTACACTAATATTTTCTTATAAAAACTATACAAGACATTTTATTTTTAATACATCAAACCAAACAGTGCATATGAAATAATGCCAACATAACTAATGCAGGCACTACTAATACACCCTATTCAACATTATTCTTATACACTCTACCAAACGACCCCTAAGGAAAACCCAAAATCTAAAAAACACAAAATTGCATAAAATTGACACAAATTAACCAAGAAACTACAAATGTCCAATACCCAATTTCAGCAATTCAAGAATCAACACAACAATATAAAAATCAACAAGCTTTACATTATCAACAACTCAATCAAGTAGCTAAATTTACCTAGTATGTAAAGAAGCAGTGAGTGAGATGGGAAGCAGAATAATTAAGGTTTCTTTTTTTCCTCAACAACAAAAGTTACAAGTTGTAAGGACACCCCATAAGCAAAAAAGACAAAAAAAAAATGCATAAATTGACCAAGAAACTACAAATGTATTTAATCGAGGTGCGCGAAACTCAGACACCACAATTATCAAAAAAAGAAAAAGCTACAAATGTGCAAATACCAAATTTCAACAATTCAAGAATCAACAAGCTTTCTAAAGCTACAAGCTTTATGTTGTTATAAGGACACCCCACAAGCTAAAAAGACACAACATTGCATAAATTGACCAAGAAACTACAAATATGCAAATACCCAATTTCAACAATTCAAGAATCAACATGAAAATGTAAAAAAAAAAAAAAGCTTTCTATTATCAACAACTCAATCAAGAAGCTAAATTTACCCTCAAAACACAAAAGCTACAAGCTTTATTATACCATAGGGAAACCCCAGAAACTAAAAGAAACATAATTGCATAAAATTGACACAAATTAACCAAGAAACTACATATATCCAATACCCAATTTCAACAATTCAAGAATCAACACAAATATGTAAAAAAGACAACAAACTTTATACTATCAACAACTAATAAATCAAGAAGCTAAATTTACCTAGTATGTAAAGAAGCTGTCAGTGAAGAACTACTCATTTTTGAAATTTAGCCTCCAAAGAGCTGAATTGAATTATCTGGTTTATTTGTAAAGGATAGACCCCTTTTGCCTTTGCACATAAACAAGTATTGGCAATTTCACCCCTTATCCTATTTTAGCTATATGACAAATATTCAACCTCTTTTTACAAAGTTTCACTTTTGCCCCCTTCACCTCTCTTCTTCTTTTTTTTTTTTTTTTTTTTTTTTTTTTTTTTTTTTTTTTTTGGGTGAAGTGATCAATTCATATTCCAAATTTGAATATTATGAGTTCGAGTCGGTACTTAACATTATAAATTATTGAGTGAAGGGTAAAAAAAACAAACTTCAAGTATCATGATTTTTTAAGCTAAGCTTCATACCTGAGAGTTTTTTTTACCTGAACTACAGGGGCGGAGCCACCTTTGGCTCAGGGGGTTTGTCTGAATCCTCTTCGGTGAAAAATTATATTATTTATATATGGTTAAAATTATTTTTTATGTATATATAATAGGCGTTGAACCCCCTTCGGCTAGTTCGTATGTCTACTTCGGAACTCCCTTAGTAAAAATCCTGGTTCTGCCACTGCTGAACTATCACCAATTATTTATTAAAATACAACTCAACTATATTAATTATTCATTTTTCCTGACTGAAATATTATCATCATTCGTTCAGGTAGGTAATATGAACAATTGATAGTTGAGGTATATTTTGATAAATAGTTGGTGATAGTTCAGATATGAAACTCAAAAAATCGAAATACTCTTGAGGTGTGTTTTTGAAGATAGCTTTTTAGATGATATATATGGTCACACACTTCAATATAGATTTACGTATTATATCAATGAAAGAGATTATTGAAAGATTGAAAAGCGGTATGATGGAAAAGAATATCACATCATAATTATAAAATCTAACTGAGCTTTAAGAATTTGAATTCGTGAGAGTTGTAATTGTAGAGAAGCACAATTATACCAAATATTTTGAATGGAAGTGGTGATCAATGATGCTCATCACTTTTCTACACTAAAATATCCTCCTTTTTTGAGGGGTAATGGTGATCTCAGACTTGTTTAAATGGTAGGGCACAATAAGAATGATGGATTAGACACACGTTACGAATTCAAATCTTGCTAAAAAAAAATAACTTCATAATCAATTAAGTTGAGATATAATAGCTTGTTATTACTCGTTTAGACATTTACAATAACATAGTTAATCATGTTCAATTGTACTTTTAATTTGATGTGCTACAAACAAAGATGTATAAAAAATAAAGAAAGACCTTGATAGCAAATATTAAAAAAGACTAGGAAGAATTATATATTGTGTATATATATATCTAAGTAGCTCAACTATTAGCATCAATGAGGCAAGGTGAATACATGCACTATTTTAAATTTGACTTATATATATATATCTGCATATATATAATTAATCAGAACAATCTTACAATAATAACATATTCAGTATAATCTCACAAGCGAAATTTGAAAAGGATAATGTATACGCAATCTTATCTCTATCTTATAAGGATCGAAAGATTGTTTTTGAATCCGACTAAAAATCTTGAATCTGACTCTAACTAACACGGCCACAATATGTAGCACCTCTACACTGGCTAGTTTTTCCACCATATCCATTCCAAAAAGTTATATGGCGAAGGCGAATCTAGCTTAAAAGCTACGGATTCACGTGAACTCAGTATCATCATCATCATCATACCCAGTGTATTCCCACCAGGTGGGGTCTGGGGGGGTAAAGTGTACGCAGTCCATACCACTACCTCACGTGAACTCAGTAATTTTACTTAAATCTTATATATGTATTAAGAAAACTATATGACTGTGAACTATAATATATTAACTTGAGATCGTTATAGGCAGCCATAAACTTCAAATCCTGAATACACCTCTGATTGCATGTGTCGATATGAGGGCGGTGATACGGTTTTTGGCGAGTTCGCGGCCGTGGCGCCGCCACCGTTCATGGATGAGAATTGTTGCATCTTCATATGGACTAGTTCAGCCTGTGCAATTGATAATTGTGTTTGGAGAAATTCAACTTGGTGTTGTAAAGATGAAATAGTTCCAACACAACCATATATTGGATCTTTCATTCTTGCATTTGCCTCATACACCATTGAACTCACTGCATCTCCTCGTTGATACTCTGGCAATTCCTATGAAAATATATCAAAATATGTCCACTTTATGTTAACTTCATGTTGCTTTCGACTCGAACTATATATATAATTGGATATAACACTTAAAATATTTATCATATTTTGTAGAAATATCAATATATGTGATGCATTTTCCTTTTGATTTTGCTTCAAAGAAAATAATACATTTCTATATTTACACATAAATGACAAGTAGGGCGGAGCCATAGTGATAGTTACCGAATGGCAGAATCTATCGTTCAAACCCTATATATATTTGTGTTAAAAAATATATTCATTCAACATGCAAAATTAATATATTGTTGAATGAATATATTTAGAACTCAATAAGCAAAAAAGAATTGTAATCTAGAACCCACATAAAACTAAAATCTTGATTCCACCATTGTTAATGAGATGATTTATAGCAACACAAATATATATATATATATATATATATATATATAGCTCATTTTAGACCATAAATATTAAAAATTATGTTTCGTTTTTAAACTCCAGCCAAATACCACCACATAAATTGAGGCAGATAACAACAACAACAACATACCCAGTGTATTACCACAAAGTAGTATCTGAAGAGGATAGAGTGTACGCAGTTCGTACCTCTATTCCAGATGATTGGGACAAATGATTCTTACAAATGCTTACCTGAAGCATCTTATTGACATTGCTAGCTCCAAAGACTTTATGAACACTTGCAAATTTAAGTGGTTCATCACCTGGAAAATAAGGTGAAAAAACACAATCTTGTGTACATCTTCTCCTTAACAACTTACAAGCTGCACATGGAGAAGTTGCACCTTGTTTTCTACCACCACTCTCCTTCATACTACAAAACTCTAAAAAGATTTTCGGACAAAATCACCAGATATATATATATATATGTTGGTAGGAAATAACAGGTATATAATAATGCTATGTGTGCATGTAAGCTAGTCTAAACGACACTATAACCTAAAAATGTTCGTTAAAAATTCTATCTATCACGTACACAAAAGTTTCAATTAAAGACAGCTCGATACACTAAACTCTCGCTATTTTAACTTGAAATTTAAAGAGAAAGAAGGAAAAATTGGTTAAAGGGGGTGAGGGAGATTAGGGGTTAAGTGTTATATAGGACTATAGGAGAAAATTGGGTACCAAAAAATCTTTTGTAGGACCTATTAAGGAGAAATTTTAGATATTGGTTAACAAAAACATCTATTTCAAGTAGATCTTTTGTCCCATTACTAAATTATTGATGGGATTTGATAAAGATTTTTTTAATTTTCTTTTTTCCAAATTATGACATAGAAAATTTTACCTTGTGCAATAACTAAGAGACTTTTGAAATTCGAAACGATATAGACTAGCACCTCCACCAACCATCAGTAGATTAAAGGTTCGAATCACGTGAAGGTTAAATTAGAATATACCAGTAATTGATATATTCGCTCGGAAATAACAAAATTTAAAAAGAAACACTTTCATGTGTAAGGTAACTAATCGATCCATGTAATATTAAAGTTAATAATCCACATCACACCACTTAGAGTACGGCCTTTTTTCCAAACACTTTACCGTGTGATACTTTTGTGCATCGGGCTGACCTTTAATTAGTCACGTCTTATTATTAGTAGCTTGTGAAATTGATCAAGTTAATGCTCATGAGGTAGAAAAACTTGAAAAAATCTGAATTAGTCAATGAATGAACAATATTAATCCAATGAATCATCTCATAATCTTGGAAAATAAAACCAAATTAAGGCTTGTCTATTCATCTATTTCCTTTGTTGCTTTCACGTACTAAATGAGAATTGTAGACGTTGAAAATACATATATGTTGATATTGACAAATTAAATTAATTTCAAGTGGCAGGTGTAGAATTTTCACAAGTGAATGGAACATTTACTATGTAGTATGTACATATATAACATACTTATAATGAATAATGTAAAATGTCATTTACAAAAATTTGTGTATGTAAATTAAATCTTATAAATATTATGGTATATGCTTAGAACGTTCATAGTCGTTGCTACTGCTCTCGTCTCTCTTGTTTTTTTAGGATTACTTCTTTATTACTATTGTATTTGTTTTACGCAATTGATTTTTTTATATGTGTTACTTAAGCGGAAGATCTACCGAAAACTAGTAGCAGAGCTACATTTACTTGAGGGGTGTTGACACCCCTTTATCAGAAAATTACTACATTTTGTAGCTAGGTTAAAAAAATATTTTATGTCTATATATTATATATTGACACCTCTGGGATTCTTTGTGAATTTATTTTTTTACATTTTGACATTCGTTAATGAAAATTCTGGCTCAGTCACTGTCTAAAACAACCTCTATCTCTTCAAAAGATAGAAGAAAGGCTATATATATATAAACACCACCGTCCACCGAACTCGCTTAGGATATTAGACTGGATATATTATTGTTGATGCTCAGAAAGTTCATTAAAATTCCTAGAAATTCAATTGGCTACTTTCTCTTTATGTCAAGTCATTGACACTGTTTAATTACAAGTTAGAAAAATATACTATTTTAGTGATTTACATCACTATATAATCAATCTACGAACGTGCAAACATTTTCACATGTAAGTACAAAATGTGACATATTGATATTTGACTTATTGTCCTTTTCTGTTAAGACACTTCCAAACGAATCTATAATTGATTTTCTTTCCAAAATAATTCAGTGCAGCATGTGGATTCAAAATTTAATTAAAAAAATGAATGGATTCATCGAGGGTTAAGTTCATAAATAACCCTAAAATCAATTGGTCTTGATATTATTTCCATAAAAAAAAAATCTTATAAAACCTTCATAAGGGGTGGTCTTGATTTTTTGTCCCTATTTAATAAAGACGTTTTAACTCCCGCTCATAAGGTAAATATTCATGGCATTTTAAGACAATAAACCTGCACAATTAACCATAAGTTCTTTCTTATAGACAAAAGTTAGAACTTAGATATGTTGCTCATAAGGCAGACATTCTAACTCCTGCCCATATGGCAGACGTTCATGACATTTCAAAACAATAAACATGTACAATTAACCATAAGTTTTGCTTATAAGCGCAAACGTTAGAACTTATTTGGCAGGGACGAAAGTACAAGACCACACACTTTAAGAGACAGAAATTCAAAATCGAATATTTATGAGGACAAAAATTCAAGACCAAACATTTTGAAGGACACTGGGCGTAATATCCTGATTCATCAATGTTTATTGGATTGCAGGTCGACAATCTGTGGCCCAATTGAAGTTTAGAATCTAAGCCCAATATAGAGTGAGCCCATATTTGCAAAGTGCTAGCAAATTGAGAAAACATTTCCTTTTTCTTTGTTTTTTACTTCTTAAAGTCCTCCTTTTGGAAGTGAACCCCATTGCACGTAGGTCCTCCTTTTACTATACTAAGGAGAACTTTTTGGTAGGGAGCGTTTTATCCTTTTAATGAGCCAATCTCGTGTTGATTTGAAGTCTATGACTTCTGAACCTGTCGCGAAGTTATAGCTCATTTTAGTTAATGTGTTCGAGATTAATATATTTATATATATTTAATGAATTTTCCAAACACAAGTTACTCGGTCTTAAGCAAAAAAATATTGGATCATCTTAACCCGTAGGTTGTAACTAATAATTTAGCTTCGCTTTGATGGTGCAAATTTGAATTAGTCAGATCAGTAGGCTTCGAATATCATATAGTTAGAAAAATGCTATGTTTTCTAATTTTATGTTCTTTATTTATCATTGTGTAGAGATTTTCTAAAAATCTGAAAATTGTGAGATGCCTTTGCTAAGAAGTTTTCTATGGTTGAGAAAGTACTAGCATCAAGTTCTCTCCATCTTTAAATGAGTAGTACCCATTTACTCAAAAGGTAAAATAGGTCCCCCACATTAAATATTTGGACCCCCTACCCCTAGTCCTACCCCCTCCCCCCTCCCCCCTCCCCCAAACAAACACACACAAGAAAATATGTTAAGATGGTCATTCTAGTTTTGTGGTAACTACAAAAAGCCTTGAAATAGTTAGAAACTAGGAGAGTTTTGTCCAATTCTAAAGGCGTCGTTTGGTACACGGGATGGGATAAGTAGAGATATTTCCTGGGTTGGGATATTCAATCATACTATTTTATCCCACCTTTCATATGGGATAGTAATTCCTGGTGGAATAAAATAGTCCCGATATTAACTAATGTCTCACACCAAACATAAGATAAAGTTAACCCCAAATTTATCACGAATTTTTTTTACTTATGCCACGTACCAAACGACCCCTTAAGGTTCAAAATTGTTGAGGGATGAGATCATCCATGACATGGTTCTCACTTCTAACTATTTTGGACCACCTTCCACTATGTTCTATATTGGATCCAAGAATGTTTTATTGCATACCATAACTCCAACTAATATGTGCATACAACTTAGAAAAATACCACTAATTATAACGTTATTTTACTTATTTCGTAAGTCAAAAGTGACACTACCCCTCTTTTTGGACCAAGGCCTACTTTGCGGGCTGATTCATACCGAAGACATTGTTAGGTGGGAAGTTTGGCTGAGGTAGCATATCGCACCCCTCTTGAAGACTTCTATTTAGAGCGTAATTGTACTATCGAAAGATAATGAATTTATTTCCCTCTTTTCGAAGTAATTATTGGGGCAACTTTTAAACATTCTTTTTTTTACTTAACTTCAAATATTACTTTTTCCAAATATCAACTAATTCATGTCCAAAGGCCTATTAAATTTCTTTATTTTCTTAATGAGATATCTAACTCGTTAGAACTAATGGATCAACCAGACTACACTGATTGGTAAAACTATAAACTTCTCACCTTCTTCAATATAAGCTGAATTAATTTGAAATTGGATATTTGGAATATATCACTTTCTTTGAAAAGAAAGGTGACACTGCAATTAATACTTTACATATTAGCATGCCCTAGGCAATTATGAACATTAGCTAACATGCAACAACCCCTTTGAATATTTTTCAAAACTTAAAATATCCCTTTCAACACATTAATGATGACAGTCCACTTATTCACAAAGAGTGCAGTATTACTCAACAGTACTAATGAACTATGTTTCTTCAACTCTTTAAAATGTCGACGGGAGCATATCGAATACTTCAAAAATATATTTCATATTTATTAGTCAAACACAAATACCTTTAAAAGTAATTTTTTCCAAAGGCACGTCTCAAAATAAGTAAATTTTAGAAGCTTGGCCAGTCACACTATAAGCTATTTTTTTTTATAACCGTGGTGTCCGTGCCAGTTTTTGCGCACCTAGACTAAATCCATAAGATACCTGCCACCCCCCACCATCAACAGATATCAGATAACTGTATCCACCAAGGCTAGGACAAATGGGAAAAATCACCCACTAGTATTTTTTTGTATCGGTTGGAATTTGAATTTGAGACCTCGGGTTCTCAACCTACTTCATTGACCACTAGACCACACCCTCGGGTGCCCGATCACACTATTAAGTTACAGACAAATATGAGAAAATATATCAATTAACAGAAGGTAAACTTGATCAATTCATAGTGGTCTACTAGGTTTAAAGATGTATGTGCTTCTTCCTTTTATCTAAAAGGAGTTATTGGACTACTGAATGGCAACACACATGTTTTCACATCATAACAAAAGGACCTAACTTCTTACTAAAATAGTCCACAAAAGCAACTGATAAATTCCTAACTTTCTATTACTTTCACAGAACACAACAGGTCAAGAAAAATGGACAATGGAAATTTTATGTACAGTTAGGTTGTTTAATGTAACATCAGATGAATCTGCATCTATCCTTTTTACACACCAAAAAATGGCAACCCATTCTCTTCCTTTTCAAGTGCCAAAAAGAATCCACCTATCTGCTTGCTACTTCCATTGTCAATCTTTTTTATCCCACTAGAATGTGCACAACATTGCCCTACCTTTATCATTTTGAAATGTAGTCTTCTATTTGTGCAAGCAAGTACACTTTGAACGCGTTTCCGATAGTTCCTGAAAGCAATTCAAGAAAATGTAGTCATTGTATGTATTAACAACAACAACATAACCCAGTAAAGTCCCACAAATGGGGTCTGGGGAGGGTAGAGTGTACGCAAACCTTACCTCTACCTTGTCAGGCAGAGAGGCTGTTTCCGAAAGACCCTCGGCTCAAAGAAAGCAAGTCATTGTATGTATTGAAGTTAGAAATTTGAATGGAAGGAGTCCTTTTATGTTACTCATTGTGATTCCTTTTGGTATATACCTTGACTTGTGTCTCTAGTTCTTTGATGTAGTCAGCTGCAAAGTCCAACATATCTGCCGTGTTTGTTTGCTGCAAAGAAATTGGAATAGGAAAACAAGAAAAAGAAAGAATAAGAGAAGCTAAATTTCAATTATATCATATTCTATGTTGCTTGGACTCTGCAAAAATGTTGCCGCACCCGTGTTGGATCCTCCAAAAATGCACTACTTTTGGAGGATCCGACGCACACCCGTCGGCCTTTTTGAAGAGTCCGAGCAACATTCAAACTGTAAATTAAGAATACCTTGTCCATATTGGGAACAAGCTCTTGCAGCTTTCTCATTCTTTCGCTTATTCGTGTTCTTCTTACCTAAGATTAGCAACAATTAAATCAGTACTTGTTTAACCTATCTTTCAAGGATAAAAAAAGAACAACTTGGTTTATTTCCAAATATTGCATGATTTGTGTTCTGAGAATGAATTCAAGAGAACTGGATTTTTTCTAGTGTGAGATATGTACCCTTTCGGCGATGCTACGAGGATGAGTGGCACAACCTCTCTTTGCTCTGACTTTACAAGGTACTGAATCTTGCAAGAGCTTCTCCATGGCGGATAACTCCGCTGAGGTTTGAGGTAGACTCAAATGAGACAGCAGAGTGGGAGGGCGAGCTCGACCTTCACTACTCTGATTACCAAAACCATGTATGCAGGAGATTAATCAGGCTTAAAGACAGCGTCAATAACAACAATTACTTCTACAACTACTCAATCCCAAACTGATTAGGTGGGCCATACGAATAATATTAAGACCAGTTTCATTTCAATACTTGTGGTAAAAGCACGACGAATAAGATTAAGAAAAGTACCTGATTTTCAGATGCATTTACGTTGGGGAATGGACCGGCTTCATCATCTTCTGGTACTTGTAGGAAATCATCAGTCAAAATTTGTGAATCATCCCAAGTAGGCATGGGGAAACCTGTCATGTAACTCTCGTCACTTTTATGGCCTTTACCAAAACTTTCATCGCCTCGTCGGCTCTCTTCTATGCTTTTAGCTCCAAGTTCAGAGATTGGAGCTAATAGCCCCGAAGAATGAGGTTGTCCAGACGTTTGACTGCTAAACCTGCTAGGATTGGAAAATGATGCTTCAGCTGCAGCATTACTACTACCAGTTCCATAACTCCCTATGCCTCTCAATGCACCATATTCTGTCAATTGCTGAAAATGTTTTAGTACCGAACTCAAACTCTAATGCCAGATCAAGAAAATGGAAATAACCACAAACTTCTATTAAGGTTCTTAACTTACTGTTGACCCCTCCCTCTCTCATTTGTCGAAAGAACTTTTAACATCTCAGAGAACCTACTTTTTCTTTCTTCCATTACCAAGGCATAATAGTTAAAAGAATATCTAAGCAAAACAATAGTCTATATTGTTCTTCTAGCTAATATCTATGAAGTACGCAAGGGAAAACTTGCATAGATATGATATCACTATAAATAGGATTTTCATCTGTACGAAACATTTGTTTTTTTCTTTGGAAACTCATCTGTACGAAACAGTTAACGAGTAGATAGTGGCAAAAATTGTTGACACGCCTCGTTTCTCTTCTAAAACTAGTTTAGCCATCTCCAATGACTATGACATGTATGCATATGTAAGTTTATTTTCTAGCAGCATAGCTTAATAAAATAGAATCTTGGCTCAGACCACGCAATGCAAGATTCAAAATAATCATTTAGACGAATAAATGAACCTAAAATGAATCGCCACATAAGTCTAAAAGACATCCCCTTCATCTACATTTAGCTCACGTCAAGATAATAAGAAAAATCAGTACCAAACGATGTTTAATCAAGACAATGCATACCATTTTCAATATTAACTTGTGCAAAGAATCCAGCAGGCGAACTGTTATAACGAGTAAGATTCAAGTTACTACTACCAACACCAAATCCACCATCCATTTTTGTCTGGTTCAGACGATTTGAATCTACTGAATTCAAATATTGGCAAAAGTTATCCATTCCTGAAGTAAAGTCTGTTGAATTTTGATTTTGTTGAGCTTGAGTTTGATAATTCATCTGTGAAGCCAACGAATAATCACTAGTCTGCTGAGTTATTTCTTGTTTCACAGGTGCAATAAACTGTGAATTCGTCTGCTGCTGCTGAGCTTCATGTTCTTGTTTCATAGGAGCTACAACATCAGATCTAACATTCATATTGCTCATGGGATTTTGCTGAATTTGCTGAGAATCACCAACAAGCCCATCCGGATTCGCATCTTGAGGACCAATATTAGCTACAAATCTATCAAAAACTTGCTTTATACCATTATTCGAAGCGCGAGGATTGAGCAACTGATCAAAATCATCTCTTGCATAACCACAATTCCCATCCCCACCAGCAACACCAGCTGGATTATTACTATTCAATAGGCTGGAAAAATAAGAACTTGGCGCGGATCGATATCGAGTTAAACCAGAAGTCATTTGTTGTTGCTGATGACCTCTATGATCCATAATTTTCTCGCTTCAAGTACCCAAAAGAACTCTCTTTTATTATGAAAACAACTATTACTACGCCTCAATCTCAAACAAGTTGAAGTGGTCTATCTGAATCCTCACTATCCGTGTCGCTCCATTTAAGAATTGTCCCTTCACATACCCAAAAGAATGCCTTTTTATTAGAACAAAATGACACTGTATGCAGCTCAGATCCACAGCCTAAAGTACAAAAAAAAAAGAGAGAACTTTTAAATAATGTGTATATATAACATAGTACCTAACAACTTCAAATCTTGAATCCACTTCTGTATACAACAAACACCAAAACCAGTCTCAATTCCATCCAAAGAATCAAAAACCCAAAATTGAAAAATGCTCTTTCACACCTTTTATCAAACAAATACTAAACTTTTCAAGAATTTCATGAACAAAAAACCCCCAAAAGCTCAAATTTTTAACATAGTAATAGTACAAAAAAACAACTATATGACCAAAACTTCAAGAAATAGGAAAAATCCCAAAAGCTCAAATCTTTAACATAGTAATAGTACCAAAAAAACAACTACAACAACAACAATATACCCAGTGAAATCCCACAAGTGGGGTCCGGGGAAGGTAGAGCGTACGCAGACCTTACCACTACCTCGAGGAGATAGAGAGTCTGTTTTCGAAAGACCCTCAACTCAAGTGCAGCAAATTCAGGTACAAAGAAGAAGTAAACAGTAAAGAAAATATAGCAACATACACACACAAAAAAAAACACTATGTAGGCAAAATTTAAAGAAAAGGAAAAGATCCTACTAAAATTCAAGAATCAAGAACATATATGCATATACAATAGTAATAAAATTATAGCTAACTGAAATTGAGCTAAAAGTAACTAAAACAAGAACCAATAAAGTTTGTGATAAAAGGAATAAGCCACTATATATATATATATATATATAAACAGATTCTTGAAACAAGAAAATACAAATAGCAAAAAAACAAAGTAACACTTAAAGCAATATGCTATGTTTTTTTCTTAATAAGCTACTAAGAAAATGGATATGGTGGTGACAGTAAGAGGAAGAAGAAAATATACCCTGTGGTGGTTTTGTGGGGGTGGGGTAGGTGGGGTGGGGGGGCTTAGGGGAGGTGGCAGTAAGGGGGAAAAGTGCAGAGCCAATGAGAAGTGCAGCAACAGAGAGATCTGGGGTGTTATTTTTGTTATATTCTATTTTTAGCACTATATATGATGGGTATTTATTACTCCTTCCGTTACTAAATACTTGTCGTACTTGCTAAAAATTAGATTCACAATACTTATCATTTTAGAAAAATAAAATATAATTGGATGTATGTTTTCATCTTTACTTTTAGTAATAAATATGAAAAGATGCTAATATAGTACAAAAAAAAAAGAGACAAGTAATTAGAAATAGAGAGAGTATATATATTTGTTTTTACTACATTTAATTGTAACCTTATGTAATTAATTTAGGGGTCTTTGTTGTCGTGGAATGAGTAGGATTCCTAACACTTAACTAGAGACTTAAGTTTATATACTGTGAATGAAAAAATATCCAACACAAAGTGTTTTCTTATTGATTGGACTTTATATAACGTAAATCTGAATCAAACGAGTTTTAATTGGTATTGAACACCAGGTGAGAAATGGACCCTTTTAATAAATGGTTGAGAACTTTTCAAGAAGCTTAACTAGAGATCTTTTATTTGAGTTCTGTGAACGAAAAATTATCTAATAGAAAGTGTTTTCTTCTTGAATGAACCTAATATGTTGTGAATCTGCGTCAAACAAAACTATAATGAGGTATCGAACACCATATGAGAAATAAAAAAAATGTTGGACTTTTTTCAATAATGGTTGAGAACTTGTATGAAAGTTTTCTTTTTTGCTTTTTTAACTTTCTATAAGCTTTAAATAGTCAAGCTAAATATAAAATATAAAAAATTCATACAACTAAAAAGATTGTGATAGACAACAACAATCATAACATACTCAATATAATCCCACATAATGACGTTTAGAGAGAATAGAGTATACGTAGACTAGGTAGAAAAATTATTTTCGATAGAAAGATTGTGATTGAAGAGAAAAAAAAAACTCTCTCCATTTCAAAAAGAATGACCTGTTTTGACTTGGCACGGAATTTAAGAAAATAAAGAAGACTTTTGAATCTTGTGGCTTAAATTAAAGTTAAGTCAAATATACCAAAATGTTCTTTAATCTTGTGATCTTAAGCATATCACGTGGAAAGTTGGAATTAAAGTATTGCTAAAAGAGGAAAGTGTTATTCTTTTTTAAACAGACTAAAAAGAAAAGTAGGTCATTCTTTTTAAAACGGAGGGAGTAATATTTGATTCTTCAAATAATGATTAGTAGTAATATAGAAAAAGGGGTAGGGAGAATAGTTAATTTATCATTTTTTATTAAAAAGAGAAATTGGAGAATAATTCATTATTTAAAAACTTTTGTATGTGCACAATTTTGGACCACATTTTAGTTGATCCCTAAGCCCTTAAAAAGGAAAAGAAAGAAAGAAATCCTTGTAATTCTGGGAAATTGTGTTTGATTGAATGGAGTTGAAAGAATTGACAAATTAAAAAATGTTAACAGAAAGGCTATTGAAAATTACAAATAAATTTTAGAGAAATTTATTTAGAAGGAAAATCAAAAGTATACCAAAAAAAGAAAAAAAAAAGGTTTTTTTTTGCAAGATCATGCTACATCCAGAATATTGTACTAGAACTAAGAAACAACTATAACAATAACATACTCAGTATATGAGATTTGGGGAAGATGTTATTTACATAGTTTTTCTCCTATCTTGTAAAGGTATAGGGAGGTTGTTTAAGCTCAGCCCAAATAAAGCATATTAAATATAAAGTGTGTAAAGCAAATACAGTAGTTAAAAAGTCATGCTGAAAATAATGAACGAGAGAACAATAACAACAACAAAAAACACAGCGGGCAAAGCAAAGGACACGACATGTAATACTAAAATCGAAGAATAAAATAGTAGGAAGGTAATACTAATTACAATATTGATAAAGATTAGACAAAGTTTGACTACTCTCTCTGTCCCATATTAGTTGATCACCTTATTAAAAATAGTTATCCCATATTAGTTATCCACCTTACTAAATTAAGAAAGCATTAATTAAAATTTACTCATATTACCCTAGCAATTAATTCTTTTTAAAAATGTTCACACTTGTTTTGTAAAGTTTCGAAGAATTTTTTTTTAAGGAGTGAATTAGTAAAATTACCTTTTTATTTATGATTTCTTAACATGCGCTTAAAAAAAAAAAAAAAAAGACCAACTAATAAGAGACAGACGGAGTATCTACTAACGTAACCTTCTATCGATTCTTATCCTTCAATCTTTATATCTTCTTAGTTATGATCATATCATCGATAAGACGTAACTTACGGTGGTCAGAATAATTAGCGTACCAAAAATATAAAGATGCTTTTTATTTTTTTAAAAAGTGATTAACTTTATAATTAAAAAAGTGATCTGTCTAGGCCACCAAGTACACAGGCGTATACTATGTGATTGGCTTAAATAAAATATTAGTATTTACTTAATATTTAATCAATCTGTGCTGAATAAATTATTTACAAGGTAGATTTGGTAATCTATTAAAGTAATATAGTATGATAATGATAACTATAATATGAATTAACCCCCTTTAATATCGGAGATTAGAGTTGGAAGTAAGCTAATCTTTTTAAAAATTAATATATGGTTTTGTCTTTATTTGGCATGTTAATTAACAATAGTTAAATTTACCAGGTGCATAAAATAAAATTATTAGTATGTGACTTGAATAGTTTATTGGATTATTGTTTGGATCCAAAGGTTATTAGTTGGCTGATGAGTTGATAAGTTATCGGCAGAGATAGATTCAGAATTTGAAATTTATAAATTTCTAAAATGATCTAGAATTAATATACGAAGTTTTTGCACCTAAAGATGTGGCATAGTGGTTGATGACGTGCATTGAGCACCATGAGATTTCAGATTCAATTTTCGACCCAGACAAAATACTAGGTGATTTCTTTTCATCTGTTCCAGCCTTGGTGGACAAAGTTACCTGATACCTGTTATTGGTGGAAGATGGTAGGCATCCCGTGAAATTAGTCGAGACCAGTGGCAGATAGAATTTTTACTAAGGGGGTTCGAACTATAAAAGGTAAACACATGAAGAGACCAAATGGGGTTCCTCCTCTATAATATATACGTAAAAAATAATTTTAATCATGTATAAAATAGTATAGCTTTCCCACTGAGCCCCCCCCCCCCCCCCCGGGCCTTTGCTAGCTTCGTCTCTGGTCGAGACCGATGCATACAAGCTGATACGGACACCACTGTTATGAAAAATATATATACACACAGTATTTGTTCTTTTTTTGGTCCAAATAATTTTTTGTTCAGCTAGCTACTCTTTATATAGTTGGTGTCCATCATAATAATACAACATTTACATCCTGCAGAAAGCTTGACTTTTGATTTTTTATTTTTCAAAAAAGAAGTAGAAGTTTGACTATTTTTTCCAACATCCTGGAGGATAGGAATTAAATGCCTAATAAATGTTTTACTAACTTACACGAATATTTAGATTGGAATTGGCCAATCAACTCAAATGACCAATAATAAAATCATTTTTAACCCAATATAATAATTAATATATGTCTGTTATCAATAGCGGATGCAAAATTTATATTAAGAAGGTTCACCGTCTACTATATTTATATAAGAAGAATCTGAAATATTATACGTAATGTGCTTTTTCAACGAGAGGGTTTGAATGAACTCCCTCCCGCCCCTTTAGCTCTGCATGAGAAGTATCACCTAGTGTTTCGTTTTTGTTTCCACCGAGATTTGAACTTGATATAAACCTCATGATTCTCATCCACTTCATTGACCATCACGCCACACCCTGAATGCATTAAATTTTGTATTTTTGCGGTCTATTTTTCTTGAACTAGAGGGGAATCTTCAAAAATATAAAAACAACAAAAATACAAAATTCAATATTTTGTTACCAAGAAGCAACCGCTACCAACCTACACTGATCATGAGTCATGATAATAATTATACATATGTAGGGTATATACGTTGAAATTAATTAATTAATTAATATGTTAGTCAAATTAATAGCTGTGATTTTTGTTTTGTTAGGAATTTCAATAAATTAATTGACGATTCGGTATTTTCTGAATTCTTATATAAAAAGTTTTTTCAATAAACATGTGAATTAGGAAGGATTGGTCCGTGAAATATGAAGACTTTAGCATACCTATTATTGCAGTTTGTTCAATAATTTTTGTTTAGATGGAAAAAAATAAATGTGTTTGATATGATAGAAAACTATTTTTTGAAAATATTTCATTTGAACAACTACGTGGAAAGTTTGTTATAAAAAGATGTTTCATGAATCATGAAATAAGAGTGAGATGGAAGTTAAAAATATATCATTGAACTGCCTAATTCCCAAAATTAAATGTAAGTGTTTCAAATTATTGTTCTTTTTCCTTATCAAAAGAAGAAGTGCTTCGAATTATGATGTGACGGTGACCGAGTTGATTGAGCAGGATCTCCTAAACGGAAGGTCTCGGATTTAAAATCCTCTACATATTTTCTCGGACACACTCATCGCACGTTTTAGGACTAACTCTGTTCGATATGTCTTGATTGCCTAACTAATGATACCGACTACCATAGTGTGTTTGAACCCTATCAATCCGAACGGATTCTATAAATATATGTATTAATTCATCTCTCTATTTTTTGTGCCAAAAACTGTTCATCAATGTGTAGAAAGACTATCGAGAGGTTTGATAGAACAGTAAAAGTTCATTCATCCTTAATTCGAGATTTTGGGATCGAACTCTATGAAGGAGTCTTCTTTAATTTGATAGAAAGCATTAAAACAGCCTAGAATAGTCTTTCTACGACTTGAATCCGTATTACTTAGATCATTAATTTATTAGTTGAGTCAATGAATTCTGAACTATCCTTTGATCAGTCCGTGCTTCACAATATACCTTTCCATTTCCCGCTTTATTTCACTCATTTCTTTCGATAGATGAAGTGCCCAGGCATTCTCGTCTTTCCATTTCTCTGGCTCTCATTTCGCGCTTGCGCTTTGCAACTCTTGTCTTAACAACATCAAAAAGGAATCGAACCTCTCTCATTTCTATAATATAACTCTAAAACATCAAAGTAAATTATGTTTTATAAATAGCTAGCATGATAAGACGTTAGTGGACCGACTAATTATAAAAATAAAAAATAAAAAAGTAAAGAATTAAATACTAATAGCAATGAGACATAAAAGTACGTTATGTGAGGTCCCTATCAATATAATTACAATCCAAAAATTAAACGACGTGTGATGGAACATCACAGATTTCTGTGTTGGAATTAAGAGTAATATTTTTGTGAACAAGATCTTTATATGGTTTATAAATATTTTTTGACGTTTCAAAAAAGATGAAAATAGTACTTTTGTTTTTAACAATAAAGTTAAGCTTTTAAAATAAAAAATAATCTTTTATAGAATAAATTACAAACCACAACATGTTTCACCTGAACCCAAAGGGAAAATAAATACAGCACAAATTTTCTTTCATGGATTTCAAAATTTTTAAATCAATTTTCAACCCCACCCCAAAAAAAAAAAAAAGTTTACTCCCTTTATTCAATTTGTTCATAGTGCTTAATTGTAAATTGAGTTTAAGAATGAGAAGAAGACGTTTGACAAATGAGATAAATACAAATTAAATATAAAAGAAACTCTTGTACCCAAGTAATAGCAAGTGATGTAAGGTTCAAATTTTAGCAAAGGTGATTTCTTATGATTAGTCTAAGTGGTCTTGGCGGATAGATTACTCGATATTTATGTTGGTGAGAGGTAGTAAGTATTCAATAGAATAATCAAGTCGAGCGCAAGCTGACTTCGACACCATCATTTTAAAAAAAATGTTGGTCTATTTGGATTACAGAAATGAAAAGAAGATTGCCATACAAATTAGGATAAATAGAGTAGCCTTTTAATTTTCTGGAAAAAAAATAATTAATCCCTTTTATTATGTTTGAAAATTGCTTTAGATTTCATTTCTTTCCAACAACAACATACCCAGTTAGATCCTACAGTGAGGTCTGCAGAGGATAAGTGCACGCAAATCTTACCACTACCTCCGGGAGGTAGAGAGGTTGTTTCCGAATGCCATTTCCTTCCAAAATATTAATAACATTTGTGATTCATTTCTTTATTCTTTCTGATTTTTGAAATAGTTATGGGACAAAGCATTGCTACTAGCCTAGTATATTGCATATATATATATATATATTGCTGGAGTCAAAATTCTAATGTAATGGCTAGCAATTAAAGAGACAAATCTCTTTCCTAAATTGTGGCCAAAATCAATAATGCAAAGATCTTTCTACTTTTGGAATTTATCCCCCACCAAATCTATTTGCTTTATACTTATAGCAACATATAAGAGACACTAGAATGGGCTTAAAAGGGCAGTCCGATGCACTTAAGCTCCCGCTATGCGCATGTCCGGGGAAGAGCCGAACCGTATGGGTTTATTATACGCAGTCTTACTTTGCATTACTGCAAAGACACTAGAATGGGCTACCCAATCTTAAAGCTCTACAAATTGGGCTTGTTCCATAAAACCAGTAAGGTAAGAATTTCACTAGATATCCTATTTGGACACCGCTATTTAACCTGTACCTACTTTTTAAACCTTTTTGCATGTCATATCAATATCAGAATTAGCACCAAAACATAGAAGCACAAATGACAGAAAGAAGAAAAGAAAAGAATATGTAGTTCAAGAAGGAAAAATACACTTGTAGAAAGTACAGAACCAGATTTGTGAGGAAAAAAGAGCTAAACTCTCAACTAGTGATACAAATTTTGAAATTACAGTTCACCAAAATAAAAAATGAAAGTTGCTGAGCATTTTGTTTTGATTATGATACATGAAATGAAAAGGGCAGCCGCGTGCACTAAGCATCCCGCATTCATGCACGGTGCGGCTAAAGGCCACACCCCTAAGGGGTGTGATGTAGGCAGCCTACCCTGACGATGCTTGCATCAGTGGCTGATTCCATGGCTCGAACCTATAACCTATAGGTCACGTGGAGACAACTTTACTGTTGCTCCAAGGCCCCCACTTCACTATGATACATGAAATACTTACTATTATTTGCATTGCCTGACAATAAATAGAATGAACATTTCATTTATTGATAACAGCTTAGCCAATATTGAAGAACCACACCTCGAAAATATTGAAGAATAAGTCGATTAAGCTGCGAATATATGCAGATAGAACCATATGAAATAATCTTCAGCAATCAGCAGGCTTCAAAGAACTCAGGTTAAAAAATGTAAGAATGACCTCAAATAGCTACTTACTATTTCCGACAACCTTCGAATTTGAACTGCAAATCCTAGACTATGTATACTTCCTCCTCGAACTGCTTTTTCCAATAATAAGAAAGATATACCTGCACAAACCCTTAGTCGAAAATTCTCTCCCCAGTTGATAGTACTAGAAATACAAAAGAACTGACTATGCAGAGCAGCCCCGGAATGGAGAACACTGATGTCCAGCTTTCGGGACTTGTAAGGTCCAACTGTGCGTCTTTAGCAGCTTCTAGTAGTCGACCAGTGAGATCAACACCAACAATGCCAGCTAGTGTACCAGCTGTATTTGAAACTCCCATGATGATTCCAGCATACCTTGGAGCAATATCCATGTGATTAACTGCAAAACCTGCTCTTCCTAACGCCAAGAAACCAAGAGCCACGGAGGAACAAAATAGAGCCCCGTCAGATGTTCTGAAGTAAGGAAGAGCCATCAGTGCAACAGAAGCTACGATGAAACCCACTGTGTTTAGAAGTTTTCTGGTTTTAGTTATAGACAAGATTTTCCTCGTGACAAAGTGATCGGCAATCACTCCACCAATATTTGAGAATATAAACATGTTAAGGTAAGGCATCATCTTGGAAGAGCCCATTTCTTGAAGGCTGATCTGGAGACCCAATTCAAAGTACGTAGGAAGCCAGTTCATGAGCACGTAAAGAGCATAATGAAAGGTGAAATTATTCACAATAATTGCCCAAACTGGTAAGCTCGTGACAATTCGTTTCCACGGGATTGTTGGGGTTCTGGAGGAATGTACTCCATTATCAAATTTCAATTTTGAACTCCCTTTGAGGGGCAGCAAGGATTCCCCAAAGCCCGACGCAGTTGCTTTTGGATGCTCAGAACGAGGTGGATCAACCGCGTAACAGTACCAAAGTATAGTCCACATTGCACCTAAAGCTGCTTCAGCAAAAAATACAGATTGAGGACCCCAATACTTCACCAGACTAGGAAGCATAAGCATTCCCATAGCTGCACCTAAGTACATTCCAGAAGTTGTAAAGGAAACAGATCTTGATCTTTCATGCGGCGGTACCCACTGTGCAAGGACAGTGTGCATGGACGGAAAAATGAAACCTTGGGCCACACCAACGAGCAAGCGGGCTACTACCAGGACAATTGTTCGGTTTGGGTCAAGTGGTACAAAAAAACATGTCGAAGACCATAAGAGAAAAGAAAGGAGGAGGACACGCCGTCCACCAATTTTCTGAGCTGCCCAACCACCAGGTACTTGTGAGCATGCATATCCATAGTAAAAGGTCGACAAAATCACACCTTTGCTACTCTGATTTACTCCTGCAGCATCAGCAGCAGCAGTATACGCAATGGAGAAGCCCACCCGCTCTATGTAGCATACAGATGTGCAGATGAAGGTCAAAAACACAATTAAATAGCGCTTTGGAAATCGACTGCTGCCCATTATTTGCTAGGTTGTATTTGCACGCCATACACTAGATGGCTTGAATTTCTGTTTAAGTAATCCACTAAACAGTGATTTTGTTTAGCAGGCCTGAAAATAATAGACAGAAAGAAAGAGTCAGATCAAAACATTCAGCTCATTTTAGTAAATTTAACAATAAAAAAATTAAACATTAATCATAAATCACACAAAAGCAACTCAAAGAGATTCCAAACACGGGAATACTGGTACTACTCAAACCTTGCAGTTCAACTCAACAATGTCACTTCAAGGAAATAAGTTTTACAGCAAATTTTAGACTTTCAAATCCAAGAATCTAAGAAGATATTGTTCAGATTTATGCTGCTCGGACTCTCAAAAATGATGCTGCCCCGTCAGATCCTCCAAAAATGCATTACTTTTGGAGGATCTGGCATGCACCTATCGACATTTTTGAAGAGTCGAGCAACATGTGTTCGGATATTACTAACAGTTGAGAGGGTTCTGAATGATGCTAACTATTTTAAGTTGCCTTTCCCTGGAAGCTTCTGCATTTTACAAATTTCCCCATATAACTAAGGGACAGAAGCAGATTTGATCACTTTATAGTAGGACGCCATAGAGAATTGGCTGTCACAAGAAGATAACTAGTACAAAAAAGTCACACTTGTTCATATGGTTCCACGCTTTCAGCACCAAGACAGTGCTGAAGAGTACTACTGTCAAAATATTACAATGAAGGTTAGTTTTGCAGTGAGTATATAAAATCTACCAACTTTCCTTCATCATACATCTCCATAAAATTAGACCATGTAGCCGAGTTACTTAAACATTTAAACTTCAAAATCCAGATAGAAGTAGCTTTGCCCTTCAAAACACTTCAAATTCTTTTCCCTCGAGATAGTCCAAATACACAGCTAGGGATGCTCCTCCATATAAGTTTCAGCTTCTTGGAAGAACATCTAGGACTATACTCGGTATGTTGTTGTTGTTGAGTTAAGGATCTCAAACACCATATTGCGTCACTAATATGGGACACTCTTAACAAGAATCTAACCCCCATTCCCATTTCCAGCATCATGTGAAAAGCAAGAACCAATTTTTTGCTGTCAAGTCTTCTCAATATCAATCAATTCAGCTATATAGTGATACAGCATCTCGTTCATTTCGCCAATGTGAGACACTCTAACATCGCTCGCGTGCCCTAGACTTGATATAGTAGCCCAACATTGTGAAACGCAACAACATGGACGGGTCTCTCCCTGGAACTTGCGTTTAACTCAACTCCTAAATTTAGCGCATAAGTTACGGATCTCAAACACCATATTCCTTCAACTAATGTAGGACACCCTTAACAAGAATCTAACCCCCCATTCCCATATCCAGTATCAAGTGAGAAGCAAGAACCAATTTTTTATTGTCAAGTATTCTCAATATAAATCAATTCAGCTATATAGTGAGACAACATCTCGTCCCTTTCGCCAATATGAGACAATCTAATATCCCTCGCATGCCCTAGACTTGATATAGTAGCCCAACATTGTGAAACACAACAACAAGAACAGTCTTGGCTCTCTTGCGTCTAACTCAACTCCAAAATTCAGCTTATGAATTAAAGATCTCACACACCATATTCCTTCAACTAATGTAAGACACTCTAACAAGAATCTAACCCCCCATTCCCATTTCCAACATCACGGAGAATCAAGAAACAAACTTTTTGTTGTCAAGTTTTATCAAATATCAATCAATTCAGCTATACGAATCCAGTTCTAAACAATTTGTGCTAAAGAAGTAAAAATTGTTTTATACAATAAAGTAACCGCTATGTGACCACAAGGTCATGAGTTCAAGCTTGTGGAAGCAGCCTCTTATAGAAATGCAAGGTAATACGGTGTACAATAGATCCTTGTGGTCTAGCCCTTCCCTGGACCCCACGCATAGCGGGCGCTTAGTGCACCGGGCTGCCTAAGTGAAACAATGATAAAGATCACATCTTTACTACCAACATCTCAATAGGTCAACCAAAGTCCCCCAACATCATCTTACAACCAAAGTCCCCCACGCATAGCGGGTGCTTAGTGCACCGGGCTGCCTAAGTGAAACAATGATAAAGATCACATCTTTACTACCAACATCTCAATAGATCAACCAAAGTCCCCCAACATCATCTTACAACCACCTTAAATCTATGAAGAAGGAACCCCATTTAATGAAATTAAACAGAAATTCACAATACCCACAAGCTTAAAACACACACAAAAAAATGACTTACCACAATTCAGAAGAAACTACAAGGAACTACAAGAGTAATACTACGACTAATAGGATAAGCGAGACAATGCTTAACCATCTAACTAACCTTCTATCCTAATCTGTGCCCTCCATAACCTCGTATCTAAGATCATGTCCTCGGTAAGCTGATAAGTTTTTTGTTGTCAAGACTTATCAAAATCAATCAATTCAGCTATATAAAAATGTTACAAACAATAAAAACAAGAACAAAAAGTGAAACAATGATAAAGATTGCATCTTTACTACCAACATTTCAATAGGTCAACCAAACTCCCCCAAACCTCATCTTACAACCACCTTAAAATCTATGAAAAAGGAACCCCATTTTACAACAACCTTAAAAATCTATGAAAAGGGAACCTCATTTTACAATAACCTTAAAATCTATGAAAAAGGAACCCCATTTTACAACAACCCTAAAAATCTATGAAAAGGGAACCTCATTTTACAATAACCTTAAAATCTATGAAAAAGGAACCCCATTTTACAACAACCCTAAAAATCTATGAAAAGGGAACCCCATTTTACAACAACCTTAAAAATCTATGAAAAAGGAACCTCATTTTACAACAACCTTAAAAATCTATGAAAAAGGAACCCCATTTTACAACAACCTTAAAAATCTATGTAAAAGGAACCCCATTTAGCAACAACCTTAAAAATCTATGAAAAAGGAACCTCATTTTACAACAACCTTAAAAATCTATGTAAAAGGAACCCCATTTTACAACAACCTTAAAATCTATGAAAAAAGGAACCCTATTTAATCAAATTTAACAGTAATTCACAAAAGGGAAAACCCCACAAGCTTAAAACACAAAAAAAATTACTTACCACAATTCAGAAGAATCTTGATACAGGGTATTTTTCAAGAATATGAAAACTTCACTGAAGATCAATAAATCACACTCACTTTATTGTTAAATCCAGTAGCATTTTCAAGAGGTGGTGGTGGCGTGGGGTTGGGGGTGGGGGTATTATAGGGAGAAGTAGATGAGGACTGTACTGGGGTAGGTGTAGGGGGTGTATAGGTAGGGGGTAGGGGGTTGGGGGTGGGTGCGAAGGGGGCTAAGCGTTGACAAAATGCTTGTGGTGGGAGGTTTAGGAGTTTAGGATTTTTTTATTTATTTTTTTGAATAATTTTTATTATTATATAGGGTGAATAAAAGTGTAGTCTTAGGGAGGAATTCTAGAATTTCGTCTATTTTCTGGGTTTGGAAAAGTGAAAATTTTCAAGAACGAGAATCATATGATATGTTCGTTGGGAATTTCTTATGATAATTATATAGGGTACGTAAAAGTATTTGCCTTGGGAAGAATTCTAAAATTGTTGGGAATCTCTTATGATGATTATCTATGCTTGAAACATATTTTGATGCTTGAAAGTTGGATAGGATGATCCTTATTATGAGAGAACGGAAAGAGAAATGACGGAGGTTTATGAGTTTAGGATTATTATTTTTTTAATTACTGTCAAATAGGATTAATAAAAGTATTTGTTTCGGGGAGGAATCTTAGAACTAAGTATATTTTCTAGGTTTGGAAAAGTGTGGATTTTCAAGAACGAGAATTATATGACATGTTTGCTGGTAATCTCTTTTGATGATTATATATGCTTGAAATGTATCTTTATGCCTGGAAGTTGGATAGAATAACCCTTATTATGAGCGAACGGAAAGAGAAAATTGGGGAGGGGATCTTTGTATTGCGCAATAATATATAAATGACATGAAATGAGCCTTTATAATAAAAGGGAAAGGATTTTTTTAGAAAAATTATACAAAATGTCACGTGAGATAAATTTCTTACACAAAAAATATCTCAGCTTTCATTTCTTATCAAAAATAGCCTTTCGGCTAAGTTTGTTACCAAAACTGGCCAGTCGGCCGAAATAATTACAACAAATATGGCCAGTCGGCCTTGGCTTACTAAATATTTTGTTTTTTCTTGTTTTGGTGTTTTTTGCCATACTTGAAAAAAAAAAACTTTCAAACTTTTTTCGATGCAACTTTTTTTTTAAAAAAAGATATTGCTATTTTTTTACTATGTTTTTCCTCTTTTTTTTTAAAAAAATGTTGTTGTTCTTTTTTAAAAATCTTTTTTGTTCTTCTAATTATTTCATTTCTTTTATGGAAAATAAAGAGGAACAATTATGTTATTTTATTATTTTTTATTTATACTTTTATTTATTAAGGCGGGAACGCATGATAGTCAAATAAATATCGATATTGATACAATACATATACATTATATAATTATTTATATAATATCGATACACGATTATACACCGATTATACAATATCGATACATTACATACCTTAAGGGAAAAGGCTCAAATATGCCATCGAACTATTGGAAATGACTCATTTATGCCATCCGTTAAAAGTTTGGCTCATTTATGCCATCGCCGTTACAAAAAAAGCTCATTCATGCCATTTTTTTTAACGGTGGTTTTTTTAAAAAGGGAAAAGGCTCAAATATGCCATCGAACTATTGGAAATGGCTCATTTATGTCATCCGTTAAAAGTTTGGCTCATTTATGCCATCACCGTTACAAAAAAGGCTCATTCATGCTATTTTTTTTAACAGTCCGGTTTGATGGTTTTTTGCAAAACCATTTTGTACACGTGACCAACAATAATTCGTCCACGTCATTAATTAAAGGAAAAAAGACTCAAATATGCCATCGAACTTTGAAAAAAGGCTCATCTATGTCATCCGTTAAAAATTTGGCTCATTTATGCTATCGCCGTTACAAAAAATTCATCGATTATAGAATTTTTTTGATTTTTACTTCATGTATAATTTTTTAAGGAAAGGCTCATCTAGCTACTCTTTTTTTTCTTTTGTTGATACCTATGAAGGGTAGTGGGATGATTTATCTTCTCATTTTTTGAAAAAAAAAAAAAAAAAGGAAAGTATGTGAGTCCAAAGTTGGTGAGAAATCAAAGTAGATGGAAATGTAATGGTAAAAGATATTATTCAATAAAGAAAAAGAGTGAAAGAGACAAGGATATATGGACGAACCTGTGATGTTGACTTTAGAAGCATTGATGCCACAAAATAAAATAAAAAAACAAAAAAGATTTTTTTAGTAAAAAAAAAAAAACGCAGCAAAAAACAACAACAAAAAAAAAGTTTATTTTAAAGATTATCACTGAAAAGAAAGGAAGAAAATGGCCTAATGACAATTTTAAATAATAATGGTCATTTTAAGCAATAAATAAAACCTTGACTATTTTTTTTTTATAAACTATTTACTTTTTTGTATATAAATGAAATTTTCCCTTTTAAAAAATGTCCTAAAATATATGAAATTCACCGTAATTATTCTCCGTTAATAGTTTGACCAAATTATGCTCCTTTCGTTACTTTATTGGGCCGAAAATACTCTTTACTTCACACATTTACAATTTGTGATTATTTAGTTCATGTGACACACACATTTTGCTATTGGAACAATACCATGTAGTAATTCCTTTCAATTAAACATTATCGAGACTACATTTTTTTGATTGGAAAACTTTTTCAAAAAAAGAGTATATGCATATACTTTAATGTCCTTAAATACATTACTCAAAAGTATATGCATATTTGAAAATACTATTAACATCCCTTAATTTGAAGGATTTTGAGGTTTATGCAATTGTAAATATCTTTAATGTCATCATTGGCCTTTCAGATTTTCATATTGCTAAACATGACACACTAGAAACTAATAGTAATACAAAGTAAATTACATGAAATCAATGAGCTATGACTAAACTACGTTTCAATTCCAAACAAACAAGTTTGATTCTGCTCCTCAATTTTCATTCAAGTACTCGATAGTCTTTTGTAAGGATAAATGAAGGATTCTTTAATACTCGAGATTCGTCAAATCTCATATCTCTAAATCAAGACACGTAAACACTAGATAAACAACTTTCATGATTGTAGACAGCTAATTAACCTCCCTGGCTACCACATTATGATTGAATGTTGAAATACACAGTATAAGATTCATCTCTAAAGCTAAGAAATGGTGACAAAATGAAGTTTCTCTTTGCCCCTTTCGCCACGAAACTGATAGGATGATACTCACTAATACCATTTCCCAATTTGAAGCTTGCTGCCTGTTTGAATCCAGCATCCGAGGCCTTCGTGTTGCAGCTAAGTTTGACAGTTGAACTCGATTTATAGTCCACACCGCTATAGATGAAACAACCTTTCTGTGCTTCAGACTCGAGAGAAACAGTATTGTCTTTCCAGTCTAATCCAGTTGTCACACGGAACAAAGAACCACCCTCGTCTGAGGAGGCTGCGATTCCAAGACTTTGTTCTTGTCCTTGATGAGATATGAACATTTCGGGTAGATCAAAGAGCTCTAACATGACTTGTTTTCCAATGAGATCTTTTTGTTGTGAAGGTTTGACAGATGATTTGTCGAGTGATATGAGTCTGAACGTTGCACTAACAGCAGCATCTGTTCCGGCTTCAGGGTACTTCTCCATTTGAATTGACTGATTAGAGTTTGTCAGAACGAATGCTGTGTTACCAGATTCTTGCATCAGAGATATTAAAGCGGAATTATACTCAGCTGGAACAGGAGTTATTATGTCCGAAAGAGCAGTGGTAGATTTTGTTTCGATATCCCAATCACCACTAGAATGACCAGCAAGAAGGTATGGACCATAAAGAATTGCCTGAACGGATGCATACTCAGGCCGATCATCTGAAACATCACACGAGAATTTCTTAGTCGCAACACAATCATTGAGATCCCTTCTCCACACGAAAAACTGATAAGAGTACTAGAAACACACAAAAGGAGTACCTTGTATGGCCTCGGTTCTAAGAATCATGGGTAGCTCGAGAGTGATTTTGTCACGTTGGCCCCAAGTTTTGGTGATAGGAAATTACCTTCATCAACGAGTAGAAACGGAATACTTCAAAACTTTTCCTTACAGAATATAATTGTTCAAAAGACGGTACTCATGGTAACAGCATGATATATACACGCAAAAAAGATTGTCCTACATGCTATTTGATCAGTAAGATGAAAATGAAATTTGGCAACAATTTGAAGATATAACATGACAGAATGAACGCGTACCCCAGTTGAAGATATTGTAACTGTCACTCGGAGGCGATTATCCCACGAAACAACAGGCTCGATTTTCTGACTCACCGAGACCTGCTCAGATTTCCAATCAAGAGAGCTAGGTATATACTGGATAATGTAGAGGCCCGGAGAATTCCCTCTCTCTTTCGAAATATATAGAATCTCCCAACTTGGAGAATGATTCAATTCCTTTAAAGGACACAAAAAGGAAAACAAAAGTTAAAATCATTACAGATTTTCATGGGTTACGAGTATTTAATGTAAACTCGGAAGGACAGATATATCACCTGTCCCGTAGCAGCACCAAAAGGAATCGAACTGTGTTCCCCATTTGTGGTAGCTCTGAGCCTTGGAACTGCCACCACCAAGAGGTAGCATATATATCATAACTCCAGGATCTCTTCCCCTTTGGATGCTGAGTACACCATTTGTTAACGCGCGTTCATAGTAATCAGCATATGCCATTTCTTTCGTCCATCTGAATAGGTGTCGGGAAACCTACAAAGATATCAAAAAAACACTTGCACCACATGGTTCTTCACCTATAAACAAATATAAGCTGCAATAGTACTTTAACTCCTTTCCTCTTTTTGATAAGTGCGGTGTCCGGGCCAGCTGTCTAGCACCTTGACTAATTCCACGGGATACCTGCCACCTCCCACCAACAACAGGTACCAGGTAATTTTATCCACCAATGCTAGGACAGATAGGAAGAAATCACCTAGTGTTTTTTGTCTCCTATTCTCTCTTTCTCGTTTCACAGAGAAAGGAAGCTATGAAAGTTTTCATTTCTAAAGAGACATTACCCTCCACGAATTGATTAAACTCATATCCTCTCTATCCCTAGATAGAGCAAAAGAGAAAAACGAAGGCACAAAATCTTGTAACATACCTTCAACATGTTATAGGTCGTACAGGATTCCTCATTCTCGGTCTGTAGTGTGCTTGCCAACCGCTTTGGGTCAGACCTGCTCAGGATTAAATGTCAAAGAGGAGCTAATTTTGTGCATATAAGAAGTATTCTTAATCAATACGAAACAATACTGATGCATCAATTAAGTTAAATATCTTGGATTGGTACTTACCAAAACTCATCAACTGATGTCCCACCAGTTGCATAGCTGTGGGAAGAATTGACGATATCCATAAAGTACGTCCCAATTTCCTGTCAGACAAGTTCAGTAACTTAAAAAGATCAAAATTCTTGTCAAACAACTTGAAAAGCAAATCAATTTACCTTATATAGGGGATCCCCAGTAACTTCATAACGCATTTGACTTCCAACAACAATTGGGATGTGTGTATTGGCATGAAAACCTGATATATCGTCAGCCTGTTGTAATAAAAGATATTAAGAAATGGGACAGAAAAGGATCGTCTCCTCAAGACGGAACCATTAGTTACGCTTTCTTAGATACGTTGATTATAACGCAGCCAGTTGAGTATAACAGAAATGGTGATTAGGATAACTACAAGAAACAACATTTTAGTGTGAGCCAACGGATTAGAATAAATGTGATTTACACCTTTAAAGCTAAGAGTCCTAGAAAACACGGTTTGTCAAAGAGATGAGCCAGCGATAAATGCTTTGAATCGCCCTGCAAAACCAATAAAAGGAAGTGTGAAATTATATATATATATATATATATAAGATTCTCTTCTGCAAAGAAAGCTGGACATTAAAGATTCTCATGTGTTCACTTGTAACATCAACATCAACCGGAATAGTAATTGTACAACAGAAACTAGAAAGATAGGAAATTGTAAGGCAGTTCATTGGCATAATATACATACCGTTACACTGTATAACCTATAAAGAACGTCATTCATCCCACCGGTTTCTTCATTTAATGATTGCCAGTGTCTTTCAATGGTATACTTAGTTATCACATTCTGCACTCGATTGTAGAAGTATTTGGCCATCCATGTAGTCATCTTTAAAGCTTGATCATTGCCTGCTACCATATACTGGTCCAACAGACCTGCCATTATCTATCAAATCCAACGAAATAAGCCACTTATTCAAGAACAAAACCAGATGTAGAAACAACAATTTTTAACAAGTTAGTTTAGCTCACCTTGTGAATTGTGTAGTATGGTGCCCATACTGGTTGTACAGCTTCAAATCGGTCGAAAAGCTCGGATGGAAAAGCAGATAGATATCCCGAGCCCATTTTCTCCCGACAGGCAGAAAGTGCAGAAACAACTACAGACATTTTCTGTTTGAGGCTGTCGTTATGTGTGCTAGCCCACATCCGTGCTGAGGCACTAAGGTAATAACCTTTACAAGTTATGACTAACGTTAGTGAATAAGTAAATCATACAGGAATATGAGCACGTATAAACTGAATGAAGTACAAATACTTAAACTTATCTTAAATGGTCGGAAACTAAACATACTGAGAAGCAACAAGTACAGAAAAACCAACTAAACATGCTACAGTATTCTGGTCACTGGTCAAGTACTAAACATTGTCACATTGATACAACAAGAAGTCAACAACTATGCTTCAGTCCCGAACAGGTGGGGCTCGACTATATGAATTCCCACTTCTTCGTTTAAGCTCATTTCAATGATAAGTACAAAACATTGATAATGTTTTCATAATTATTTTTCTAATCAGAAATTTTTAAAGGATTCTAGCAAGCCATTCTATAGAATCATATTTTCAGGACATTAACAGAAACTAGTGGCAATACATTGGCACGAAAAGAGTATAACGGAAGAATGCAGAGGAAGCAATAGAACAAATCTTTGGTAAATATTGATTTAAGCCATATTTCAATATGTTTTTCAAATTCAAGTTGCTCAATAAAAGTGTAATTTTTTCATGCAACACAAAAGTCATACATGGCAATTACTTCTACAAGAACGACAAGTAATGAGCACAAGCATATCACCAGTGACCATACTAGAAATTAACCCTGACGAGAACTACTCAAAAAATGCAGAAAGATGTAAAAGAACAGGACTAACCGACAAAATGACCGCGAAGCTCAACATCCGGAGCCTCCCAACCTCCATATGGATTACCAGGAGTCTTCAAACCTGCAGTTTTCCGAAAGCTCCACACCAATCTATCAACATCCAACATCAACAAGTACTCCAAATTAGTCTGCTGAGCTGTTCCGTGCATTGAATTTGGTTCTATTCTCACATCATGAAGTGAAACCTCATTCAATATACCATCAATCCCTTTAACACCGCCAGAATTCTTACTCTTTCTATACATCATCATCCAATCAAATTCTTTTTCCTCCTCCAACATTTTCCTTGGACGTAAGATACTCCAGGCCGAATCATCGGTAGGAGTCAAATGGTAATGAGAAAACATCTCTTCTTTCCAAGATTCATTCTTTGAAGATAACAACTCATATCTTAAACTATGTGATGATAATTCAGTAGGAATGTTGGTACACTCCTTACTCAAAACAACCCCACATAACATAGAAAAAAACACCAACCCCCACACTTTCAAGAACTCTAAAAACTTCATATCATACCTAAGACATAAAAGATGAGATATTTATGGGTAAATAAACTATACAGATATATATATAGGGGTGGCAAATGAGCAATTGGATGGGATTTGGAAGGATTGAAAATAGATTAGATTGTAATACACTCATATAAATATGGATAAAAATTAATTTAGTTACTAAATATGAATAAAAATGGATTTGGTCAAATATGGATTGGACTGGAATCCACCCATAAGTGATGTAACATGAGCACGAAAAAAAAGGAGAAAAATAATGGCAAAAGAAAGAAAAGGGACAAAACAGTAAATAAAAAATAACCCGAAAGAAAAGAAGTGCAAAACTGATAAGAGAATATTAATTCCAAGTAAATGACTCAACATAACACATATCAACTACACTTCAATTCCAAGCCAGTTTGAATTTGCTCTGCGGTTTTCATTCAAATACTCGATAATCTTTTGTTAGGATAAATTAAGGATTATCTAATACTCGAGGTCAAATCTCATATCTCCAAATCAAGACAATAGACAAGTAAACACTAGACAAACAAATTTTCATAATTTTATTGTCATCTGGAAGAATACTAATTAACCTCCCTGGCTACCATTCTAGGATTGAATGTTGAAATACACGGTATAAGATTCATCTCTAAAGCTAAGCAATGGTGACAAAATGAAATTTCTCTTTGCCCCTTTCGCCACGAAACTGATAGGATGATACTCACTAATACCATTTCCCAATTTGAAGCTTGCTGCCTGTTTGAATCCAGCATCCGAGGCCTTCGTATTGCAGCTAAGTTTGACAGTTGAACTAGATTGGTAGTCCACACCGGTATAGATGAAACAACCTTTCTGTGATTCAGACTCGAGAGAAACTGTATCATCTTTCCCGTCCAATCCAGCCGTCAAACGGAATAAGGAACCACCCTCTTCTGAGGAGGCTGCGATTCCAAGACTTTGTTCTTGTCCTTGATGAGATATGAACATTCCAGGTAGATCAAAGAGCTCTAACATGACTTGTTTTCCAATGAGACCTTTATGCTGTGAAGGTTTGACAGATGATTTGTCGACTGAAATGAGTCTGAACGTTGCACTAACAGCAGCACCTGTTCCGGCTTCAGGGTACTTCTCCATTTGAATTGACTGATTAGAGTTTGTCAGAACGAATGTTGTGTTACCAGATTCTTGCATCAGAGATATTAAATCGGAATTATACTCAGCTGGAACGGGAGTTATTATGTCAGAAAGAGCAGTGGTTGATTTTGTTTCGATATCCCAATCATCACTAGAATGACCAGCAAGAAGGTATGGACCATAAAGAATAGCCTGAATGGATGCATACTCAGGCCGGTCATCTGAAACATCACACGAGAATTTCTTAGTCATAACACAATCATGAGATCCCTTCTCCACACGAAAAACTGATAAAGAGTACTAGAAACACACAAAAGAAGTACCTTGTATGGCTTCGGTTCTAAGAATCATGGGTAGCTCGAGAATGATTTTGTCGCCTTGGCCCCAAGTTTTGGTGATAGTCAGGAAATTACCTGCATCAACGAGTAGAAACGAAACAGCTTAAAACTTTTTCTTAAATGTTATCGATATATAAAAACCGTAACTCGGGAGAGAAAATGATTTGTTAATAATACAAAGGCATCAGATGAAAGAAAATATCACACCTGGTGTTGGTAGTGACAAATCCTTTCCGTTTAAGGTTGCCTTTGCGCCACTTGAATGTGTCCAGCTCGGTATTCTCAAGTTCAACATAGACGATGCACCACTTGAATGCTGAAAGAAACATACAGAATAGAATTTACTGATTGTTCAAAAGACGACACTCAAGGTAAAAGCATGATAGATACACACACAGAAAAAAAAGATATAACATGATAGAATGAACGCATACCTCATTTGAAGATATTGTAATTGTCACTCGGAGACGATTATCCCACGAAACAACAGGCTCGATTTTCTGACTCACCAAGACCTGCCCAGATTTCCAATCAAGAGAGCTAGGTATATACTGGATAATGTAAAGGCCTGGAGAATTCCCTTTCTCTTCGAAATATATAGAATCTCCCAACTTGGAGAATGATTCAATTCCTTTAATGAACACAAAGGGAAACCAACAATTCAAATCATTACAGGAGTTCATAGCGAATCTTTAAGATAAACTCGGAAGGTCAATAATCACCTGTTCCGTAGCAGCACCAAAAGGACTTGAACTGTGTTCCCCATTTGTGGTAGCTCTGAGCCTTGGAACCACCCCGTTTAAGAGGAAGCATATATATCATAACTCCAGGATCTCTTCCCCTTTGGATACTGAGTACGCCATTTGTTAATGCGCGTTCATAGTAATCAGCATATGCCATTTCTTTCGTCCATCTGAACAGGTGTCGGGAAACCTACAAAGATATCAAAAAAACACTTATGAGCAAGGTTCCTTTGTCTATGAACAAATAAACTGCAATAGAATTTTTGAAGCAACTGAGGAAATCTTGGATTCAACGTCAATCTTCAAACGACATTAAGTTACTCCATTCTCTCTTTCTCATTTCTTGACGAAAGAAAGCAATAAAATTTTCATTTCTAACGAGACATTACCCTCCATGAATCGATTAGACTTGTATCTTCTCTTTCCCCAGATAGAACAAAAGAGAAAAACAAAGGCGCAAAATCTTGTAACACACCTTCAGCATATTATAGGTCGTACAGGACTCCTCATTCTCGGTTTGTAGTGTGCTTGCCAACCGCTTTGGATCAGACCTGCTCAGGATTAAATGTCAAACAGGAGCTAATTTTGTGCATAAAAGAAGTAATCTTAATCAAACACAAAACAAAACTGATGCGTTGATTAAGTTAAACTTCTAGGGTTGGCTCTTACCAAAACTCGCCGACTGATGTCCCACCAGTTGCATAGCTGTGGGAAGAATTGACGATATCCATAAAGAACGTCCCAATTTCCTGTCAAACACAAGTTCAATAACTTTAAAAGATGGAATTTCCTGTCAAACGACTTGAAAAGCAAATCAATTCACCTTGTATAGGGGATCCCCAGTAATTTCATAACGCATTTGAGTTCCAACAACAATTGGGATGTGTGTATTGGTATGAAAACCTGATATATCGTCAGCCTGTTGTAATAAAAGATATTAAGAAATGAGAAAGAAAAGGGTCGTCTCCTCTAGACGAAACAATTAAGTACTCTTTCTTAGATAGGTTGATTATAACACGGTCAGTTGAGTATGACAGAAATGGTAATTAGGATAACTACAAGAAACAACAGTTTAATGTGAACCAATGAATTAGAATTCACGGAGAAATGTGATTTACACCTTTAAAGCTAAGGGTCCTAGAAAACACGGTTTGTCAAAAAGATGAGCCAGCAATAAATGCTTTGAATCGCCCTGCAAAACCGATAAAAGAAAGTGTTAAATTCACATACATTTGTATCTAATTCAAATCCAATTGAGACTTCAGTTCTCTTGTGCTCATTACGACATCAACAGCAACTGAAATAGAAATTATGCGGCAGAAACTAGAAAGATAGGAAATTGTAAGGAAGTTCATTTGAAACAATATACGTACCGTTACAGTGTATAACCTATAAAGAACATCATTCATGCCACCAGTTTCTTCATTTAATGATCGCCAGTGTCTTTCAATGGTATACTTTGTTATCACATTTTGCACTCGATTGTAGAAGTATTCGGCCATCCATGTAGTCATTTTTAAAGCTTGATCATTACCAGCTACCATATACTGGTCCAAGAGACCTGCCATTATCTGTCAAATCCAACAAAATAAGCCACTTATTCAAGAACAAAAACAGATGTAGAAACAAGAAATTTTAACAGGTTAGTTTAGTTTACCTTGTGGATTGTGTAGTATGGAGCCCATACTGGTTTTATAGCTTCAAAGCGGTCGAAAAACTCGGACGGAAAAGCAGATAGATATCCTGAGCCCATTTTCTCCTGACAGGCAGAAAGTGCAGAAACAACAGCAGACATTTTCTGTTTGAGGCTGTCGTTATGTGTGCTAGCCCACATCTGTGCTGAGGCACTAAGGTAATGACCTTTACAAGTTATGACTAATGTTAGTGAATAAGTAAATCATACAGGAATATGAGCACGTATTAATTGAATGAAGTACAAATGCTTAAACTTATCTTAAATGGTCGGGAAGTAAACATACTGAGAAGTAACAAGTACAGGGAAACCAACTAAACATGCTATTGTATTCTGGTCATTAGTTCAGCACTAGATATTTTGTTTTGCTAAATTGAAGCTTTGAAAGTATGATTCTTTAACATGTTAAAAAGATTCTAGTAATTCATTCTACAAAATCACAGACACTAACAAAAAGAGTGAAGTGTTAAAAACACACCTAAAGTATCCCCATTTTTGAGTTTAATACCTAAACTATCAGGTGTGTGAGTTTTCTACCTGAACTATCACTAACTATTTATCAAAACACGCCTCCACTATCAATTGTTCACTTTTCCTACCTGAAATATCACCATCGTTCAGCTAGGAAAAGTGAACAATTGATAGTTGAGGTGTGTTTTGATAAATAGTTAGTGATAGTTTAGTTAGAAAACTCACACACGTGGTAGTTCAGGTATGCAACTCAAAAAACCGGAATGCTTTAGGTGTGTTTTTCACCATTAACTCTTACAGAAACTAGCCACGACGAATTGTACTCGTAAGATCATTTGATAACTATCAAATTTCAATTTGTTTTTCATATTCAATTGTTTGTTAAGTTGATAGTCTTCCAAAACAAAAGCCATACATGATAATGCAGTTGTTTACTGTCTAAAGGACTAACAATGGAGTTATGAGCATATCACCAATGACCATATGTGAAATTAACCCCGAACTAAAATTGCTTAAAAATGCAGAAAGATGTAAAAGGACTAACCGACAAAGTGACCGCGAAGCTCAACATCCGGAGCCTCCCAACCTCCATATGGATAACCAGGAGTCTCCAAATCAGCAGTTTTCCTAAAGCTCCACACCAAACTATCAACATCCAACATCAACAAGTACTCCAAATTAGTCTGTTGAGCTATTCCATGCATTGAATTTGGTTCTATTCTCACATCATGAAGTGAAACTTCATTCAATATACCATCAATCCCTTTAACACCACCAGAATTCTTTATCTGTCTATACATCATCATCCAATCAAACTTCTCCTCCTCCTTCAACATTTTCCTTGGATGCAAGTTACTCCAAGCCGAATCATCGGTCGGAGTCAAATGGTAATGAGAATACATCTCTTCTTTCCAAGATTCATTTTTTGAAGATAACAACTCATATCTTAAACTATGTGATGATAATTGAGTAGGAACATTAGTACACTCCTTACTCAAAACAACCACACATAACATAGCCAAAAAGACCATCCCCCACACTTTCAAGAACACTAAAGATTTCATTTTTATCAAAATAATCAACCACTATGAACTAAAAAAAGATTGAAACTCTCAAGAAAAGATCAAATTTCAATAAAAATTGAACCTTTAATGAACAAAAGACATCATCTTGATCAAAATAATGAACCCCTCAAGCTCATTCTAAGCTCAAAATTCATAAAAATTGTATCTTTAAAGAATAAAAAACTTCAATTTGATCAAAATAGTGAACCCCTTAAGCTAAAAATTCATTAAAAATGTACCTTTAAAGAACATTAGAACAAAAAAAAAAAAACTTTATTTTTTTAGAATAATAAGAAAGCAAAACCAAACCCCACCAATTTATAGAAATGAATGAATAAAGAATGTTGACAATTGAGCCAACCAAATACCAGAGTCCCGTGAAAGGTAAGAATGGCTTGTTTTCTTGTATAACAAAAATTATCCACAAAATATAGATATTTTTTGTCACAAGTGACAGCAACAACAACAACAACAATCTAGAGTGTACGCAATCCGTACCAATACCTCAGAGGTGAGGTAGCGAGGTTGTTTCTAATAGACCCCCAGCTCAATAGAAAAACAGTCTAGAAAAGACTAATATAAGAGCAAGAAACAACAGGTGAGGTAGAGAGGTAGTTTCCGATAGACCCCCGGCACAAGCTAAAAAACAGTCTAGAAAAGACGTAATATAAGAGCAAGAAACAACAGATGAGGTAGAGAGGCAGTTTTCGATAGACCTCGGCACAAGATAAAAACAGTCCAAAAGGACGTAATATAATAACAAGAAACAATAGGTAGTGGTAAAGCAACCAAAAGAAAAAATATATAGAGCAGAAAAATCAAAGAAAATCAATACCCCATTATAGAATTATGTATAACGAAACAATAAGGCTGTTGTCGATAGACCCCGGATCAAGATAAAAACAGTCTAGAAACAACGTAATATAACAGCAAGAGAGCAGAAAGAACCAAGAAAATCAAAATCCCACTATAGAAATATGCCTAACAAAACAATGAGAAACATTATAATCAAAATTATTAGACTCCAAAAACTGAACTTTCAAGAAACAAATGCTAACCTCATAATTTGGAGCTTAAACAAGAAGACAAAAAATAAAGTATGGAGTTTAAGCTAAGCATATGTGGTTTGTTTTTCACTACAAATCAAGTTTTCATGTTCATAACTAAGACATAAAAGATAAGAGATATTTATGGTAAAATAAACTATATTATATACAGATATATATACACAAATATAGGGCAAGTAAAATATTTATTTAAAAAAACAACAACAGAGGAGGTACTGACAGAAGAGAATCACGGATATGTTGTTTGGAGTCAACTCAGAAAGTGGTGCCTAGATTTTCTAACAAATATGAACAGATATAACTGTGTTAGTTTTACTGAACACAGAATTTAACGGACATTTCTTACAATGTTCATTCATTTTTATTTGTCACATTTCGCTTTTTGAGAGTCCAACTGCATGAACTTTAATCAAATGTATTTTTTTTCATTATATATTACTAATATTAAAAAGATTGCTAATTTGTAGTATTTTCATATAGTTTTCGAATATCTGAATGTTAAATTTAAAATATTAAATTCTTCTAAGTCAATTTAGCTCCGAAGATGAGTTCAAATTGACCCTAGTAAAACAAATTGTGATAAGTAAAAATGAAACGGAGGGAGTGTTTTTTTAATCTTATGATCTTAAACTAAAGATAAATATTCCTTTAAATCTTGTGGTCTTACAACTTGTTTGGATGGTTGTTACTTGTTACTTGTTACCGTATTATTAGATTAAATATGATATTTTGATTGTTACTTATCGTTAAATCAATAATTCTGTAACGACGAAAAGTTTTGTTTTATGTAACAACTGATTTATTGTGATAGTGTTGTTACCTTTCTTTCTCATTTTCTATATACTTTTATCTAATAATCATATTTTTACAACAAGTTTGGATTTATTGATAACAAATTATTACGAAAATAGCTGAGCTAAAAGTTGTTAATTATATATGTTTATAACAAATTTGGATTAATTGTTCACAAATTAATACAAAAATAGCTAAGCTAAAGTTCTTAATTAAATATGTTTATAACAAGTTTGTATTCATTATTCACAAATTGTTACAAAAATAGCTAAGCAGAAAGTTCTTAATTGTATAAGCTAAAAGTTGTTAATTATATATGTTTACAACAAATTTGGATTCATTGTTCACAAATTGTTACAAAAATAGCTAAGCTAAAAGTTGTTAATTATATATGATCAAAATTAACTTTTGAACAAGTCAATTATAAAGTGATCAACAATCATTATATATAAGTTAATTCCGTATCTCATATTATTTTTTAGTGGAGTAATAATAGGAGATGTACAAGTTTTTTTTTTCATTTGTTTTTTTTTGTGTTGGGGTGGGTGGGTGGGAATATTTGGCATTATTTTCATTCTTTTATGTTATCTTGTGACTTGAGAATTGGACTAAAGTGCTCACCCGTGAATTCCATATAACAATTTCGAGGCAACTTCTTAGTAAACAACCTCCCACCCTCATTGGCGAAATCAGAAATTTCGTGGCTTTTATTTTGCCCTTAGTTAATATTTATGCTCTCCAATTTAGGATGTGCACAAGTAGACATTTAAACTTGTATAAAGTTGAACAAATAGACACACTCGTCTTATGTGATATAATACACATAAAACGCGATCCAAAGTTGAAGTACATAAATGTCAATTGAGGCCAAACTAAAAGTTACGTTTATGTGTTATGCCTTTTTCTTAATAAGCTAATTTTGCACGCTAAGCGAAGAGATGAAATTATCTTTAAATAGTCTTGATTAAGGTTTGAAAAGATTCCTTGAAGATATTTTGAGTGATTTTTAGAAAATGTGAAAATTAAATATAAGATGTTGAACCAATTGACGAGAGGTTTTTTAGTTCGTTATTGTTCTTAAAAATTATAAATATCTCAATTATGGGCAGTTTTAAACTTTTTCTCTTCTAATTAATATTTCTGAAATAGCGTATAAAAGAGAATCAAGATAAATAATTTGAGACGATGAAAATACTTATTCTAATAGGAGTAGTACATTTTTATACTTTACCTAACCTAAGATTTTTTATTTTCTTGGAATTTACATACTGAAATTTCTGATGAACCACACAAGTTGATAGTCACAAAAAGTGATCAATCATTGACTTTTTTGATTGAAATTGTACGATTTAATAAACCAATTCATCTTTCTACTCAAATGGTGTATCAGCATAAAATAAATTATTTATAAGCAGCAAAAAACAATATTTTGCGGACGATATCGTTCTATTTAAACTATTTAATTATATATATTATATATTAAATTTATATTATTACTCTATCTGAAGGGGAGCCTTGGAGTAATTGATAAAACTGCCTCCATGTGATCAGGAGGTCACGGGTTTAAGCCGTGAAAACATCCTCTTGCAGGAATATAAGATCAGACTGCATACAATAAACCCTTGTAGTTCGACTTTTCTCCGAACAGCTCTTTGTTTTTAACTCTATATATATTTGCGGACGATATCGTTCTGAAATAATTTGTTGAAATTTATTAGTTGATGTCTTAATCAGTTGAATAGACTGGGATTTGGATCCATTACATAAACTTGTGGAGCATGAATGATATGCACATTCCAACCATATTAATTAATTTTAAATAATTAGCAATATATTCGAAATTAAATTTAAGATTTAAACTCTATGAGTAGGTTCACATTTATTATTTGTCAAAATTTTAGTAAAAATAGTAGTTGATTTCTTCCATCATTTTGAACCTTGGTGTGCAAAGTTACGTTATCCAATAATTGTGTTAGTGGAACCTATAAGGTACCTGTTGAATAGTCGAGTTCAGTAACAAAGTCAGTATTTTTTACTTTTAAAATATAAAAAAGTAAGCTCATGAAAAGGTAAAAAGAATACACGATGTAATTTTTCAACGCCCCTTGCGACATCCTAATCCCACACCTAATCAAATTTCATGCACACGCTGACTCAACTACTAATATTATTATAAACGAAATATAAATTTTAATAATTTTTTCGGCCACATATATTGCTATTCAGATAAAAAGTATTGAGTCCAGTTAAATCCGACATTATACATTATGTGTGCCTCAAAATGAAGTCCATTATTGATGTCATAATCAGTTGAGTTGGAAAGTTGGGTCCATAATATGTACTTGTTGCTTTTGTGGCTCTTATAATTCATCACATCACGGGACCATATGGTATATGCTTTCATCACTAGAAAAATAAATAACAAAAATAAAATAAAACAAACAGATTGAAAAGTTTATATATCTTATTATTCCCCCGTTTTAAATTAAAGATATGTAAAATATGTCAAAATGTGCTTTAGTTCAGTGATCTTAAACAAGTCCATGTGAAAAACTGAAATTAACGAGTTACGAAAAGAGAAAGAGACATTTTGTTCTTTTTAAAACGGACTTAGAAGCAAAATAAGAAAAAATGTCGGCTTGAATAATGCAAATATTAGTGAGAATTCAATACCCCGAAAACCTAAGGGTTCCTCCGCAAGATTCGTCCATGGAGGGTGAGTCAGGGTCTAAGTTCAGGCAGAAAGGCGTAATCGATGGACAACAGGTGAATATTTTCATACCACCCCTTGTTGGTCCCGAGGGGCGGAGGAGGCTAGGTTAGCCGAAAGATGGTTATCGGTTCAAGAACGTAAGGTGTCCCTGCATTTTCAAAATAAGAAGGGGTAGAAAAAATGCATTGAGCCAAAGTTCGAATACCACATGCTATGGCACTGACGTAACCCATGCCATATTCCCAGAAAAAGCTTGAACGACTTTGAGCAAGAGGATACCTGACAAATTAAAATGGAGAGAATATTTTAAGATTGTTTTTCTTGTGGCTAACTAGTGCACTCAAATGTTAGTTATATGACATTTAATTCCCACGTCATATATATATAAATTTAAGGAAAAATAACATAAATATACACTTTAACTTATCATATTTAAACAAATCACCACCCTTACAAAGTAATTACAAAAATCTCAACTATCAGTTATGTATCTCAATGGAATATATCGGGAACGAATTATGTATCGCTGTGTATATTAGTGTGAGTTTTGCTTAAAAGATACATACATTATGTATCTTTGAATGATTATAGTGTGGGTAATTATGTATCTCAACGGAATGTATCGGGAACAAACTATGTATCTCGACAGTTCAAAAAAATGGGATTTTCTGTAAATATACAAAATGTCGGAATTTTCTGTAATTAGACACCAAACAGTCGGGATTTATATTGTTTACCTAAATTTAAAATACCTTATGGTATAATTTTATATATTGGCTTGTGTTTGCGTAGACGTTATAGCATTAAATTCGCAGTTACTAAGATTGGAAAAGCAATAACGATACATATGTAGATTTTATTCTTTTTGACTTCCAATGATGTCAGAAGTCGTTTCGATATAACAAGATACATTCATGTGGATCTTGGTCGTTAATGACCTTTTTATTAATTTTGACGATTGAATTTCTCTGTGACTAAAAATGAATGTTTTAGATCGAGAGTAACCACGAGTGATAGTCTACACTACGATGGGAATTGAGTCAGAGACTCTTACTAGTCTCAACATCTCTGCCAGCTTGACTTATGTGTAACTTCATCATCTTCCAAGATTTTCAACATATAAGATGAATATATACAATAAATAATAAAAAGGAAACTTATAATAGACAATACTTGAGTTTAAAAAGAAATTTGAAAATGAAATCAAAACGAAAAGGAAAAGAATTTGTATTCAATTGACACAATTCTCTGGGGACATTTAAAGTATAACTGAAATGACAAAACAATTTGTAACCAAAAAAACGGATTAAAGAAAAAACAACAAATGAAATTAATTATAGCAATACAAATTTTGATATCATGCATTCCTTCAACTCATGATAGAGAAGATCCCAGGGGATATAGTGTTGTGCTAGAGAAAGGCCTTGGAGAAACATGTTTGGAACATGAGAGAGGAAAATTTAATAATATGGAGGAGGTGGTGATGGAGAAGGAGTTGAAGATGATTGATGATAGTAAGGAGGAGGAGGTGATGGTGAAGGAGGGGGTGAATTGTAGTAGTAAGGTGGTGGAGGAGAAGGTGACGGTTTCTTGAAGTAGTCATTTTTTGGTAAAGACGGTACCTTGTATTCTGGTTTTGGTACTGAAGGTACCTTGTAGCTATTATCTTTTGGAACAGATGGCACCTTCTCGTAGTTATCTTCTGGAACTGATGACTTCTTGTAATAGTCATTCTTTGGCAAAGAAGGCACTTTGAATTCCTGTTTTGGCACTGACGGTACCTTGTAGTCATTATCTTTTGGAACAGATGGCACCTTCTTGTAGTTATCTTCTGAAACTAATGGCTTCTTGTAGTAGTCATTCTTTGGCAAAGATGGCGCCTTATATTCCTTTTCAGGAACTAAGGGTACCTTGTAGTCGTTATCTTTTGCAACAGATGGCACCTTCTTGTAGTTGTCTTCTGGAACTGATGGCTTCTTGTAGTAGTCATTCTTTGGCAAAGATGGAGCCTTATATTCCTTTTCAGGAACTGAGGGTACCTTGTAGTCGTTATCTTTCGGAACAGATGACACCTTCTTGTATTTATTTTCTGGAACTGATGGCTTCTTGTAGTAGTCATTCTTTGGGAAAAATGGTGCCTTATATTCCTTTTCAGGCATTGAGGGTACCTTGTAGTCGGTATCTTTTGGAACAGACGTCACCTTCATGTAGTTGTCTTTTGAAACTGATGACTTCTTGTAGTAGTCATTCTTTGGCAATGATGGTGCCTTATATTCCTTTTCAGGAACTGAGGGTACTTTGTAGTCGTTATCTTTTCGAACAGATGGCACCTTCTTGTAGTTATCTTCTGGAACTGATGGCTTCTTGTAATAGTCGTTCTTTGGAAGAGATGGCACCTTATATTCCTTTTCAGGAACTGAGGGTACCTTGTAGTCGTTATCTTTTGGAACAGATGGCACCTTCTTGTATTTATCTTCTGGAACAGATGGCACCTTCTTGTATTTATCTTCTGGAACAGATGGCTTCCTGTAGTAGTCATTCTTTGGCAATGATGGTGCCTTATATTCCTTTTCAGGCATTGAGGGTACCTTGTCAGTATCTTTTGGAATAGATGGCATCTTCTTGTAGTTGTCTTCTGGAACTGATGGTTGTTTGTAGTAGTCTTTTTTTGGCAAAGATGTCGCCTTGTTTTCCTGTTTAGGCACTGAAGGTACCTTGTAGTCTTCACTTTTGGCTACTGTGCTTGGTACTTTATTGTATGTTGAAGTTGGTGATTCATAAGAGGGTGAATATGCCATTGTGCATGTGACAATCAAGAAAAATACCAAACCGCAAGCAAATTGAGGCCATTGCTTCTTCATTTGGCTACCCTTTGAGAAGATTTGGATTCTAAGGCTAGCTAGATGGTTATTTTTCTTTTTCTTGTGTGTTATAGAATGGATGAACTAGGAGTTTATATAGCATAACTAAGAAGGTGTTTGATAATATATGGATGCTTAAAATAATCCAAACATATCAAAGATTTTCCATTTTTGGATTAATGCTATTCCACTAAGGTCTTGCGAGATAATGGGAAGCCATGAACAATTCATACACAAATTTGCATGACTCATCTATTTTTAAAAATTTAAAATTCAAACTTTTATAGACTTCCAAGAATGTTGTTATTATTATTATTATTTTTGTTTATTGGTACATTGAAAATTTGATTAAATAGATTTTTTAAAGTTGAAATATATATGTTGTCAGTCTAACAAATATTGTTCATTATTTGATGTCATAACTCATAGATCAAAATCAGTTGAGTTGGAAGGTTGGGTCCACTGTACAGTGTATGTTCTTTGATGCTTTGAGCACGACTTATAATTCACATGGTTATGAGACCATATACGTTTCATCATTAAAATGGGAATCCTTTTTTTTTTTCTTTCTAAAGATCAATAGTATTCACACTAGGGATAAATTACATGGCTGACCCGTCAGTTCATCAAATATCGTAGTTTATCCTTAAGAGCAGGAGGTTCCTTGTGTGAAACTTATATGTTGAAGCATGCACCTCAATCACTCTGTCGGTGTGAATTGAACGAACTGAAAAGTACAATCAGCTTAAATTGTTTTTCCACCTATTATTTTTAGTGTTCGGCCATTTCTAGCAATGTCTAAAGGAAATATTCGTTGCCGATTTGGGGTTCTGATGGAAGATACTGCTGAGGTTATACACACGTGATTCAGCTCTGACAGAAGTGCACGCTCAATTCAGCTCTAGAAAAACTCCCTCGAGTCAAGAGAGAGATGAAGTTTAGTCAACCTTTGCCTCTCGGATAGCTTTCTTTTCCAACACTTCTATGTGGAGATGGATGTAATATTAATATGATCGATAGTTTAAGTTTACTATTTGAAGTTTTCCAAATTAATGTATCATCAAATTGGTTCCGGCCTTATTTCGTAGTGAATTTATAGATTAGAATACTTTTAACACTGAATTTTATTTTGTAAATTCAACTTGACTTGTACCTGGAACATAGAAAAAGGGTATCCAATTGAAATTCAAGCACTTTTTTCTATTTTTTCGCAGATTTGATATTGGAAAATCTATTGTTATTGGGATATAACATTTATTATGGAACAATTGTTTATTTAATTTTAATAATGTTTTAAGCATATCATATATTTGTTTGTGTCATTTACTTAGGTACTCCTAGTATATACTTCAGTCGATAAAAACTTTAACTTATACACAGAAGATTAAATCGTGGTTTTATATTTCCATCATTCGAACCGTACTTAATATTTTATCGTGAGTAGTGAAGTTTTAACGTTTATATATTCCATCTCTCTTTAAGACAAAATAATGAGCCAAAAAGAGGCCGATTGCAATCTTACTCGAAAAAATTAACTTATACAAAGAGGATTAAATCATGTTCTTATATTCCACCATCCGTTCGTCCAACTTAATTATTTACTCTCTTTTGTCTGCTGTTTTGCTATTAAATTTATGTGAAGAAATTTGAAATCTCGGATTGAATGGATATCTGAGAATACATTATAAACTCTCAAAGAAAAGAGCATGTATTCAATTGAAAAATTCTCTAGAAACATTCAAAATAGAATTTAAATGACAAAACAATTGCAATCCAAAGTAGGAAAAGAAAAAAAAAACAACAAATAAAGAATTACAAGCATTGATATCATGCCTTTGAACTCATACTATGAGAACCCTATGGTTTATATATGTTGAGCTGAAGATGACCTTCCTTGAAACATGTTGAGCATGAAAGACGAAAATTTAGTAATATGGAGGTGGTGGTGATGGAGAAGGAGTTAAAGATGATTGATAATAGTAAGGAGGTGGTGGTGAGGGTGAAGGAGGAGGGGGTGAATTATAGTAGTATGGTGGTGGAGGAGAATTAGGTGATGGTTTCTTGTAGTAGTCGTTCTTTGGCAAAGACGGCACCTTGTAGTCTGGTTTAGGCACTGATGGTACCTCTGGAACTGATGGCTTCTTGTAGTAGTCATTCTTCGGCAAAGAGGGCACCTCGTATTCACGTTTAGGCACTGAGGGTACCTTTGAAGTAAATGGAACCTTCTTGTAGCTATCTTCTGGAACTGACGGCTTCTTGTAGTAGTCATTCTTCGGCAAAGAGGGCACCTCGTATTCACGTTTAGGCACTGAGGGTACCTTTGAAGTAGATGGAACCTTCTTGTCTTCTGGAACTGATGGCTTTTTGTAGTAGTCATTCTTTGGCAAAGATGGTACCTCATATTCATGTTTAGGTACTGAGGGTACCTTTGGAATAGAAGGCACCTTCTTGTAGTTATCTTCTGGAACTGATGGCTTCTTGTAGTATTCATTCTTTGGCAAAGATGATGCCTTATATTCCTTTTCAGGCGCTGAGGGTACCTTTGGAACAAATGGAACCTTCTTGTAGTTATCTTCTTGAACTGATGGCTTCTTGTAGTAGTCATTTTTTGGCAAAGAAAGCACCTCATATTCTTCTTTAGTCACTGAGGGTACCTTCGGAATAGATGGCACCTTCTTGTAGTTATCTTCTGGAACTGATGGCTTGTTATATTCTTTTTCAGGCACTGAGGGTACATTTGGATTATATGGCACCTGTTTGTATTGATCTTCTGGAACTGATGGCTTCTTGTAGTAGTCATTCTTTGGCAAAGAGTGCACCTCGTATTCATGTTTAGGTACTGAAGGTACCTTTGGAACAGATGGAACCTTCTTATAGCTATCTTCTGGAACTGATGGCTTCTTATATTCCTTTTCTGGCACTGAGGGTGCCTTGTAGTCTTCACTTTTGGGTACTGTGCTTGGTACTTTATTGTATGTTGAATCTGGTGATTCATAAGAATTAGGTGAATATGCCATAGTGCATGTGGCAATCAATAAAAATACCAAAGCACAAGCAAATTGAGGCCATTGCTTCTTCATTTGGCTACCCATTAGGAAGATTTGGACACTAAGACTAGATGCTTTGTTTTTATTTTTCTTGTGTATGAGTATGGAGTAATTAACTAGGTGTTTATATAGCCTAAACTAAGAAGGTGACTAACTAATATGGATGTTTAAAATAATCCAAAACATATCTTAGATTTTCTCATTTTTTGGTTAATGCTATTCCACTAAGGTCTTAAGATAATGGGAAGCCATGAACAATTTATACACCTTTGCTTGACTCACCTATTTTTTTAAATGTAAGTCCAAACTTTTATTGAATTCCAAGAATATAGTTCACTTTTTTTTGTTGGTACATTGAAATTTGATTAAATAAAATTTCTAAAGTTGAAATATATATGTCTGCCTAACAATTATTTGTTCATTATTTGGAAGGTTGGGTCCATTAGTTATATGTTCTTTTGATGCGTCACATCATGGGACCATACATACTTTGCATCACCAAAAAAAGGTGATCCGGCGCATTAAAGTTTCCGCGATGTGCGGGGTTCGGAGAAGGATCGGACCACTAGGTTATGTTGTACGTAGATTCATCTTACATTTCAGTAAAAGGTTATTTCCACGGCTTGAACCCGTGATTGCCTGGTCACATGACAACAACTTTACCAGTTACTCCAAGACTTCCCTTCATACTTTACATCACCAAGAATGACAATATATTGGAAGCTAGCTATTATTTCCAATGTCATATATTTAATTTTTTGTTTGGTTTAACCAACTGTTATTTGGAAAAACCATTGCTAAATTCACCTAAACCATCGGTAAATACATTTAATTTGCCACTAAATTCAGATAAATCGCCATTAAATTCAACTAAATGTGCCCAAATTCCCATAAACTGCCGTTAAAATTTACAAACTACCGCTAAATTCACATAAACTGCCACTAATTAAGTTTACCTAAATGCCTCTAAGTTATTTAATATTTGAAAGATAGTGAGCTGTTCAAGTGTTTGTTTGTCGTTTAGGTTCGTGAGTGAGATTTCTGCTCCAGAACGCCCGCTAAACGCAGGTAAAATGCCACTACATTCACATAAACTCCGCTAAACACACTTAAACTGTCACTAAATTCTGTAATATTTGAAAGTACGTAGTCCAAAGTCCAAATCGCCGCTAAATTCATCTGAACCACTACTAAATTAAAATTTGAATATGTTGCTCCCTTTTTCTATCTAAAATATCATCATGTTTAGATAGAAAAAGGGAATAACTGATAGTAGATGTGAGTTTTGATAAATAGCTAATGATAGTTTTGGTAGGAGACTCGCACATCTACTAATTCAGTTATAAAACTGAAAAGAAGGGATTTAGGTATATGCTTTTGACTCTTCACTCAAATTAAAAGTGAGGGCATTTTTGCAGTATAATGTAACTCAATGACAATTACAGAAATTATTAGTATTTTCTTTCTTTTGCTTGTTCTTTTGGTAACATGGAATGCCCACCCTATTCTATTGGTCTTGGAATCACCAAATCCTCAACTGATGGTTGTTAATTGTTATTATGTCCCAGTATATATTTTGCTATTAAATTTTATGTGAATAATAGATGATTCTATATATATAAACTTTCAATAGAAAGAACTTGTATTCAATTGAAATAAATCTCTGGAAACATTCAAAATAGAATTTAAATGACAAAACAATTGCAACCCGAAGAAGGAAAAAGAAAAAAAAAACAAATAAAGAATTACAAATTTTGATATCATGCCTTTGAACTCATAATATGAGAACCCTATGGTTTATATATGTTGAGCTGGAGATGGACTTCCTTGAAACATGTTGAACATGAAAGATGAAAATTTAATAATATGGAGGTGGTGGTGGTGGTGATGGAGAAGGAGTTGAAGATGATTGATAATAGTAAGGAGGTGGTGGTGAGGGTGAAGGAGGAGGGGGTGAATTATAGTAGTTAGGTGGTGGAGAAGAAGGTGATGGTTTCTTGAAGTATTCATTTTCTGGAAAAGACGGCACCTTGTATTCTGGTTTAGGCACTGATGGGACCTTTGGAACATATGACACCTTTTTGTAGGTATCTTCTGGAACTGATGGCTTCTTGTAGTAGTCATTCTTAGGCAAATTAGGCAACTTGTATTCCTGTTTAGGTACCGAGGGCACCTTTGGGACATATGGCACCTTCTTGTAGTTATCTTCTGAAACTGATGGCTTCTTGTAGTAGTCATTCTTTGCCAAAGAGGGCACCTCGTATTCATATTTAGGAACGGAGGGTACCTTCGGAACCTTCTTGTAGCTATTTTTTGGAACAGATGGCTTCTTGTAGTAGTCATTCTTTGGTACCTTTGGAACGGATGGAACCTTCTTGTAGCTATCTTCTGAAACTGCTGGCTTCTTGTAGTAGTCATTCTTTGGTACCTTCGGAGCAGATGGAACCTTCTTGTAGTTATCTTCTGGAATTGATGGCTTCTTGTAGTAGTCATTCTTTGGTACCTTTGGAATAGATGGAACCTTCTTGTAGTTATCTTCTGAAATTGATGGCTTCTTGTAGTAGTCATTCTTTGGCAAAGATGGCACCTCATATTCATATTTAGGTACTGAGGGTACCTTTGAAACAGATGGCACCTTCTTGTAGTTATCTTCTGGAACTGATGGCTTCTTGTAATAGTCATTCTTTGGCAAAGAGGGAACCTCGTATTCATGTTTAGGCACCGAGGGTACCTTTGGAATAGATGGAACCTTTTTGTAGGTGTCTTCTGGAACTAATGACTTTTCGTAGAAGTCATTCTTTGACAAAGAGGGCACCTTGTATGCATGTTCAGGCACTGAAGGTACCTTTGAAAAAGCTGGCACCTCCTTGTAGTTATCTTCTGGAACTGATGACTTCTTATAATAGTCATTCTTTGGCAACGATGGCGCCTTGTATTCCTTTTCAGGCACTGAGGGTACCTTATAGTCTTCACTTTTGGCTACTGTGCTTGGTTCTTTATTATATGTTGAATCTGTTGATTCATAAGAATAAGGTGAGTATGCCATAGTGCAAGTGGCAATCAAGAAAAATGCCAAAGCAAAAGCAAATTGAGGCCATTGCTTCTTCATTTGGCTACCCATTAAGAAGATTTGGATTCTAAGGCTAGATAATAGTTTTTTTTTACCTTTTTTCTTGTGTATTTGAGAATAGAGTAACTTGGAGTTTATATAGCCTAAACTAAGAAAGTGATTTGATGATTTAGATGCTTAAAATAACCCAAACATATCAGATTTTCCCATTTTTTTGGTTAATGCTGTTCCACTAACATTTTAAGATAATGGGAGGCCATGAATATACCATAACACCTTTGGTTGGGTTAATTATTTTATAAAATTAAATCAAAACTTTTATTGTCTTTCAAGAAAATGATGTATTGATTTCCTGGAAACCTCTTTGATAGGTGTTTCAACTTTCTTTTCAATGGTAACAAATATTTAACTATGGATTTAAAACAACACAATCACCAAAAAATATGGTGCAGTGAATGAGACTGTTCTTTCATTAATCAAAAGTCTTATTTTCGTGCCTCGAGTATCAAAAAATCCTTGTGCTATCCTCGAATAGTCCCTACTCAACATGAATCCGGATTATTCAAACTCCAATATAGGTACCAGACACCAGATGAAAAAAAATAAATTAAATTCAAACTTTTATTTATTACTTATTTATTTATTTAAGTTTAAAGGTCCCATAAAAAAAGGTATTCCAAAGTTGAGGAGTTAAGTGATCCTTCTTCAAACTTCAGGATGTCCATATGACAATTACATAAACTACTTTTTTCCTCTTGCGCCTTTCCCTTTTCAATCGGCCGCTCTTTCTCTAGTTCAAAGAACTCAACTTTTTCACTATCTTTTTTGTTACTAATAATATATTTTTTACTTGCAAAACCCAAATACTGAAAGGTCCAGTTCTTTGAAATTCATATTGAATTACAGGTATCAAAATTTATGTTTATTGGATGCCAAGTTTTACTTTTTTTAATCAAATTGAATGCACATCCATATATCAAGATTGTATAAATTCTTGTTTTACTTGAGCTGAGGGTATATTGGTAACAACCTATCTACCAGGTAGAGGTAAGATTTGCGTACACACTATACTCCCTGGACCTTTGTGGAATTATATTGAGTATGTTGTTGTTTTAGGTATCAAATTGCATGTACATTGAATACCAAGTTCACTTTTTTTTTGTTTTTTTTTCATTCAACTTGAATTGACCCATAAATTTAGATTGAATCAAAATTCTAGTTTGTATCAAATTTATCTTGGAGTAAAAAATTTACTTTTTTATTCAAATTGAATGAACACCCATATATCAAGATTGAATCAAATTCTTGTTTTAGGTATCAAATTGCATGTACATTGAATACCAAGTTTGGATTTTTATTCAACTTGTATTGACCCTTAAGTTAAAATAGAACCAAATTCTAGTTGTGTGTATCAAATTTTATGTTCTTGGAGTACCAAGTTTACTTTTTTATTCAATTTGAATGCACACACATATATCATCAAACAAGCGACAACAACATACCTACTGTAATCTCACAAGTGGGGTCGGGGGAGGGTAGGTGTAAGTAGAGCTTACCCCTATCCTGGAGCTAGAGAGGTTGTTTCCGATATGCCCTCAGCTCAATGAACACCTATATATCAAGACTAACTCAAATTATTGTTTTCAAATTGCATGTACATTGAATACCAAGTTTGCTTTTTATTCAACTTGTATTGACCCATAAGTTAAAATTGAATCAAATTCTAATTGCTTGTATAAAGTTTTTGTTCGTGTATTAGCATGTTCAATTTTTTTTACAACTTGAATTCACACCCACCATATTAGTAGTTGTAGTATTACTCTTGTAGTTTCTTTTTCTTCAATTTCTGTTACAATCTGTTGTTTCTTGTACTTTGACTATCTTGTTGTAGTTCTTGAGTTGAGGGTCTATCGGAAACAACTCCTCTACCTCTGAGGTAGGGGTATGGTCTGCATATACTTTACCCTCCCAGATCCCACTTTGTCTTACACTGGGTATGTTGTTGTTGTTGTTATGAATTCACGCCCATATATCAAGTGTGAATCCATTTCTAACCATAGGTGTCAAATTGCTTATTCATTCGATACCAAGTTTGCCTTTTTTAACCCATAAATCAAGAATCAAACACTTATTGCTTGTATCAAATTGTGTATTCGTGGAATACATTTCAACTTGAATTCTCACGCATATATCAAGACTGAATCAAATATAGATGTAGGTATCAAATTGTATGTTCATCGAGTACCAAGTTTTCCTGTTTATTCAACTTGATCCATAAATCAAGAATAAATCAAATATTAATTGCTGGTATCAAATTGTGTGTTCATTCAGTACCAAGTTTACTTCTTTATTCAGTTGAGTTTCGTGATATTGACATGTTGTCGTTTCAACTGTTTAAACTGCAATTGGTTGACTGTTTTGCTGCTTAGTTTGCTTATGTGGATGGGAAGACAGCGGTTTAATATGGTTTCTGATTGAACCTGTAGTTTTGGTGTTCTAAGTTGGACTGAGCATTTGCTGCTTAGTTTGCTTATGTGGATGGGAAGACAGCGGTTTAATATGGTTTCTGATTGAACCTGTAGTTTTGGTGTTCTAAGTTGGACTGAGCTCTCTGGTCGCCTTTGAAACTCTCTGTACTTGTAGAGGCAGATGTAGGTTTTTAAGCTAGTGAGCGTAAAATAAACTACATCCACTACTACTTTGCGGTAATGAGTATGTTACGTACTTGGTATAACAAATAAATATAGACTTCTTTTTGTGTGTGTTTGTGTATGTCTGAAAAAGATTCTAGATGTTTTTTGTCTCTGTGTTCGTGTATGTCTGAACAAAAAAATTCAAGTTTATGTCTGAACAAAAAATTTCAAGTTTAGTCTATACATATACTTCAGTTTGAAGGCAAAGAGTCTAGCTGCATCCCATGCCGTAATACTATATCTGGCCCTGTGCCTGGGCTAGGCTAATTTGCAGCGTGCTCTGTAGTATCAGTTATGTTGTTGAAAAGGAATATGTGGTAGATGATGGAAAGGTGTTGCAAGAGCCTCCGTCTTTAAGACCTTATGAACTTGTTTTAACTTGAGTATTTGACAGGAGTTAGTTAAAGATGCTCTCGAGAACTGCCAAGATCCCGCTTGTGAGTTCACATCCTGAGGTTTACGAACCATGTGATGATTCATTTGCATTGGTCGATGCATTATTAGCTGATTGCAATAACTTGTTACGGCACTATCCCTCAATTTGTATGGAAATAGGTTGTGGCAGTGGGTACGTTATTACTTCACTTGCTGTTATGCTTGGACATGAAGGATTTATTCCATACTATATTGCAACAGACATCAACCCTCATGCAATAAGGGTGACTCGTGAGACCATGGATGCTCATGGGGTTTATGCGGAGTTGGTAAACACAGATATTACATCTGGACTTGAGAAGCGATTGGCAGGATCGGTTGATGTGCTGGTTGTGAACCCTCCTTATGTTCCTACACCTGAAGATGAAGTTGGTTGTGAAGGCATCACTTCTGCGTGGGCCGGAGGGGAGAATGGTCGAAGTGTTATTGATAAAATACTGCCTGCTGCCGATAATCTTTTGTCAGAGAAAGGCTGGTTATATATGGTCACACTTACTGCTAATAACCCCTCAGAAATATGTCTTGAGATGAGAAAGAAGGGCTATGCATCTCGAATCATCTTGCAGAGATCAACTGAAGAAGAGAGCCTTCATATTATCAAATTTTGGCGAGATTCTGATAGCCAGTTGGAGCTGAAGAATCTAAATTATTGGTCAAAACTGGTCATAAATTAGCGAAAGGGTCTCATTTTGTGATTTCATCGATTGTTAGTTAGGGAACATGTCACTAGCTGTTAATAGCATTGCCGATAGAGGAGGAAGTTCATCAGCTAGCTGTGGTAACGTTCTCTTCTATTCTCACTCTTTATTTTGATAAGGTCCACTTCTTTCACATGGTTCGTTTGAAACACTCAATTGCTTTTCGTTTTTGTGATACTGTTGTTCAGGTGGATGGGGGGTTTGTTATCTTTATTCAAAGGTTTCCCCAAACAAGCTGACGCGCGCTCAACTTTATCAAGTACCTGATTTGATGCTTAAAGCTGTGTAGCTCCTCACTTCTATACACAATTTTTGAATAATTTGCTTCCATAATCTGCTCTGTTTGCGATAAGATAATGTGTTAATATCTCACAATGAGAAAAGAATCAGTCAATGATTATGTTTGGATGGATATTATCTGGATGATTGGCTGGTTTGTGTCTTATTAATTTTCCTAGTTTCTTGCTACATTTTGCTCCTGTCATTGCTGAATATGGATAGACTATATCCAATTATCCATTAAGGTGAGAATTTCTAGCCCTTTGAAATGTAAGTGCTCACTGTGCTAGTTATCACTACCTGTTGTTTCACCTGTGTTATTGCCTCTTTTTCACCGTTTGTTTAGCCATAGGGTCTTTCCGATACAGTATCTCTACCGTCTCAGAGGTAGAGGTAAGGTTTGCGTACACTACCCTCCCTAGACTCCAGTTGTGAGATTACATTGGGTTTGTTGTTGTACTGTGCTAGTTCATAATGTCTTGAAGTTTGTAGAGAATATCATGATGGGAAGTAATCACAAACCAGAGTAGTTAATTATTTTGTAGAGAATATCGTGATTTTGTTGCTTGACTCTCCAAAAATGTATTACTTTTGAAGGATCCGACACACAATCCGATATTTTTGAAGAGTTCGAGCAGCATAGTGATTTCTGGTTTTGAACCTCTATACCTTGTGGCACTACCTTACATTTTTCATAAAGAATTGGTATTGGCTCCTTTTATATGCTAATGCAACAATATATTGTTGAAAAAAGTTGCATTTAGCTAGCATTTGGACATGCGATTTCACCTCATTTCAAATAAATGTTTGGACATGTGATTCTCCCAAAGTTATGAAAACTATTGAAAAAGTGAATTGTATATCAACAAGAGATTTAGGAAAGTGTCCAAGTAGACCAAGTGGATAAGCATTCATATGACGAACGCCAAGCATACTTATTAACAAAAAAGAACTATATATAACCCCAGAAATAAGTTATCCTAGGATTAATTATCCCGGAATTAGTTATCCCACCCTCAAGAGAGAATAAAATAACACTATAATTCCAGAATAACTAATCCCAAAATGAGTTACTCCATGCACTTTATTCCAATCAAACTGGGATAAATTCATCTTGAAATTAATCTCGAGATTAGTTATCCCTTATCCCTCCTACCAACCCCTTAAATTTGTGATAGTTATGAATAGTTGTAATTAAATTTCTTGATTTGGTGCTAAATCTTTGCAATAGAAATTTATTCGAGTAAATCTCACTCATCAAATTTCAACGAGTAATCCTGACTTAAATTAGTAATCGCGTAAGATCGTTGCATTTCGAAATCTCAAACTCGAGATCAAACATCAGAGGGTTATCACCCGTTGTATCATTGATACGAAATGAGCTTCCTCGCACACACCATTGTTTCATCGGAAGATGATTAGACCTTGTGATGCAAAAACTTAAAAGAATCAAAGACACTCAAACTCGAGACCTTTGATCAAGAAGTCTCACCCGGTGTATTGTTAATTTAAGAGTTATCACCCATTGCATCTAACAACATTGATGGGACCATGCTTTCTCACATCATTTTACTTCCTCGCACGTTGTGATGCAAAGACTCAGAGAGTCCAGACACTCGAACTCGAGACCTTTTGATCACCTAAAAGACACACGTTTCTTGAATATAAAGCTCAAATCCAACACCTAGAACAAGCTATACTCAATAATTTTGAAGCTAAGAGTAAATAATAGGGTCCATCAAATTCTACGAATAAACAATTATCATGTCAGAATGACACAAATACAACGCACAAGGAAAAAAAAAAAAAGAAGAAGTTATTTTAATAATTTTAATTAACTTAAAATGACAACAATACCCTCATCCATTCATCAAATTTACAATACAACACCCCACCATTCATTTCCCACCCACCCACCCCCAACTTCCAACATAGCCAAAAAAAAAAAAAAAAAACAAATTTTCCATTTTTAAACTTTGAGAATTTTAGCAGCTTTAACGACCGGATTTTCCCTCGCAATCGCTTCACGACCAGCTGTTTTGTAATCGTAATTACAATCATGTCGATCGGAATACCTATGTTCCGAGCAAAACAAATCCCCACACCGACAACGGAACGGTATCAATCCAACTCTCCTCCTGCAACTTGTATGCGAACATCTACTTACTTCTCGTTGTCTCTTTCTACTTACCAGATCGGTAGCGGTAGTAGTAGTACCTACTGATGTGGTTAGCAGTTTTGATACATCTTGCTTACAAATCTTCAGATCTGTAATCACCGTTGGTGGTTGTTGTGGTGCTGGAGGTGCCGGTACAGATGGAGAACATAAAGATAAGGATTCTCTCTCCTTTACCGATGATGATGACGGAGTCCACATAGATATTGGTTGATCTTGTTTACACATCTTCAGATCTGTTGTATTACTCTCCGATGATCTATCGGAGATCTTTACATCTGAGATTACGGCGATATTATGCTGTGGTGGTGGTGGTGGTGTAGGTGGAGCTGCCGGTAGAGTAGGAGAGCATAAAGGGATGGATTCTGGAACTTTCAGCTCGGTTTCTTCTTTCTCTCTCTTCTGCTGTGCCGCCATGATTTCTAGAGAGAGAAAGTAAAGGAAAAATGAAGATGAAAATGTTTGGGGAGTGTTTGGATGAAGGGTTTTAGAGAGAGAAATGGAAAAATGAGGAGAAGTATATTATAAAGGTGAGGAGACTAGTATTAGAGATAAAGTCAGGTAAAAGGTCGGCCATATAGTTTATTCATGTACTTTTTTTGGAAATAATCTAAATTATTAGAAATATATTAATAGTATTCCTGTATGTTCATTATGAATCTTAACCTTAGAGTAACTAGTAAAATTATCTTCATACGATTTGAAAGAGATTGTAAATTTAAACCGTGAAAATAATACCTTGTAGAAATACGTATAATAAATTTAAATCGCGTAGAGCAAAAACTTTAGTACATCAAACTGTCCTTTTATTAATAGTATTAAATCACATATTTTCTTTGTTATTCAGTGTTTATTACAATTTTGTTGATCTATTTGTTGTTAATTTAATTGTTTTGTATTTATTTTGGCTCTCTTGTTTCCTTATAATCGTGCCTTGGATTCTTCTTTTGAAATTGTAAAGCGTATGTTGTTATTTGTTTACATTACTAGTATTAATCTATGTAGTACTTCCTATTTATGTATAGACTAATTTTACGAATTCAAAATAATTATTTGAAATAAAGATACTTTTATTATGATATAATAAGAAAAGGAATTATCTAATTTGATACATGCATCAAATCAATAAATGCATATTATAACTATATATGGTTAATGCGAATAATTTGGCACATATTTAAGTAAGAATTTTATAGATGTTTATTCACCTACTTATATGAATACTCCATGTATAATAGTGTAATATACAACAATTACTATGTCCTCAATTCCAAACAAATTAATGAAAATATAACTAGATGCATGTATCTGGTGCAATTCCAAACACTAGTTTTGAAAATTTTCATGTGTCTAGGTAAAAATTCGTGAAATTGAGGGTCATGAACACAATTCAGTACAAATACGAGCGTCTTCAAGGTTCGTGACTATATATATATATTTTTTCTTCTTCTTTATTTTCGAGGCCCTTTAGCACAACTCGATGCTCAATCATTAGAGCAAGCCTCACTTATCACGACTCTGTATCTAGAAACTTTTGGGCTATTCCTTTTCAGAGGCCACTAAAAAGCTCTTTTAGGGGACGAGGAGTATTAAACGTTGCATTTCAGCATTCAGAAACCGCTCTCTCATTGGGATTGGGAAGGGTCGAATCTTTTTCTGAGTAGTGAATCTCCTCGGTACTTGAACTTGATTCTTTAAAGCCGGGAATTCCATTCAATTAGTTGGGCATAAGCTCACCCCTTACTTAGCTCCTTTTTGTAAAGTTAGCCTCTTTTTATACTTCCAAGCTACAATTCCATATGTTGGACTTCTTTTATCTACTTTGTGTATAAAGAAGAAAATGTTACATCTAGGTCAATGCAAATGTGATTCTCTATTTGTTTCTCTTTTTTTTAATTGTTTTTTCTTTTCTAATTGTTTCACTTCTTTTGCGGAAAAAATGAATATTTATATTATTTTATTATTTTTTATTTATTAAGGTGGAAACGCATGATAATCAAATAAATATCGATATTGATACATTATATGATTGTTTATATAATATCGATACACGATTATACACCATTCATACAATGTCAATACATTACATACCTATTTATATAATATTGATACATGTCTAAATACTATTTATACAATATTGACACACGATTGTACACCATTTATACAATGTCGATACGTTACATAACTATTTATACACATTTATACAATATCGATACATTACATATACACTACATAACTATTTGTACATCATATATACATGTTTATACACCATTTATACAATATCGATACACTTTTATACATTATTCATACAATATCGATACATTAAATATATACTACATAACTATTTATACAATATCGTTACATTACATATACACTACATAACTATTTGTACATCATATATACATGTTTATTATACACCATTTATACAACATTGATACATGAAAAAAAGTTGTACGGAAAAAGTTTGAAAAAAAAACGAAAAAAGTTTTTTTAAAATAAAGAAAATCGCAGAAAAAAAAACAAAGAAAATAATTTTTTTTCTTTTTTTTAAAAAAAAAATGCTGAAAAAAGAAAAGAAAATGGAAGAAAATGGCCTAATGGCTATTTTTGTTGTAAACAAAAACTTGGCTATTTTTATTGTAAATTATTTATTTTTTTGTACATATTTGAAATTTTCCCATGTTATAAACCAAATAGGAGAGGCCAACCCAAAAGACTAGTCTGATAGGTGGGAGAACCCATTTGGCTTATAAACTCATTAGCATTTCTCTATTTTTTCATTGTGGGACAATTGGTTCATAACAATCGCCTCGGCTTGAGAAACCAACGACCTCGTTGGTTACGGCTGGCACCCCCTTGGGTCTAGGCCACCACTCCTGGCTCACATGCCACCACTCTAAGTCGCGGCTCCACACGTGGATCGATCCTCGTTGGTCACGGCTGGCACCCCCTTGGGTCAGGCCACCACTCCGAGTCACGGCCCCACGCGTGAGATTCTCAATGAAAGCATCAATGTTATAAACCAAATAGGAGAGCCCAACCCAAAAGACTAGTCTAATAGGTGGGAGAACCCATTTGGCTTATAAACCCATTAGCATTTATCTATTTGTTCAATATGGGACAATTGGTTCATAATAAGGAATATGCTAAAATTTAGTCAGCAGCATTTGGACAATATCTTGTCGAAGTCGTAAAAAGAGTATTTGAAGTTGAAGTTGAAAAAGAATATTTGGAAGTCGATTAGACTAAATGTTTTCAAAGACCTTTTAGACATGATTTTGGACGAAAATAGTAAGGCAAATAAGGATGATATTGAGTCCCACATATAAGTCGTTTGGTTCATGAGATAAGGAGGATATCAAATTTGATGTTATTTTATCTCACCTCTTGAGTGAAGTAAATTAGTCCAAAGATTATAATCTCAAGATTATACTTCTGAAATAACTTACTCCACGAACCAAATGATCCGAGTCTAAGGGCCCTTTTGGACATGCGATATAAAATCATTCGATATGAAGTTGAACTTTTGTTTGGACATACAATATAGATTTTTTAAGTTATATTTTTCTCATGAACATGAAAATCTCATAATTTATGAAAATTGTTAAGTTTTTTTTTCAATTCGTATATAATATTATCGAATGAGTAAATCATAGTTCATAAATAAGCTATTATAGTATCCTAAGCCACTACAATTTATAAATTACATAGCTCTGACATCATGTTCTTTTTATAAATAAATATTTATGATTAAATTTTAACTTAAAATATCATTCACAAATATTAATGTGGTTTTCAAGTGAAATAATCATTCACTTTATAAAATCTTAATTTTTTTTTTCAAACATAATTCTTTAATCGTGGGACCTCTAATAAGAGGTACATAGCAAAAGTAAATTTTGCAAAATCATATTAAAAAATAATAACACAAATGAGTATATTTTGTAACGACAATAATATAGATAAACAAAACTCGTTTTTATTACTTCGATGACATATTTAAGTTTTTTTCTCTTCTTTTTTCAATTTTCAATTTTAACCAAAATTGTGCAAAAGTATTAGACACTTGTATATCCACGTGGCAAACAATAAGAGCATAAAATTTCATTGATATTTCTGCTTCATTAGTTGTACTCTTTGCCTTGTAGGTTGTACATATTCAAGTTTCTATAAATAGCACAAGAAACTCATACGCCGTACATAAATGGAAAGCACTACATTATAGTTGGTCTTCTCTTCTGTGGGCGCTCTCTCTTTTCAAGAAAAAGGTCAGTTTTTGATCTCTGATTACTAGACCCTTATTGCTGGGAGATGACAAATATCCCGTGGATTTAGTCGAGATGCAAGAAAGCTAGTCTCGACACTATGGTTATTAAAAAAAAAAAAGGAATTAAATTGAAATGTAGTTAAATGAAATACAACAACAAAAAAATGAATTTGTTAATTAAATTGATTTGTAGTAATTGTGAGTTGCTGGTATGTTCGGTGATATTGATTTATTGTAAATCTGTTGTTGCTGGTGGGAGGTGATAGGAATTTCGTGGATTTAGTCGAGATGTGTGAGAGTTGGTCCGGATATCACAATTATTAAAAAAAACTTAATTGAAATGTATGATTTTGTTAATTAGTTTTTTTTTTTTTTTTTTTTTTGGGATTGATGTTGTTGTAATTGTGATTTGTTGGTATGTTCAGTGATATTGATTTGTTTAGCTCAAGAAGCTGCTTGTTCTTTTTGTAAATTGGATTGATTTTGTGTTTTTATTGAGTGAATTGATTGGGTGGTGGGGATTTTTCAAAACCCTTTTGAGTTTCAGCTCAAAATGTTCCATATTTTTTTAAAAAATAAATCTTTTTTGTTTTTGTTTTTATTGGGGGTAGGGGTAGGGGGTAGGGAGTAGGGGGTAGGGGAAGGGGAAATGGTGAAATGGCATGGGATTATATTGTGGGGAATCGTATGCTCGACAATAAGGTGAAAGTTTAGAGTTCAGGTAGCTGACCAATTGAGCTACCAAGATTTCCGAATGTTTGATATTTGATTTGTGTTCTTGCTCGATTTTAGTATTTGAAATTCCATTGCGTGTGTTGATGTGGGTGTGAGGATTTTAAGGCCCTTTCAATTCAAAATGTTCCATATTTAATTTTTTTTGTAATAGGGGGTAGCGGAAGGGGAAATGGGGAGGGGATTACAAGTTGGGGAATCGTATCTTTGCCAACAAGGTGAAAGTTCAGAGTTCAGATAGCTGACTAACTAAGCTACTACGATTCCCAAATGTTTGATGTTTTATTTGTGTTCTTGCTAGATTCTTGATTTTTATGTCAATAAATTTGCTTATTAGATGTCTTAGCGGCTGGTATTATCAGATTTGTGGAAGCGTAATTTAGAGAAAGTTGCTGCTTGAGCTGGTGTATTTGAAATTCTTTATGTAAATTGGCTTGCTTTTGTGTTCTAATTGAGTGTCTTGATGTGGGTGTGAGGATTTTTGAAGACCCTCTTGAGTTCCAGTTCAAAATGTTTGATATTTGATATGTGTTCTCGCTCGTTTGTAGGTTTTGATACCAAATGATTGAATTTGCTTATTTATGTGTCTTAGATGAAGTAGCTTTGCGAGCTGGTATAAAAGATTGGCTTGTGTTTACGTTTCTTTGACTGTCTTGTTGTGATTTTTTAGAACACATTGGTTTTCGTGGTTGAATTTGACTTTTGATTTGTACTCTTACTGGATTACCGATGTCAATGATTAATTCTGCTTATTGATTTGTACTTTTGCTGGAATGCTGATGTCAAATGATTAATTTTTCTTATAGGATGTGAAGACTTTTTAGGACCCTTTTGAGTTGGTTCACAATTTTGACATTTGATTTGTACTCTTGCTGGATTATAGATTTTGATATCAAATGATTGAATTTGCTTATTAGTTGTCTTAGCGGCTGGTATAATTAGACTTGTGGAAGCATGATTTAGATGAAGTAGCTATGCGCCTATGCCAGCTGGTGTAAACGATAGGCTTGTGTTTGCATTTCTTTGACCGTCTTGTTACGTGTGTGCGGTTTTTGGAACACCTTGGATTTCTTGGTTGAATTTGATTTTTGATTTGTATTCATGCTGGAATGCTGATGTGAAATGATTAATTTTGCTTATAAGATGTTAAGATAACTAAATTGTCTGAGATAGATTTGTGCAATCAAATCATTCACTCCATGGCCTGATAGATCTTATGTTTACATCAAATAGCTTCTTGAGCTTCTGTAATGAACTATTCTGAAAAATTGGCGTGGAATTAAATTTCTGAGTGTCGTGATATGGGGTATGAATATTTTCAGAACCCTTTTTTGGTTTCTTTAGGTGCTCTTTCTCATACATACATACACACACACATTCTTTTTAATCACCGATTATCAAGTTGAATAAACCAAGTTAGTTTGTATACATTCAAATGTGTACTTGTGTGACTGTTATAGGACATATTTTGTCATTTGTTGAGAAATATTTCTTGCCAGAAGCCTGAAAATGGGATCACCGAGTGTGATACTCACCTGAAAAAGTAATTGAGTTTCATTCAAAGCATTGTGTTACTTTTGATTTTTCTAACATAGAATGTTACTGCAAGGCTACGAGTGATAGTACAGATAAAGGGGCTTATGTACCTAATTCTTTGTTCCTCCACAAATTCACTTATGGCACGAAAGACACATTACCTTTTCAATTAGGATATTTTTTGTTGTTCTTAAAGGACGAATAAGTGAACATTTGTTGTTGTGTGAAGGAGATTGGAGAGGGGGGATGGTAGAACTTAACCAATGGACTTGCAGGAGAATTACTAGTTTCAAATTTCCGTTGAGGTGATTTAATGTTGTTTATAAGAGTATACAGTATACGCCTAAGAAGCTGAATTGGTTACGGACTCCTCTTTGATGTCTATATTCTTTTCGCCAAGTCTTTTGCTATTTTTTGGCGGGATGAGAACTGTGCATGCAGATGGATACATACTCAAGTCGTAGTTGTAAACTCCATGAGTTCTCTTTCTCTGTAGTATATTGGATACTTTGCAAGTTAATGCAAGTTTAGTGTTAAACAACATGGAATAAAGGTTAAGTGATGTTGCAGCCAAAAGAGCTGTGCTTTTCAAGTTTCAATCTGCTGCAGATAAGTTCCTGTCAACTAGGTTTGATATGTCTTTTCTATATTCTAAACAGATGGATTACAAGATCTTCAACATCTTTTCGAGAGTCTATCAGTTGTCCTAAAATCATAAAACCGTAGTGTTGGAGAATGTTATGCCAATAATATTGCGTTGGGAGTAAGTTACATGACATATGGTTGATTCCAAGATGATTTTAGGCACTGCTGAGTTGTGAAATGGGAATAGAGATTTAGGTTCATTTGTTGCAAACTCAAATCGTCAATAGACATTTGTTTGCCTGATTTGCTTACTGTTTCTGTTGTTCAGGTTTAGAAAATCAAAATTAACGAGATGGTTAGAGCGTATTCACAAGAGCACACATACAAGCACCCATGGGAAAGAGTAACTTCTGCATCCTGGCGCAAGTTTGCTGATCCTGAGAACAAGCGCATTCTATCACATATCCTTGAAGTTGACACATTGAACCACAATCTTGATTCGAGCTCAGGGAAGCTTTATACAACTCGTGCCATAACTATCCATGCACCAGGACCATGGTTCATCCGCAAAATCATTCGTCAAGACATCTGTCACTGTGTAGAATCAACTGTTGTTGATGCCCAATCTCGGTCCATGCAGCTCTGCACTCGAAACATAAGTCTCGAGAAGTACATAGAAGTGGAGGAGCAAATCAGATATGATCCTCATCCAGATAATCCAAACTTATGGACCGTCTGCAAGCAAGAAACGAGTATCAGGATTAAGCCCTTGTCAGCACTTGCTTCAATGGCAGAGAAAATAGAGCAGAAGTGCGTGGACAAGTTTCAGGCAAACAGCGCGAAGGGAAGAGAAGTGATGGAACGGATGTGCAAGTATCTTGAAGCTGAATCCAGAGGCATTTCAGCATGATTTAAGCAATCTAACTTTACATTAGGCTTCTTCAGCGCTGGTATCCGACCCCTCCTTTAGAGGTGAGAGGTGAGCTTACGATGAACACTTGTTGGCACATCGAGTGTCATTGTATGAAAAAGAGGACACCGAAGGATCGTTCCTTTTGAACTTTTCGTAAGCTGTAGTAGATGCAATAACAAAGTGTTCCTAAAACTTCATTGTGAGAATGTCCTCTTGATGGGAATTTTACTTTAAAATGCTTTGTCCCTGCCGTTTGTATGTGTAGACATTCTATGCTTCATCTTGAATAGCTTCACCACTGAAGTTACTTCAACATCCCACTTCACGGCTCACATCCAGGGTTGGACATTTGGATCGTGAACAATTGAATATGGGCTAGATGTGTCCTGTTCTGATATCATGTTAAAAAATGAATTTTGGTTCTAACTCAACCTCAAAAACTAGCTCATGAAGGGACTAGTTCATGAGGGAAAGATTGTCCAAGATCATATAAGGAGATCACACGTCTCATTAACCACGATGTTGAACTTCTTCACTGTTCAACAGATTTCAACAACTTTTAAAAGCCTTGGATTAACATCATTTTCCAATATTCACAAACACAAGCTGTACTCTCCACATCAAACAATTCTTAAAAGGGTAACAACAACAAAATACTTGGTGTAGTCCCACATGGTGGAATTTGGGGAGGAATGGTGGAATTTGGGGAGGATAGAGTATCGTGATCTTTGCCCTTGTCTCACAAATATAATGAAGTTGTTTCTTAAAGACCCTGGCTTAGGTCGTGCATAAATCCAAGTGAACTCGAAAACATACAACTAAAATCAAAAGGTCATTGAGGCTTCAAAATGTGAACGATGAGGATGCTAATATAGAGGATGGTTGACATATTATCAACGAATGTCCAAAATCTCAACAAATATGAAATAACTTTATTTCGCAGAATGAAGTTAATATATGAATGCTAAACCGATATTTGCATGGCTTGATGATATAATTGATATTTGCCTCACGTTCCTAGTATAAAGTCACATTTCTAATTTCAAATATGTGGCATATATAGAAGGAGCAAAATAGAAGTTAAATTGAACATAAATATGTACCTATCGAGTTTATATGCAAATAAATTACTCATTATGCTAGGAAAATTATTGACTTGGTTCCAAGTTAGGCTTGTACTTTCAAACAAACCAAACTAATTGCTTGTTTTTCCCCGTGTGCACGAAAGATAAAGTTGAATATTGAAGGTAGTGTTAAGATATAGTCTCGAGATGTCGCATTTAGAGGGATCTTTAGAGATGATCATGGAAAATGATTGTTGGGATATTCAGTTAAAGTGAAACCTACGATAAGTCTCACTGTAGAACTTGAAGAATAAAAAAAAAGGGTTCACCATAGCAAAACTTACGCGATATGAAGAAGTTGAAGTGGAAATAGATTGTCAAACCGCTGTTAAGTTCATTAAGGACGAGAACATACAACATCGTCCTTTTCGAGCTATTATGGAAGATTGTATATTTTTGTTATATACTAGTAAGGCTTCGATTAAACACATTTGGAGAGAGGCGAATCTATATGCCGATTTCTAAACAAACGAAGGGCACAAGCATGATGAAACTTCAATAATCTATGGAAATACGATCACGGGTATGAAGTTTCTTCTTTTGGCCGCCTTAAATGATACTACTTCTGAAAGACTGTAATCTTTTTTAGCTTTTTCCCGCCTATCAAGAAAAAAAGAGATTTGAAATACTATCTTGATATAAATTTTTGAATTAAATCTATCTCATATTTAACTGAACGTACTAACTGAAATCAATATAATTTATATATCAAAATCTTGTTATAACTTACTCCATATAAAAAGTAAAATTACTTATCTAAGATATAATTCTTATTACAATTTCAATAAACCAAATGATCCTTTTTACGAAGAACAAATGTGAAGGAAGGTCCCATAATTATCAAAAGGTAGTCCGGTGGACTAAAACTTCCATTATGTGTAGAGTTTGAAGAAGCATCGGACCACAAGAATTTATCGTAAACAGATTGTTTCCACGGATTGAAGATCCAATAATTAAACAAAAAACAAAAAAATGAAGAAAAAAAAAATGTCAAATGAAGAAAACAAAAATGTCAAATTTAACTGCGTACATTTGATCCTTTCCCAACCCCACTCGATGGGAATACACTGGTTATGTTGTAATTGCTGTTGTTGGTGATTTAGCTCACACAATCAGTACTATACTTAATTAATATATAAATATTCATCCCCAATTTGCTTCAGACCATTGGACCCATTGCCCTTTAAACCCTCTCTCTCTCTTCCCCAAAAATCCATAATCAGATCAGTAAAGAGGTAAAAATTGTAACTTTATCTAAGGTTCAATTTATTGCCACCCTTTTCTTGATTCTCTTTTGACATGTTTTGGCTTTTTGGGTAACTTTATCTAAGGTTCAATTTGATTTTGACAAGATTTTGTTAAGCCCCAAAATGGGTTTTTTGTATATACTGTCGTTGAGCTAAGTTAGTGCTCAATTTATCATGGGTATTATCAAGATTTGATTTTTATGGTGTTGTTGGTATGTTTCATTATGATGAATTGTGGGAGATTGTTGTTTTGAAGTTTAGTATTCTGGGAGTTTCAAGAATGTGTTTTGGCTTTTTTGGGTATGTTAAAGATTTGATTTTGACAAGATTTATGTAAGTCACAGAGAATTTTTTGTATGTAGTGGTGGTGCTGAATTGTTCATGAGTATTATCAAGATTTGATTTTTTTGGTGTTTTGGCTTGTTGGGTATGTTAAAGATTTGATTTTGACAAGATTAATGTTAAGCCCCAAAATGGGTTTTTGTATATACTGTTATTGAGCTAAAGTGGTGCTAAATCATCATGGGTGTTATCAAGGTTTGATTTTTATGGTGTTTTAGAATTGAGTTGATTCAGTTGTTGGTATGTTGGATTGTGATGAATTGTGGGGGATTGTTGTTTTGAAGTTTAGTATTTTGGGAGTTTCAAGAATGTGTTTTTAGGATAGGGAAAAAGGATTTAAGGTTGTGAAGTTGGGTTCTTTAGTTTAGTATTTTGGGAGTTTCAAGATTGTGTTTTTAAGACAGGGAAAAAGGATTTAAGGGTTGATTTTTGGTTGTGAAGTTGGGTTTTTTGGCTTTGTATTTTGGGAGTTTCAAGAATGTGTTTTTAGGATAGGGAAAAAGGATTTAAGGGCTGATTTTTGGTTGTGAGAAGTTACAAATTGGTTTTGGAAAATGAATAGTTCTGGTATGGGTGGTGGTTTTTTATCAGGGTATAATGGTGGATTTTTGGGGATGAATAGGCTGCAACAGCCGCAATCGATTAGTAATAATGCAGTTCATGGTCATCAGACGAATCACAATGTGGTTCAATCGTCCGTGAGTGCAAACTTGGGGCTTGAACATGATAAACCAATGGGTTTGATGGATGTGAAAGGTTGTATGGCTTTTGGGAAGGATAAAGCAGTTGGGCCAAGTAATGTTGTGAATACTAGTAATAATCCTAATAGCAATACGAGTGACGAGGATGAGCCTAGCTTTATGGAGGATGGAAATGGTGATAACAACGGTGGGGCACAGGGGAAAAAGGGATCTCCATGGCAGAGAATGAAATGGACTGATAATGTTGTTAGGCTTCTTATACAAGTAGTTGCGTGTGTTGGAGATGACGGTAGTTTGGAGGGTCCTGAAGTGGGGATGAAGAGAAAATCTGGTTGCATTCAGAAAAAGGGTAAATGGAAAACAGTCTCCCGATTAATGATGAGTAACGGTTGTCATGTCTCACCTCAGCAGTGTGAGGACAAGTTTAACGATTTGAACAAGAGGTACAAGAAATTAAATGATATTCTTGGGAGGGGTACTTCTTGTGCTGTGGTGGAAAATCCGGCTCTAATGGACTCCATGCCGCAGCTTTCTGACAAGGCCAAGGACACAGTGAAAAAGATACTTAACTCAAAACATTTGTTTTACAGAGAGATGTGTGCTTACCATAATGGACAAAAGATACCTGATTGCAATGATCTTGAATTTCCAGTTCATTCTTCACCTGTTGCGCCACAGTGTGCAAAAGATCATAATGGCTCCCAGGGACATGAAGCTGAAGAAAATGATGAAAGTGATGATGATGATGAAGAATCGGATGATGAAGAAGATAACCATGGTAATGGTGATGCACGTAGACGAGTTGAAGAAGATGGTAGCTTCTTGCCACAAACTAGCGGGAATGATAATTTTTTAGCTGAAATTAATGAATTTTTTCAAGATCCTACAAAGTCCAAGTGGGAACAGAGAATGTGGATTAAGAAACGGATGCTACAGCTAGAAGAGGAAAAGATTGGAATCCAAGCTGAAGCCTTTGAGTTGGAAAAACGTCAGTTTAAGTGGCAAAGGTTCTGCCGCAAGAAAGACAGAGAGCTTGAAATAGAAAGGCTGGAGAACGAGAAATTAATGTTGGAGAATGAGCATATGAAATTGCAGCTGAAGCATAAGGAGCACGAAATAGACAATACGAAGCCCAATATTTCTTTCAATTCTGCACCTCTCAGCTTAGATAGACCGCAGGGAAGAGATCAGATTGATGCAACTAGGTATCATTAGCATCGAAAATCTCCAATTTTTTTAGGCTACCTGTATGTCATCACCCCCTCTGTTGTACAATCTTTTACAGCTCACCATTCAGCAAACTTGTTAAGTCGCTTCTCTTTAATCCTCGTAGTATTTTCTCTAGAACTAACTACATCAGTTTGTTGTGGAGGTTGTGGTTGGGCTTATTCTGGACGTTTGTCCAAACTTCTATATCCCTTATTATAATCAGTAGTTAAGAACCAGATCGATACTTGCTTTTAGTGTATCCTGTCTTGCAGTGGCATACTTGCGTAAACTTGGTTTCTGCATCAAGGAGAGCATATATCGATAACTATTTCCTGATTCATTTGTTAAAGCCATGAAATACTGCTAAAGTTATCATCTTGATTTTTCTTGTCCTGGTTTTATGTTTATATTTGTGGCCGCCTGCAGCGGTTCACTCACAACTTGTTCTTTGCCTTGGATGTCTGTTGATCTAGATGTATTTCCTTCTATGCGCTCTTGTGCATCCACATAAGGGGTAACCCAGTGCACAAAGCATCCCGCGTTAGCAGGGTCCGGGGTAAGGCCGCACCCCAAGAGGTGTGGTGTATATAACCTAACCTAATACAAGCATTAGTGGCTGCTTCCACAGCTCGAACCCGTGTAGGTCACATAGAGATTACTTTACCATTGCTCCAAGGCTCCCATTTCTCTTGTGCATCCACATGTGGTGTTGACATAGGTTGAGCCTTTCCTAAACATTCTGTTTGAAGCAACCAAAGCTCTGAACTAGCAGTAGCTCCCTAGTAACTCCCTCTCCCCCCCTGCTTCCCCTTTGGCTTTTCAGAATAAAGAACTTTGCTATCAAATGGTGAACAAACTAGGAATCTGTTTATAGACTCAGTACCTCCTCTCAGGGGCGGAGCTAGGGGATGAACGCCCCTTTGCTAGAAAATCACACTGTATATATAAGGTCAACTTTCTTTTTGTTATGCATGTATAGTAGACGTTGAATCCCCTTGGTGAAAATCTTGCCTCCACCACTGCCCCTTCCCCCCTCACACACACAATGAGAGATCTGTTCGTATGACTTTAAAAAGCCCCTGCTAGACATTGTAATGCCGCTATTACTGATTTTGCAGTTTATCATTCCGTACCTCTTTTTCTACTGACTACACCAGCAAGAGTTCAGATTGTTCTTTTGCTGAATACTGGTATGTTTAGTTTGATCTTGCACCGTCTTTTTTAAGTATCTGTAGGCTACTTCTGCTCTGTGTTGTAAAATCTATTCTTTGTTCTGTTTTCTCATGAAACCTCTCCTTATACTAGACGCCATTTACATGTCAAGAAAGCAATAAACATCGGTTCTTTTGAAGGAGTTCTTACATTATGCTTCGTAAAGACATACCTTTGACTGAAAGGTGTCTCTGGTAGCTCACTTTTTAAGCTAGTCATATGGCCTATTTCATAGCATAGGTGAGTGATATTAAGAATTTGCTAGAACAGGATATGCTACCATTTTGGTTATGCTCCGTCCCTTGGACGGAGTAGAACAATAATAACTACGCCTCAATCAAGAACAAAGCGTGGGTGCAAAATTACAAGAGTAGTGTCACCATTAGGCCGTGAGGCATCAGTAGTGTAGTTTGTTGAAATTAGTAGAACACCCTGCATAGTCATGCCATTGAATTGATTTTGATTTTTTTGTTAACAAAAATAACCGTGGTGTCTGAGCCAGCTTGTGCATACATCAACTAATTCCTCGAGGTTAGGACAGATGAGAAGCAATCACCTAGTGTTAACGCTGAGACCTCATGGTCCTCAACACACTTTATTAATCACTAAGTCCCTCCCTTCGGTACTAATAGTGCGTTTAAAGGCATTATATAAGATGGATTTGATACAAATAACTGAACTTCAGCATAAAATAGGCAACAATTGTCGATACATATATAAAAATATTACTAAAATTTTAATAAATATCAAAATCCGAACTTATAATTTCAAAAGTAGAATAAATTTAGTCGTGAGAATCTGAAAATTGAATCTATCAAATTAAAATTCTAAATCCGCACTTGATTATAGCGCAAACTGTTTTCATGATCGGAAAAAGGTGTTGTCGAATCAGAGAAGTAAGCGAAGGACCGTCGGCGAACAACATTGTCATTTCTTCGTGAAGAAAAAGAAAATGCACTTTTCCGAATATTTTAATGGAATTACCACGTGGTCTTTGCCATCCAATTGTTAAACTTCTAGAAAGTTGTGTCAATCCCCATATGCAAGTACAGCTCTGACAAGCAACTTACCACCCACATTGTTGGAAGCCCCACCTTGCTGGACCGCTTCCGTTTTGACTGAGCTGACTGAGCTGATTGTCACATCTGGCTTCTATATCTCATGATTCATAGATCTCCTTCCTTATTGTTGTCGGCCTAAGCAAAAGATTATTAGGTCAGATGTCTGATGAATACATTCGTAATGAGTATTGGGTCTTACCACCCACATTGTTGGAAAACCTACTTTGCCTGATCGCTTTCGTTTTGACTGAGCCGACCGGCGCACATGACATCTATATCTCATCGCACTGGCTTCTATAGCTCACGATTCATAGATCTCCTCGCTTATCGTTATCGGTCTAAGCAAAAGGTTGTTAGGTCAGATGTCTAATGAATACATTTCATAATGAGTATAGGTCTTACCACCCACATTGTTGGAAAACCTACCTTACTTGACCGCTTCCGTTTTGATTGAGTTGGTTGCCACACTTGACATCTATATCTCATCGCACCTGGCTTCTATAATTCACGATTCATAGATCTCCTCGCTTATCATTGTCGGCCAAAGCAAAACGTCGCTAGGTCAGATGTCTGGTGGATATATTCGTAATGAGTATAGGTCTAGTAGGTCCCCATTTATATCGGAGGATCTATTTTTTGGTTTCACACTTGATATCCCGTATCCACCTCAGAGTTATGACTAAAATCCGTTTCAAATTGTGTAAAGTCATTAAAAGATGAATCGCTTCTCACAACATTTTTTTTATTCTCGAAATTTAAATCCAAGACCTCTAATTAAAAGTAAGAGTCATGTGCGATCACAATCCTATCGTGTAATAATGAAGGACCTCAATAAATCATGTTTTAATTATACTAAAAGATAAATATCTAATTTTCATACAAATATTTATTATGTAACTCTTAAAAGAAATTATTTAATTTGACGCAAACATCTAATGCGAGTAAGAATTTTTCGCTCTAGAAATAACTCGAAATTATCAATCTATAAGTTGAACGTTTTGATTTTTTTTTTTTTTTTAATAAAAAAACTCTAAAAGGAATAAATGGTCACAACTAATAAGTCTAGACGTTCACAAAACAAATAGTAGTATCTACATCTCTAGAATATAAAGAAAGTAATATGAAGTTGAAATAATATCAAAATTTTAACTAATGTTTTTTTTTCTTCAAAAATTAACTTTTAAACAGCAAAATTATGACTAGTAGTTATTTTAAAAAAATCATAGATATATAGGACTAGATCCTGCAAAAGATAAAAGATCTACGTTCAATTCTTTTCAGAATAATTCAGATATAACGATATCGCCTTCTTAGAAATTTTTCTATTTCCATGTCTTCTAAAAATGGATTTTATATTTTAATTTGTCAAAAAGACAATTCAAAACTAATACTTTTCCCCTTTAGTAATATTTTAAATAATGTCATCCTTTATGAAGAATACATCCAAGAACTAAGTAAAAGAAATAATAAAGAATAAAAATAGAAAAGAACAAAAAAAGGGTCTCATGCTTCTAGAATTGAAAGAATCAACTTACAGTTGGAGGCTGCTTTCAATTTCATATTATAATAATTGATGTCATAAACTTTAATTTAAAAAATATGACTGTGAATATATATAGTAGTCTAAAAGCCAATTATGTACTATTTATTTGATTATAAATTCAATACCTGCTTTTGGGTCTGATTAATCTGAATTCGCATCAGGAAGTCCTATTTTTATTTGGGGTAAAATGCTTTCTATCAAAGGTGATTTCACCCAAAGCTTGAATCCGAGACACCTAATTAAGAATAAAAAAATACTTGTCACTTCCCCACGATCTTTTTTTTTTTCTCAAAGAGAGAAATGTCAAAACAACCAAAAAGAGAATTGACTTCCACATTTTCATATTTCCACTTATGTGTTAAGGAAATTTCCCATGAAAATGGGAAAAATCACATGTTGGAAAACTCTTTTCCTTTCAAACCTTTTTTTCTTTCACTTGATCACACATGATATTTTGAATCATCGTGAAATGTGGTAGAATGAATGATATCCCTTCACCTTAATAAGAAGTTTTAGATTTGAGCTTCGAGAATGAAAAAGCCTTAGATATGGAGGACTTTCCATTTCAACGGGCCTTACGCGGTGAGTCTCGATAATATTGAATCCAATAGATTTATTTATCAAACAGTTATACAGTCAAACCTTTATATAATAATGTGCTTTGTTCGAATACTTTTTGGTTGCTATGACCAAATGCTAGTGGCTTAGCTGGAATTTTCACTAAGGGGTTCAAAACATGAAAAAATAAACATATAAAGAAGCCAAAGGAGGATTAACATCTACTATATACAGATAAAAAATAATTTTAACTATATATAAACAATATAATTTTTCTCCCCCTTCGAATCTATGTGCTCCGCCCCTAGAAAATTGGAGGTAGGAAAGGGAAAAGGAGGAAGAAAATTGCAAGATATGGAATCGAACTCTCACCAATAAGATGAAACTTCAGATAACCAACCAACTGATCTACTAAAATCCCCCATATATAACGTAATATGACATGAAAAATCGATTTCAGTGAGAACTCATTCTCTACATCGAAATGTTGTTATGGAGAAATCTGACGATAAAACATATCATAAAATATTTTCATATAAACTTATTGATCACAAATAATTATTTTTAAAAAAAAATGAGAGGTACATGAATATTGTTATGCCTCGAAAAATGGGACAAAAAGTCAGTTAGAGCCACCCATGTCACATTTACCATTCAAAACTCCTCTTTCCCTCTCCTTCACCTCCTTCGTTCTTCTCTCCATTTCATCCCTCTCATCACATCCTTCGAGACGAGTCAAACGCAGGTTTTTTTTCTTTCTAGAACATTCATTCGTGTCGATCTTCCAAAAAAAATCATTTATTGTGTTTTATTTTTTTCAGTATGTGACGTTTACATGATTATTTTGTTTTGATACGTCTGTTTTTGGAGAGTCAAATGAGTTTTTCTTTGAATCTAATTAGTGACAGGAAAACATTTGTAGCTAAATAATAAAATCCGATTATCAAAAAAATTCATCTTTGCTAATTTAAGTTTTTTCTTTTGTAGTGAATATTTGAATATTAATTGTTATGATGCATAGTACTTTTCTTAGGTAGTTTTTGAACTTATAAATTTTATTTCACATTTGCTCATCCCGATTTGTCGTTTTTTTAAATATGTTTAGATATGTGATATATGTAATTTCTTCAGTTTTTGTATCCTTTACATGATCATTTCGTTTTGATACATATGTTTTTGAGAGTCAAATGAGTTTTTCTTTGAATCTGATTAGTGACGGAAAAATTCCGTAGCTAAATAACAAAATCCGATTATCAAAAATTTCTTGGTTGCTAATTTTTTTTTCTTTTTTTGGTAGTGAATATTTTGAATTGTTAATTATTGTGATTTATAGTTTGTTTTAGGTACTTTTTGAATTTATAAATTTTATTTCGAAAAACTTAAAAGATTCTATGTTTGAATTGACGGTCAAGATTAAGAAGTTTGACTCTTGAAATCCGAAAGGTGCCACATAAATTGGGATAGAGAGAGGTAGTACTTTTTCAGTTTTACTTCGAGATCTTTGTGTGTATTTGTTCAAAATGGATTTCATGTTTTTTGAATCTGTGTTTTCATGGATCGAATGCTTTTTGCTACGATTCATGATTATATGGACGTTTCCTTAATCGTTGATTCTACCGATCTGTTTAACATGTAACTTGAATTGTTTTTTATGTTGTTTCTGTATATTTATGCTTGTATGTGTATTTATCTCTATATATAGCAAGTTGCATAAGGCGGAGAAAAGGATATAGCTTTATTGTTGGTTGTATATCAAAAAAATCGCGGTGATTGTTTCATGAGATGTTTAATTGTTATGAAATGTTCAATCATTTAACACCTAAATCCTTTGTTTTGTTTTCCCGACTGGTGTGATATTGACGATTGTTTAGGAATCGCCTTGTCACTTAGCTGTTCTGAAGAATCTAATTCTATTGTGAGATAAAAGTTGTGAATTCTATTATGTTTTTCTACAACGTTGTGCTTTCTGTTAAATCATAGATGATATTTCCCTGTTACATTTCGCAACAGATTAGTTACTTGATGGGCTATAAAAGAAAAATCTCTCGGCACCTCAACATCGATTTGATTTCAAAGTGTATCCCATATTGCTATGAAGGTGTGTTGTATTAGGGGATTGCACTGTAGTTTCCGTGTTGTGATGTGGTGTGATTAATTCAGATTTCTTCTTACGAGTATATGAGATTGTTCTGAATCTCTTAAATACTCAGTTGCAACGTACAAACTCTGAGTCGTTTTGTCCTTGTTTTGTAGGAGTTTGTTCTAAGTTGCAATGGCAGAGTTGAACCAGCACCCGACTGTTTTCCAGAAGGCAGCTAACCAGCTACACCTAAGTTCGAGTCTTTCCCAAAATGTCCACACTTGCTATGGGGGCATTCAGAGGCCTGCTGTCTATAAGAGGCATTGTGCATATGGCAACTACTCCAATGCAGGATTGCAGACCTTCCAAGCTCCCCAGGGTCTATCAATGATCACCACAAATGCTTCACCAGTTTTCGTACAGGCTCCCACGGAGAAAGGAGTTGCAGCTTTTGCCACTGACTTCCTCATGGGTGGAGTTTCTGCTGCTGTCTCAAAGACTGCTGCTGCTCCTATTGAGCGTGTGAAGCTTTTGATCCAAAACCAAGATGAGATGATCAAGGCAGGTAGACTCTCGGAACCATACAAGGGAATTGGAGATTGTTTCAAAAGGACAATGCAGGATGAAGGTGCTGTGGCTTTGTGGAGAGGAAACACTGCTAATGTTATCCGTTATTTCCCTACTCAGGTTTACCATTTGCCTTCTTTTTACTGATAAATCGTCATCTGTTGTTCTGTACCTTATTTCACATTATCATAGCCTAATCGTTAATTTTTCCACAGGCCTTGAACTTTGCATTTGAGGATTACTTCAAGAGACTTCAACTTCAAGAAGGACCGTGATGGCTATTGGAAGTGGTTTGCTGGAAACCTTGCATCTGGTGGTGCAGCTGGTGCTTCCTCGTTGTTGTTTGTCTACTCATTGGACTATGCACGTACCCGTCTTGCAAATGATGCCAAGGCTGCAAAGAAAGGAGCTGAGAGACAGTTCAATGGTATGGTTGATGTCTATAGGAAGACACTTGCTTCTGATGGAGTTGCTGGACTGTACCGTGGATTCAACATTTCATGTGTTGGCATCATTGTGTACCGTGGTTTGTACTTCGGAATGTATGACTCCTTGAAGCCTGTTCTCTTGACTGGAGGACTACAGGTTAGCGTTTGTCTGTTTTAGCGTCTGTGCTTTTTATTGGTTTACATTGGCGTTTGATAATATCATCGACTCAACAATTTCACTTGGCGTATATGGATGTTTACAGGATAGTTTCTTTGCTAGCTTTGCTCTTGGGTGGCTGATTACCAACGGTGCTGGTCTTGCCTCATACCCAATTGACACAGTCCGAAGAAGAATGATGATGACCTCCGGTGAAGCTGTCAAGTACAAGAGCTCACTTGACGCATTCTCCCAGATTCTTAAGAACGAGGGTCCCAAATCTCTTTTCAAAGGTGCTGGTGCTAACATCCTTCTTGCTGTTGCTGGTGCTGGTGTGTTGGCTGGATATGATAAACTTCAGATGATCATTTTTGGAAAGAAATACGGCTCTGGTTCTGCCTAAATTCAGATCAGATATAGCATCCTTTAGGATTAGATATTGATGAAAATCTTTCCGCAGTGCAATGTGAGGATTCTTTTGGAAAAAACGTTTTACGTTTTTCCTCTTTTTCTTTTTTGAATAAGTTGAAACTTTAGAACGGGTTCGAACTTTGAACCTGGAAACCTCCACACTTATTTCCCTTGTTAAAGGGTGTTTTTAATTTTTCGGGATCTTTATACAGAGGTTACATATTGTCATACTCAAAACTTTTGATATAATTAAAAGAGACGGATTTGGCTACATCTATTTGTACTTTTGCTGATGTGATTTCTGTTGTCGACATCATTTTCTTTCCCCTCTTAGATTCTTCACGTACTCTTACGAAGACTGGATATTCATTTTCGTTTTGGTACAATGGAATATACACACAATATTCATTGAATACATTAGAACGTTATCATAACTTGATATATCATCAAAATTCATAATATTACACTTCCCAAAGTTAATAAAGGAAGAATTAAAGCCTACTTATAAATATAAGCTGCAGTGTCTGATGAGCATTGCACCAAATTCTTCTCCAACCACCTGCATGTTTGAATTTGTTTGTTTACTGTCTGATTTTTATATTTACACAAAGAAAGTCATGTATCGAACTTACCCGTTGTAATCACAGCTTCCAACTAATTCTGCATAGGGTTTAAACTTTAACTAGCTTAAAACATAATTTGGAAAAGCTAATCCATTTTAATTGCTCCAACTAATTGATTTCGGAAAGAAGAAAAGTGTTTTGTAGAGCATTTGATTAGTTTCTGATATAACTTATACGAAAACTGATATATAGATACTTGCGATAAACTGAAGATTAAGCTAGAACTTAACTATATACCTGAATGTTTAACTCATCTAGATACGATTGCTTCTTCTTTTGTAGTGCCTTTGACTTCGTTGCTTCTTTCTCCGTCGCATAATAATTTTGTGTTCCATCTCTACAATGATTCTTGCAAGCCATTTCATATTTCCAGTTGAGATCAAGAAATATACTATGGATAATCCAATGCATAGTCCGCTTCCATAACCCATAAGAGCAGCTTTCCAAAAATCATTCAGAAATTCAGAGTTGCTTTCTTCATCAAGCGCAGATCCCGAATAAGTTTTCTCTGATACTGAATCATCACCATCACTACCACAGTCTTTTGAAAGTGGAAATCCACGTAATCCATCATTACCTACATATGAATTGTTCTCAAAGGTATGAAATTGATTTCCTTGAGGAATGCACCCTTCGAGATGATTGTAGGAGAGATTTAAGACTTCAAGAGATGTAAGAGAAGCAAATTGTGCCGGTATCTCTCCTACAAGATGGTTACCTGACAGGTCCAATGATTCAACTGAAGATAAACTTCCAAGTGATGGCGGAATATGACCTTGCAATCCATTATGAGATAAATTTAGCACGCGAAGTGCAATGAGATCACCCATGATACTTGGGATATGTCCTTCAAATTTATTGTTTGAAAGATCGATAGTGGTGTACAAAAACAAGATTCTCACAACTTCAAGCTCCATTCCCTTTGTTACGACAGCTATGGAGTTTTGGTAATACCCATCTTCTTCATCACTTGGTGCCTTCTTTGATGGATCAGTTTTCCTCATGGCTCTGAAATGTTGAAACAAACTCGTCGGTAAGTTTCCCGTGAAGGCATTGGAAGAGAGATCTAACAATCGAAGCTCAAGATACATGTTTTCACTTCCTAAGGTTCTAATGGGTCCATGGAACTTATTCGATCTCAAGCTTAAAACTCGCAGCTCAGGAAGAGTTCCCAACCACATTGGAAATGTATCATTGAGGAGATTGTCTCCTAAATCAAGAACTTCCAGTCGTTGGCAATTTTTCAAGGATCGTGGAACTTTTCCCTCTATCTTATTTCCGTGCAAATTGAAGCTTCCGAGTGCACTTCCAATGCTAAAAGTTGTTGGAAGAGTACCAAAAAGATTGTTGTGCTGCATATCAAGAACCTCAAGATGACCACTCATGTTGCCAAAACATTGCGGAATTGCTCCTTTTAGATTGTTTCTACCCAAATCTAGAACTTGCAGTGATGTTAAATTGCAAATAGACGACGGAAGCTCTCCACTGAGATTATTATGTGACATGATCACATACCAGAGGCCACTGATATTACCCAAGCATTGCACAATTTTTCCCTTCAAGTTGTTTGTCCGCAAATACAGGGCTGTCAGTGATGTTAAATTGCAAATAGATGAAGGAATTTCCTCAGTCAGATTGTTGTCACTGAGAAACAGAGTTTGCAAGTTTCTCAAATTGCCAAAGGAAGATGGAATTGAACCAGTGAGTTGATTATCGGATAAAACCAGCCTATTGAGGTTTTTCAGATTCCCTAACTCATTAGGAATGGGACCAGAGAGTTGATTAATGAATAAATCCAGAGTATTGAGGTTTTTCAGATTCCCTAACTCATTAGGAATGGGACCAGAGAGTTGATTAATGGATAAACCCAGGCTATTGAGGTTTTTCAGATTCCCTAACTCATTAGGAATGGGACCAGAGAGTTGATTATTGGATAAATCCAGCCAATTGAGGTTTTTCAGATTCCCTAACTCATTAGGAATGGGACCAGAGAGTTGATTAATGAATAAATCCAGAGTATTGAGGTTTTTCAGATTCCCTAACTCATTAGGAATGGGACCAGAGAGTTGATTACCGAATAAATACAGACTATTGAGGTTTTTCAGATTCCCTAACTCATTAGGAATGGGACCAGAGAGTTGATTAATGAATAAATACAGACTATTGAGGTTTTTCAGATTCCCTAACTCATTAGGAATGGGACCAGAGAGTTGATTAATGGATAAACCCAGGCTATTGAGGTTTTTCAGATTCCCTAACTCATTAGGAATGGGACCAGAGAGTTGATTATCGGATAAATCCAGACTATTGAGGTTTTTCAGATTCCCTAACTCATTAGGAATGGGACCAGAGAGTTGATTAGCATAAAGACTTAGAACTTGGAGCTCAGTTAAGTCACCTATAGTTTTTGGAATTAGACCAGAAAGATTGTTTGTGTGTAAGCTTAATTCCTGAAGCGACTTCATCTTCACTATTTCTGCAGGAATAGAGCCAGAAAGGTGATTCTTGTAAAGATACAAATAGGACAAGTTGCTCAAATTCCCCAATGAAGCAGGAATAGAACCAATAAGAGAGTTATTACTCAAAGCTAGCTCAGTAAGAGACCTTAGGTAACCTATTTCTCCTGGAATGGAGCCATTTAAATGGTTGTCAAAGAAGCGGAGGGTCTCAAGCTTGGCTAGTGAACCGATTTGTGGTGGGATTGTGCCTGAAATCTGATTGATGCGCAAGTCAAGACAGACAAGATTAGTGAGATTACCAATCTCAGGTGGGATGGTGCCAGAAAAAGTGTTCCTGCTAAGATTAAGATACTCAAGAAAAGGGAGAGATGAAAACGGAAAAGCATAGAGTGTACCAAAGACACTAGCATTTGTAATATTCAACGTGTTTACCCTACCATTAATGCAAGTAACTCCGTACCAGTTGCTGCATGCACCAGAACTTGGTTTCCATGAAGCCAATAAGGAATTATTCTGGTTCTTGAAAGTTGATTTCCATTTTAGGAGAGCAGTTGCTTCCTCAGTAGAAGCGAAAGTAATTGTAAAGAGGTACAAGAGAGTGAAAAACTGAAGTAAAGAGAATATTTTCGGAACCATCATCATATACTGCTAAATGATTGTGAGTTGATTATTTTGGTTGTTGATGGATGAAATTGGTGCAGGATACACTTTTTATATTGCAGTAAACCAGTACAAGTCTTGCGTGTCAAATAAGGCACAGAATCAGAAAGACGTCCAAGTCAATGAGTCTTCGTCTTAAATTAATAAGTAGAATAACCTCATTTTAAATAAAGAAAAAAAAAAGAGCAGAGAAAAATAAGGTCAAGAAAGACTTTGCAAGTCCTTGTACTAGTCTAGCTGTGGAAATTTCCTATGAAAACTACAACACACAAATCCCTGTCTCTTTGAATTTTCGTTTGATGTTACTACTCATTAACTGAACGTATTCTTTACTCTAATCATCAACCATCATGTGTAGTTAGTTTGAACTATAAAACAATACCCTTTTCTTTTTATCCTCCCCAAAGAAAAAAAAAGGGGTAAATCTTAGATAATAGCGCAAATGATGATCTCAATTTATTTTATCGAAACAAAAATTATTCACTAATTATGTGTCTTATGGTGCCGAGAAGTGTGTGTGGTTTAATGATCAATAAGTGGCCTAATTGTCAAAGAAATGGGTGAAAAGCACAGGAGTATAAGGCTTAAATCTCATCCGAGACAAAAAAAAGTTAGGTGATATTTCAATCTGCCAAAGTCATGGTGGTGACTGAGTTATCCGATATGCATTTGCTGGTGAAAGGTAGCATGTATTTAATACACAAATTAGTCCGAACACCACTGTTATTGAAAAAAAGGCGATCAAAGCTAAGAAATTAGGGAAAGAATTATCTCCATATGCTTCTTTCTTCATAACAATCAATTCCAATTAGAAGACGTTGTCATTCTCTAAGTCAATACACAAGTCTTTAGTCTTGCCAAGGAAAATGCCAGTTGGGTCTATTTGTCTAAGAAAATAAATTGTTTTGCTTTTTCTTTTTTAGTTTTCATTTTTTTCTTGTCCAAGTACATCTACATTCACTTTTTAAATAAATTTCCTGGATCAAAAACCAAATCTAGGTATTCGGAGCATAGGAAAAACAAGACAGGAAAAACAATAACAAATAGAAAACAAAACATTTGTCAGTCTTGCTGTGGAAATTTCATATGAAAACTACAACACACAAATCCCTTTCTCTTTGAATTTTCGTTTGATGTTACTACTCATTAACAGAACGTATTCTTTACTCTAATCATCAACCATCATGTGTAGTTAGTTTGAACTATAAAAAAATACCCTTTTCTTATCCTCCCCAAAGAAAAAAAAAAAAAGGGTAAATCTTTTAATAGATGATAGCACAAATGATGATCTCAATTTATTTTATTGAAACAAAAATTATTCACAGACTATTTATGAGTCTTATGGATGCCGAGAAGTGTGTGTGGTTTAATGATCAATAAGTGGCCTAATTGTCAAAGACATGGGCGAAAAGCACAGGAGTATAAGGCTTAAATCTCACCTAAGACAAAAAAAAAAATTAGGTGATTTTTCAATCTGCCAAAGTCATGGTGGTGACTGGGTTATCCGATATGCATTTGCTGGTGAAAGGTAGTATGTCCTTAATACACAAGTTAGTCCGAACACCATTGCTATTGAAAAAAAAAAGGCGATCAAAGCGGAGAAATTAGGGAAAGAATTATCTCCATATGCTTCTTAAATTTTAGGGACATGGATTTGAACTTTCTTCATATCAATCAATTCCAAGTTTAGAAGATGTTGTCATTCTCCAAGTCAATGCACAAGTCTTTAGTCTTCCAAGGAAAATGCCAGTTGGGTCTGTTTGGTCTAAGAAAATAAATTGTTTTTTTTTTTTTTAAATTATTATTTTTTCTTGTCCAAGTACATCTACATTTACTTTTTAAATAAAATAAAACTATCAAAACAAAAATAAATTTCCTTTGTTAAGCAGATGTTCAGGAACAACCTTGAGGAGGTTCCTCTGCTTAGATTTAGCAATCTTTTTGAGCGTCTTTGGATTGGTGATCTTCTGAACCTTAGTCCCTGATTTGAGAATGTTTTCCTGCTTCTTCTTGTCTCTTTCCTCTCTGTGTTTCCTCTTGTCCACCTTGTTCTGTCTTATCTCTTCCTTTAGCTCATTCATTCTCTCCCTGTAAGCCTTTTTTATCTCCTTGTCTTTCATCCTCTGCTCTAATGTCTTTCATCAAAAATATTTAGCGTACGGCGAAAAAAAGAACAGGCAAAACAATAACAAACAGCAAAACAAAACATTTTTTTAAGTCCAAACACCATAACATAACATATTTCTTATTGAAAATTTTCATTAATGAGGACAATGATTATGCCTCAGTCCCATAAAAGTTGGAATCGACTATATAAATTCTTACTGGACATGTTAAACTATTCAAATCATCTTATGCCTGGAATGTGAGGATTCGTAATGTATTTGTGTTTCGTGTCTAAAAAAATTAAGTTCAACTAAACTCGTTGTTAATGGGCTGCACCTCCCCCAAAAAATAAAGAGCGGAGGAAATTAAGCCAAGAAAGATAATGAATTGTGAGTGGGAAATGTGTTGTATTTTCCAAGTCTTGTTATAGAAATTTCAAAGAAAGTTACACCACACAAATTCATTCAGTTTGATGTAAAATCCCAACGCTTGCAAAAGAAAACAAATCCTTTTAGTTCAAAGAACCGGCAAATCCTTTCACTTGGTTAGACATTTATTTATGTGGACCTATTTTGTTAAAAAGGAATACTTTATTGGACCAATAATTGCTCTAGTAAAACATATTTAAGTAGCCAAAAGAGTAGGAATATCACTATTAGATACGACTGTCATATGACATGGCCTTTTCTTATCTTTTTTGATTTCTCATTCGGTATTCAATATCCAAATTAGGGCCTTGATTAATACCTATAAAAGGGGGAAGCACCAAGTTTTTGCACAGTGTGTCCCTCCAAATATCTTTTTCCTTGCACCTAAAAGTATTAATGCAGTTCTTTGAATTTTCAAGTAATTGGACTGAGTCTTGCTATGAAATTTTCAATGAAAGCTACACACAAATTCCTTTCACTTTAAATTGTCATATTGAAATAAATTACGTATGAATTTTATTATCAAAAGAAAGGAGAATGTCATAATTTAATCAGTTACCTCAAGAAAAGTAAATGCTCTCTGAAGTAGGCAAGAAATGCCCGAGGCACCATATGCTTGTATATATATTTAATCTGCATCTTTTACTCCCAAAAGAAAGAAAGTGTCCAACTGCAAAGACTTAAATTTTGTCATTCTCAAGTCAATGGACAAGTCTCTTCCATGGAAATTTCATATGATGTGGTCATTTGCTTTAAGAAAATAATTTCTTTACTATATTTTCTACGACACACGTCCTTTCAATTTGAATTTTCAATTCAAGTAAAAGTATTATTCACTCTAATAGCTAAGAATCATTCAACTTCTATTCTCTGCACTTTAATTTTGATTTTTCATTTTGATGTGACAACTCAGTAAGAGAAACGTACTCTTTACTTAAATCTGCATCATGACCTAGCTAGTATACATTTAAGTCTTCTTCTACTGTTTTTAACTTATCAAAAAAACTTTTGTGTTGCTCCCCAAATTAAAAAAAGTAAATAAAAAGTCAAGTTTTTACTAGTGTTAAACTATCAATGATTGTTAAACTAATGAGTCTATACTGATATTCTCCATAGGCTTTTTTAAAACCAAGAAGACATGGTATTCAAAGAAGATAGAACAATGTCCATTGCCATCATCATATGAATCAATACCAGAATATCCACTAATGGGTTCGCGAGGTCATCGGAACTCAATACTTCGGAATAAAATGCTATGTATGAGTATATGTGTGCAAGCATATACATGCAAAAATCACGTATAAGTAGAGTTAAATATATACATTTCAGAACTTAGAACATCTAATTCCTGAATCTGCCACTGAAATAAATATTACTTGTGATTCTCAATCTTGCCACATTCACATACAAAGTTAATAACTGGAGCAATCAGACACTTGTTACAGATATAAAGGCTTTTCCACATTCACGTGTACAAAGTTAATGGAATATTGAACTCATAAGAGCCTCCGTAAATCATTCTTCTTTCTTAGATCACAATTATAAGAATATTTCAATAAGCCGAATCCTCTACATAAATAACTTTGAATATCAAATTTACACGCATCATTTAATCCATTACCTTGAGAAAAATATGTGTTCACTGCCCAGTGTATAAATCAGCCCCTCCCTGCAGTACCATGTCGTTGGTTTCTGAAGTAGCTAAGAAGTCCCTGAGCCTGCATTTATGCCGTTAGAAAACTTGGATTAGAATAGAAAGAAAGTGTGAGGCTTCTGCAAAAACCATCGTACCTTTTCTCTGGCTCTTGGGGTGCCAGACTGCGACAATGCCACTAATGGAGGTACAGCTCCTTTCTGGAGAACCATGTTGCAGAACCTGCTACTGTTAGTGCATAATTGCAACAAAGAAGGTGCTGCATTCTCCTTACCTCTTGCAGAACTAAGCTCAACAACCTCAACCAGAACAGGAATCCCTCCTTCCTGACCAATTGCTGCTCTTCCCTCGTGAATGGTTGCGAGATTTGATAAAACAGCAACAGCCTTGTCAACCATCCCAGCAGCAGGGTCTGTTATAAACCAAACGGGAGAGCCCAACCCAAAAGACTAGTCTGATAGGTGGGAGAACCCATTTAGCCTATAAACCCATTACCATTTCTCTATTTTTCCAATGTGGGACAGATGACATAACAATCGCCTCCGCTTGAGAACCAACGACCTCGTTGGTCACGGCTGGCACCCCTCTTGGGTCCAGGCCACCACTCTTGGCACACAGGCCACCACTCCGAGTCACGCTCGTTGGTCACGGCTGGCACCCCTCTTGGGTCCAGGCCACCACTACTGGCACACAGGCCACCACTCCGAGTCACGACCCCACACGTGGGACTCTCAACAAGAGCACCAATGTAACAACCCCAATTTCACAATAGAAATATTCTTATATTATAATCACTAAATCAAAATTACAATGGGAAAATGGGACTAACAACGTAATCGTACAACAACGATGAACTAGTAAAACAAGAGTCGAAGAAAGATAAATAGAAGGGAGATGAGAAGCTTAGACTCCAAGAAAGGGGATGAGAGGACTAGACATTTTTTTTCTCAACAATCTGCCTAAACCTTACAGCCTAACCCATAGCTCTTTTAATCAATTGGTAATTGGGCCCGGATCCCAAACCAACCTTTGTGAAGGCCTTCCAATTCTATTACTTCTTCTCAGCCCAATAATTGCTTGTGTAACATCCTTGAAGTGAGGCCAGTTAATAACAGGGTCCATCAACTCAAAGAGAAACTTTACGGCATCAGCCTGCACAATGCGGCCCTTGTTTTCATGAAGTATTGACAAGTTAAACAAAGCTGTTGCTGCGTCCTTCTTGCCCCTTGGAGTTCCATTACCCAATAAATCCACAAGAGGTTTGATAGCCCCAGACCTCCCTATCTTCATCCTGTAATCCTCAATCATGGAAAGGCTAAAAAGTGAAGCAGAGTTTTCTTTAGCCTCAGTACTCCCAGTGTGGAGGACATGAATCAGAGGTTCAATTGCATCAGCATTTGCAATCGAACACTTGTTGTTGTCATTAATTGATAAGTTGAAAAGTGTGGTAACAGCATTTTTATCACGACCCGAGCCAGACCCTAGCCGTGACGGGTATCCCAGGCCAATGAAGGCCCGGGAAGACCCCTTAGCATAACATCAATACCATAGTCAAACATAAAGTGCAGAATTAGGCCCATAATTAAGAAGTTCAGCTTCAAACAAGAGTTTAAACATTTGGTCTTGAAAACATTTACCAATACTAGTCTACAAAGCCTCTAATAATACGAATGAAATCCTAAGCCGGAACATGGCCCCGGCAATACCATAAACCAAAAGTAAATGTCTAAAGAGAATTAAACAAGATGCCTTCCGAAAAATGGATGGCTCACCACTCTTAACTCGCTGCCCTGGGAAGATCCTAGTGCTGCACAGAATTACGAGAAAGTGTCTCCGAACCTACATCATGAAAAGATGTAACGTCCGGGGACGGTCAGTACGGCGAGTACTGGCATAAAACCCAAGGGAGAGGGAATAGAACATTTTATGAGGAAAAATTATAAGATGCATAATGTAAATCACGAGTGTAAGAAATCATGAAATAAACTCTTAAGTAATAAAACATAATCATCCTTTAAATGCTTGCTTTATGGAATATGTAGTTTCACCGACCTTAGGCAACCCACTGGCTGATATGGGTCCGGTATTCGCCCAAACGGCGGGGCCCCAATCCATGTTTGCCGCATGAATTGAGATGAGCATAGTATGGCCATCATAACGTACCGCCCTCATTGAGGTGTGTGTCAAGGTCGTCCCATTTGGGAGCGAACCACCCCTATGTCGGCAAACATAGGTTTTCGGCGTTAGTCACAAGGACTTACACAAAATACGCCCCATTAAAACAACTTTCATAAATCTTTATCTGTGGAGTCTTTCATTAAGGCATTTACATTTTTGGTATCGTTATATCAAGACTTGCAAGTCATCCATCTTATGCCAAACCATCATTGTAAAACATTATAGACTCTGAATTCCGTCTTTAAATTCATAACATAGTCATAATAGGACTTTCATATAGTCATTAAACCTTTCACCATCTCATAACATACATTTCTCAAAAGGCGGAATAAACATCATAATTCCCATTGAAAAACAAGATTTTGAAAAGGGATGAAAATCATAGTTTTCATCATTCATAGCATTCACCGTTTCAAATCCATATAAAGAAATTCACCCTTTTTCAAATAATATGTTCAGGCCTCAAAACTCTCTACTAATGATTAGAAAACAATTCATAACAAGAGGGAAATCAATATTAAGCTTTTCACAAATGAAGTCCTTGTCAAAAAGATGATCTTTTATTCCTTATTTTTCTATATTACAATAGATACAAGATGCAGTCTATATAACCTATACAAGGTATCTATACTTGGAATGTAATCAATTACTGTACATAACTTTAGGCTATAAATCTTGAGTTCTAAAATTGGTAACAAAATAAGAAGGGATCCCTTAATCTCTGCACAATATCTTCTATTACAGCTCATGCCAACATCCTCCCTCAAGTTGGTGCATAGATGTCTCCAATGCCCAACTTGTCTAATGAGCTGTAGAAAACCTTGCTTGATACTGCCTTCGTAAGGATGTCCGCCAACTGATCTTCTGACTTCACAAATGGGAACTGAATTATTTTATCTTCAAGCTTCTCCTTGATAAAGTGTCGGTCCACTTCAACATGTTTTGTCCTGTCATGTTGTATTGGATTTTTTGCAATCTCTATAGCTGCTTTGTTATCGCAAAATAGATTCATCGTTGAACCAGATGAATAACCAATCTCTTTCAGCAACTCTTTCAACCAAAGAAGCTCACATAGTCCTCTAGCCATGCCTCTAAATTCAGCCTCCGCACTCGACAATGCAACTACTTTTTGCTTCTTACTTCTCCAAGTGACAAGGTTTCCACCAATAAAAGTGAAATATCCTGACGTGGATTTTCTGTCGGTGATACTTCCAGCCCAGTCGGCATCTGTATAACCATCAATATTCAGATGATTATATTTCCTAAACATAAGTCCTTTTCCCGGAGATAGGTAATATCTGTCCTTGTATGAGATAGGTAAATCAATTTTCCCACGAGCCGTTGGTACCTTTCTCTGTTTGTAGGTATCTGGTTTGAGTGTACTCCCAGTCCATGGTTTTGAACTATTGGAGTATCTACTGGCTTACATTCAAGCATCCCTGTTTTAGCTAGCAGATCAAGTACATATTTCCTTTGTGAGAGAAAAATTCCTTGACTTGATCGAGCTACTTCGATTCCCAAAAAATATTTTAGTCCTCCCGGATCCTTCATCTCAAATTCTGTTGCCAAATGCATCTGCAAATTCGAGATCTCCTCCTTGTCATTCCCTGTAATTATCATGTCATCAACATAAATAATTAGAGCAGTTACCATCTCTTTCTGATGCTTCAAGAATAGAGTATGATCTGAATTGCTTTGATTGAAGCCATGCTTCCTCATAGCCAAGCTAAATCGTTCAAACCATGCTCTCGGTGATTGTTTTAACCCATACAGTGCCTTCTGCAGTTTGCATACAACTCCACTTTGTGATGAAGTAAAGCCCGGTGGAATATTCATGTATACTTCTTCTACAAGATTCCCATGAAGAAACGCATTCTTCACATCAAACTGATGTAGTGGCCAGTCCATATTTGCAGCAAGAGATAACAATACTCTAATTGTATTCAACTTTGCTACCGGTGAAAATGTTTCATGGTAGTCTATACCATATGACTGGGTATATCCCTTTGCTATGAGTCTTGCCTTGTAGCGATCTATTGACCCATCTGCTTGGTATTTAATGGAGAATACCCATTTACATTGCACTGTTTTCTTTCCTTCGGGCAGTGGAATAAGCTTCCATGTGTCATTCTTTTGTAGAGCATTCATTTCTTCAGATATTGCGTGGACCCATTTTGAGTCTTTCAATGCCTCTTGTATTGTACTTGGAATATACTCTGAAGATAATTTATGCACAAAAGCTTTGAGGGGTTCTAATAGTCTTTTGGTACAAACATGGTTAGCAATTGGATACCTCGCCTCTTTTTCTACATAATCTGGTAAGTACCGATTTGGTGGCTTACCACGATTATGTCTAAAAGGTAATTTGTAGCCAACAGAAGCATCTATGGTATTATTCAAGGAGGAGTCAAGAGATTGTACCTCAGGAGCATTCTCAGGAGAGTGGTCGTTTGGTACTAAAGTGTGAGAGATGGGCTGTCCTTGTTGGATCGAATGCTCTTCCATACTCCTTTTCTGATCATCACCATCTTCTTCCAAACTTGTCATTTCTGCTGCTGGTTCCGTAATCAGATCACTTTGAATTTCTTCAAGAATCGGTTGAGTTTCAACTAGAACAGGTTGTAGTAATTGGACATCATCCGATTTAGTTGCATCAATATCATTTTTTTTCAAGTTTGTATCTTCAAAACCTGGCCAGTTTTCCCAACCATTCACATTCTGCTCTTCACTGAAGACCTTTTCCTTAAGAGAATCTGGTTTTCTAAAGAAAGTTTCAGATTCAAGAAATGTGACATCCATCGTCATATAAAGGCGCCTAGAAGTAGGATCATAGCATCTATAACCTTTCTTATGTGCAGCATATCCTAGAAACACACAACGAACAGCACATGGATCAAGTTTGGTTCTCTGATTTTTATGAAGATGAACATAAGCAACACACCCAAATATGCGAGGTGGAAGCATTAAGACAGATGGCAATGGTACATGATGAGCAAGAGCTTGTAATGGAGTTTCAAAGTTCAATGCCCGGGATGGCATTCGATTCAACAAATAAACAGCAGCAACAACCGCATCAGTCCAATAACGTCGCGGTAAATGTGCTTCTGTTAAGAGGGCTCGAGTTGTTTCAAGAATATGTCTATTTTTCCGCTCTGCAACACCATTTTGTTGTGGCGTTTGAGGGCAAGTAGTTTCATGATACATACCATTTTCTTGAAAATATTCTAGTAGCTCATTATTGTCATATTCTCCACCATTATCAGACCGAAGAATTTGAAGTTTAGCAGAGAACTGAGTCTTGATCATGTTATGGAAAGAACGAAAAATTTCAAACACTTCATTCTTATTTTTCATCAAATATAGCCAAGTCATACGTGTACGATCATCTATAAAGGTTACAAACCATCTATAACCTGAAGAAACAAATATAGGAGCAGGTCCCCAAACATCCGAGTGGATCAACATAAAGGGTGCCTCACATTTTTTTGATCTTATTGGATAAGAAACACGATGACTCTTGGCCATGATACAAGGTTTACACTTAAAATCAGATTCATATATGTTGGAAAATAGACTTGGGAACAAATGCCTTAAATAAGAAAATGATGGGTGTCCAAGTCGACGATGCCACAACCAAATTTGTCGCTCTTTTTCACCAGTCCCACGCCCAATATTTGCTCGGCCAAGACTGAAATCATCCATATAGTAAAGCCCATCTCTCTTAGTACCACGACCAATGATCTCCTTGGTGAGAATATCCTGAAATAAATAGAACTTAGGGTAAATTAGTGCACAACAATTCATCTCCTCAGTAGCTTGGCCAACAGATAATAATTTATTTGAAAGAGATGGAACTAAAAGAGTGTTTGGTAGTGAAAAAGAGGGTGAGAGTGCAACTTTTCCAGCCCCTATAACTGGATATGTCACTCCGTTAGCATTAGCAACGCACGTTCTTTTTGGTTGTGTGGATTCAACAAAATCTCTTGAATCAAATGTCATGTGATCAGTTGCCCCCGAATCAATAATCCAACTGAGTTTACCTGAATCAAGAGACATAGAAATGTTTGCTGCAGCAGGAGAAGAGTCTGTTTGTGAAATAAGTTGAGAATCCATGTTTGTCGTAGCATTGGGGAAGTCTCCAGTGTTCGCTAATGCAGCTCGTCCAGCTTCACGTTTTCTTTTTTGTCTTGAGTTCTTGCCACCATTCTGGATATCCAATCAAATTGAAACAACCATCAACAGTGAGTTTCATATTCCCGCAATGCGTGCAGCCCCCCTCATTTGATTGTGGCCTTGGCTTTATTGATGTGCTAGGCTTCCCATTGGAAAGCATATGAGGTTGTTGATGTTGCTTTTGTCCTCCCTTTGAGATCATAACAGCACCGGGAACAATATCCCCCTTTGTTAACATCACGGTTTGTCTTAGATCTTCCCGGCGAACATGTGCATAGGCCTGTTCAACAGTAGGAAATGGTTGAAGTTGAAGCACATCTCCTCGGATCTTGTCAAGACGATCATCTAGTCCATCTAGAAATGTATAGACTCTATCTTCCTGTAAAATAAAGTTATATTTTTGTATGTCAAATTCACATTTCATCGGATTTGGGCGACGAAAATCAATTTGTCACGCCCCGAATTCCAACGGGATGGACATGGCACCCGAAGCCGACAAGGCCCGAGAGAACCAGTCTTCATCCATAAACACCCATACGCATACCACTCAATAGTCATCACCACCACAAGTGAATATAAGATGCCAAAAACGGAAGCTATGACAAATATATAAGAATTATGAAACTTGGCCGTTAGGGCCATCAAGACAAAACATAAGTTCATTACATTACTTTCATCTGACCCACAACATCTACAAAGCCTCTACAGATGCATAACCAAAACCAACCTAGAGTCGGGACACACCCCGCTCTATACATATACACAAGACCAAAACAAATGTACATAGAAGACTCGGAAAGCCCCGAACCAACTGGAGCTCACCAAATGTCCGCAAAAGATCCGCAACCTACAATGGAGGTCTACTAGTACCTGTGCCTGCAGCAAGTAAGGTAAATTTCCCCCGAGGGGGTCAGTACGAAGAATGTACTGAGTATGCAAGGCCATAAGAAAACTGTATCAATAAGTGAGAACACCAATGTATATCAAAGATAAGAGAATAGGCAATATAGATAAACCAACATTTCCATATGTGTGGAACCATGTACTTTGCATTCTTTATTATTCATCTCAATATCAACAATAATCACATCATGCCCGAGACCAACTGATCAGTGGTAAATAACAATATTGGGATCGTCTCTAGCTAGGCTTATGCCCCTTTGAGCTACCACCCATAAATCAATAAAGCAGGTTCGACCCTAGCTAGGTTTTCACCCATTTGGGCTACCCCCTATGTCCAATAGTCAATCGGGATCATCTCTAGCTAGGCTTTCGCCCCTTTGAGCTACCACCCATGATACATCGGGATCGTCTCTAGCTAGGCTTTCGCCCCTTTGAGCTACCACCCGCACTCAAACAAGTATGCATTACTTCCATTCTTTAGTTATGAACTTGAAACATTGTTGGTTATCGCATTATTGGAACTTTGGGACAATGTTCAATGTACAAGATACACATGAATAAATATATATAGGAAACCAACCCGACATGAGATACTTTGGAACATTTCGACATAGGTACAAATACAATGGCAAAGGGAGCAATATGTGCGGCAGAAAGATACGGACAAGAATAACCTTACATACCTTAGCCTCTCAATAAGAATCCACAATCCTAACGAATATAATGATTCAGACCCTTACTATACAACACAAGCACATAACGGAGTTTACGTCAACATTTAACCACCTTACAAGTGCAAAGACGACAAAAGTTACATAATTGCCTCTAACGTCATTTCCCCCTTTATAATGAAATTTCGGCATGACCATACCAAAAATACCACAACATGCCATAAATTGACCAACATCATAACCAATAGCATTTTGCAACAAAGCTTATTCTTTACACTTTCTCATTCACACCATATCACAAATAATCCATCAAGTCACCTTAATACACCTCATAGCACATATCGCCCAAAAATCCCATAATTCACACTTATAGAAAATAACAAGTTTAGTAACATAACCACACCATACATGTTGATATTTCATCCATACCATGCTCTTTCATCAAAACCACAAGTCACCTTTCAAGTTTAATTCACAAAATGGCACATCTTTTACCAAAGGGCAAAAGTGTCCTATTCAACCTTTCCAACACAACCATCATGATCTACACAATACTTCATGCATATAATATGCTAAATCACAAGAATAAATACTTACCCAAGCTTGCAAAGGGATGATCTTGTCCAAAGTGTCCAAAGGGAATGGTTGCCTTAGGGTTTGGAAAAGAAAGAAATGTTTGAGAAATATCCAAAAGTTATGAGAGTTGTAATGAAATAAATCTGATTTTTTCCTTGCTTTATAGAGTCATTTAATTCATCCTTAGCCACTTCTTTGGCATTAAATGCCATGGTCCCTTGGTCAATCACAAGAATGGGTCTTTTTTCCTTTTTGGGCCTTCCATTTTGGCCTTGTTGTGGGCCTCCAATTGGGCCCAATAACACATTAGCTTAGCCCATCAAAATCCATGTATAATCCATCATACATCTCACTTTTAAATAATTCCATGACGTCACGACAATATTCACTTACGAGATTCCCTTTCGTAGCCTCAATCGCAAAATTAGACATTCTAGCCGTCCATGGCTTAATTGACCATAATTTGATAATTACTTGTGTTTCATGGTTTGATCATGTAGGAGTGTATTAAATTACTTGGAGCCTTAATAAGGAGTAAATAAACACCAAAGAACCAAAAGAAACCATGGAAGAATCGACATTTCATTACGTCGCAAAACGAGCTTGGAAAGGCCAAAACATTTGTGCCTTGCGCCACTGCTGCAATACGGGCAGTGGCGCGAAAATGTGGTGCCCTCTGAACCTGAGGCTTGCGCCACACACCCTGACACAGGGAGTGGCGCAAGTTTTAATGGTTCTCTGAATTTTTTTCAGCTTTTGAAGCCGTAATGGTCCTTTAAATATACATATCTCTAACACCTGCATTTTTTTTTATGTTTAGTGAAGTATGAAGAGTTCATATCAAAGTATGCTACTTAGACAAAAACCTTTGAACGTGCTCATCAGGATGTGACATTATTCCTTAAACTACAGCTAAACGTCCAGAAACCTGTACAATCTTCATTGCTATCCTTTTATGCAGCAAATAAGCTTGCTTCCTACTAGACCATGAGATTTTAACTTAATTTGACTTTTCGATATGTTATTTTAGTTCATATTGTTTTATTCTATCCGACTTAAGTTTCTGTTTGTGCTCCTTTTAATTGTTCTTTCCTTTTTACCCTAAATAGGTCCAGAAAATTGTTAACATACCATATTTTCTAGATGTTTGGTCCAGTAAATTGTTAACCTACCATTATTTTCTAGATGCTTTGCTTGCTCTGCATAATGTTTCTTTCTTTCTCTTATACAGTGTTTAATGTTTATTACATTTTATCTTGATATAATTATGAGGTGTCATTATTTTATAATGTTAAGTATGCTGCTTTCATATTCCTAATAAATTCATCTAATTGTTCTTTTCATATTGCTAATGATTGCTTCATTTTCATATTATTATTATTTTTATTGCGTTATCGTGCAGTGTTTATTTAATTTAATAATCAGATTATAGCACTACTAAAGTTGTTGAGTGGAATGTTTCTTGATCAAAGAACCTTCATTTTCCAGGCAGGGCTGCTATTCTTTTGCATTCTCTACTTGTGATAATCATGTAGGCTCTTTAGGTAGATCCCTGTCAATGTACTAAGCTCTGGTAGGTGTGGGTGTTGCTCCTGAGCTCACAATAAGGAGATAGAAGTTTGTTGCCCTGAACTTTTGCTTATGTTTGGGCATATTATTACTATTGTTATAACAATAATTTGGGACCTTCTTGCTTTGATTTGCCTCTTCTATTGTTATACTTAAGAAGAGATAGCATGTTTTTTAGTTGTTTTACTGCATTCGATTCCTTAACGTACACATTTCATATCCATTTCGAAAGAGTAGTCCTACTGCATTACAGTGCATTTAGTCATGTAAACATATAGTACAGACTAGATTAGGCTAGGAGGGTTTTGAGCTTTGAAGCAATATTAGAATATGTTTGGATTGACTTATTTTAAGTGCTTTTAAGTCAAAATAGCTTTTATACACTTTTGTTGTGTTTGGGTAGAGTAAAAAACTACTTATAAGTACTTGGTTTTAAGCAAAAAAGATAAAAATAAGCCAAAATTCAGAAATTAGAAATCTTTAACTTATGACTTTTGACTTATAAGTCAAATACAAAATGCCAATTCAAACATCCCCTCTTACTGTTGTTCAATTAGTAGGTCTTTGGGAGTTTGTTAGGTTCCCAATTATTGTATTTGTAGCTATTTCTTTCCATGACGACCTTATTCGATGGACATAACAAAATGTGTATGTCGCTTACACTGAATCATGGCGGGTTAATTTAACTTTCCCGCGATTAAATTGTGACCATCCAAAAGTAGTTAATGGTAAAAGAAAATCAACTGCCATCATCAAAGATTTGTTATGACACATCTATAGGTGTTTATGGAAAATGTCATTAAAATTAAAAGTAACTAAAACTTGCTGTTAGAGGCTTGAAAATGAGTATAGTTTATGTCATCACGAACATATGCACGAACAAATATTACAATAAAAAAATATGTAGAAGATAAAACAACGAGAGTAGGTTTGAGGAGGAGAAAAAGTGACTAACTCTAGATGAGAGAGCAAATTTTTCAAGTTATTCAAGTTTTGACAATATTATATTGAACCTTCTTGCTTATGTTGAAAAATATTCTAATTTTCAGTTTTAACAAGAATTTACTTTTTCGTTATTTTTAATATTTGGATATTAGGAAAGAATTGTTCATAATCTCAATGAGTTTATTTGTGACCGCGCGAAGCGCGGGCAAATTACCTAGTATATAGTAATAAAATAAAGTAAAAGAAGATTATTTTTTTTTATTTGAGCAAGATTTACTCATGTCTCCCGTAATAACCTTAAACGACCAAATCTGTGGCCTCCGTACCGTCGATTTCATTTGCAAGGGATAAGAAAGTGTCTTGATATTTGAAATATAATTACTCCCTCCATTCCTTTTAGTATGCTCCCTTCGTTTTTCGTGAGTCAATTTGACTAAGTTTCAAAGCTAAATTAGATTAGATTAATTTAATTTTTTAAAAATTAAAATTTAGATATTCAAAAACTATATGAAAAGTACTATAAATTGCAATTTTCCTTTTTTCAATTTGATTAAGAAATACGTCTTAAAATGTTGGTCAAAATTTGTATCGTTTGACTCTAAAAAATAAATGACAACATATAAAAAGGAATGGAGAGAGTACGTAATAGAAAAGATGCCGCTCTTAGGTCTTGAATATGGATGTATATGCTTTATATAGTTAAAGCCAATATTTATTACTCTTTCGATAAAAAATTACCTTATCAATTTTTGGGCTTAATTGATTACTTACCTAGTTACCTTACTCCTTTGCATTTCCAATTACCCTTCCGTTACATTTCATAAGTAAATGTTCTCATAATCTCTTTTCCTTTCCTTGTACTAACTTCATTGATTTTAATTAAAGAGTTCTCTATGCCAACATTGAGGATAAAATTCAAAGACATGAGATATAATTACATCGTATTAGGAAATTAGCTAAAAGAAAGCCCTTAAAGATAACTAAGGCTCAAAGCAAAAACTCTACTACTACAAATTTTCGTAGTCCTCTCTTTCTGAAGATTTCTTCTCCAGCTTCTTTTTTTATTTTCCTCGTGTGCAGATTTTTTTTGTTTGAACCCACAAATACATCATTGACATAAGGTAAACCATCAAAGAATGCTAGAGAGCAAAATATGAAGTTGCCACAATATAGTAGTCAAATGTATAAAATCTGTTACATTGAACAATCAAATAATTCAAACACATAACACACATACTGAGGTCTAAATGTCAAAGTTAACATTGCCAAAATTGATGACTGGTCAAGTAGAATTTCTGAGACCAAGTAAAAAGCACTCCATTTATAGCTTCAGCTAGCAAGAGATTTTAGAAGTATCTCTGGATGCCCAAACTTTGATTTTATAAAACATGTATCTGACTCAGGTTAGAGAGCAGTCTATGGACTATGAGGATTCAATATTTGATTCTTCAAATGCTTCTCTGTAGATTTCAAATTCATCAAGAGATCACCTGCATATTAAATCTTGAGCCGGAAAGTAGCCATCTTGATACCAAGCAGGATAGTATCTGAACTGCCTTTGGTGACAATGGCTTCCTTCTTCACATACAACAAAGTCAGACACAAGCTCCACAATACCTCATGTGTGTATTCTTTCTCAAATTCCTCCCATAATTCTTCTATTCACATTCCTACATTACTAAAAAATGCTACTAATAACAACCTTAAAAATCAAGAACAAACTAATAATCAATATTTTAACAAATATCAATTGCACAGGGGTCATGACTAATGGGGCAGTAGAAGTGAATAGATGCAAGTAATATGAACGAAAAAAAGAAAACAAACACTGACAGATTGATTTGTAAGAAAAAATTTCAATCCTTGTACAAGCTAAGACTCCATATTTCTTATACAAGAATTCATATATGAGCACATTCATGAGTTACTTTCAATAAATGGAAAGTTTCCTACATTTCCATCATCAGTCAAGTCCTAAAGAGGAAATAGGTAAATAGTTTAATGAGTGGGATTTGTGCCAGTTGTGCTTACCAAAAATAAGTTGACATTAACAATTGATTCAACAGTGAATAAAACTTCTTCTTTAATAAGTATCTCTAAAGCCCATACTTTTCCATCGCTTCAGCTTTCTTAAGAAACTCATCATCGTAATATATTTCAGTTTTAAGTTTAGCAACAATAACCTACAAAAGATGAAAATGAAAAATAAAAATCTAGCTCTTAAAAGAAAAGAGAGAAATACAACTATACAATTTTAATAAACTTCAAAAGAATTCCACAAAAATATACAGCAAACTTATAAAACAAAAACAAAAGAAACTTATTTGAAGAAGGTATATGAGAATTCCCCTAAAAAAACAGTGGAGGAAGTACCTTTCATTCATTTTTTGTTCTTCTTTTGTAGCTTCCAGGACTCTACTATTTTATTCCAAGTTCTCTGCTAACGTTATGTGGAGAGTATCACGTTGGATTCAGAAAAATTCAAATCTGCCGAAGTCTACTGCACAGAGATTATTTGTTAAATAAAACAATCACTAAAATATGATATGGGCCATTAATTTGTTTAAACCAAATTTAACTCAAATTCCATTAATTCTATAAAAAGAAACCTTTATAGTTAATGTTTCCTTTTACATATCACTCTATTTGGCATCCATAAACGGAATAGTACAATTGTCTATCAAAAACAATTACAAAGCACGTAAACAGAAATATACAAATGCATATACGGATTGAAAGCAAAGCTAAATGACTTGAGGGATCAAATGAATCTTTTTTTTTTTTGATAACCGTGGTGTCCGGGCCTGCTTGTGTGCACCTCGACTAATTCCACGGGATACCTGCCACCTCCCACCAGCAACAGGTACGAGGTAACTTTGTCCAACAAGGCTAGAACAGATGGAAAGATATCACCTAGTGTTTGTTTCTTTTGGGAATTGAACCTGAGACCTCATGGTGCTCAACCCAACTTCATTGAACCAAATGAATCATCTTTTAACATCACAATATATGTAAAGATAAAAGAGAAGGTAAGAATGAACCTTGAATATTCAAATCTTATTTAGTAACAACTGAAATCCAACGAATATAGCTTCATCTGTACACCAAAAGAGTGATTGAAATCCGACAGCGAATTCAATCAAAACAGTGAACTAAACCGAAAATCAAGCCTTGAAAAAAAACCTATAGACAGAGCTTAGAACAGCAACCTCGACAGAACGCGAAACACGACCTCTAACACATTTGACAGAAGGAGATGATTTCTCTATTTATAGAGAAACAGATGATGACTAAGTTTTCAAGGAATAAATGAGGAAAAGACTATGAAGAACATTACAAGGTAGGAGTTGTAACACCGGTTGTAAAAGATACGTGCGCTAACAGTTACTTTGGGCTGAATAGACAAACAATTAGTTGGGGTTAATTGCAAGTGTTAAGTGGATTGATGTATTTGTCATTGAAACCACCTTTTATCAAACAAAAAAAGATACAAGTGACCTCAAACTACCTTGAGACAGAAATAAATTAACTGAATAAATAAAGTCCTGCCAACAAAAGGAGGCTTGTCATGAAGTTGGTGGCATATGAACTTGCAAACCGGCATTGGCGATCATAATTCTGAACTAAAAGTGACAGACTAATTAGAAAAAGCAGTGTTTTAAAAATATGAGAATTTTCAGATCGTGACTTTTACTTTCTCTTTACTCTATTTTGTTGTTTTTGCCTTTCTTAGAACTAACGGAGTAGAAGGGCCTAGAACTTTTGTCTCTGAGAACTGATTTTTTTGTTTTGAGAGCTCCTAATGAATGTCGAAACAAAATTAAACCTCCAAGCAAGATCGGAAAAATTGAAAGATCTTATACAAGAGTGTTTAGAAGTAGAACAACGCTCTTCCAAAACTTTCTCTTTTTTATATTCTGTTATTTTTTTAATTTTTTCAAAACCCACTTGCAATTTTGAGTTATCTATCTTAAGCCCAATCGTTGACTTCTTTGACTTGTTATTTATAACGCCAAAGAATATTTTGACTTCACTTGAATTCAGGATATAGAGATACACGAAAAGCCAACAAAATATGAGAGATAAGCAAATCACAAATTTAGCTGAAAGAGGAAATTTACCTCTGGTGAGTGGCAGTGCTAAAGCTCCATCAGATGTTCATTACTTACGAACAACATCATACAACTAAATCTTAACAAAATAAGCAAATTCAATATACTAATATATCAAAGTTAAGCACGGAGTACTATCAAATTGTAGCATAAATTTAGTAGGTGTAAGTTTGTCCAAATGTATAGCATCGTGGCTGGGTAGATAAAACAAATGAAGTTTTCTACCAAGCTAAGTAACTCTAAGGGTCAAATTCTGGCATTTATTTCATCAATCATAAGACTGTTGCTAAACTCAATGTTGATGATGCCTTTGAGCAAGAAAATGAAAAATGAAATTGCTACAGCTGTTGAGGAGGACCTTGAGAGAGTAAATCAATTCTTGATATTTTTCTCATTGAAATTATTGATCTGAATCATTAATTTAATCATATAAGTGGAACCCTACAAGTTGAACAAAAAAAATGTAAAGGGGCATACCATGGTGGCCGTAAAATTACTATCAAGAACAGAATACTGCACGAACAGAACATTGATACCTAAATAAGTGTTTAAGAACATATAAAAATTTCCACAGATAAATATTATGCTCCCAACTAATACAGCTTAACCTTTCACGCAGGCGAAGAAACACAAAGAACAGAAAACAGAAAAACCGAAACAAAGTTGGAGGGTGAATACACAAAACATATAAATTTGAAATTTAGTGATGTACCTCTTTTTCAATTTCAACGTTTGTCAATTAGTAGAAATCAATGTCAAAACCTAATAGAAGAAGAACAAAGAGAGTTCACAAAATCAAAAAGACGCGAGAAGGAAGTTACAATTGGAGGAAGCCGCTGGGAAGGAAACAAGGCAAAGAAGCGTTTCAAGGCGTGGAGTAAAATTGACGTTTGGGTTTTTTCTATATATCAGTTTAAAATAAATAGAAAAAAATTGTGGGAAAAAATAAATTAGAATGCTGCATCAAGAGACTGCCACGTCATCAGGCCTTTGTCCCTCTTATATATATATATATATATAGATTTGTGGCCTGCAGCGGTTCACTCACAACTTGTTCTTTGGCTTGGATGTCTGTTGATCTAGATGTATTTCCTTCTATGTGCTCTTGTGCATCCACATAAGGGGTAACCCAGTGCACAAAGAATCCCGCGTTAGCAGGGTCTGGGGAAAGGCTGCACCCCAAGAGGTGTGATGTAAGATTAGTGGCTGCTTCCACAGCTCGAACCCGTGTAGGTCACACGGAGATTACTTTACCATTGCTCCAAGGCTCCCATTTTATTTGTGCATCCACATGTGGTGTTGACATAGGTTGAGCCTTTCCTAAACATTCTGTTTGAAGCAACCAAAGCTCTGAACTAGCAGTAGCTCCCTAGTAACTCCCTCTCCCCCCTGATTCCCCTTTGGCTTTTCAGAATAAAGAACTTTGCTATCAAATGGTGAACAAACTAGGAATCTGTTTATAGACTCAGTACATCCTCTCAGGGGCGGAGCTAGGGGGATGAACACCCCTTTGCTAGAAAATCACACTGTATATATAAGGTCAACTTTCTTTTTGTTATGTATGTATAGTAGACGTTGAATCCCCTTGGTGAAAATCTTGCCTCCGCCACTGCCCACTCCTCCCCTCAGACACACAATGAGAGATCTGTTCGTATGACTTTAAAAAACCGCTGCTAGACATTGTAATGCCGCTATTACTTATTTTGCAGTTTATCATTCCGTACCTCTTTTTCTATTGACTACACCAGCAAGAGTTCAGATTGTTCTTTTGCTGAATACTGGTATGTTAAGTTTGATCTTGCACCTTCTTTTTTAAGTATCTGTAGGCTACTTCAAATCTATTCTTTATTCTGTTTTCTCATGAAACCTCTCCTTATACATATAAAGAAAGCAATAAACATCGGTTGAATGTCACTCTTTTGAAGGAGTTTTTACATTATGCTTCGAAAAGACATACCTTTGACTGAAAGGTGTCTCTGGTAGCTCACTTTTTAAGCTAGTCATATGGCCTATTTCATAGCATAGGTGATATTAAGAATTTGCTAGAACAGGATATGCTACCATTTTGGTTTTGTTCCGTCCCTGGACGGAGTAGAACAATAACAACTACGCCTCAATCAAGAACAAAGCGTGTGTGCAAAATTACAAGAGTAGTGTCACCATTAGGCCGTGAGGCATCAGTAGTGTAGTTTGTTGAGATTAGTAGAACACCCTGCATAGTCATGCCATTGAATTGATTTCACTTCTTTTTTTTCCAAAAAAATAACCGTGGTGTCTGAGCCAGCTTGTGCACACATCAGCTAATTCCTCAAGGTTAGGACAGATGAGAAGAAATCACCTAGTGTTAACACTGAGACCTCATGATCCTCACTCCCTTTATTACTAATAGTGCGTTTAAAGGAATTATATAAGATGGATTTGATAAAAATAACTGAACTTGAGAGTAAAATAGGCAAGAATTGTCGATACATATATAAAAAAAATTACTTAAAAATTTTAATAAATATTAAAATCCGAACTTGTAATTTCAAAAGTAGAATGAATTTAGTCGTAAGAATCTAAAAGTTGAATCTATCAAATTAAAATTCTAAATTAGTACCTGATTATGTTTCCGTGATGGGAAAAAGGTGTTTTCGAATCAGAGAAGTAAGCGAAGGATCGTCAGCAAACAACATCGGCATTTCTTGGTGAAAAAAAAGAAAATGCACTTTTCGAATATTTTAATGGAATTACCACGTGGTCTTTGCCATCCAATTGTTAAACTTCTAGAAAGTTGTGTCAATCCCCATACTCTGACAAGCAACTTACCACCCGCATTGTTGGAAACCCCACCTTGTCTGACCGCTTCCGCTTTGACTGAGCTGACCATCGCACTTGACTTCTATATCTCATCATTCATAGATCTCCTCCCTTATCGCTGTCTGCCTAAGCAAAAGGTTGTTAGGTGAGATGCCTGATGAATACACTCGTAATGAGTATAGGTCTTCCCACCCACATTGTTGGAAAACCTACCTAGCCTGATCACTTTCGTTTTGACTGAGTTAACCGGCGCACATGACATCTATATCTCATCGTACCTGGCTTCTATAGCTCACGATTCATAGATCTCCTCGTCTATCGTTGTCGGCCTAAGCAAAAGGTTGTTACTTGTTAGGTAAGATGTCTGATGAATACATTCGTAATGAGTGAAGGTCTTACCACCCACATTGTTGGAAAACCTACTTTGCCTGATCGCTTTTGTTTTGATTGAGCTGACCGCCGCACCTGACTTCTATATCTCATCGCACTTGTCTTCTATATCTCACGATTCGTAAATCTCCTCCTTTTATCGTTGTGTCTATACTAGAATGTATAGTTCATATACACAGCGGAAGCATAAACACCGGATCACAAACTTACATGTCAACATGATAATGTAAAATAAAAACCGAAATTCATGAAAAACTATACATACCTGTTGAAGCTTTTGCACAATTCGTTTATCACCTTGATCTCCAGGTCTGCTGCCTTCTATTACTACCTGAATAACCTTTTCTAAACAATACTTGTGTGGACAAGTTTTCTGATTTTCTAAGGAGAAATTGAATGAATCATTTTCTGAAAACCAAGCCCCTATTTAACCCTATAACCCCATTGAAGAAGGTATAGGAAGAGGCAAAACCGTTTTCAGCTATTATGTCACCTTAATACCACTGTTAAGTATAAAAACGTTTTTCAGCCTTAATAATCCATTAAGCACAAAACGTTTTCAGCTCTTTATTTATTGGTATTAAGTCACATTAAGTCACATTCATTCCTTATAGAAGACTAGCAAAACAATATCACTTCTTCCACAAAATCCTTTTCTTTTCAAAATCGTTTAGTTAATCAGGCGTAGCAGGGACCGCAGATTTATTAACTGAGGCTTCCAATTATGATATTAATTCTCAAATGAATGAATTATCATATCATAATAAATTACAAATCATTCCACTAAAAATCTGTAATTGCACTCCTCGATATTAACTTCGAAATCTATCATTACATCTTATTTAACTCCCCATGTTAGAATTACTGACACCAATCATTTAAATCAAATTTTTCTGAAAAATTTAATTTATTGACTAACTCAATCCTATATTACTATGCTCAACTTACTTCACGTGACGGATACTAAATCCACCTGCAGGATTTACACGTGAAAACTTATAAGCAACCATATAGGGGTGTCTTCTATCTCAAGTCCGAGACATGGTTCTATCAACTAATTATTATTTCACTAAATGTTTTGTCATTATCCAATCTATTAGGAATATATTGACCCGTAATAGAGTCTCACCTTTTAATAGATTAAAATAATAAATCAAAATACATAGATCATAATAATTATATCAAGATTAAGAGTATAAGTACATGTAATGTACTAGAGAAGTTGTTTATTAATATTCAGAACATAAACAAACAGCTCTACTTGGTCCGTTCAATACACACGAAATGTACTAGCACAAGAAGTTGGAATATTACCACTCCCATAATTAAGATCAAATTATATTTTAATCTTGCGCTACAATCATCAAGATGTTTGTCCTACTTCATCTTTGATTGTGAACTTTAATTTATAACTTATAAGAACCGACAATTTTAATCTTCCGTGCATGAGTTAAATAACTCCATGCACAAAATTGCCTACTATATAAGTAAAGGACACACATGTCAACATAATAATCTATTCAAACAAAAACTTTATTAAATTAATTAAATAAAATAAATAGTCGTTACATGGGATGTAAAAATAATACTATAACTTAAACCAACATGGTTAATAGTATATCCTAACAGTCTAAGCACAAGGTTGCTAGGTCTAATGTTAGGTGAACACATTTATAACGAGTATGGGTCTAGTTTGTCCCCATTTGTGTCGGAGGCTCTATTTTTTTTTTTGTTTCTCACTCGATATCCAATATTCGCTTTGGACTTCTAACTAAATCAAATTCAAATCTTGTAAAGTCATTTAAAGAGGAATCAATTTTCACAAGATTTTTTTCATTCTCAGAATTCAAACCCAAGACCTCTAATTAAAAGTTAAGAGTCGTGCATTCTGTCACCATCCTGTGGTGTAATAATGAAGGACCTCAATAAATCATGTTTTAATTATACTAAAAGATACTTAGTTTTTATATAAATATTTATAATGTAACTCTTAAAAAAAATTATTTAATTTGATGAAAACAACTGGTGCGAGTAAGAATTTTTCCCTCTAGAAATTAATAACTCGAATTATCAATCTATACGTTGGATATTTTATCAAGGTGACAGGTATCTCGTGAATTTAGTGTTGGGAAAGGCAACGGCACTAACAATAGTGCACGACAGGGTAGCAGCGGAAGAATACCCAAGTCTAAACTTTCCCTTTCAACTTGAACCAAGAGAAGACAAACAAACCCAAGCACAATGATAATAAGGCAGCAAATATATCAACCAAAACAGATAAGCAAGGATAAAATAAACCAATCACACGAGACACCAGATTTACGTGGAAAACCCTTCAGTGTGAAGAGTAAAAAACCACGGGACCAAAAACCTCCACTATAATCACCAAGAGTTACAATAATGTTCTCCAAAATGGCCACCAAATAAATGCCAAACAATGAGCAACACTACATAAAGCACAACACCAAAAACTAGAGAATTAAAGAAGCAAAAACCCGAAAACGCAGCTACTGTTCACGGATGCAAAACTGGAGCTGCGGGGCACCAAATCCAACTCTGTCAGTTCCTAATCAAAGATTGAGATGAGAGGAACAAGCTGTCCAAAAATCAGCTCAATCGGATAAGAAACGAAGCGGGAATCGCAATTTGAAGTTGGCAATTTAGTGCTGAAATATTGGGCGAAAATCTGCTCTATTTTCTCTCTATGTGGCTGCTGAAAACACTCTTTTGTGATTAGAAAATAAGACCTAAAAAGGTCTATATATATGCCCCATAGAATTGGGCCTATGGGCAAAGTGGGTTGATCCAAATTTGGGCTTTTATTTATCCACATAGGAAGGGAAAAAGACCCATAACCCAACAATTCTCCCCCTCACAACTATGTGGAGGAAACCGCCATCCCGGCGATCATGCAACAATCTTCAAACTTCCCTCTTGGCAAAGCTTTAGTCATCATGTCGGAACCATTATCATCTGTATGAATCTTCTCAAGTTCAAGCAACTTAGAATCCAACACATCCCGAATCCAATGATATCTCACATCAATGTGTTTAGACCGACCATGAAATGTAGAATTCTTGCCAAGATGTATAGCACTTTGACTGTCGCAATAAAGCACATACCTCTCTTGAGCACACCCAAGTTCCCCTAAGAACCTCTTCATCCAGAGCAACTCTTTACAAGCTTCAACGGCAGCAATAAGCTCAGCTTCTGTAGTAGATAGAGCAACACATTTTTGCAACCTAGATTGCCAAGACACAGCTCCCCCTGCAAAATTAACCAAATACCCTGAAGTAGACTTGCGAGTATCAACATCACCAGCCATGTTTGAATCAGTATAACCACAAAGAATAGGCTTCCCTGTACCAAAACACAAACTCAGACTAGAAGTGCCACAAAGATATCTCATAATCCACTTCATAGCATTCCAATGCTCTCTTCCTGGATTAGAAAGAAAACGGCTAACAATACCAACAGCATGAGCAATATCTGGTCTTGTACAAACCATTGCATACATCAAACTACCAACGGCTGAAGCATAAGGAACTTTCTTCATGTCTTCCTTCTCATCATCACTAGAAGGACACTGCTTCGTGCTCAATTTAAAGTGCATAGCTAAAGGTGTACTGACAACCTTAGCCTTGTCCATGTTGAACCTGCGAAGTACTTTCTGAATGTACTTCTCTTGTGATAACCACAACTTCTTGGCCTTTCTGTCACGAACAATCTGCATGCCAAGAATCTGCCTTGCTGGTCCTAAGTCTTTCATAGAAAAAGACTTACTCAACTCTTGCTTCAACTTCTGAATCCTGCAAGCACTATGACCAACAACAAGCATGTCATCAACATAAAGCAACACAATAATAAAGTCACCATGAGAGAATTTTTGCACAAAAACACAATGGTCTGAAGAAGTCTTTTTGAAGCCTTGCTGACTCATAAAAGAACCAAACTTCCTGTACCACTGCCTAGGAGCTTGTTTCAAACCATACAAGCTCTTCTTCAATTTGCAAACATAATTCTCTTTTCCCTTGACTTCAAAACCTTCCGGCTGCTCCATATAAATTTCTTCATCTAAGTCACCATGGAGAAAAGCAGTTTTAACATCCATTTGCTCAACCTCTAAATCTAGACTTGCAGCCAAGCCTAAAACCACACGAATGGATGACATCTTCACAACTGGAGAGAATATCTCATCAAAATCAACTCCCTTTTTCTGGTTAAAACCCTTCACAACTAATCTAGCTTTGTACCGTGGAACTGGATTACCATCTTCATGTTTCACCCGAAAAACCCACCTATTTTTCAAAGCTTTTCTGTCTTTAGGTAGCTTAACCAAATCAAAAGTATGATTATCATGCAAAGATTTAATTTCATCTTCCATAGCATCAAACCACCTTTCTTTTTCTTCACTTTCCATGGCCTCATCAAGACTCTCAGGTTCTCCCCCGTCAGTCAAGAGTACATACTCATTGGGAGAATAACGAGATGAAGGTATTCTCTCTCTAGTAGATCGTCTGAGAGAACTCTCTGGAGTATCAATAACATTTGGTTGCTGAGCAACCACATCAACTTGTACTGGAGCATCAACATCATCATTCTGAACATGATCACCATCTTCATTATTAACTTGATTTTCATCATTATGAAGATTTTCTTCATGTGCAATAGTCAAAGGAACTGGATCAACATCAACTAGGCTCTCACTACTCTGAGAAACAACTTTCTCAACTTTGTCAAAATCTTCAATTGTTTGGTCTTCAAAGAACACAACATCACGGCTTCTAACAAGTTTCTTCTCAACTGGATCATAGAAACGATAGCCAAATTCATCCTGACCATAACCAATGAAGATACACTGCCTAGTTTTAACATCCAACTTTGACCTTTCATCCTTAGGAACATGCACAAAGGCTTTACACCCAAAGACTCTAAGATGATCATAAGAAACATTCTTACCGGACCAAACTCTGTCAGGGACATCACCATTCAAAGCAACGGTAGGAGATAAATTGATAACATAAGCAGCAGTATTAAGTGCTTCTGCCCAAAAAGAATCTGGCAGCTTAGCATCTGAAAGCATACATCTAACTCTCTCAACTAGAGTTCTATTCATCCTCTCTGCTAAACCATTTAACTGAGGAGTCTTTGGAGGAGTTTTCTGATGCCGAATACCTTGCTCTCTGCAATATCTATCAAAAGGACCAATATATTCACCACCATTATCTGAGCGGATGCATTTCAATTTCTTCCCTGTCTGTCTCTCAACCAAGGCCTGAAAACCCTTGAACACATCAAGTACTTGATCCTTGGACTTCAAAGAAAATACCCAGAGCTTGCGAGAATGATCATCAATAAAAGTCACAAAGTAAAGTGCACCACCATGAGACCTTACCTTAAAAGGACCACACAAATCAGAATGTACCAACTCCAGCAAATCAAGCTTTCTTGAAGACGGATGACTCTGAAAAGAAACTCTTTTTTGTTTACCGGCTAAGCAATGAACACATCTCTTCAACTTTGCTTGTTTCACTCCAGAAAGCAAATTTTTCTTAGCCAAACTGTCAATCCCCCTCTCACTCATATGACTCAGCCTTCTATGCCATAACTCTGATGAAGTATCATTCTCCACCAAGTTTACTGAGCCTCTAGAAGTGGAGCCCTGAAATACATACAAGTTAGACAACTTGTCACCACGAGCCACAACCATTGAACCTCTAGTAAGCTTCCACTGGCCAGCACCAAGGGTGTTAATATAACCCTCATCATCAAGGTTCCCTACAGAAATCAAATTCAGGCGAACATCTGGAGCATGCTTGACATTATTGAGAACAAGTTTGAAACCATTATTACTTTCCAAACAAACTGTGCCAATGCCAAGTACTTCAACCTCATCATTATTGCCCATTTTCAACATCCCAAAATTACCAGGAGTATAAGAAGAAAATAATTCCTTCTTGGGCGTGATATGAGAAGTAGCACCAGAATCCACAAACCAGCTAGACTCATCACGAACAAGATTAATGGCATTTTCACCACAAGCAACAAGAAGATCATCATTAGTAACAACAGCAACACGATTCTCATTATCGCCTTCTTTCTTTTGTCGTCTCATATCTCTTTTATGCTTGTAACAATATTTCATGATATGCCCATTCTTGTGGCAATAGTCACATGTGATATTCTTGTATTTGGACTTGGATTTGCTTCTACTTGTACCTCTGTCATTCGGACCTCTGGACTTGCTTCTCCCCCTATCTTCAGTAACCAAAACATCGGAGTGTGAAGCTGAAGAAGATGAGGCCTGAGATCTTCTTCTCATCTCTTCATTTAAGACACCACTCTTAGCATATTCCATAGTTACAACACCACTGGGAGCAGAATTAGTCAAAGAAACTCGAAGAGTTTCCCAAGAGTCTGGCAGAGTATTAAGAAGCCAAAGTCCCTGAATTTCTTCATCGAACTTTACACCCATTCCGGACAGCTGGTCAAGGACACCCTGAAAATCATTAATATGATCAGAAATAGGACTGCCCTCTTTGTACCTGATATTCATCAACTGTTTCAACAGGAACAACTTGTTATTACCAGTCTTCGAAGCATACAGTGTCTCGAGCTTGTCCCATAAACTTCTGGCATGTGTCTCATTTATAATATGATTTCTAACATTATCTTCAACCCATTGTCTAATATAGCCACAAACCTGCAAGTGCTCAAATTCCCAATCCTCATCTGTCATGGACTGAGGTTTATTAGAAGCAAAGACAGGCAAATGCATTTTCTTGACAAATAGGAGATCTTTCATCTTGCCTTTCCAAGTATGATAATTACTACCATTCAAACACACCATTTTGCTCATATTTGCCTCCATCATTCAAATCGACAATTAACAACAACCTACGCTCTGATACCACTTTGTTGGGAAAGGCAACGGCACTAACAATAGTGCACGACAGGGTAGCAGCGGAAGAATACCCAAGTCTAAACTTTCCCTTTCAACTTGAACCAAGAGAAGACAAACAAACCCAAGCACAATGATAATAAGGCAGCAAATATATCAACCAAAACAGATAAGCAAGGATAAAATAAACCAATCACACGAGACACCAGATTTACGTGGAAAACCCTTCAGTGTGAAGAGTAAAAAACCACGGGACCAAAAACCTCCACTATAATCACCAAGAGTTACAATAATGTTCTCCAAAATGGCCACCAAATAAATGCCAAACAATGAGCAACACTACATAAAGCACAACACCAAAAACTAGAGAATTAAAGAAGCAAAAACCCGAAAACGCAGCTACTGTTCACGGATGCAAAACTGGAGCTGCGGGGCACCAAATCCAACTCTGTCAGTTCCTAATCAAAGATTGAGATGAGAGGAACAAGCTGTCCAAAAATCAGCTCAATCGGATAAGAAACGAAGCGGGAATCGCAATTTGAAGTTGGCAATTTAGTGCTGAAATATTGGGCGAAAATCTGCTCTATTTTCTCTCTATGTGGCTGCTGAAAACACTCTTTTGTGATTAGAAAATAAGACCTAAAAAGGTCTATATATATGCCCCATAGAATTGGGCCTATGGGCAAAGTGGGTTGATCCAAATTTGGGCTTTTATTTATCCACATAGGAAGGGAAAAAGACCCATAACCCAACATTTAGTTGAGGTGCGCGAAAGCTGGCCCGGATACCATGTTTATAATTTTTTTTGAACATTTTGATTTCCTTTTTGAACTCTCAAAAGAAAAAATGGTCAAAAACGTAAGTCTGGACATTCACAAAACAAAGTAGTATCTACTCCTATAGTTTATAAAGAAAGTAATATGGAGTTGAAAGAATATCAAACTTTTAACTAGTAATTTTTCTTAAAAAAACTTTTAAACAACAAAATTATAAGTAGGAGTTATTTTCTAAACATCATAGATATATAGAACTTATCCCGCAAAGATAGAAATAAGATCAGCGTACAATTCTTTCCAGATATAAAAATATCGCCTTCTAAGAAATGTTTCTATTTCCATGTCTTCTAAAAAATGGGCTTTATATTTTAATTTGTCAAAGAGACAATTCAAAGCTAATACTTTTTCCCTTTAGTAATATTTTAAATAATGTCATCCATTATGAAGAACACATCCAAGAACTAAGTAAAAGAAATAATAAAGAATAAAAATAGAAAAGAACAAATAAGGGGTCTCATGCTTCTAGAATTGATGAAAGAATCAAATTACAGTTGGAGGCTGCTTTCAATTTCATTTTATAATAACTGATGTCATAAACTTTAATTTTAAAAATATGACTTTGAATATATATAGTACTCCAAAAACCAATTATGTACTACTTGGGTTTGATTATAAATCCACACGCTTTTGGGTTCCGATTAATCTGAATTCGGATCAAGAAGTCCTATTTTAATTTTGGGGTAAAATGCTTTCTATTAAAGGCAATTTCATCTCCAATGCTTGAACCCGAGACTCTTAATTAAGAATAAAAAAGTACTTATCACTTCCCCACGATTTTTTTTTTCAAAGAGAGAAATGTCAAAACAACCAAAAAGAGAATTGACTTCCCACATTTTCATATTTCCACTTATGTGTTAAGGAAATTTCCCATGAAAATGGGAAAAATCACATGTTGGAAAACTCTTTTCCTTCCAAACCTTTTTTTCTTCCACTTGATCACACATGATATTTTGAATCATCGTGAAATATGGTGGAATGAATGATATCCCTTCACCTTAATAAGAAGTTTTAGATTTGAGCTTCGACAATGAAAAAGTCTCAGATATGGAGGACTTTCCATTTCAACGGGCCTTACGCGGTGAGTCTCGATTATTGGATCCAGTAGATTTATTTATCAAACAGTTATACAGTCAAACCTTTATATAATAATGTGCTTTGTTTGAATACATTTTGGTTGCTATGACCAAATGCTACTGGCTGAGCTGGAATTTTCACTAAGGGGTTCAAAATATGAAAAAATAAATATATAAAAAAGCCAAAGGGGATTAACATCTACTATATACAGATAAAAAGTAATTTTAACCATATATAAACAATATAATTTTTCTGCCCCTTCAAATCTATGTGCTCCGCCCCTATCAAATGCTACTATAGAAAATTGGAGGTAGGAAAGGGAAAAGGAGGAAGAAAATTGCAAGATAAATTGCAAGTTATGGAATCGAGCCCTCACCAATAAGATGAAACTTCAGATAACCAACCAACTGATCTACTAAAATTCTCCATATATAACATAATATGACATGAAAAATCAATTTCAGCGAGAACTCGTTCTCTACAGTGAAATGTTGTTATAGAGAAATCTGACGATAAAATATATCATAAAATATTTTCATATAAACTTATTAATCACAAATAATTATTTTTTAAAAAAATGAGAGGTACATGAATATTGTTATGCCTCGAAAAATGGGACAAAAAGTCAGTTAGAGCCACCCATGGAACCTGTTGACCCCTAATTTTGGCCCTCCCTGACTAATTTAATCCTTAGTTTCTTTGATTTTAAATAAAATTAAAATATTTATTTTTATCCGAATTAATACTTCCTAAAATATTTATTTGAGTTAAAATTGTCATTTAAGTGACGAATTATACATCTTTGTACTCATTTATATGGGATCGTATAATTCTGGTTGCCTAAATAATTATTTTGTCAAAAATCAAATTTTAATCAAGAACTGATAAAGTCTTGACTTAAATGTAAGTTGTTCTTAAAATAAATTGTTTGGAAAATATTTATTCAATTTTATTAAACCAAGAAGCTCGGGATTAAATCATTTGTTACTTCGTATCAAATTTGGATTTGATTTAACCAATTTTATTAAATTTGGTCTTAATTGAAATCAAATTGGCCATAATTGCAATGCAATTGGCCAATTGATTTTTAGTTTGACCAAAATTTAAATACAATTGGTTGAACTCCTAGTCAATTGAGTTATTTAATAAATAGTTTATCCTCATCTTAACTTCTACCCATTTAACCCCCTCCATTCCTAATTACTCTACCAGCCCAACAACAATAGCTCCTCAACTACGATCAACAGCAACAACTTCCGTCAACTCCACTCCGTTAAACAACCAACAAACGACATCCCAAATTCCTCCCAACGACTCCAAGGACCCCTAAACTTCGTCAACTCCGTTAAAGTCCCGTCTGTAGTACAAAGGGGTGAGTTGTCAAGCTTCTAGAAACTCAACACCTCATCATCCCCAACGTTCAATTTGTACTAATGAAGGTACGGTGTTATGTGATTCTGATTGGCCATATAAGGATTCCGTTTTTATCCCCAAATTCACCCATGAATTTGACCCTCTTTTGGTCCAACTTCATCCATTAAATGCTGAAAAATCCAATTCCTTATCCAAATTTGAGATTCAAACAATTTTTCAATTTCGTTTTTCCCTTTTTACCCCTCCGTTTTCCCCCCAAAACAGCCCCAATTTCCTCTATAAATAGATAATGTGGGTTAAGGGTTGAGAGGAGGATTTTTATTGGAATACAGAAGAAAATACGGTGAAAATTTGTTGTGTATTCCTGATCTTTCTTTGTACAGAATTTATAATCAAGACCTAAGAAAAATAAACCAATCCTATGTATACTCTTGTCCTATTTCTATTAGCTACCATGTAACAAATATTTACCAAAATATGGAAAAGATAAGTACTGCTGAAAGTTATCCTATTCCCTACTAACAACGTGTGTATGTGGCTATGTGCAGTTCTCTACTAACGTGTGTGTGTGCAAACATCTAACAACTAGTACTATTTTATTTACGGAGGTAAAAATGAAGGACAGGTGGACGGTGATGACGAGTGAGGATATATTTGTCTTTTCCTCTTGTGAAATCTGAAATATTAGATTGATTCAACAATATCTAACAGTGTCTTAATCTTCAAACGGGTCTGGTTTCTTGCTCACCTTTGTCATCATCTTCTTCAAATGGGTTTAATTTCTTGATGCCAACACCCCCCCTCAAGTTGGAGGGTGGTGAAGCAATCCCCAACTTGCCCAAAATCAAAGTGTGAGCCGGACCAGAAAGAGGCTTGGTAAATACATCGGCGATTTGAGATTCCGATGGGACGTAGCTCAGAGAAATCAGCCCAGCGAGGTATTGTTGACGCACAAAGTGACAATCGAGGTCAACGTGCTTAGTACGCTCGTGAAACACCGGGTTTTTGGCAATATGTATAGCTGCTTGGCTATCGGAATGAAGAGGCACTGGCAATGATGGTGGGACTGAGAGATCATCGAGAAGTCGAACCATCCAAGTGATTTCTGCCACGACTCGACGCATTGATCGATACTCAGCTTCCGCTGAGGAAAGAGACACCAAAGATTGCTTTTCCGACTTCCATGAAGCCGGAGATCCTCCCAGAGTTATGAAGAACCCGCTGATTGACCGAAGTGAATCAACACATCGTCCCCAATCAGAATTGCAAAATGCGATTAAATTGAAAGAAGAGGAAGAAGAAAGAAAAAGTCCCAAACTTGGATTGAGCAAGAGATAACGAAGACAATGTAAAGCTGCTTCAAGATGGGGTTGTCGAGGTGATTGCATGAACTGACTTAGGTGTTGCACAGCGAAGGAGAGGTCAGGTCGGGTATGGGTAAGAAAATTGAGTTTACCCAAAAGTTGTCTATAAATGGTGGGATTTAGTAAAAGATTACCAGTATTGAGTTGAAGCTTGGAAACTGGGTCGAGAGGGGAAGAAACAGGTTTCAAATCGAGACATTCAAACTCAGATAGCAAATCTAAGGTGAACTTTTTCTGACTCAAAATGATACCTTGAGGTTCTCTGATGATTTCCATACCTAAAAAATAATGAGCTTTTCCTAAATCTTTTATCTGAAATTCTGAATGAAGAAAAGATTTGAGTGTGTTAATTTCGATTGGGTCATCACCTGTTAATAGTATGTCATCCACATAGACTGCGAGGATAGATATACGACCTTCTGATTTCTTGAAGAAAAAGGAATAGTCATTTAGAGAATGGGAATAACCTTTGAAATTGAGGGCCGCAGTGAGTCTAGCATACCACTGCCTTGAAGCCTGTCGAAGCCCATATAGGGATTTCTTTAATTTGCAAACATGAAGAGGACTAGGAGGCTGCATACCATTCGGAAATTTCATGTATACCTCTTCATGAAAATCGCCATGCAAGAAGGCATTATTGACATCTAATTGAGAAATTTCCCAGTTTTTCTTGACTGCCACGGTTAATAAACATCTGATTGTAGTAATCTTCACAACAGGTGAATAAGTTTCAGTGAAATCTATGCCTTCTTTTTGTATGTCTCCCCTCACAACTAATCTGGCTTTAAATCTTTCAACTGATCCATCTTGATTGTATTTGACTTTATAAACCCATTTTGAAGGCAAAGCCTTCTTGCCCTTAGGTAACACCACAATATCCCAAGTCTTGTTGGCTTCCAAGGCTTCAAATTCCTTGGCCATTGCCTCCTGCCAACCTGGGTGCAAAGCGGCTTGGGAATATGTGGTAGGCTCATGAATGTAGGAAGTACAGTTTAAAAGAGACTAATTAGAAGAAGAAAGAGCTGAAAATGGTAAAATGATAGGAGAAACTGGTGAGGCAAAACAACTAGGAGTAAGATCTGTTAAAATTACAGAATTGCAAACATAATCATCCAAATATTTAGGCACATGAGTCACCCTAGTTGACCTTCTAGGAGATGTTTCAGAACGTACCTCGGGCACATGGGAATATGTAGGGTCAGAATGTATTGAATCAGAGGAAGAATCAGATAGTCTTAGTGAATGAGAGGAGGAGGAAACAGGAGCATTATGTGAGGGAGAAGAAAAAAATTGTGAAGATGAAGGTGATGTTTGATCACTATCTGATAGACCGGAAGAAACAGTAGGAGTTGAATGAGTAATTGGAAACATAGGAATCTGGATGGTGTGAAACGTGTACCTCTCTTTGCTTCTCATCTCTAATTAGCAAAGAGTAGGCATAGTTCACTGAAGGCAATGGGGAAAGCATAAGTAAGTTACTCCTTGGTCCAGCATAGCTATCATTTAGTCCCATAAGGAACTGAATGAGTCTCCATCTTGTTGAGACTTGAATAAATTTTCTTTCCCCCCACAGGAGCAATCACAAGTGCAGTGTTGATAAACATTTAAGCTGTCAAGCTCATCCCAAAGCCTTTTGAGCTTAGTGTAGTAAGCAGCAATATCCAGACTGCCTTGAGCTAATTCAGTAATTTGCTTTTGCAGTTGAAAAAGTTGAGGGCCATTGCATTGGCCAAATCTTTCATCAAGTTCATTCCAGATGTCCCTTGCAGTCTTGGAGTAAAGGACACTTTCAGCTATCTCTTTAGACAGTGAGTTCAAGAGCCAAGAAATGACCATGTCATTACACCTAGTCCAAGCCTTGAAAGACTCTGAAGTAGAATTAGGCTGGACAATAGTGCCATCAATGAATCCTATCTTGTTTTTAGCGGACAACGCAATGAGGATTCCCCTGCGCCAACCTCCATACCCTTTTCCATCAAAAATGGAGTTCACCAAGACCATGCCAGGGGAATCAGAAGGATGAAGGTAAAAGGAGTGTGTGGAATCAAAAGTTCCAATGCTTGCTCCAGATTCAACAGTAGGAGTGATGATAGGAGGATTTTCATGAGAAGATTCTGTGGTTTCTAACGTGGGATTGACCATGATTGAAGTGTAGAATAGTTGAATAAAGATTGAAAGAAAAGAGAAAAAGTGATGAAATAGATCGTAGCCTTAAAGCCCTGATACCATATTGGAATACAGAAGAAAATACGGTGAAAATTTGTTGTGTATTCCTGATCTTTCTTTGTACAGAATTTATAATCAAGACCTAAGAAAAATAAACCAATCCTATGTATACACTTGTCCTATTTCTATTAGCTACCATGTAACAAATATTTACCAAAATATGGAAAAGATAAGTACTGCTGAAAGTTATCCTATTCCCTACTAACAACGTGTGTATGTGGCTATGTGCAGTTCTCTACTAACGTGTGTGTGTGCAAACATCTAACAACTAGTACTATTTTATTTACGGAGGTAAAAATGAAGGACAGGTGGACGGTGATGATGAGTGAGGATATATTTGTCTTTTCCTCTTGTGAAATCTGAAATATTAGATTGATTCGACAATATCTAACAGTGTCTTAATCTTCAAACGGGTCTGGTTTCTTGCTCACCTTTGTCATCATCTTCCTCAAATGGGTTTAATTTCTTGATGCCAACAATTTTTTGGGGGAAAATTGGAGGTTCTGGAGGCGCATGCTTCTAACCTCACGTAACCGAAAATCCGAGAGGAAGAAACACACTTGAAAATCGGATTCCGACAAAAAATCAAAATCCTAAAACTCGTTTGAATTTCGGCAAGTCGGAATCAAGTCTCGGCAGTGGTGGAAGTCCATTTAAAGAGCTCGTCGTCTCAAGCTCGCTGCTCCGGAATAGGTAAAAACTTCATCTTTTATATTTCTTCTTCCTCATGTTAGTATGCCTAGTAATTTTTGTCTGGTGATTAGGTGTAGTAGTAAGTATATAGTTGTTGGAATCTCACACTAGGTGAGAATGTTGGGATTGTGTGCTGTAGAAGGCCTTGAAGGCTACAGGATTTTTTCGTGCAACAATGTTTTGTTATATAGTTCTGCTAAATAAATGTTCTTGCCTTAGTTTGTTTGGCTACTGTTAGTCTTATGTTCCTCGTTTAAATATTTTATCTTCGACGTCTTTGATTAAGATAAGTGAATCAACCTCTTTAAATGAACAAGTTCTTATCTTGTCTTCTTTGAATCTGTTTTGAATAAATGGGTCCATGATTGGGACTAGTTGAGCTCAAGGTGAGACTTTAAATAAACTAATTCGGTCTCTTCTAAGTGCTCCTAGGCTTGAAGATTGTACCTTCCGCATGTTGACTGAATTTTGTCAAGTTGGGATTGTTTTAGTTTTCAAAGAATTTGAGATGTTGCGCTAGTATTCATTTTGGTAGTTAACATTAGCTTCAATTTCTTTTACTGCACTCATATTGGTTGAGAGCATTGCTCGTGTCTAAGTTTCTATTCGAATCAAGCCCTGCAAATTGAAAAGTGATTATTTGGTTTAAAACATGACTAAGTTTCCCTCTGTTTCAATTATGTGTATAAAGTCACATAAGTCTCCTGGTGACATTCATGTACTAAATAACTAGAATTTGGTGACTTTATTCATTTTTTTTTAGTAAATTGGTTCAAGTATACTAAGCATGCATCTACCATGATCTGGTGTTTGGTATATTCTTTAATTTCACTTTGATAAGTAAGCATGGGCACCTTGATGTTCCTGGAAATATATGCACTTTGGTTCAAATATTAAAGTTCTCCCCTTACCATCTGCTTTAATTATGCGCATCAGGACATGTTTGTCTGTTTTTTCCTATGCTTGTAGTACTACAAAGTTCCTTCAATTTCATAAAAGAGTCGGTTGGATGAATTTGGTGCTTTGATTTGCATTAGTTGAATGCATGAGGTGATAACTAATCCTTACTTTTTCTTTGCATGTGACATTTATCTGAGTCCAAATGGACTCCCTTCCCCTGCATTTCCTCGGGATCAAGTCCCATTCTCTCGAGTCAAACTTCATGCGGAAGTCCCAAATGGACTAATACAAGGCTGTATACATTGATATACAGTAGTATATGGAGGATATACGGCTGGAAATGAGAAACAGAAGCTTATATATAGGTGGAGGACCAAAAGATGTGTATACATGACTTGATTTTCAGTCATGTATACACCAAGTATACAGAAAACGTGAAAGGAAAAGGCTGCAATATACAGCTGATATACACAGCTGGAAATTAGACTAAAGTCCATAAAGATTAAGCCCAAAGGCTGGCCAGATTTTAATGGGCCAAATCATGGGTCCAAATTCTCAACTTTCCTCCCTTTATTTATGTAGTTGATATTTGATTGTGTATTAACTTTTAAATTTGATTAAAATCTAGATAAATCCCCTTTGAGTTGTTATTTTTCTATCTTTATATTTCCTTTAATTATCGTTTATCGCATAGTCAAATATTTCGATTTAATAAAATGGTATGTTTATTTTTTCCTTTGAAACAAGTCTTTAACAAATCAAGAGATGACATTTATTTTGTTTATGCGAGAAGTAATCCATATAAATTAAGGTGACTTTTTCTCGAAAATTTAAAAGATTAAATCATTTCTTTGGAAGAAAATCCAAGCTTTTTTATCACTAATTAATTACTTCATAATTTATCAAAATTCGATATTGCTTTAAAACTCAATTCCAAGGTGCTATGTCTAATACGTTAAAATTAGTCTTTCTTTGTTAAGGATGAGAATCTTTTTCCCTTAAGTCTAAAGTTGGATTTATTTATACAGATTCTTCCCTAATTTAAGTAGCTTATTTCTCATGTCAATAGAATAAATGCCATATTTACAATTAATTCAAGATTTTACAAAGTTAGCCACTGTTTTCAAAATCGGTTATTTTTACAAACCAGTCAAATTGTCTTTTGGTCAACCGCTTCCGCGGACGCTTCTTGAGTGCCCTAAAAACCTCCTCAAGGCCTTACCTGAATCCTTCCCCATTTTATCTAATTTTAAAGATTTGTTTCTGTTTTCGAATCTTTAAAATTCTTTAAGTTTTTCTTGATATTTTCTATAAAAAAATCAAGTGGCGACTCTGTATTTTCTTAAATTATTTTGAAATTTTCTCTGAAAGTTTTGAAATAGTTTGAAAAACCAATGTAATGTTTTTTCAATCCTTCGACCTGGAAAGGGATAAAACAGAACCTATAAATACTCATGTCACATTTACCATTCAAAACTCCTCTTTCCCTCTCCTTCAACTCCTTCTTTCTTCCCTCTCATCACATCCCTCGAGGCGAGTTGAGTGCAGGTTGTTTTTCTCTCTAGAACATTCATTCGTGTGGATTTTCTAAAACAAAAATAATCATTTGTTGCGTTTTATTTTATTCAGTATATGACGTTTACATGATCATTTTGTTTTGATACGCCTGCTTTTTGAGAGTCAAACGAGTTTTTCTTTGAATTTGATTAGTGACAAAAAATTGATGTAGCTAAATAACAAAATCTGATTATATGATTATCAAAAATTCTTTGTTGCTATTTTTTTTTTCTAGTGAATATTTTGATTTGTTAATTATTGTGATGTATAATATTTACCATTCGAAACTCCTCTTTCCCTCTCCTTCACCTCCTTCGTTCTTCTCTCCGTTTCATCCGTCGCATCACATCCTTGCAGGTTCTTTTCTCTCTAGAACATTCATTCGTGTCGATCTTCTAAAAAAAAAATTCATTTATTGCATTTTATTTTATTCAGTATGTGACGTTTACATGATCATTTTGTTTTGATACGTCTGTTTTTTGAGAGTCAAACGAGTTTTTCTTTGAATCTAATTAGTGACGAAAAAATTCTGTAGCTAAATAACAAAATCTGATTATATGATTATCGAAAAATTCTTCGTTGCTATTTTCTTTTTGTAGTAAATATTTTGAATTGTTAATTATTGTGATGTATAATTTTTTTTAGATAGTTTTTGAATTTATAAATTTTATTTCACATTTTCTCATTTCGATTTTTTGTTTTTTTCAGCATGTTTAGATATATGTGATATATGTAATTTGTTCAGTTTTTGTATCCTTTACATGATCATTTTGTTTTGATACGTCTGTTTTTGAGAGTCAAACGAGTTTTTCCTTGAATCTAATTAGTGACAAGAAAAATTTTGTAGCTTAATGACAAAATCCGATTATCAACAAATTCTTCGTAGCTAATTTTTTTTTAGTGAATATTTTGAATTGTTAGTTATTGTGACATATAGTTTTTTAGGTACTTTTTGAATTTATAAATTTTATTTCGAAAAACTTAAAAGATTCTATGTTTGAATTGACGGTCAAAATCAAGAAGTTTGACTCTCGAAATTTGAAAGGTGCCACATAAATTGGGAATAGAAGGATGTAGTACTTTTTCAGTTTTATTCGAAATGTATTTCATGTTTTTTGAATCTGTCTTTTCACGGATCGAATGCTCTTTGCTACAATTCATGGTTATATGGATGTTTCCTTAATCGTTGATTCTACCGATCTGATTAACGTGTAACTTGAATTGTTCTTTATGTAGTTTCTATGTATTTGTGCTAATTGTGTGTGTATTTATCTCTATATAGAAAGTTGCAAAAGGTGGAGAAAAGGATATAGCTTCATTGTTGGTTGTATATCAGAAAAATCGCGATTATTGTTTCACGAGATGTTCAATTGTTATGAAACGTTCGTCATTTAACACCTAAATCCTTGGTGACTACTGTTTTTTTCCAAACTGGTGTGATATTGACGATTGTTTAGGCATCGCCTTGTCACTCTGCTGATCCGAAAAATTTAGATTCTATTGTCAGATAAAAGTTGTGAATCATATTATGTTTTTCTACAATGTTGTGCTTTCTGTTAAATCATAGATGATATTTCTCTGTTACATCTCACAATAGATTAGTTACTTGATAAGCTCTATTAAAAAAAATCTATCGGCACCTCAACATCGATTTGATTTCAAAGTGTATCCCATATTTAATCAGCTTATTTCCCTTGCTATGAAGGTGTGTTGTATTAGGGGATTGCACTGTAGCTTCCTTGTTGTGATGTGGTTGTGATTAATTAAAATTTCTTCTTATGAGTATATGAGATTGTTCTGAATCTCTTAAATACTCTGTTGAATCGTACAGACTCTGAGTCGTTTTGTCCTTGTTTGCAGGAGTTTTGTCCTAAGTTGCAATGGCAGAGTTGAACCAGCACCCGACTGTTTTCCAGAAGGCAGCTAATCAGCTACACCTAAGTTCCAGTCTTTCCCAAAATGTCCACGCTCGCTACGGGGGCATTCAGAGGCCTGCTATCTATCAGAGGCATTGTGCATATGGCAACTACTCTAATGCAGGATTGCAGACCTTCCAAGCTCCCCAGGGTCTATCAATGATCACCGTAAATGCTTCACCAGTATTCGTACAGGCTCCCACGGAGAAAGGAGTTGCAGCTTTTGCCACTGACTTCCTCATGGGTGGAGTGTCCGCTGCTGTCTCAAAGACTGCTGCTGCTCCTATTGAGCGTGTGAAGCTTTTGATCCAAAACCAAGATGAGATGATCAAGACCGGTAGACTCTCGGAACCATACAAGGGAATTGGAGATTGTTTCAAAAGGACAATGCAGGATGAAGGCGCTGTGGCTTTGTGGAGAGGAAACACTGCTAATGTTATCCGTTATTTCCCTACTCAGGTTTACCATTTGCCTTCTTTTTACTGATAAATCATCATCTGTTGTTCTGTACCTTATTTCACATTCTCATAGCCTAATCGTTAATTTTTCCACAGGCCTTGAACTTTGCATTTAAGGATTACTTCAAGAGACTCTTCAACTTCAAGAAGGACCATGATGGCTACTGGAAGTGGTTTGCTGGAAACCTTGCATCTGGTGGTGCAGCTGGTGCTTCCTCGTTGTTCTTTGTCTACTCATTAGACTATGCACGTACCCGTCTTGCAAATGATGCCAAGGTGCAAAGAAAGGAGGTGAGAGACAGTTCAATGGTATGGTTGATGTCTACAGGAAGACTCTCGCTTCTGATGGAGTTGCTGGTTTACATGGAAGTTTGATAATATCATTGGCTCAACAATTTCACCTGGCTTATATGGATGTTTACAGGATAGTTTCTTCGCTAGCTTTGCTCTTGGGTGGCTGATTACCAATGGTGCTGGTCTTGCCTCATACCCAATTGACACAGTCCGAAGAAGAATGATGTTGACCTCCGGTGAAGCTGTCATGTACAAGAGCTCACTTGACGCATTCTCCCAGATTCTTAAGAATGAGGGTCCCAAATCTCTTTTCAAAGGTGCTGGTGCTAACATCCTTCGTGCTGTTGCTGGTGCTGGTGTGTTGGCTGGATATGACAAGCTTCAGATGATCGTTTTTGGAAAGAAATACCGCTCTGGTTCCGCCTAAATTCAAACCACATATAGCATCCTTTAGGATTAGATATTGATGAAAATCTTTCCGCTGTGCAATTATTTTGGAAAGACGTTTTACGTTTTTTCCTCTTTTTCTTTTTGAATAATTTGAAACTTTAGAACGGGTTTGAACTTTGAACCTGGAAAGCCCCCACATTTATTTCCCCTGTTGAAGGGTGTTTTTAATTTTTCGGGATCTTTATACCGAGGTTACATATTGTCATACTCAAATGTTGTGATATAATTAAAAGAGATGGATTTTGCAAAGTTACATCTATTTGTTTTCTTTTGTAGACACCATTTTCTTTCCGTTTGTATGGGAGTCCCTCTTAGATTCTTCACGTTCTCTTGTGAAGACGGGATATTGAAGAAAATTCACGTTTTGATTCGCAATATTTTCTTGTTCTAATTCGTAACAGATCAGTTACTTAATGAGCTATAAGCTTATTTCTGTTTTGTAAAACAAGTATGGTTTGAAATTACGAATTAAATAGCTTGAGCTATTGTCTTCCTTTTGGGATTATGTAACGAGACATTCAAAGTTGAACATATGAACTTGAAAAATATATTAAGTTAATAAAGCTTAAGTAGATTAATACAAACTAAAGAAGAATAAATGTAGATGCAGACATCTCTCAAAATAAAGCTTAATAGTGAACATAGGAGTAACCAACTCCACTTCGCCAACGTCTTCTTATCCTTGACATCTGAAATTTGAAAAATAAGATGGTGAGCGTCAAAGACATAAATTATTTTTTGATCATATAGCAGGACCATGCTAAAACCAAATAATGCATTAATGTTCACTTTGAACTATCCATTAACAAAATATTAAGATCACTGATGATCAAACTACTTAGCTTCTGTTACCACAACTTCCAACTAATTGAGGCATAATTTTGTTCACATGATTCCTCCTTCGTCGCATGTTATAGTTTATTTTTAACTAGCTTGAAACATCCGCTAAGGATAGTCCGTTTCAAATCTTCAGCTTCTTGAAATTGTTGGAAAGAAAAATATGCTTCGTATAGAGTATCGATTAGTTGTTGTTACTAAAAAACATGAAAACTAATATATTAGTGTAGAGCTTAGCTTGAATACCTGAAGTTACTGAAATCAAATCTCACTCCATTGGTAAATTGTCTAGAAGCGATTATTTCTTCTTCTGTAATTCCTTTGCCTTCGCTGCTTCTTTCTCCTTCTCATCATAATTTTGTGCTCCAGCTCTTCAATGATTCTTGCAAGTCATTTCATATTTCCAGTTGAAATCAAGAAATATACTATGGATAATCCAATACATAGTCCACTTCCGTAGCCCATAAGGGCAGCGTTCCAAAAATCATGCAGAAATTCAGAGTTGCTTTCTTGATCATCTAGCGCAGATGTGGTATAATTTGTCTCCGATACAGAATCATTACCACAGCCTTTTGAAAGTGGAAATCCACGTAATCCATCATTATCTTTGTATGAATTGTTCTCAAATGTAGCAAATTGAGGTCCTCTAGGGATGCATCCTTCAAGATTATTGTGGGAGAGATTGAAAAATTCAAGAGTTGTAATAGAAGCAATTTGTTCTGGTATCTCTCCAGAGAGCTGGTTAAATGAAAGGTCCAATGATTCAACCAAGGATAAATTTCCAAGTGATGGTGGAATATGACCTTGCAATCCATTATGAGACAAATTCAAAACTCGGAGTGCAATGAGATCTCCCAGAACCCTATTAATATGTCCTTCAAATTTGTTGTTTGAAAGATCGATAGTTGTGTACAAAAACAAGATTCTCACAACTTCAAGCTCCATTCCTTTTGTTACGACAGCTATGGAGTTTTGGTAGTACCCATCTTTTTCATCACTTGGTGCCTTCTTTGATGGATCAGTTTTCCTCATGGCTCTAAAATGTTGAAACAGACTCGTCGGTAAGTTTCCCGTGAAGGCATTGGAAGATAGATCTAACAATCGAAGCTCAGGATACATGTTTTCACTTCCCAAAGTTCTAATGGGTCCATGCAACTTATTCGATCTCAAGCTTAAAACTCGCAGCTCAGGAAGAGTTCCCAACCACATTGGAAATGTATCATTGAGGAGATTGGCTCCTAAATCAAGAACTTCCAGTCGTTGGCAATTTTCCAAGGATCGTGGAATTTTTCCCTCTAGCTTATTTCCGTGCAAATTGAAGCTTCCGAGTGCACTTCCAATGCTAAAAGTTGTTGGAAGAGTACCAAAAAGATTGTTGTGCTGCATATCAAGAACCTCAAGATGACCACTCATGTTGCCAAAACATTGCGGAATTGCTCCTTTTAGATTGTTTCTACCCAAATCTAGAACTTGCAGTGATGTTAAATTGCAAATAGACGACGGAAGCTCTCCACTGAGATTATTATGTGACATCATCACATACCCCAGGTCACTGATATTACCCAAGCATTGCACAATTTTTCCCTTCAAGTTGTTTCTCCGCAAATACAGGGTTTTCAGTGATGTTAAATTGCAAATAGATGAAGGAATTTCCTCAATCAGATTGTTGTCACTGAGAAACAGAGTTGTCAAGTTTCTCAAATTGCCAAAGGAAGATGGAATTGAACCAGTGAGTTGATTATGGGATAAATACAGCCAATTGAGGTTTTTCAGATTCCCTAACTCATTAGGAATGGGACCAGAGAGTTGATTATAGGATAAATACAGACTATTGAGGTTTTTCAGATTCCCTAACTCATTAGGAATGGGACCAGAGAGTTGATTATAGGATAAATACAGACTATTGAGGTTTTTCAGATTCCCTAACTCATTAGGAATGGGACCAGAGAGTTGATTACTGAATAAATCCAGACTATTGAGGTTTTTCAGATTCCCTAACTCATTAGGAATGGGACCAGAGAGTTGATTATCGGATAAATCCAGACTATTGAGGCTTTTCAGATTCCCTAACTCATTAGGAATGGGACCAGAGAGTTGATTATGGGATAAATACAGCCAATTGAGGTTTTTCAGATTCCCTAACTCATTAGGAATGGGACCAGAGAGTTGATTATCGGATAAATCCAGACTATTGAGGCTTTTCAGATTCCCTAACTCATTAGGAATGGGACCAGAGAGTTGATTAATGAATAAATCCAGCCAATTGAGGTTTTTCAGATTCCCTAACTCATTAGGAATGGGACCAGAGAGTTGATTATAGGATAAATCCAGACTATTGAGGTTTTTCAGATTCCCTAACTCATTAGGAATGGGACCAGAGAGTTGATTACTGAATAAATCCAGACTATTGAGGTTTTTCAGATTCCCTAACTCATTAGGAATGGGACCAGAGAGTTGATTATCGGATAAACCCAGACTATTGAGGTTTTTCAGATTCCCTAACTCATTAGGAATGGGACCAGAGAGTTGATTATCGAATAAATACAGCCTATTGAGGTTTTTCAGATTCCCTAACTCATTAGGAATGGGACCAGAGAGTTGATTAATGAATAAATCCAGACTATTGAGGTTTTTCAGATTCCCTAACTTATTAGGAATGGGACCAGAGAGTTGATTAATGGATAAATCCAGATCATTGAGGTTCTTTAGATTTTCTAACTCACTAGGAATTGGGCCAGAGAGTTTATTTTGATAAAGATGCAGATATGTGAGCTCAGTTAAGTCACCTATAGTTTTTGGAATTAGACCAGAAAGATTGTTTGTGTGTAAGCTTAATTCCTGAAGCGACTTCATCTTCACTATTTCTGCAGGAATAGAGCCAGAGAGAAGATTATCTTGAAGATACAAATAGGACAAGTTGTTCAAATTCCCCAATGAAGCAGGAATAGAACCAGTAAGAGAGTTAGTACCCAAAGACAGCTTAGTAAGAGACCTTAGGTAACCTATTTCTCCTGGAATGGAACCATTTAAATGGTTGTCAAAGAAGCGGAGGGTCTCAAGCTTGGCTAGTGAACCGATTTGTGGTGGGATTGTGCCTGAAATCTGATTGATGCGCAAGTCAAGACAGACAAGATTAGTGAGATTACCAATCTCACGGGGGATGGTGCCAGAAAAGTTGTTCCTGCTAAGTTCAAAATATTCAAGAAAAGGGAGGGATGAAAATGGAAAATCATAGAGGGTGCCAACGACTCTTGAATTTGTAATATTCAACCGGTTTACCCTACCATTAAAGCATATAACTCCGTACCAGTCGCTGCATGCGTTAGAACTTGGTCTCCATGAAGCCAATAAGGAATTATTCTGGTTCTTGAAAGTTGATTTCCATTTTAGGAGAGCAGTTGCTTCCTCAGTAGAAGCAAAAGTAATTGTAAAGAGGTACAAGAGAGTGAAAAACTGAAGTAAAGAGAATATTTTCGGAACCATCATCATATACTGCTAAATGATTGTGAGTTGATAATTTTGGTTGTTGATGGATGAAATTGGTGCAGGATACACTTTTTATATTGCAGTAAACCAGTACAAGTCTTGCGTGTCAAATAAGGCACAAAATCAGAAAGACGTCCAACTCAATGAGTCTTCGCCTTAAATTAATAAGTAGAATAACCTCATTTTAAATAAAGAAAAGAAAAAAAGAGCAGAGAAAAATAAAGTCAAGAAAGACTTTGCAAGTCCTTGTACAAGTCTATCTGTGGAAATTTCCTATGAAAATTACAACACACAAATCCCTGTCTCTTTGAATTTTCGTTTGATGTTACTACTCATTAACTGAACGTATTCTTTACTCTAATCATCAACCATCATGTGTAGTACTTTAGTTTGAACTATAAAACAATACCCTTTTTTTTATCCTCCCCAAAGAAAAAAAGAAGGGGTAAATCTTGTAATAGATAATAGCGCAAATGATGATCTCAATTTATTTTATCGAAACAAAAATTATTCACTAATTATGTGTCTTATGAGTGTCGAGAAGTGTCTGTGGTTTAATGATCAATACGTGGCCTAATTGTCCAAAAAATGGGCGAAAGCATAGGAGTATAAGGCTTAAATCTCACCCGAGAATAAAAAAAAATTAGGTGATTTTTCAATCTGCCAAAGTCATGGTGGTGATTGAGTTATCCTATATGCATTTGCTGGTGAAAGGTAGCATGTATTTAATATACAAGTTAGTCCGAATACCACTGCTATTGAAAAAAAGGCGATCAAAGCTAAGAAATTAGGGAAAGAATTATTCCAGCTAGAAGATGTTGTCATTCTCTAAGTCAATACACAAGTCTTTAGTCTTGCCAAGGAAAATGCCAGTTGGGTCTATTTGTCTAAGAAAATAAATTGTTTTGCTTTTTCTTTTTTAATTTTCATTTTTTTCTTTTCCAAGTACATCTACATTTACTTTTTAAATAAATTTCCTGTATCAAAAACCAAATCTAGGTATTCGGAGCATAGGAAAAGTAAGACAGGAAAAACAATAACAAATAGAAAACAAAACATTTGTTTAAGTCCAAACAACATAACATCACATATTTCTTGTTGAAAATTTGCATTAATGAGGACAATGATTATGCCTCAGTCCCATAAAAGTTGGAATCGACTATATGAATTCTTACTGGACAGGCTGTACTATTCAAATCATCTCATGCCTGGAATGTGAGGATTCATAATATATTTGTGTTTCGTGTCTGAAAAAATTAAGTTCAACTAAACTCGTTGTTAATGGGCTGCACCTCCCCCCCAAAAAATAAAGAGCGGAGGAAATTAAGCCAAGAAAGATAATGAATTGTGAGTGGGAAATGTGTTGTATTTTCCAAGTCTTGCTATAGAAATTTCAAAGAAAGCTACATCACACATTTCTTTGGTCCCAAAAGAAGAGAAAAAAAGAGCAGAGAAAAATGAAGTCAAGAAAGACTTTTTAAGTCTTGCTGTGGAAATTTCCTATGAAAACTACAACACACAAATCCCTGTCTCTTTGAATTTTCGTTTGATGTTACTATTGATTAACTGAACGTATTCTTTACTCTAATCATCAACCATCATGTGTAGTTAGTTTGAACTATAAAAAAATACCCTTTTCTTATCCTCCCCAAAGAAAAAAAAAGGGTAAATCTTTTATTTTATTGAAACAAAAATTATTCACAGACTATTTATGAGTCTTATGGGTGCCGAAAAGTGTGTGTGGTTTAATGATCAATAAGTGGCCTAATTGTCAAAGAAATGGGCGAAAAGCACAGGAGTATAAGGCTTAAATCTCACCTAAGACAAAAAAAAAAAATTAGGTGATTTTTCAATTGGCCAAAGTCATGGTGGTGACTGAGTTATCCGATATGCATTTGCTGGTGAAAGGTAGTATGTATTTAATACACAAGTTAGTCCGAACACCATTGCTATTGAAAAAAAAAAAGGCGATCAAAGCGGAGAAATTAGGGAAAGAATTATCTCCACATGCTTCTTAAATTTTAGGAACATGGATTTGAACTTTCTTTATATCAATCAATTCCAAGTTTAGAAGATGTTGTCATTCTCAAAGTCAATGCACAAGTCTTTAGTCTTCCAAGGAAAATGCCAGTTGGGTCTGTTTGGTCTAAGAAAATAAATTGTTTTTTTTTTTAAATTATTATTTTTTCTTGTCCAAGTACATCTACATTTACTTTTTAAATAAAATAAAACTATCAAAACAAAAATAAATTTCCTGTATCAAAAATATTTAGCGTACGGCGAAAAAAAGAACAGGCAAAACAATAACAAACAGCAAAACAAAACATTTTTTTAAGTCCAAACACCATAACATAACATATTTCTTATTGAAAATTTTCATTAATGAGGACAATGATTATGCCTCAGTCCCATAAAAGTTGGAATCGACTATATAAATTCTTACTGGACATGTTAAACTATTCAAATCATCTTATGCCTGGAATGTGAGGATTCGTAATATATTTGTGTTTCGTGTCTTAAAAAATTAAGTTCAACTAAACTCGTTGATAATGGGCTGCACTTCCCCCAAAAAATAAAGAGCGGAGGAAATTAAGCCAAGAAAGATAATGAATTGTGAGTGGGAAATGTGTTGTATTTTCCAAGTCTTGTTATAGAAATTTCAAAGAAAGTTACATCACACAAATTCATTCAGTTTGATGTAAAATCCCAACGCTTGCAAAAGAAAACAAATCCTTTTAGTTCAAAGAACCGGCAAATCCTTTCACTTGGTTAGACATTTATTTATGTGGACCTATTTTGTTAAAAAGGAATACTTTATTGAACCAATAATTGCTCTTGTAAAACATATTTAAGTAGCCAAAGAGTAGGAAAATGTCATTATCAAATATTAGATACGAATGTCATATGACAAAGTGTCTTATTTGGTATAATAATACGATATTGAGGGACCTGATATTTAGAATGAGACATGGCCTTTTCTTATCTTTTTTGATTTCTCATTAGGTATTCAATATCCAAATTAGGGCCTTGATTAATACCTATTAAAGGGGGAAGCACCAAGTTTTTGCACGGAGTGTCCCTCCAAATATCTTTTTTCTTGCAACTAAAAGTATAAATGCAGTTCTTTGAATTTCAAGTAATTGTACTGAGTCTTTCTTTGGAAATTTCAGTGAAAGGTACACACAAATCCCTTTTACGAATTTTATTCTCAAAAGAAAGGGGGAAAGTCAACTTAAGGACTGCTGCTGCCTTCATTATCAGATCATTAATCAATTCCAAGTTTACAAAATACTTGTCATTCTCAAGTCAATGCACAAGTCTTTCCCAAAAATATTCAAAATAATACTTTGTTTGTCCCAAAAAAATTAAAAATTTAGTTCACTGTATTTTTAAATTAAAATTCACATATTTCAAAACTACATAATAGTGTATCATAGTCTATAATAGAAAATAGTATGAAAGAAGAAAGTGTCCAACTGCAAAGACTTAAATTTTGTCATTCTCAAGTCAATGGACAAGTCTCTTCCATGGAAATTTCATATGATGTGGTCATTTGCTTTGACAAAATAATTTCTTTACTATATTTTCTACGACACACATCCTTTCAATTTGAATTTTCAATTCAAGTAAAAGTATTCTTCACTCTAATAGCTAAGAATCATTCAACTTCTATTCTCTCCAATAATGGGTTCGCGAGGTCATCGGAACTCAATACTTCGGAATCAAATGCTATGTATGAGTATATGTGTGCAAGCATATACATGCAAAAATCACGTATAAGTAGAGTTACATATATACTTTCAGAACTTAGAACGTCTAATTCCTGAATCTGCCACTGAAATAATATTACTTGTGATTCTCAATCTTGCCACATTCACACACAAAGTTAATAACTGGAGCAATCAGACATTTGTTACAGATATAAAGGCTTTTCCACATTCACATGTACAAAGTTAATGGAATATTGGACTCATAAGAGCCTCCGTAAATCATTCTTCTTTCTCAGATCACAAATATAAGAATATTTCAATAAGCCGAATCCTCTACATAAATAACTCTGAATATCAAATTTACACGCATCATTTAATCCATTACCTTGAGAAAAATATGTGTTCACTGTCCAGTGTATAAATCAGCCCCTCCCTGCATTACCATGTCGTTGGTTTCTGAAGTAGCTAAGAAGTCCCTGAGCCTGCATGTATGTCGTTAGAATACTTGGATTAGAATAGAAAGAAAGTGTGAGGCTTCTGCAAAAACCATCATACCTTTTCTCTGGCTCTTGGGGTGCCAGACTGTGACAATGCCACTAACGGAGGTACAGCTCCTTTCTGGAGAACCATGTTGCAGAACCTGCTACTGTTAGTGCATAACTGCAACAAACCAGCTGCTGCATTCTCCTTACCTCTTGCAGAACCCAGCTCAACAACCTCAACCAGAACAAGAATCCCTCCTTCCTGACCAATTGCTGCTCTTCCCTAGTGAATGGTTGCGAGATTTGATAGAACAGCAACAGCCTTGTCAACCATCACAGCATCAGGGTCCATCAACTCAACGAGAAACTTTACGGCATCAGAAACCAGAAAATTGTCCCAAAAATATTTTACTGTTTAATTTAAATTTCAGCTGTTTAATTGTAGAATTCGAGGCTAGAACCTGACAAGTATTGACAAGTTAAACAAAGTTGTTGCTGCATCCTTCTTACCCCTTGGAGTTCCATTATCCAATAAATCCACAAGAGGTTTGATAGCCCCAGACCTCCCTATCTTCATCCTGTTATCCTCAATCATGGAAAGGCTAAAAAGTGAAGCAGAGTTTTCTTTAGCCTCAGTACTCCCAGTGTGGAGGACATGAATCAGAGGTTCAATTGCATCAGCATTTGCAATCGAACACTTCTTGTTGTCATTAATTGATAAGTTGAAAAGTGTGGTAACAGCATTTTTGTCACGACCCGAGCCAGGCCCTAGCCGTGACGGGCATCCCAGGCCAATGAAGGCCCGGGAAGACCCCTTCGCATAACATCAATAGCATAGTCAAACATAAAGTGCGAAATTAGGCCCATAATTAAGAAGTTCAGCTTCGAACAAGAGTTTAAACATTTGGTCTTGAAAACATTTACCAATACTAGTCTACGAAGCCTCTAATAATACGAATGAAATCCTAAGCCGGAACATGGCTCCGGCAATACCATAAACCAAAAGTAAATGTTTAAAAAGAATGAAACAAGATTGTAACACCCCGTACATTTCCAAACTCATGCAACGACCTTAGCATCGATGGAAGCATTTAAATTAAAGGTAGTAAGTGAATCATATATTAAATTTGTTGGGCTGAATTTAGAGGCATGTTTATGGGCTCAAGTGAGGCCCAAAATTAAGTCATTAAGACATGGCCCAAAGGGGAAAAGATCCATTCAAATTTGACCAAGTAAACACCATATTTTTGACCAATAATATGGCTAAACTTGGCCATAAAGGGGTGGGGAAAAGGAGTAGTTAAGGCTGAAAATCAGCTCATTTCTACACAATTCACTTGCAAAAAAAATCAGATTTTCCAAGAGATATTCTCTTCTCTCTCAAACCCTAACCAAAAGCCCCTTTGGACAAATCCGCCACTTTGCAAGCCTTGGTAAGTGTTTGCTCTTATGGTTTAATATATTATATGTATAAGAGGTTGTGGAAAACATGTTGGTTATGTTTAAAAAGCATAGGGCAGTCCTCTTTGTAAGTGGCAGTCCACCGGTGCTTTCGGCTAAAGGATTTGCCTTTTTGTGGTTTAAATTTGAAAAGGGACTTAAGGTCTTGAAGGAATTGAATTATATGGATGAAATTTCAGTATATTAATGTGTGGTTATGTCTCTAATTCGTTCCCCTTGTGTATGGCTTGATGGAAATGTTTATACGTATTTGTATATGGAACGTTTGGCGTAGTGAAAAGAGAATACTTTCTTGTTATGTTAAAGTGAAATCTGAAACTGTGTGGACTGTTTTTGGTATATTGTTGTGGAAGGTATTTATGTGACTTGATGGAATAATTATGTGGAGTTGTATTGAGGCGGAAATGTAAAGTAGAAACTTGGTGTAAAATCCTATCGGTTTGTGATGTCTACGTTGATGAGTGGACTGTTTTGGTGGTGTGTGGACTGTTTTGGTGGTGTTGCTTTGCTAAAGCAGTAAGTTATAGTGTAATGTGGTGGAATAATGTTATTTGGTGGTATAATGAAGGGGGGAGTGATGCACCATGTGTTTTGGAGGTTGGACGGTTTTTACTTTCCGTTACGCACCTACTTACCGTCTTGTGAACTTGAAATGTAGCTAGCCGTTAATGTTCGCTCCATTATGTACTTGTGTTGTAGAGTAACACATAAGGAAGGAGCTTAATCATTGTAGTCATGATATCGTACGAGCTATGGAAACTAGAGTTAACTACGAAAACTACAGATAATCGAAAGATAGATAAATTGAACTAGACACAAGAAGAGAAAATAATCAAGAACATTAGGATATATTAAATCCTAAACCCCTAATTACATTCGCCAACAAGCACCTAAATTCTACGGTGACCAAGAGGGAATCGAGGCGCCCTCGAAACCACGATTTTCTAAGCCAAGATTCAACAAAAGCTCACCACACTCTCTCTCAAGAGCAATGTCATCAATATTCAAGATAAAACTAAAGAAAATTAATACATGGGTTGGTATTTATACCATTGGGTCATTTAATACAAAATTGGGCCCAAAAAGGTGATCCATTCCATCAATTTCAGCATGGCAGCCGAGATAGGCCACCTGCTCACGCAGGTGGGCATCTGCGCCCGCAGGTCAGGGTCGCAGATGCCACTGACTAGCATCCGCGCCCGCAGATGGCTCACCTGCGCGCGCAAGTGAGCTTTCCAGTGCGGTCCGCGTGCCGTTTTGCTCCCTTTTGCATTCGTTTGATCCCTCCAATGTCCCTCCATCCTCCTTAGATGTAATCACCAACACATAGCACCCCTTGGATGGTATTAGGATGTCGTCTAGTACCTCTCATTTCATGAACAATCCTTGGAGCGCTTGGAGCTCTCGTGCTTGACTTCTAGTGAATGGCTTAGAAGGGATTTGGATTGTATCAAGTCATGTGTTGGGAAGATAAGGTATATAAGGTTATTCTTTTCCACATTCTTTTGCAGCATCTATTGTTCACATTGTCATTGCACTTGTTCTATCCCAAAAGGTTGTACAGTAGCTTATTTCTCCAAACTGTTTAGAGTATCTCATTTCATAGTTACTAATACTTATTATTCACTTATCTCTCCTTCATTGAACATTGTTCCAAAGTTCCAATAATGTTACGTTCTAAAGTTCCAATAAAGTATAGCCACCAATGTATCACTCTTATAGCTAAAGAATGAAGTAATGTGTATAATTATTTAATGGTTAATGTTGAGAATGGGTGGTATCTCATGGGGTGAAAGAAACACATGCATGAATGTCGATCCCATTATCGCGGGTGGTATCTCATGGGATGAAAGGAACATCCGCATGAATGTCGATCCCGATTACTATATTACGAGTGGTATCTCAAGGGATGAAAGGAACATCCGCATGAATGTCGATCCCGATTATTATGTTATTTCCCACTGATCAGTTGGGCCCGGGCATTATATGATTGATGATGTAAAGTAAAGTAAAGTAAAGTAAAGAAAGCAATGTACATGGTTCCACACATATACCTTACGGTGGTTTATCTATATTGTTCATTCACTTGTACTTGATTCCATTAAAGTTCTTATATCTCATACAGTTACTTATAGCCTTACATACGCAGTACATTCTTTCGTACTGACGTCCCTTGGGGGACTTACCTTACTTGCTGCAGGCACAGGTACTAGTAGACCTCCACAGTAAGCTGCGGGTTATCTGCGAATTATTGGTGAGCTCCAGTTCGTTCGGGGCTTTCCGAGTCATATGTACATGTTGGTTTTGGTATTGTATCACAGTTGTATAAAGCGTGGACTTGTCCCGACTATAGGTTTGGTTATGTATCTGTTAGAGGCTTTGTAGACGTTGTACAGTTAAAGGAAGGAATGTCTTATCTTTTTGGACGATATGGCCCTAACGGTCAAGTTGCATATATGTCTATATATATCATATGTTTTCCATGACTTCCGCCATTAGCATCTTGTAGCTATACGTGATGATGTTGTTCCTTGAGTGTCATGCATATGAATGTACATGAATGAAGGTTGGTTCTCTCGGGGCCTCAACGGCTTCGGGTGCCATGTCCACCCCAATGGGATTTGAGGCATGACAAAGATGCCTTCCGGAAAATGGATGGCTCACCACTCTTAACACGCTGCCCTGGGAAGATCCTAGTGTTGCAAAGAATCATGAGAAAGTGCCTCCGAACCTACATCATGAAAAGATGTAACGTCCGGGGACGGTCAGTACGACGAGTACTAGCATAAAACCTAGGGAAGAGGGAATAGAATATTTTATAAGGCAAAATTATAAGATGCATAATGTAAATCACGAGTGTAAGAAATCATGAAATAAACTCTTAAGTAATAAAACATAATCATCCTTTAAATGCTTGCTTTATGGAATATGTAGTTTCACCGACCTTAGGCAACCCACGGGCTGATATGGGTCCGGTATTCGCCCAACCGGCGAGGCCCCAATCCATGTTTGCCGCATGAATTGAGATGAACATAGTATGGCCATCATAATGTACAACCCTCATTGAGGTGCGTGTCAAGGTCATCCCATTTGAGAGCAAACCACCCCTATATCGGCAAACATAGGTTTCCGGCGTTGGTCACAAGAACTTACACCTTCTCGGTGAACTACATAATCCCCAAATATGTCCCATTAAAACAACTTTCATAAATCTTTATATGTGGAGTCTTTTATTAAGGCATTTATATTTTTGGTATCGTTATACCAATACTTGCAAGTCATCCATCTTATGCCAAACCATCATTGTAAAACATTATAGACACCAAATTCCGTCTTTAAATTCAAAACATAGTCATAATAGGATTTTCATATAGTCATTAAACCTTTCACCATCTCATAACATACATTGCTCAAAAGACGGAATAAACATCATAATTCCCATTGAAAAATAAGCTTTTGAAAAGGGTTGAAAATCATAGTTTCCATCATTCATAGCATTTATCGTTTCAAATCCATATAAAGAAATTCACCTTTTTTCAAATAATATGTTCAGGCCTCAAAACCCTCTACTAATGATTAGAAAACAATTCATAACAAGAGGGAAATCAATATTAAGCTTTTCACAAATGAAGTCCTCAACCCTAGTTTCAAACCATTGATATAATATACATATATACTAAATGAATTAACACTTTGCAATTATAGCTAAAATAGGGAGTGTTCCACATGCCTTTTGACGGAGAGAGATTGAGAAAAGCTTGATTCCTTAGCCTTGAAGCTTGAACCCTAATTGGAATATCACTTTGTGTTTTGGGGAAGAGGGAATGTGTTTTTGAAGAATAAATTACGTAACTGAGGGTTTGGGGTCGTTTAGTATAGGTGGGGGATGGTTTTTAATCAAGGGAAAGACCAAAAAGCCCCCAAAATATTAAAAGAAAACGAAATCCCGTCAGGTAGGGGGGGCTGAGATCATGAAATATACTATGGATAATCCAATACATAGTCCACTTCCATAACCCATAAGAGCAGTTTTCCCAAAATCATTGAGAAATTCAGAATTGCTTTCTTGATTGTCTAGGCCAGATAGGGTATAATTTGTATCGGACTACACACGATCATTGCCACAGCCTTTTGAAAGTGGAAATCCCCGTAATCCATCATTGTCTTCATATGAATTGTTCTCAAAGGTATGAAATCGATTTCCTTGAGGAATGCACCCTTTGAGATGATTGTGGGAGAGATTTAAGACTTCAAGAGATGTAAGAGAAGCAAATTACGCTGGAATCTCTCCTACAAGATGGTTACCTGATAGGTCCAAGGACTCGACTACAGATAAATTTCCAAGTGAAGGCAGTATATGACCTTCCAATTCATCTATATATATATATAAAAGAGGGACATAGCCCCGCCTACGTGGCGCGTCTATAGCGCATCATTCTTATTTTTTTTTCTCTGAATTTTTTTCGTCTTTTTTCCACTTAATTTATTATTTTCCGAATTCCGAATAGTCGCCTCCTTCTCTAATCGCGAATCGTCGTTTCAAAATCCCAACTTCTCTTAAATCACCTTTTGTTGTTCCTCCTCTTTTTAGTACTTTTTCCACTTTTTCCAATCCTTTAGATATATTACCTTCAATCCTTGCGTACCGGGTAAAGAGTTTGATGAGTTAGAGAGTGTATCCGTGGGAACCTAATGTGTATTGGAAGCCAAAATTTAACCAGACCATTCACCGAGCAACTATAAGAAGAGCAATTAAGCGCTGAAATATTGGAGATTTGATGGGCCAAGAAAAAAAATGAAAAAACTGTACTTACAAAGCAAAGGGCTCGGCGGAGTCGTCAAAGGTTGCCGCAAGATTAAAGGCAAAGGGCAATAATATCAACGGCTAGAAGGTAAGGCTCGGTGGAGTTGTCAAAGGTTGCCGTAACGCAAAGGGCAGCGGCGACGAGGTATCTTTGACAGAGGCTATTTACTTACGCAACCAAGCAGAAAGGAAAATAGTTAAGAACAGAGGAAAGCATACTTACCATACCAACACGATCTGGTATGTTTTTAAAAATTAATTATGTGTATGTGAATATCTTAAATGAAAAACATGAGCCGATTTGTTACAGTAACTCTAACAAGATTCTGCATTTTTTCATCTTAACTTCATTTAGGTTGGCTTTAAGTTGAAAAATAATAGCCTGTAATATGCTCTTCTAATGAAGTCAAGCACTTTCAGCAGTGATATTAGTATGAATATGAGTTAAAACAATTACAGTAACAGAGATGGTTTGAATATTTTTGAAATGATAATATTTGAATAGATATGTGACTAGCCTTCTTTTTATGTAACTTTGTCTTTCTGCTTTAAGTATCAAGTTTAGGCTAACGTATTTTTGTAAATGGTTTTCGTGCTGCTTGCGACATGGAACTGCTTTATATTAGATCTGTTGTTGATAGTCATAATTGGCCGTTGTTGTTACTCCAAATGGTGATGCAGGCAACTTAGTTCACTGAGAGAGAAAGATGAACTCTTCCTGAAACTTTTTGGAAGTATTGCACAACTACTCAAGGTTATATTATAGATGTCCTTTTTCATATTCTTGAATTATTTTTCATCTTCTATAACGATTACAATATTACAAGTACTCTAGGTGGAAGAGGTACAAATTTTTTCCTGCTGTGTGATTAAAAGTATGAACTTTTATACTTTCCGTTGTATGATTAGTAGTCAAGTGAAAATTTTTATGCCGACTTATTTCCTATGTTTTATTGTTGGTGTGTTTGGTTATTTTGGAGAGAATTTTTATAAGTCAGTAATGTATAAATTTCAGCAAAGTTGAGTAATAGTTCTGCCCCTCTTCATTCCTTTTTGTCTTTGAAAATAAATAAGAGATTCTAGATGTAATTGTTGTTAAAATCCACAGTATGACGATCGAAAACAGTTAGTCAAGTTTTTCTTATTGTGTTGAGGATTCTTGGAATTTTGTATCTTCATAATGGAGATGGACTACCAATGTCGATAACAACATTTCTGATTATTTATTTTTTAAAGGTACCATATCGTACTGACATTTCATCATCAAAAATAGCAAGTTTAATATAAAGAATTCCCTCCCACTTTACATCTAAATTTATGAAGAACTTGGTCAAGTGACTTGTGTAACTTTCTAAAAGATCATTCAAGTCGAGGATTTCACAAAGGCAAAAGGCAGGCAGATAGTATTACTAACCATCCAAAGCAATGTCTCTATTATTTGAATTCTGGATTGAAATCAAAAGGCTCTCTGAGGCATTCCATTGATTATGAGCAGCTCCAAAGATGAATTCATGTGGAGGAACACCAAAAATAGGACGAGCGAAAATTGATGTAGCACCAGAACTGTTAAAGGCTGGAATTTGAACTGAATCACTAGGTAGTTAAAGCTGAAGGATTTCAGAGGAGAATGGAAGACTGGAATGGAAGACGCTGGTTCTCCGGTGACCCAAAGATCTTCTGCTCATACTCCTGTTGTTATTGATAAATTCCTTGATTAAGGTCAACTGAAGGCCTCCGATCTTTCACCCATTGATAGCTCTGTGTAAGTTTCCAGCCTTTATTTTTCATCAGGTAAGCAATTACAATGGCAGGTGACCTACTTTTCCCTGAACTTACAATGTACAAGAACACAAACCCTATCCTAATAACATTGTTTTAAGAATTGGATAGCATCGTCAAAGTGCAAATTTTGGTCATCTTGAACTCAGTGATAAGGAATTTTTTATATAAATTTTGACAAGAAGGTACAATATTGAGAATGCGAGAAATCCTTCTAGTCTTGAGAAGTTCAGCTCAAGAGCATTGTCATAGCTGCCCAAGAAAAGGAACTCCGGCAAGATCCCAGAAGAAAAAGCACTGAGTTGAAAAATTGAATTGAAGATGCCTTATCAGACAGAGCAGTCATTCGATGTCCACACCCACACACACCCACAAGGCTCCCTTCTTCATACTTGTGATAATGGCCACAAATACCACATGGGTTTCCCCTCTCTCTTCCTCATGATGAATGAACTAACAGTGTGAGAAAACAAGAATGACTCATAAGAGGAAAAAGGAAAATTTTTACCTTTTGATCCAATATTTTGTATTGATTCTTTAAGGGAAAGAAGATCTCGAACTCCACAAGTGGTATAAGGAGAGGTTGTCACAAGCAACGTTTCTGGTTCCCTTTGGCTTAAACAAAAAAAGAAAATGATAGAAGCAGCTCCAGTAGATAAAATACAGTATAGTACTTTCTAATTTCTATGTAGAGCTTTCATGTTAGTGACTTCATAACGAATTCTGATATGAATAGACAAATTTTTTGTTATGTTATAAGTGTTATAATGTATTGAATGTATTTTCGTAAAGTGAAGAGAAATAAGTTTCATGTGTACGCTATCTAAAAGCTCAATGGATATTATGGAATGATTATATGAATGCTTCATGAGGTCGCTCACCACCGCGCAAAGCGCGGGTAATTTACCTAGTTATGAGATAAATTCAGCACGCGAAGTGCAACAAGATCTCCCATAATACTTGGAATATGTCCTTCAAATTTGTTGTTTGAAAGATCAACAGTGGTGTACAAAAACAAGATTCTCACAATTTCACTGCTGTTCCATTTGGTCTTTGGAAAGTAACCACTCAGCTGATAATTTTATCTTAAGTCAAGTTTCTCCAAGTTGGTCAGGTGAAAAAAACTCTCAGGTATTATCCAATACAATCCTGTATCTTCCAGCCTCAGAGCTGTTAAATGAGAAGAAAAATTCAGAGGAATGGTGGAAGAGATGTTTACTGCAAAAAGATGAAGCTCTCTTAATCGGGTCAAATTCTGAAGGAGAAATTCAAAATTGTGTGGTCCAAATTTGAGCATTTCTCCTGAGAAATGAAGAGACTGTAACTTGGAAAGACGAGAGATTTCAGAAGGAATTTGACGAAGATGAAGATGAGTCAGGCTCGAGAACCTGCCAAATTCAGGGGAGATGTGAGAATTGGAGAAGTTATTCTCAGAAATATCAGGCCTTTGGAGATGAGAGAGTTGGAATAAGCTGCTATTGGAATCAATGATCCCAACAAGACAGCTGCTAAAGAGGTCAAGCTCAATGACATGGCCAGTCATCTCATCTCATATGACACCATCCCATGAGCAGCAATCTCTGCTCATATCCCATGAACTCGTATTTCGATAAGAGTAACTACACGAAATTAATGAGGGATCCTTTGGAGTAAGCGTTTTCTTGAATTTTAGAAGAGCGGAGCTTTGATCTTTGCGGCACGGATGAGTTATGGATGACGAAGAGAAAGAAAGCAGACAGAAACATAGAAAGAGCAGAAATGAGAATTGGCTGTAGGCCATGTTTAACATCAAAGAGATCAAAAGTTGGTTGTGGGAATTAAGAGAAGACCTACGCAAATATATATATAGGCAGAGTTTGTTAGACTGATAATACTCTAAGAATATTTGACTGAACTATAAATTAAAAATTAATATACATACAAAAATTAACATTATTGTATATCCTTATGAATAAGAAGTTTGTATTCTATAATCAATTCTGTCTCAGTTATATTTTTTCCTTAAACAGTTTCTTTCAATTTTGTATCACAACTTATTTAGTAGGCGTTTGGGCATGCCACAATGACGCAATTATCAGGGGTGCGCCCTACCGCTGAGTTATATCCCTTGCCCGCCCCATCGAGAAATAGATTTCACTTGAAAAATTGACTGTAGTAACAATGGGAAAGCTTCCTTACAATATGAAATATGAATGCAATACTATTAATTTCTTTAGCATATGAGATATGACGCTTTGATATGGTTCCTTTAACATATTTGAAAATTACTAGCTCATCAAAGGGAACACCTCCCTATAGAGATTTTTCATTTTCAGGGCACGATCTTTAGAGCAAGGAATTTGACGAAGGGTGCGTAGATTTTCTTCTTAATTGTGTTAAGGATGTGCAAAATCAAATATACACTCATAATACCTAATATTTAACACCTTTACCCCACATAATTTTCCGATGAAGGGTGTGAACCGGACCATCCTTCCCCTAATGTGGCTCCGCCCATGCCTGAGACCTTTGATTATGATGTGAGGTAATGAATATATATTGTCATAATATTGTTAATTTGAGAGACGAAAATATAAAATATATGCAGTGACATCAAAACGTGAAATTTACTCTCAAAAGAAGAAAGAGAAAAAGTCAAGCAAGGACTAATGCATTCCTAGCAAATTATCAATCAATTCCTACTTCAGAAAATATTGTCATCCTCGAATCAATGGACAAATCTTGCCAAGGAAATCTTAGATGATGAGGTCGGTCTATTTGACAAAGAAACTTTTAATTTGTTTTACTTCAAAATAATTTTTTTTTAATCGGAAAGTTACCCATAATCCCAGACCCCACCTGGTGGGAATACACTGGGTATGTTGTTGTTGGAAAGTTACCCATAATGAAAGACCAATTGATGATAACCTCAGTAGGTATAGAACATGCATATCAATTTGACGGACAAACTTGTGACATTCAGTGGCACATCCAAAAATTAAATTTGGTGATTTAACCTTTGAAGTTGTGACTCGCTTAATACATTATACTTCTAAATATAAGGGTTCAGATTTTAATATTGTGATTATTGAGTTTTTCACACACACACATATATATGTGATATATCTGTGTTCCGTATCACAAAATACTGAATTCAGTCAAACTCATTCTTTCTGAGTTGCATCCATCTTTAACGATTTGCATAAAAGGTTAATTAAGATTTTCCAAGTCCTTGCACGAGTCTTGTCGTGGAAATTTCACACAAATCCCTTCACTTTGATTTTTCATTTTGATGTGACTACTCACTAGTTGAACGTATTCTCTACTCTAAATCCAAACACCATAATGTAACATACTTCTTGTTCTAATATAATTATAATAATCGATAGTAATTTGTTAAAAAGAAAGCACAAAATTACATAATATGTAATTTATAATTATCTCAAATGCATTTAATAGGATCCCATTTGCTCAATTTTTTGCCAATTGGAAAAATACTAAAAGTAGAGACATTTAGTTAGAGAAATTTCTCTATTCCAAGGGCTCGAATTCAAGACCTATATTTAAGGAGAGATCACACCTACATAGTAAGTGCAATTTCGAAGACTAAAGAGGTAAGATTATGGTAAAAAATGATCTCCATAACCTTTTTTTAGATTAGCAACAAAGATATAAAACTATTTATACAGTGAAATAAAACATGTATTTTACTCTCAAAATAAAGAAAGACTCCAATTGCGAAGACTTAAATTTTTCCTTCTCAAGTCCATACAGAAGTCTCTTCCATAGAAAATTCACATGACGAGGTCCATGTATTTTGAGAAAATAATTTGTCTATTACTTTTTCTACGACACACATATCCTTTCAATTTGAATTTTCAATTCAAGTAAGCATATTCTTCACTCTAATAGCTAAGGTCATTCAACTAATCCTCTTCTCTTCTAAGGATGGAGGGGTTGCAACTATTTCACCACACTCTTTGGTGGTAAGCGAAATTTCAAAGAAAAAAAAGGTGAGAAAATCGAAAAAAGTAGGGTAAGCAATTAACTCACTTTTAGAGGCAAAGATATTGTTTTATCCCCCTTTTTATAGGCTCGAAGGGTTGGAAAAACATTTGGTTTTGACTTTTCAAACTATTTCAAAACCTTTAGAGAAAATTTCGAAACAATTTGAGAAAATACAGAGTCGCCACTTGATTTTTTATAGAAAATGTCAAGAAAAACTTAAAGAATTTTAAAGACTCGAAAACAGAAACAAATCTTTAAAATTAGAGAAAATGGTTAAGGATTCTGGTAACGCCTTGAGAAGGTTTTTAAGGCACTCAAGTAGCGTCCGCGAAAGCGGTTGACCAAAGACAATTTGACTGATTTGTAAGAATGACCAATTTTGAAAACATGGCTAACTTTGTAAAATCTTGAATTAATTGCAAACATGACACTTATTCTATTGACATGAGAAATAATCTACTTAAATTAGGGAAGAATCTGTTTAAATAAACCCAACTTTAGGCTCAAGGGAAAAATATTCTCATCCTTAACAAAGAAAGACCAATTTTAACTTGAAAGAACTAATTTATTAGAAATGGCACCTTTGGAATTGAGTTTTAAAGCAATATCGAATTTTGATAAATTATGAAGTAATTAATTAGTGATAAAAGCTTGGATTTTCTTTCAAAGAAATTATTTAATCTTTAGAATTTTCGAGAAAAAAGTCACCTTAATTTATGGATTACTTTAATCACATAAACAAAATAAATGCCATCTCTTAATTATTTAAAGACTTGTTTCGAAGGAGAAATAAAGATGTCATTTTATTAACTCAAAATATTAGACTATGCGATAAATGATAATTAAAGAAAAATATAAAGATAGAACAAAGTAACAACTCAAATGGGATTTATCTAGATTTTAACCAAATCTAGGAATTCAAAACACATAATCAAATAAGCATTACAAATAAAAGAGGAAAGAAACGAGTTTTGGGCTTTTTGGGCCCATTGCCTATCTGCCCAGATTTCTTGAACCTTAGATAATGGACTTTGATCCATTTTAGCTGCTTGTATACTGCTCATATACCATGTGTATATCAACTCCTTTCCTTCACGTTTTGGCTGTATACACGCTGTATACTAACGTGCAAATCTGTATACTAGCTTCTTTCTCCCATTTTTTCTCCTTTAAACCTGTATATCAGCTTCCACAACTTGTATACAACATATGTCTGCTGTATATTGGCGCAATTCAGCCCATTTGTGACTTTGGCATGGGGTCTCGACTCGAGAATTTGGGTCTTAGCCTATGACAATGCAGGGTACGAGAGTCCGTTTGGACTCATGTGAAGAGTTCATGCATAAAAGATAAAAGGATAAGGATTAGGATATATCCCCATGGAATAATGCAAATGGGAATAAAGTTTGCATATCAAATTAAAATTTTTTTTTTTTTTTTTTGGTCAATTATAAGCTACTGATTCCCGACAAAATAATGACATCCTATTATTACTATGCAATAGCTAAGTCAAGTACCTCTTATTCAAATAAAATTGTACCAACAAACTAATGCACCTTTGACAGAAGTTGTCTAAATGCTCTATGAGAAACCAAAGTAAAGGGAGTCATGGCAAGGATGAGAATTAGATATATTATTAAGCTCATAACATGCGTCAAGACAGTAGTAGGAAAATAAATGAGAAACAATTTGCATACAATAATCATCTATCATATATTAGGCAAATAAGACATGGACTTTATGGTTTAAAATCTATCTTGAACCAGCTTCTTTTACTACTACATCAACTATCACTAAGATAACGAATTAGCTTATATTTTAGTTGAAATGTGAAAAAGAATGTGATAACGAAAAGATCAACATGACAGCTTTACACGAGAAAGAATTGACGCTTAAATGGAATGCATTGCCAAGAGAGAAACAAGCACCAAATTCACGTATACAAATTCAACATCTCAGGTAAAACATGATGTCATGGAAACGGACGAATCACAACAACAAGGTTAATCCAACTAGATTACTTAAGAGAGTAGACCAAGTATTAGACATGAACACGGCCCAAGCATTATACATCGGTTGTTCTCTAACTACAACAAACTGGAAATAAGACACCCAAACAAATATTAGGTGTTTAAAGGGTAGAATGACATGGATTGACTATAATTACGTCACAGAAAGATCCAAACAATTGGAATGTTTGATCATATTCACTAAGTTTGTTCAAACAGTAGACAAATGCAGGATTCAAACATTTAACAACCATTTAATCAACCCCATACTTATTGATACAGTCCAAAGAAAGAAACATAACACATAAACTCCTAAAACGTTCAGATTCTCGGGAAGAAACCATATCCTTGTTATTGAGATTGTAGGTCCGTAACCCGTAACACTGGCAAACTCACTTACCATGACAAAACCAAGGAAAAAGACTCAAACTTTGGATCATGGCATCACCAGATACACAGAAATTCAACACTTCCAGTGGGAACATACTTGGTGCAAACATAATAAAACATAAGAGAAGAGTTGATTTAATTTTGAAAAGAAGCGAACTAGAAAATCGAATAACACATAGCATCCCAACGCTGAAACTCAAGTGAACTCGGCATTAAACGCGAAGAACAAATAAATTTTAACTATTCAGACTTCTATATGAACAAAAAAAAAACCCCGTTAATTCTTACGCCATTAAATCGCACAGACAGAGCAAAGAAGAAGGTTAACGAAGGGGTTACCTTTTCTGGAGCAGGAACCGGGACTACGAGCGCTGATGACGAAAACTTCCCCCACCCAAAATTCAATTCGGATTATCGAATTTTTATTTCTCAAGTGTATTCCTCCTTGAATTTTTGGTTACGTGGGATTAGAAGCATGCGCCTCCCGAATCCCCAATTTTCCCCCAAAAATCCTCTTCTCAATCCTCAACCTTTACTATCTATTTATAGAAGAAATTAGGGTTGTTTTGGGGGGAAAACGGAGGGGTAAATTAGGAAAATGAATTGGAAATTTTAGAAATTCGAAATTCAAAGCTGGATAAGGTATAGATCGTTCAGGTTGGGATCAATGAACTTGGACCAAATTAAGGTCAAGTTCGAGGTGAATTTTTGGGGCTTTTGGGGGGGAAAAAACGAATTCCCCCATAGCCAATAGAAATTGAACAACGTCGTAATACGATGGTACGAATTCGCGGAGAACTAACCGATTTCCACAGGATTCGAACGTTTGATGCCACCTGGGCAGGTTCTAGGGGTTTCTAGAAGTTGGACAACTCACCCCTTTGTACTATAGACGGAATTTTAACGGAGTTGAATGGGATTTGGAGTTATTTATTGACTAAAGGAGTCGTTTGCAGTTGCTGGTTGAGCTGTTGACGGAGCTACGCTGTTTGTTGTCGATATTGTTGGAGTTTGTTGTGTTGAAGTGAAGAAGAAAAGAGTTATAAGGGTGGGCCGGGTCGGTGGTTTGATGTTGGGCCGGGGGGTGCTGATGGTTGAAGAATGGGCTCAAAATATGGTCTGAAAAATAAGAGAATAGAGGGGAGGAAAGGTCTAATTGCATTTCTAGCCAATTTAGGTTAATAAAATGGCCAAAATTAAATTAAACGGATCAAAAATGAGACGAAATTAATTATTTAATGAGCTTCTAAAATTCAATAATTTCAAAAATATATATTTGATAAAGCACAATTATTTATTTAAAAGATTAAGAAACTAATTATATCATCAATTCCTTATTTTCAATCTATTTTTGTGAAAAGTAAAGTATTTGCAATTTAAACAAACTTTTCGCTCAAAATAAGTTCTAAAACATTTGTTTAAATGAAAATTATGTAATTCGATATAATTAAACATAGAATACATTAATTTCATCTAAAGTTCAAAAGAAAGCCTGAGAAAAATAATTATTTTAAAATTATTTGAAATTAAGAAACTCGAAAACTAATTTGGAATGGGGAGGGTAAAGATTAGGTGTCAACAACTGCCCCCTCCCTTTGGGTAGGGTGAATGCAAGTAACCCTGGGTAAAGGGAGCTTGACATTCCTAATTTTGTCCGACCACAAATTCGTCTCTCGAAAGCAGTTAGGTTTCGCACGAATTTCAGGGAATTATGGACGGACCCTAGTATTGGGTTTTCTACATATCTCAGGTTGCATGAGAATTCAGGACACTTGTAGTTCATAAAGATTGATTTTTTAAGCACGATTTTCAAAGAACTCACAGACTATCCCGGTTTCAAATTTTGGTGAAGTCGGAAAGCTGGGGAATGAAATGATATGGGGGGAGGTTGGAACGCAGTCGAGTTTTCAACAAAGAGCCCAGCCTACATATCCATGATTTTCAAGGAATCAGACTGCTTGTAGTTCGACTCAATCGGTAGAAAAGGTAATCGCTTATTTGAAAACGACCTTTGGCTCGAGACGAGTGACAAGTAAGATGAGGTATGGAAAAGAGGCTTGTAAGCTCTTAACCATGAATGCAGATCTCTTCACATCCATAGGTAAGAATTTACCAGGACATAATTTCCAAGTCTCTAGGTGTATTGTCACTCGGATTTGAAGAAAAAGGAAAGTTACTTTCGGTGTGAGTTTAAAAGTACCCCAAAAGTGAAATTGAAACCAAAAGTCCCAAATACCCACATGCCTTCTAATAGGGGTGTGGTTTGATGGTGGTGTAAGTATCCTTTAGCTCGCGTCCAAAGAGTTTGATATTCCTCTTCAGACTACGTCCCAGTTCGCTGCTAAGAAAAAGTTCCACGTTGTGCTGCTTCCTTTTTGGAGTTGTCCGCACCTGTGGTTTTGGTTTGAGATTTTCACCCTCTCGGATGCTCTCGATAACATCTCAAACAAAATTGTTAGCGATAAACATAATTCACTGAGGGATAGAGTCTTTTACCATATTCCTGTGTGAATTATTTCTTATCAGTAGTGTTGTCCTTTCCTAACCCTGCTTTTGGAAGACAATGGTTTCCACAACGGTATAGGTACAACAACCATCTCAGTTGTTTGATATGATGGACTTTTGGCAATTGATTCTTTCTTCAAAATGGGGTGACTCTCTTAGCCACCGACGACATTTTGGGTAGAACGGTCCCTGTAACCGTTTCATATTTTGTTTGATAGCCTTCTCGGCTACCGGTATAATATCATATATGACCTCGGGTAAGTCCTGCGCATCCTTAGTATCGATACGACTTATAGATATCCCTTGAATCGTCAATCTTTGGGTAATCTCGCGCATCATTCGATGTTGGATATGAGGCGACTTATAGATATCCTTTGAGTTGTTAGATTTTGGGTAATTCTGCGCATTATCCGACCTTGGATAAGAGATGACTTATAGATATCCCTCGAATTGCTAGCTTTCGGGCAATCCTGCACATCATCCAACCTTAGATATAATATGGCTTATAGATATCTCTCAAATTATAGGTCTTTGGGTAATCCTGCGCATAATCAATCTTGGATACGGCGCGGCTTATAGAGAACCCTTGGACCTACCAATTCGGTAATCTCGCATATTCTCTGGTAAGGATTTAGTTGTGACTTATGGATAACCTTCAAACTATCGATCTTTGGGTGATCTTGCATACTATCCAGTTAGGATGTCGTTGCGACTTATAAATGACCCATGGACTATCAATTCTAAGGAAATCTTATTGTGACTTACAGATGACCTTCAGATGATCAATTCCTGGGAAGTCTAGTTTGTCGTCCGTCTTCGGATATCGACTTAAAAACATCCCTTTGAATCATGTACTTCTTCAATTTTGATATGTTGATGAATTCAAATATCAGTTAATGAAGTATTGAAATATCCTCGACGCCGGCTATGTTGCCTTTTGCGTGGTCAATAGATATAAAATGCTGAGATATCCTCGACGCCAGATTGTGTCATCTTCGCGTGGTCAACGGATATAGGTGCTCCAGAGCATCTTCCAAAATCAGACTCTATTGTCTGGCATGGTGAGCGGTTGTGGAGACTTATCTGAATGGCATGATGGCCCTCTCGGCATGGCCCTCTCGGCATGAAATGAAATGGCCCTCTCGGCATGGCCCTCTTGGCATGAAATGAAATGGCCCTCTCGGCATGGCCCTCTTGGCATGGAATGAAATGGCCCTCTCGGCATGGCCCTCTTGGCATGGAATGAAATGGCCCTCTCGGCATGAAATGAAATGGCCCTCTCGGCATGGCCCTCTTGGCATGGAATGAAATGTCCTGTAATGAGCTAAGATGACATATAATGAAATACGATTAAACGTTATGTGACACAATATGATGGGATGCAACATGATGCAATATGATGCATTGGAATGCAATGCCATATGGTGCAATGGAATGCAATGCAATATGGTGCAATAGAATGCAATGGGATGTAATACGATGCAATATGATGCAATGGGATGTGATGGGATGTAATAGGATGTAATATGATGCAATATGATGCAATAGAATGCAATGCCTTATGGTGCAATGCAATGCAATGAGACGTAATATGAGGCAATATGATGCAATGGCATGGGATGGGATGTAATATGATGCAGTAAGATAGCCTTTTTGACGATCCCCATCCTCTTCTTTTGGCATTGACAAGCGTCAGACTTTTCAGCTTTGACGTAGTAAGATAGACTTTGGGCTAATCTGTTGATGTGCTGATTCCTTTGAATGTACCTGCGCTTAAGGTAAACAATTAGTAGACACAGTGTCGCTTTTTCTAGCGACTATAGTCAAATTTTGGGAAAGCTTTAAAGAGAGCATTTACACTGTAACGATTTTGTTCGCCGAACAAAAATCATTTTGGAGATAAGTAAATGATTAAACCCATTTCTGGGGACAACTATAAATACCACTTTCGAACGTTATAAGTTCGTTTTGACCTATGACGGATTAGAGGAGGATGTCCCTACTCTCCTTGTCAGGTGATCTCTTTGATCGTACCGTTATGCCGACTCTTTCGAGTATACCTGCGCTCACGAAAACCATTTAGTAGACACAAAGTCGCTTTTACTAGCGACTATTATTAGGAAAAGTCTTGAATAAAATCTTCATAACAAAGATAAGACGCTTTTGTTTGACATCCACATCTTTTGAAGCCGGATAGACAAATCAAGAGGCCCTTGATCCTGAATGAGTTATTCAACCCATCTTTGAAGCTGTCCAAGAATACCGTTCTCGAGCATTATGTGCTTTTGGTGCGATTCTTGATTTGCTCAGGGTATTTGAAAGAGACCCTATTTATGTACGGTGATCCCTGCATCCAGAGAAACATTGTTAGTTTTGGGTGAAACTACTCCGCGTTGACCTCCTTAGATCTCTGGTTCGCTCCTTGCTATTTTTTGGGTGCTCCATCATGTTTGGACTTCCGCCCTGACTCCCCACTTAAATAGATGTAAGGCAAAACTAGTCAAGAAAATATGTATAGATTTTCAAAAAATAATTAGGGTTTTGAAATCATAGATTTGAAAACTTGTGTGAAAGTTTTTTAGAAAAACTATGCCAGTCATGTCATGTGCTAGCTCAACGAACGTCTTCCACTCGAGGCCTGTCTATGTCTGACATCTAATGAAGGATCCCTAGAAACTCATTGTTGTTGCTGGGGAAGTTTAATAGCACAATTTGCAGAAGCTTGTCATAGCTGGGGATTTAGGCTATTTGTGTGATATCACAACCGGTGATTTCTGAGGTTGACTTGAGCTCTCGGTGTTGGGGAATTTGGAAGCTGTTCCAAAGTCTTAGTGGAAATTTTGAGGATTTCCTCAAAATTTCTGCCCCAGTTAGATACTATTTGAGATGATCTCGACTTTTGGGGAATTTCGAGACTTTCTCCCAGAATCTTTGTTGGTCTTCAGTCTCTTTGCCAAAAGATGATCTTCTTCTTTGGAATTTTCGAGATTCCTTCTCGAAAATTCTGCCCCAGTTTCCATTTCCTGGGGTGATATGACCGATCCGTTGGGGCGCCTACGTATCCCGTTGAAGCAGGAATCAGGTCAAACGTAGTTCAGGACTACGCTAGGGAAATATAGAAAAATCTAAAGGGTTGACCGAAGCCGACATAGGCCGCCTACGTATCTCATTCTTGAGAATTCAGGTCAAACGTAGTTCGTACATAAAAAGGGAAAGTAAGATTTTCCTAAGGGGTTGACCGAAGCCGACATAGGCCGCCTACGTATCTCATTCTTGAGAATTCAGGTCAAACGTAGTTCGTACATAAAGAGAAAGATAGATTTTCCTAAGGGGTTGACCGAAGCCGACATAGGCCGCCTACGTATCTCATTCTTGAGAATTCAGGTCAAACGTAGTTCGTACATAAGAGGGAATGGATATTTAAGCTACTACAAAGCATAAAACAATTACACTAAGAAAAGTACGATTACAAGGAAAGAAAACATAGAGAAGAGACTATCTTCAGACGTAGTATCTCTTCACCGCATCGGAGTTGATTGATTTTGGCTACTCTTGATTGTCCGTTTCGGGCAAAACCATGATGCTTTCATCAACTTGGTTCAAATTTCCTTTTGTGCTTATCTCGATGAAGAGGGGATCAACCGTCCATTTTTTTGGATTGAATTCTGGGTCAATCAGTGACTTGTGGGACACAATGTCTGTGCTTGGTTTTGGTATACCATCATAAGACCATGCAAATATGTCAATGTATTGTTCGAGCAAGTTGATGAATTCTCTTTTCTGTGCTTTTGTCAGGTGAACACTAACTCTTGTCTCCTTGACTTCATCACGACCCCCTAGATTGACCACTTCAGTTTCTTCTAGGTTAGGCTTCTCGCGGTTTTCAAATTCTTCCAAATCCTCCATTAGTTGTTCCTCATCATAGCTTTCCCATTTATTGTCATTCACATCACTGTGTTCATTTAGCTCTTGACATGACATGATATTGGCAGGTTTTAAGTTATTATTACTGAAAGAAACAAACAAACCAAGTCAGATAATAGCAAGATAACACAAAAATAGGGAAATAGGAATAACATTACTCAAAAAAAATAGTTTTTCTAGATAAAGGGAGGCCTTTTCATTGAAACTTGGGAAATATTTACAAACTATGGCTCATGACCTGTACGAGTACAGGCCCATGCCTTTTTGAAAGCAGTAAACATGCGAAAAGAGGATTTAAAAGATAAAAGGGTGGATCGCAGGGCCTCCTCCGGATCATCACCGATTTTCAAAAACTAGAAATTTGCCCTTTCATCTACCACAGAGGGTGAGGAATCAGGAGCGGAGTGGATGTCCAATTTTTCAAAGTTTCTCCAGGTGCAGCTTTCCTCACTCCACTAGTCTCTGGGAAATCTTCTATTATAGCATCGCAATCTTCGAACAGAATTCCTATCCCATCCCCCAGACCATCATCCATCGGCATTTCGCGTACAGGAAACGGCTGGTATAGAAATGGCAATGGCTTGGGCAGACCCATCACTGTCCTTTTCTCATTCTCGTCTTCATTTGTCGGCTTGTATCCTAGTCCATATTTGAAAGCTTTTTCTGGAATCACGATCGGCTCAATGATACCCTCCAAGTTCTTTCCTAGGCCTCGACCAGGCTCGAATTCATTTCTTAGCATCACAGTTGCCATCATCTTATAGATAGAAGGCATGTGAGGCTGGCATGTTAGGTCCTCTTCAGCAGCATTCACGATTTCCACCGTATAAAAATTACTGCCCTTTGGAATATCTTCAATCACAGGTACATAACCATTAGGGTGGCTCAAGTGACTCCCTTCGCCCTGGATGACCACCTCGTGGCCATCCCAGATGAATTTCAATAATTGATGAAGAGGTGATGAAACCGCTTTTGCACCATGGAGCCACGGTCTCCCGAGGAGCAGATTGTAACTAGGATTAATATCCATAACATGAAATTTAGTCTTGAACTCGGCGGGTCCCATTTGGATGTACAAATCAACTTCGCCTATAGTGTCCCTCTGTCCTCCATCGAAAGCTCGCACATTAACATGGCTTTGCCGGACCTTTCCCAAATCGTAACCTATTTGAGTCAATGTGGAAAGGGGGCAAATGTTCAGACCAGATCCTTCATCTATCAGAACACGATTAATCACATGGTCACGACAAATAACAGAGATGTGCAGTGCTTTGTTATGCATTATTCCTTCAAAAGGTAACTCTTCTTCACTGAATGATATGCGATGACTTCCCACAACGTTACCTATCATTGTGGCCAGATTTTCAACACTCGTACCAACGGGCACATAGGCTTCATCTAGGACCTTCAACAACGCTTGTCGGTGGTATTGGGAACTCATTAGTAATGCCCACACGGAGATCTGTGCTGGAGTCTTTTCCAAATGCTTAACAATAGAATATTCTTTTGGTTGCATTCGCCTCCAAAACTCTTCGGCTTCTCCCTCAGTAATCGGCCTTTTCTGTGAATCCTTCTTGTAAGAGTCGTTGGCTAAATTCTCAGGAATGTAGCACCTTCCGGACCGAGTCATCCCATGGGCGGCAGCAGTCTCTACAATAAACTCTTTTCTAGGCGGTGTTGGGACATATGCCTGAGTCGGGGCGGTCATTACCACAAATGGGGGCCTTTCATTAACACTTAAGGCAGCCACGGCCTTCTCTATCTTTTGTACCCCTTCCGTCCTCTTAGGCTTTTCTGAATCAACCTTAGTGATAGTCTTACTAACTGCCCATTCATCTTCTATTTCAATCATGTTAACCGTAGCCCCTCCATGGTTAGGCAACGGATTACTATTGACATTTGGAGCTGGTGTTTGAAGAGCAATGACTTTATGATCGATCAGGTCCTGGATCTTATGTTTCAAATTAATGCAATCTTCGGTACTGTGGCCGACTCCTCCAGAATGATAGGCACAGTTTTGATCAGTATGATAGAATCGGGAATTAGTATTACTGGGCTTTGGTTGGACAGGCTGGAGATAACCGGCTGCTCTTAATCTTTCAAAAAGCTGAGTGCGACTTTCAGCCAGCGGTGTGAAGTTTCGAAGAGGTTTCTTTTCAAGGTTTGGACGAGGAAGGTTGTTTTAAGTAGCGGGAGGTGGTACTTGATGATAATTTGGAGCTACATGGATGTTAGCTTGGCGATTTGGGGTGGTGGTTTGGACATTAGGCTGATAATTTGGCAATGGAGCTTGGTACTGTGGTAGGACGTTTGGTTGTGGAGCTTGGTACTGAGGTAGGGCATTTGGCTGTGGAGCTTGGTATTGAGGTAAGATATTTGGCTGTGGAGCTTGGTATTGAGGTAAGATATTTGGCTGTGGAGCTTGGTATTGAGGTAAGATATTTGGCTGTGGAGCTTGGTATTGGGGTTGAGCGTAGAATACGAATTGAGGACTCGGGGGTGGCGGAGAAGAAAGAGTATTCCTGGGTCTGAATCTCCTTTTCAAATTAGCAATAGAATCAGTGGATACCGCAGTCACGTCTTCTCTTTTCTTCCTAGGGAATCCAGAGGACCCAGCTGATGTTGGAGTCTGGATAATTTTCCCAGTTCGAATCCCTTCTTCGAGTGATTCACCAATCTTTACCAAATCTGCAAAGGTTGCCCGAACCGCAGACACCATTCTAGTATAGAACTCGCCTTCTTGAGCACGGGAAAATACCGCTACCATTTCCTCCTCAGTCATAGGAGGTTGTACCTTAGCGGCTTCCTTTCTCCAGCGATAAGCATAATCTCGAAAGTATTCACCGCTCTTTTGTTTGATTCTATTTAGTGAATGCCGGTCAGGAACTATTTCCACATTATAAGCGAACCTGTCGATAAAGTCTTTGGCCAAGGCCTTCCAGCTAGACCATTTTCTCAGTTCCTGGGACGTGAACCAATCCAGAGCTTCGCCGCTTAAACTTCGGCTAAATAGACGCATTAGCAGTGCCTCGTTCCTCCCAATTCCAACCATTTGATCACAGTATCTCCTCAAGTGAGCCATGGGATTTCCAGTACCACCGAATGTTTCAAATTTGGGGACCTTGTATCCTTCTGGCAGGTCTACACCGGGATGGACACACAAATCATCATAACCAAGGCCATCATTATCCCCCGGTCCATGAGACTCTTTGATCCTCATAATCTCTTCATTCATTGCACGCAACTTTTTTTCATGCTCGATCCTCCATTCTTTTTCTTTCTCCTCATAAAAGTCTACCTCAGGGTTAGGAAAAGGATTATGGAGATCGGGAGATGTGACGACATGGAAAGCAGTTGGGGGTATAGGTCGGATGTGAGATGGATTTGGGATAGTGGCGGAAGGGTTTTGGAATGCTGAAGCGTGATTTTGAGGATGGACGGAAGTTGGGTTGTAGGCAGGGAGGACATTTTGGGGGTTAAAGGTGTTTTATGGAGTTTGAGAGTGGTTCTGTGGGATTTGAGGATGGATTTGCGGAGTTAGGGAAGGATTTTGTGGATGGTAAGCATCTGGGTTATTGTCTTGGTTGGTTTTTTGAATGGGTGGAGTATGAGTTTGATGAATCGGTGGATTATTTATGATTGGGTCTGTAGGAAGTTGAGAGGCGGAAGCTAATGAAACGTTATTTGGATGGTTCCCGAGGTAAGACGTGTTGAGAGGAGAGGTTTGGAGTGGAGGACCGTACCCTCCCAGGATGGGAGCATTAGTAGTGATGGCCAGATTAGCCAAGTCTCTAGTACGATTCACCTCCTCTTGAAGCATTTCTAGCTTTCTTGCGAGTTCAGCAATCATCTCGCTTTGTTCTGCTATAACATTGTCCCTAATGGCCAATGCGCTATCCTCGTCGTTTCCAGTCATATTTGAATGATGGCTAGGGGATGGGATTTTGCGAGCTTTTGATCGGGTGAAGTAAGGATGTTCAGCCAGCTTATGACAACACGGAGTAGTTTCTATTATCTGTAAAATAAAACAACTCAAAGGCCGATGTGTTAGATTCTATTAGTAATACATAATGCAAGATAATTAGGCAGGAAGTAAACACATAAAGTTGTTTTCATCGTAAGCAAATTGATCCATGGGATATTGACTCAGAATTTTTAATGAACAGGATTTTGTTCATTGATTTTGGGATAAACGAGTTTGCCAGGAAGATTGATTGTGAAACGCCTTCCTCTTTTTCTTCTTCTTCTTCGTCCTTATGCCTCTTTCCAGAAAATCAGGGGAAACAAAATTTTTTGAAGATAAGGACCGAGCCAAAAGGCTGCCTACGTATCCCACGAAGGGGAAATCAGGTCCGACGTAGTTCAAATAGTTGAGGGAAATTTTCATTTCATTACACTCTTGTTGGGAATCATTACATTTAGGAAACATGAAAACATAACAACAGCTAAAGAAAAACCTTAACAACTAGCTTCTAGATAAATGCGGGCATTCCCGCTTCATTCTACTTCTTCTACCTATTGATCTTCTAAGAGTGAAATGGTGGCAATTCCAACTGGACCCTTCCAGCCTCCACCAGGAGTTCCAACTCCATTTTGAAAGCATGACAAGTCTCTAAGTCATGCCCTCCTCTCCCTCCATGATAGTGACAAACATCTTTGAATTTCTTCCAAGCCTTTGACATCATGTTCGGCTTTCTCTCTACTGGCTCTAAGATTTTGGCATGGATGAGCTTTGAATAAATATCATGATAGGATTCCTCGAACTTTGTGAAGTCATACTTGTAAATCTGCACCTCTTCAGTGATAGGCATGCCTGGGTTGACATGGTCACATGTAAGAAAGGTCTGTGATCCCCACAGGCTACTTATCTGACCATTGCGGATCATGCAACAAATTCTGGATTTCAGAGCGATGCATTCATTGGTGGTGTGGCCAGGTTGTTGTGGATGGTATGAGCATTTCTCGTGGGCATCTCTGGACAGGCAGCCAAACCCTTTTGTTTGGTCAGGTTGGAGAATTTCCATATCTCTTAGAGTCTGATAAATTTTCGAGCATGTCATGACCCTGGGGCTCATAGAAGATCCTCTAAAGTGAGCTTTGAGGGTGATGTTTTCACTTCCTGGCCTAATCCTAGTTGGCCAAACGGCGTTCCCTTTTAGCTTAGCCCAATAGTCATCTCTCACTTTTGGAACCAGGACTTGCTCCATGCTTTCTTTCTCATGGCTCTTGGTTGAATCTTCAACCTTGTACTTGGCAGACTCTTTTCTTGCGCGATCAATTGTTTGACCTTAGCAATTTCCCTGTCAGTCTGATTGATCTTCCTAACCACTCTTTTGGTTTCTTCCTTCAGCACCTCTTCCACTAAGGCTAACTCCGCTATCTGTCTTTTCAATTGACCGGCTCTTGAATCCATGATCAATCTTCCTGAAAGAGTAGGAAAGGATCTTAGAAAGTTAACAAAGAATGGTTGAGGTTTTATCTGGGAAACTTGGAAAACCCAGAGTGTTTGGTCGGACTTTTATTTAGTGGGTGTATATTTCTGCCTAAAAGGGCTCTTATGAAAAAATGGGATTGGATCAATTCGCCTTTGATTCAAACAACGCACATAAACACGTAAGACAGTTATATCACACAAGCATATTATAATAAGCGCGTATCCTACTTGGGTGACCCTTTTGAGCCAAGGGTTGGCCTAGCGAGTTTGAAGGAAGTATATGCCTTTTAAAAACAAATCCATTATCCCCAAAATAACGTTTCCATAAATATTCAAAAAGGCATAAATGTTTACAAAGTAGAAAAATAAGGGATACAATCTTTAGGGAAAGGAAAATAACAGTGCAAGAAAAAATAGTCCCACGCAGGGGAGAACAAATGAAAATACTAGCATCCGGATGATCCCTCATCGGTCTTCGCCTTTTTGGCCTTGTCCACCTCGTGCCATATGCGATATCGGTTGCTGATCAAGTGACTTCCACATAATTGTGCTCTACTCTCATAGGTCATCTCTCCTATGCTAGCAATTTGGGAAATCATGCAATCGTCCAAATCAATCAAACACTGTCTGGCGTCACTCGCCTCCTGTCTGGCTCGCTTTAACTCTTCCTTCAATTGGTGTATGGTCGAAGCATCCTCCCTATGTTGCCGCTGATGATCAATCTCACTTGTCTGGAATCTATCCTGAAGCCTGTGAAGCCGAATCTGATGCTCTGATTCTATATCAACAATCTGTGTGGGCTCATTCGGACCAGGTATCAATGTTCCTGCGAGGTTCTTCTTCAACCATTCTTTGTAAGTATCACTAACCTCAGGCTCAAACCCAATACTAAAAGAGATTTCTCTGGTCTTTCTTTCCTTCCACCCCTGTATAATAAATTCTTTGAGCGGTGTCTCGCCTTCCCCATATTCGGTGATGAATCTAGCCATGGGTTCTGTTTGTGGTGTCTCCTGTTTGATTTCAAACTGTCTGAGAACTCTGGCGGGAATGTAAGTACGAGTCCCTCTAAGGCCAGCGAGTACTAGAAAAGGCTGTTTGTTTCCTCGAATTATGTATTTCCATGGATTGAGGTACTTGATTGACCATTGGACATTGTCGTCTCTCAATTCCCCGAATTGCTTGAACCAAAATTCTGGAGTTTTTTCCCTCTTAAATCTATTTATAGTCAACCACATGCTATGGGATGACAAAAGATCGTACCTTGTCAGATGGTCCGTATTCTCCATTCTAGGATCCTTCAACAAATGTTTCATCATCCACCATTGCAAAATAAGATTGCACCCCTGGAAGAAACGAGCCCCTTTTTGACAATTTCCCAAAGCTCGGTATATTTCTGCGACGATCATAGGAGCTAAAGTGTGGAATACCTTAGAAGTGCCGTATTCCAACCCATAGAAGATGGCATGTGTTACCATAACGACGCTTGGATGAATAGTACCATTCGATCCTTGTGGAAATACCATAGTTCCAAGTAGACTAACCGCGAAAGCAAATGCCCTTCTATCCTTCCATTCTGACTCAGATGCGAATTCATGCCCGAACTTTTGGAAAGAATTGAATCTTCCGAATCTGTAGTACAACTCACGAAAAGGAATATTTGGCCCATCAAGCTTTCCTAGCCAGGTATCATCTTTGATCAAAAAGGCATCCTTGATCTTTTGACGGTTCCACACCTCCGGGACTAAGACATTGTTATCCGGTGTCTTTTTCCTTTTATTGCACATGTGGATGCTTTCATAGCTAACTACCACTTCTTCAATAGTAGGGGCTAATTCAACTTCGCCAAAGCGAAATACCATGTTGTCATCATCCCAGAATTCTGTCAACACGTGAATCATCTCAGGCCAAACATCCATTTCTAGAAGTGACGGTAAGTGACTGATATGCGTCTTAATAATCTTCTTATCTTCCGAACCCATGTAGGCCCACCAAACCTTAAGAAAATCATCTGGTTTGGTAACCATTTTGAATCTTCTAACAGGGAGTGGTTGAGCCATTCCTACACAAAAATAAAAAAAGTAAGCCTTTCCCCCCACCCCGAATGATAATGGATTAGATTAATTGACATATACTCCTTCAACACATAAGCATGATTCGTCTGTGATTGACTCGTGGTCAATAGACGTAGGGTAGATTTTTCTAATGGGCCCAATACCCCCTCAGGTATTGGGTCGTCCTAGGCTCATGCCTAAAAAGGGTTTTGGTTTCGTTCTATCCTAGGTATCTAGAGTGGGCTTTGACCAGGTTCCCAAGTGGACAACTTGGGTTTGGAAATACAAACAGCCATTGGACGTCTAACGTACCAATAAATTGTTGTATTTCCAACAGTTTCATTTGGAATTGATCAATAGAGGTCACGCAACCGCGAAACCCCAAACAGTTAAATATCATATGAGGAAGTATGCCATGAATGCAAATGACAGGTATAATCACAAAATATTATCATATTAGTATAATTACTCAAATAAGGCCACATAAATCAGTCAAACAATTCTTAAATTTGGTTAGAATCTTTTCTAAATCCCCAGCAGAGTCGCCATTTCTGTTTTATCCCCCTTTTTATAGGCTCGAAGGGTTGGAAAAACATTTGGTTTTGACTTTTCAAACTATTTCAAAACCTTTAGAGAAAATTTCGAAACAATTTGAGAAAATACAGAGTCGCCACTTGATTTTTTATAGAAAATGTCAAGAAAAACTTAAAGAATTTTAAAGACTCGAAAACAGAAACAAATCTTTAAAATTAGAGAAAATGGTTAAGGATTCTGGTAACGCCTTGAGAAGGTTTTTAAGGCACTCAAGAAGCGTCCGCGAAAGCGGTTGACCAAAGACAATTTGACTGATTTGTAAGATTGACCAATTTTGAAAACATGGCTAACTTTGTAAAATCTTGAATTAATTGCAAACATGACACTTATTCTATTGACATGAGAAATAATCTACTTAAATTAGGGAAGAATCTGTTTAAATAAACCCAACTTTAGGCTCAAGGGAAAAATATTCTCATCCTTAACAAAGAAAGACCAATTTTAACTTGAAAGAACTAATTTATTAGAAATGGCACCTTTGGAATTGAGTTTTAAAGCAATATCGAATTTTGATAAATTATGAAGTAATTAATTAGTGATAAAAGCTTGGATTTTCTTTCAAAGAAATTATTTAATCTTTAGAATTTTCGAGAAAAAAGTCACCTTAATTTATGGATTACTTTAATCACATAAACAAAATAAATGTCATCTCTTAATTATTTAAAGACTTGTTTCGAAGGAGAAATAAAGATGTCATTTTATTAACTCAAAATATTAGACTATGCGATAAATGATAATTAAAGAAAAATATAAAGATAGAACAAAGTAACAACTCAAATGGGATTTATCTAGATTTTAACCAAATCTAGGAATTTAAAACACATAATCAAATAAGCATTACAAATAAAAGAGGAAAGAAACGAGTTTTGGGCTTTTTGGGCCCATTGCCTATCTGCCCAGATTTCTTGAACCTTAGATAATGGACTTTGATCCATTTTAGCTGCTTGTATACTGCTCGTATACCATGTGTATATCAACTCCTTTCCTTCACGTTTTGGCTGTATACACGCTGTATACTAACGTGCAAATCTGTATACTAGCTTCTTTCTCCCATTTTTTCTCCTTTAAACCTGTATATCAGCTTCCACAACTTGTATACAACATATGTCTGCTGTATATTGGCGCAATTCAGCCCATTTGTGACTTTGGCATGGGGTCTCGACTCGAGAATTTGGGTCTTAGCCTATGACAATGCAGGGTACGAGAGTCCGTTTGGACTCATGTGAAGAGTTCATGCATAAAAGATAAAAGGATAAGGATTAGGATATATCCCCATGGAATAATGCAAATGGGAATAAAGTTTGCATATCAAATTAAAATTTTTTTTTTTTTTTGGTCAATTATAAGCTACTGATTCCCGACAAAATAATGACATCCTATTATTACTATGCAATAGCTAAGTCAAGTACCTCTTATTCAAATAAAATTGTACCAACAAACTAATGCACCTTTGACAGAAGTTGTCTAAATGCTCTATGAGAAACCAAAGTAAAGGGAGTCATGGCAAGGATGAGAATTAGATATATTATTAAGCTCATAACATGCGTCAAGACAGTAGTAGGAAAATAAATGAGAAACAATTTGCATACAATAATCCTCTATCATATATTAGGCAAATAAGACATGGACTTTATGGTTTAAAATCTATCTTGAACCAGCTTCTTTTACTACTACATCAACTATCACTAAGATAACGAATTAGCTTATATTTTAGTTGAAATGTGAAAAAGAATGTGATAATGAAAAGATCAACATGACAGCTTTACACGAGAAAGAATTGACGCTTACATGGAATGCATTGCCAAGAGAGAAACAAGCACCAAATTCACGTATACAAATTCAACATCTCAGGTAAAACATGATGTCATGGAAACGGACGAATCACAACAACAAGGTTAATCCAACTAGATTACTTAAGAGAGTAGACCAAGTATTAGACATGAACACGGCCCAAGCATTATACATCGGTTGTTCTCTAACTACAACAAACTGGAAATAAGACACCCAAACAAATATTAGGTGTTTAAAGGGTAGAATGACATGGATTGACTATAATTACGTCACAGAAAGATCCAAACAATTGGAATGTTTGATCATATTCACTAAGTTTGTTCAAACGACAAATGCAGGATTCAAACATTTAACAACCATTTAATCAACCCCATACTTATTGATACAGTCCAAAGAAAGAAACATAACACATAAACTCCTAAAACGTTCAGATTCTCGGGAAGAAACCATATCCTTGTTATTGAGATTGTAGGTCCGTAACCCGTAACACTGGCAAACTCACTTACCATGACAAAACCAAGGAAAAAGACTCAAACTTTGGATCATGGCATCACCAGATACACAGAAATTCAACACTTCCAGTGGGAACATACTTGGTGCAAACATAATAAAACATAAGAGAAGAGTTGATTTAATTTTGAAAAGAAGCGAACTAGAAAATCGAATAACACATAGCATCCCAACGCTGAAACTCAAGTGAACTCGGCATTAAACGCGAAGAACAAATAAATTTTAACTATTCAGACTTCTATATGAACAAAAAAAAAACCCCGTTAATTCTTACGCCATTAAATCGCACAGACAGAGCAAAGAAGAAGGTTAACGAAGGGGTTACCTTTTCTGGAGCAGGAACCGGGACTACGAGCGCTGATGACGAAAACTTCCCCCACCCAAAATTCAATTCGGATTATCGAATTTTTATTTCTCAAGTGTATTCCTCCTTGAATTTTTGGTTACGTGGGATTAGAAGCATGCGCCTCCCGAATCCCCAATTTTCCCCCAAAAATCCTCTTCTCAATCCTCAACCTTTACTATCTATTTATAGAAGAAATTAGGGTTGTTTTGGGGGGAAAACGGAGGGGTAAATTAGGAAAATGAATTGGAAATTTTAGAAATTCGAAATTCAAAGCTGGATAAGGTATAGATCGTTCAGGTTGGGATCAATGAACTTGGACCAAATTAAGGTCAAGTTCGAGGTGAATTTTTGGGGCTTTTGGGGGGGAAAAAACGAATTCCCCCATAGCCAATAGAAATTGAACAACGTCGTAATACGATGGTACGAATTCGCGGAGAACTAACCGATTTCCACAGGATTCGAACGTTTGATGCCACCTGGGCAGGTTCTAGGGGTTTCTAGAAGTTGGACAACTCACCCCTTTGTACTATAGACGGAATTTTAACGGAGTTGAATGGGATTTGGAGTTATTTATTGACTAAAGGAGTCGTTTGCAGTTGCTGGTTGAGCTGTTGACGGAGCTACGCTGTTTGTTGTCGATATTGTTGGAGTTTGTTGTGTTGAAGTGAAGAAGAAAAGAGTTATAAGGGTGGGCCGGGTCGGTGGTTTGATGTTGGGCCGGGGGGTGCTGATGGTTGAAGAATGGGCTCAAAATATGGTCTGAAAAATAAGAGAATAGAGGGGAGGAAAGGTCTAATTGCATTTCTAGCCAATTTAGGTTAATAAAATGGCCAAAATTAAATTAAACGGATCAAAAATGAGACGAAATTAATTATTTAATGAGCTTCTAAAATTCAATAATTTCAAAAATATATATTTGATAAAGCACAATTATTTATTTAAAAGATTAAGAAACTAATTATATCATCAATTCCTTATTTTCAATCTATTTTTGTGAAAAGTAAAGTATTTGCAATTTAAACAAACTTTTCGCTCAAAATAAGTTCTAAAACATTTGTTTAAATGAAAATTATGTAATTCGATATAATTAAACATAGAATACATTAATTTCATCTAAAGTTCAAAAGAAAGCCTGAGAAAAATAATTATTTTAAAATTATTTGAAATTAAGAAACTCGAAAACTAATTTGGAATGGGGAGGGTAAAAATTAGGTGTCAACAGATATATATTAAATAGATGCAGTGAAATTAAACATGAATTTTACTCTCTAAAGAAGAAAGGAAAAATCCAAGCAAAGAGTGGTGCTTTTATGGCAATCAATTTCAACTTTAGCAAATTTTGTCATTCTCAAGTCAATACACAAGTCTCGTCCATGAAAATTTCAAATGAATGCTACAACACACAAAGTCTTGGATTTTATTCTTCACTATAATTGTCAAGGATCAATTAACGTTTCCTCGACCTGTTTTCATAAATAATTTATTTTTTTATAAAATTAATAGAGAGTAAATAGGTTAAAAACCTCCTAAATCTCATTGTTTTGCAAGTTTCATATCTAAATTACTAGGTGTTCACCGAACCACCCTGAACTACTATATATAAACTCATTGTGCCATATGAACTCATTTTAAAGATTTTTTTCATTTTCCACAAGCCTCTAAGCAAGATATACCAAAATATCTTTGATATTACACACACACACACTCTGTTGTCCCAAATTATTGGATTAAGTTAAACCCATTGTTTTTGAGTTGTATCCACCTTTAACGACTTGTAAAAGGATAATTAAAAAAATTTCAAGTCCTTGCACGAGTCTTACCCTGAAAATTTCAAATGAAAGACACTTAACTCACAAATCCCTTTCATTTTAATTTTAATTTTTCATTCATATGTGATAACTCATTAAGAGAACGTACTCTTTACTCTAAAGTCAAGTACAATGACTTAGTTATACTTTTAAGTCTTCTACTACTGCTACTTAGTATACTTTTAAGTCTTCTACTACTGCTGTTAACTTTAAAAAAAAGCAAAAAAAAAAACACTTTGTGTTGCTCCCCAAAGAAAAAAATGCAAAATAAAAGGTAAAGCTCTTACTTGGTGTCACATGTCAATGATATTCTCAATTTATTTTATCAAAAAATTATCAATCAATTCCTACCTTAGAAAATGTTGTCAATTTTGAGTCAATGGACAAGTCTTGTCAGGAAAATCTAAGATGATGGGGCCGGTTTATTTGTCTAAGAAACATTTAATTTATATTATTTTATTTCAAAATAATTTTTTTCTTTCCGGAAAGTTACCCATAATGAAAGATAAATTGATGCTAACCTCAATAGGTGTTGAACATGCATATCATTCTGACGGACAGACTTGTGATGGTTAGTGACACATTCAAAATTTAAATTTGGTGAGTTTAACTTTTAAAGCTACGACCCACTTAATATATTGTACTTTTGAATATATGGGTTCAGATTTTAATATTGAATGACTAATGATTTTTTTTTCACATATACATGATATAAGTATGTTCTGTATACCATAATATTGAATTCAATTAAGCTCGTTATTTTTGAGTTGCATCCGCCTTTAACGACATGCATAAAAGGATAATCAAGATTTTTCAAGTCCTTGCATCTTGACATGAAAATTTCAAATGAAAGTTACTTAAGACACAAATCTCTTTCACTTTGATTTCATTTTGGTGTGACTAGTCATTAGTTGAACATATTCGTTACTCTAAATTCCCAAGGATCATGACTTGATTGTGCAATTAAGTTTAAACACCATGGTGTAACGTACATCTTATTCTGATGTATTTTTAATATTCTATAGTAATTTGTAAAAAAAACACAAATTACATAATATGTAATTTATAATTATCTCAAATACATTTTATAGGATCTCGCTTGCTCAATTTGTTGTCAATTGGTAAAATATTAAAAGTAGAGATATTTTGTTTGAGAGATTTCTCTATTTCAAGGGCTCGAACCCAAGACCTATATTTAAGGATGGAGGGATCGCACCTATATATTCAACCACATTCTTTGGTGGTAAACGCAATTTCGAAGATAAAAGAGGTGAGATTATGATAAGAAAAAGATCTCCATAACTTTTTTTAGTTTAGAAATAAGATATAAAATTATTTATGCAGTGAAATAAAACATGTATTTTACGCTCAAAAGAAAGAAAGATTCTTATTGCAAAGACTTAGATTTTGTCATTCTCAAGTCAAACAAGTCTCACCCATGAAAATTTCATATGATGGGATACGTTTGTTTTGAGAAAATAATTTATTTATTCTTTTTTCTACTACACACATCCTTTCAATTTGAATTTTCAATTCAAGTGAACGTATTCTTCACTCTAACAATTCAAGCTGTTGGGTTCGAAATCGAGAGGTCGTCATGCGGAAGCTTAATAGTTTGCAAACCATGTAAATGATAAATCGAACGACAAATAAAAACATACTAAAAACATATTATTGATAGAGTTTGGTCAATAGGCCTACATATGAAAACCTAATATTGAAAAAACTATAAAAATCTATTGAAAGAAATCTCCCCCTAAACAAGACTCTTTAGAAACTACATTGTGGATGCTATTGTGTTGTGGTATGAAAAGAGGGGTCTTCTATTTATAGAGGTTCAAAACCTTTCCTCCAAGAAAGAGGTTAACTAATTATGGAAGAGATCTTTTCCTACAAGAAAACCTTTTCCACAAAGAAAACCCTTTTTGAAGTAAAACACAATTATGGTAAAATGCAAGTAAACTAGGAAATTCAGGACAAATCCTAACACAAGCCACATGTGAATAATAGAAAGCCCACAAGGCTTTGGTCTAACTGGTAAGAGCGTAGCGCATGATGTGTCGGCTGTCTGACAAAAGCCTGCTAGGTAAGTGGACAATGATAGAGGAACAAGACTATTATCCACCAAGTTTCAAACTGTTCGCCACTAGTCCTCGGGGATTTCTCAGTTATAGAAAGAAAAAAAAACTAACAAAAACTTATAAGCAAACATTTAATTCCTAGTTCTTCTATGCCAACCCTTGATTCCTGCCTACAAATTTATGAAAACTAAACCTATATGATCAAACATGATGTTCACTGTGGGGCATGAAGTTGAGTTAGGACCAAAGAGAAAAAGGAAAACTCATTTACAAATAGTAATTTGCATGTCTCAATGTGCTAGATCCACACTTGCAGTGCCGATGCTTGCCTTGTCGACTACGCGTACATTGTACAGCTCATAAACTCTTGCACGGTTCTCCGCCCACCATTTTTCTGCCTGTTTCTCACTAAACCGCTTCCGACTGCAAGTTTTGACATACATTAGCCTTGATTCCATTCAAAAACAATGATTATATGATTTCATTGTATAATTATTGAATAGTGAAGTTTTGGCAATCTTGACAAGTAAAACGAGGCAGAAAGCTTAACATTCTAATGATTTAAGTTGACAGTTTACCTGAAGCGAACCCTTTTAAGATCTTTGACACCTCCAGGTAGAGAGGTAAGAGTAATATATACACCTGGCTCATCTTGCTCAACCCATTCATTCTCGTTACGAGAATCACATTCCTTTGTTCTGCCCCCATTTTTTGTTGTTGCCTCTGGATTCCCTTGTCTATTGTGAACAGCACTGCGATTACTGGCATTGCTTGATCCATTAGAAAGCAACTGGCTGTTAGATACACTTGACTCCAGTTCTTGAATTTGGTCAATACAGCCATTAGGTATATCACTGGAGGTAATATTGGATTCGGAGGAAACTGATTTAGGAGATTTGATGTTTCTGCCAGGACCTACTGGCAGCCTTTCAGCCATTTCCTTCAGCTATTAAAAATAAAGCACATGGTGCAAGGTATCAGGACAAGAAGCTAAAGTAACTGAGAAATGATGAATTGTGGTTCAACTTTCCAACTCATTCATTAAAACCAAAACACCTAACTTTTTATGTGCTGATAATAAAGAGAAGCACAACGTTTTTCCAACATATGCACAACTTTGACACAACTTAAAAGTCTAATGGTAAGGATGAGTCTAACTTACCTGAGAAGTAAGTGACTTGATCACTTCTTTTGCTGCTTTGCATTTGGCCGTCTCCTCCCCTGCAATTGATATTGCCTCCTTCAGCTGTTTACTAGTTCTTTCCAGTTCTACTTCTTGAAGTTGAGCCTTGCGTGTAAGAGTTTCCACCTATAATAAAGATAGTCAAGTGCTAAACAAGAAAAAATATGAAGTAGCATTGCAAATTGGGGCAGGCTTGTATTTTTTTCTGTAGCCTATTTCATTCCCTAGGAAGATAAAGCCTCAGAACTCACAAATTAGTGTCCTTGAAATGGGAAAAATAATTGAAAGCTCATTGCAAAATACATAGTACAGATAATACCTATGATTGCACTATCACCTTATCAACAATCTTATAACTTATCTGGTCAAATTAAAACTACTTGTTTATGCACATGGATAAGGTTTTCACACTAAACAAAAAGATCAGGTGACACGTGCCTCTGTTGACCATGAAGTACTTAACTGTGTTATACACACTAATGAGTGTCTGTCAAGTGTCTAAAAGCCCAATGAAACTTCTCTTAACCAACGTCATGCATTTTGGACACATCACAGTATTAAAAGCTGGCACAAACATTAAAATCATACACAAGCTCCTATATCGGTCACCAACTCGATAAATGCAGCTTATGATATTTCACAAAACTGGAGACAGTTTGGTACTTCTTGTTTTTGACAGGCCAAACGAGTTTTTCTTTGAATCTGATTAGTGACGGAAAATTTCTGTAACTAAATAACAAAATCCGATTATCAAAAAATTCTTGGTTGCTAATTTTTTTTCCTTTTTTGGTAGTGAATATTTTGAATTGTTAATTATTGTGATTTATTGTTTGTTTTAGGTACTTTTTGAATTTATAAATTTTATTTCGGAAAACTTAAAAGATTCTATGTTTGAATTGACGGTCAAGATTAAGAAGTTTGATTCTTGAAATCCGAAAGGTGCCACATAAATTGGGATAGAGAGAGGTAGTACTTTTTCAGTTTTATTTGGAGATCTTTGTGTGTATTTGTTCGAAATGGCTTTCATGTTTTTTGAATCTGTGTTTTCACGGATCGAATGCTTTTTGCTACGATTCATGATTATATGGATGTTTCCTTAATCGTTGATTCTACCGATCTGTTTAACATGTAGCTTGAATTGTTTTTTATGTTGTTTCTGTATATTTGTGCTTGTATGTGTATTTATCTCTATATATAGCAAGTTGCATAAGGCGGAGAAAAGGATATAGTTTTATTGTTGATTGTATGTCAGAAAAATCGCGATGATTGTTTCATGAGATGTTTAATTGTAATGAAATGTTCAATCATTTAACATCTAAATCCTTGGTTTTGTTTTCCCGACTGGTGTGATATTGACGATTGTTTAGGAATCGCCTTGTCACTTAGCTGTTCCGAAGAATCTAATTCTATTGTCAGATAAAAGTTGTGAATTCTATTATGTTTTTCTACAACGTTGTGCTTTCGGTTAAATCATAGATGATATTTCCTTGTTACATTCGCAACAGATTAGTTACTTGATGAGCTATAAAAGAAAAATCTCTCGGCACCTCAACATCGATTTGATTTCAAAGTGTATCCCATATTGCTATGAAGGTGTGTTGTATTAGGGGATTGCACTGTAGTTTCCGTGTTGTGATGTGGTGTGATTAATTCAGATTTCTTCTTACGAGTATATGAGATTGTTCTGAATCTCTTAAATACTCAGTTGCAACGTACAAACTCTGAGTCGTTTTGTCCTTGTTTTGCAGGAGTTTGTTCTAAGTTGCAATGGCAGAGTTGAACCAGCACCCGACTGTTTTCCAGAAGGCAGCTAACCAGCTACACCTAAGTTCGAGTCTTTCCCAAAATGTCCACGCTCGCTATGGGGGCATTCAGAGGCCTGCTGTTTATCAGAGGCATTGTGCATACGGCAACTACTCCAATGCAGGATTGCAGACCTTCCAAACTCCCCAGGGTCTATCAATGATCACCGCAAATGCTTCACCAGTTTTCGTACAGGCTCCCACGGAGAAAGGAGTTGCAGCTTTTGCGACTGGCTTCCTCATGGGTGGAGTTTCTGCTGCTGTCTCAAAGACTGCTGCTGCTCCTATTGAGCGTGTGAAGCTTTTGATCCAAAACCAAGATGAGATGATCAAGACAGGTAGACTCTCGGAACCATACAAGGGAATTGGAGATTGTTTCAAAAGGACAATGCAGGATGAAGGAGCTGTGGCTTTGTGGAGAGGAAACACTGCTAATGTTATCCGTTATTTCCCTACTCAGGTTTACCATTTGCCTTCTTTTTACTGATAAATCGTCATCTGTTGTTCTGTACCTTATTTCACATTATCATAGCCTAATCGTTAATTTTTCCACAGGCCTTGAACTTTGCATTTAAGGATTACTTCAAGAAGGACAGTGATGGCTACTGGAAGTGGTTTGCTGGAAACCTTGCATCTGGTGGTGCAGCTGGTGCTTCCTCATTGTTCTTTGTCTACTCATTAGACTATGCACGTACCCGTCTTGCAAATGATGCCAAGGCTGCAAAGAAAGGAGGTGAGAGACAGTTCAATGGTATGGTTGATGTCTACAGGAAGACACTCGCTTCTGATGGAGTTGCTGGACTGTACCGTGGATTCAACATTTCATGTGTTGGTATCATTGTGTACCGTGGTTTGTACTTTGGAATGTACGACTCCTTGAAGCCTGTTCTCTTGACTGGAGGACTACAGGTTAGCGTTTGTCTGTTTTAGCGTCTTTACTTTTTGTTGGTTTACATTGAAGTTTGATAATAGTTTCTTCGCTAGCTTTGCTCTTGGGTGGCTGATTACCAATGGTGCTGGTCCTGCCTCATACCCAATTGACACAGTCCGAAGAAGAATGATGATGACCTCCGGTGAAGCTGTCAAGTACAAGAGCTCACATGACACATTCTCCCAGATTCTTAAGAACGAGGGTCCCAAATCTCTTTTCAAAGGTGCTGGTGCTAACATCCTTCGTGCTGTTGCTGTTGCTGGTGTGTTGGCTGGATATGACAAGCTTCAGATGATCGTTTTTGGAAAGAAATACGGCTCTGGTTCCGCCTAAATTCAAACCACATATGGCATCCTTTAGGATTAGATATTGATGAAAATCTTTCCGCTGTGCAATTATTTTGGAAAGACGTTTTACGTTTTTTCCTCTTTTTCTTTTTGAATAATTTGAAACTTTAGAACGGGTTTGAACTTTGAACCTGGAAAGCCCCCACATTTATTTCCCCTGTTGAAGGGTGTTTTTAATTTTTTGGGATCTTTATACCGAGGTTACATATTGTCATACTCAAATGTTGTGATATAATTAAAAGAGACGGATTTTGCAAAGTTACATCTATTTGTTTTCTTTTGTCGACACCATTTTCTTTCCGTTTGTATGGGAGTCCCTCTTAGATTCTTCACGTACTCTTGTGAAGACGGGATATTGAAGAGAATTCAGGTTTTGATTCACAATATTTTCTTGTTCTAATTCGTAACAGATCAGTTACTTAATGAGCTATAAGCTTATTTCTGTTTTGTAAAACAAGTATGGTTTGAAATTACGAATTAAATAGCTTGAGCTATTGTCTTCCTTTTGGGATTATGTAACGAGAGATTCAAAGTTGAACATATGAACTTGGAAAATATATTAAGTTAATAAAGCTTAAGTAGATTAATACAAACTAAAGAAGAATAAATGTAGATGCAGACATCTCTCAAAATAAAGCTTAATAGTGAACATAGGAGTAACCAACTCCACTTCGCCAACGTCTTCTTATCCTTGACATCTGAAATTTGAAAAATAAGACGGTGAGCGTCAAAGACATAAATTATTTTTCGATCATAGAGCAGGACCATGCTAAAACCAAATAATGCATTAATGTTCACTTTGAGACACATGATAAACCATCCATTAACAAAATATTAAGATCACTGATGATCAAACTACTTAGCTTCTGTTACCACAACTTCCAACTAATTGAGGCATAATTTTGTTCACATGATTCCTCCTTCGTCACATGTTATAGTTTATTTGTAACTAGCTTAAAACATCCGCTAAGGATAGTCCGTTTCAAATCTTCAGCTTCTTGAAATTGTTGGAAAGAAAAATATGCTTCGTACAGAGTATCGATTAGTTGTTGTTACTAAAAAACATGAAAACTAATATATTAGTGTAGAGCTTAGCTTGAATACCTGAAGTTACTGAAATCAAATCTCACTCCATTGGTAAATTGTCTAGAAGCGATTATTTCTTCTTCTGTAATTCCTTTGCCTTCGCTGCTTCTTTCTCCTTCTCATCATAATTTTGTGCTCCAGCTCTTCAATGATTCTTGCAAGCCATTTCATATTTCCAGTTGAAATCAAGAAATATACTATGGATAATCCAATACATAATCCACTTCCATAGCCCATAAGGGCAGCGTTCCAAAAATCATGCAGAAATTCAGAGTTGCTTTCTTGATCATCTAGCGCAGATGTGGTATAATTTGTCTCCGATACAGAATCATTACCACAGCCTTTTGAAAGTGGAAATCCACGTAATCCATCATTATCTTTGTATGAATTGTTCTCAAATGTAGCAAATTGAGGTCCTCTAGGGATGCATCCTTCAAGATTATTGTGGGAGAGATTGAAAAATTCAAGAGTTGTAAGAGAAGCAATTTGTTCTGGTATCTCTCCAGAGAGCTGGTTAAATGAAAGGTCCAATGATTCAACCAAGGATAAATTTCCAAGTGATGGTGGAATATGACCTTGCAATCCATTCTGAGACAAATTCAAAACTCGGAGCGCAATGAGATCTCCCAGAACCCTATTAATATGTCCTTCAAATTTGTTGTTTGAAAGATCGATAGTTGTGTACAAAAACAAGATTCTCACAACTTCAAGCTCCATTCCTTTTGTTACGACAGCTATGGAGTTTTGGTAGTACCCAACTTCTTCACCACTTAGTACCTTCTTTGATGGATCAGTTTTCCTCATGGCTCTGAAATGTTGAAACAGACTTGTCGGTAAGTTTCCGGTGAAGGCATTGGAAGAGAGATCTAACAATCGGAGCTCAAGATACATGTTTTCACTTCCTAAGGTTCTAATGGGTCCATGGAACTTATTCGATCTCAAGCTTAAAACTCGTAGCTCAGGAAGAGTTCCCAACCACATTGGAAATGTATCATTGAGGAGATTGTCTCCTAAATCAAGAACTTCCAGTCGTTGGCAATTTTCCAAGGATCGTGGAACTTTTCCCTCTATCTTATTTCCGTGCAAATTGAAGCTTCCGATTGCACTTCCAATGCTAAAAGTTGTTGGAAGAGTACCAAAAAGATTGTTGTGCTGCATATCAAGAACCTCAAGATGACCACTCATGTTGCCAAAACATTGCGGAATTGCTCCTTTTAGATTGTTTCTACCCAAATCTAGAACTCGCAGTGATGTTAAATTGCAAATAGACGACGGAAGCTCTCCACTGAGATTATTATGTGACATCATCACATACCAGAGGCCACTGATATTACCCAAGCATTGCACAATTTTTCCCTTCAAGTTGTTTCTCCACAAATACAGGGCTGTCAGTGATGTTAAATTGCATATAGATGAAGGAATTTCCTCAATCAGATTGTTGTCACTGAGAAACAGAGTTTGCAAGTTTCTCAAATTGCCAAAGGAAGATGGAATTGAACCAGTGAGTTGATTATCGGATAAAACCAGACTATTGAGGTTTTTCAGATTCCCTAACTCATTAGGAATGGGACCAGAGAGTTGATTATAGGATAAATACAGACTATAGAGGTTTTTCAGATTCCCTAACTCATTAGGAATTGAACCAGTGAGTTGATTATCGGATAAATCCAGCCTATTGAGGTTTTTCAGATTCCCTAACTCATTAGGAATGGGACCAGAGAGTTGATTATCTAATAAAACCAGAATATTGAGGTTTTTCAGATTCCCTAACTCATTAGGAATGGGACCAGAGAGTTGATTATGGGGTAAATCCAGACTATTGAGGTTTTTCAGATTCCCTAACTCATTAGGAATGGGACGAGAGAGTTGATTAATGGATAAAACCAGACTATTGAGGTTTTTCAGATTCCCTAACTCATTAGGAATGGGACCAGAGAGTTGATTAATGGATAAATCCAGACTATTGAGGTTTTTCAGATTCCCTAACTCATTAGGAATGGGACCAGAGAGTTGATTAATGAATAAAACCAGACTATTGAGGTTTTTCAGATTCCCTAACTCATTAGGAATGGGACCAGAGAGTTGATTATCGCATAAATACAGACTATTGAGGTTTTTCAGATTCCCTAACTCATTAGGAATGGGACCAGAGAGTTTATTTTGATAAAGACTCAGAAATGTGAGCTCAGTTAAGTCACCTACAGTTTTTGGAATTAAACCAGAAAGATTGTTTGTGTGTAATCTTAATTCCTGAAGCGACTTCATCTTCACTATTTCTGCAGGAATAGAGCCAGAAAGGTGATTCTCGTAAAGATACAAATAGGACAAGTTGCTCAAATTCCCCAATGAAGCAGGAATAGAACCAGTAAGAGAGTTAGTACCCAAAGACAGCTTAGTAAGAGACCTTAGGTAACCTATTTCTCCTGGAATGGAACCATTTAAATGGTTGTCAAAGAAGCGGAGGGTCTCAAGCTTGGCTAGTGAACCGATTTGTGGTGGGATTGTGCCTGAAATCTGATTGATGCGCAAGTCAAGACAGACAAGATTAGTGAGATTACCAATCTCACGTGGGATGGTGCCAAAAAAATTGTTCCTGCTAAGATTAAGATACTCAAGAAAAGGGAGAGATGAAAACGGAAAGGCATAGAGTGTACCAAAGACACTAGCATTTGTAATATTCAACGTGTTTACCCTACCATTAATGCAAGTAACTCCGTACCAGTTGCTGCATGCACCAGAACTTGGTTTCCATGAAGCCAATAAGGAATTATTCTGGTTCTTGAAAGTTGATTTCCATTTTAGGAGAGCAGTTGCTTCCTCAGTAGAAGCAAAAGTAATTGTAAATAGGTACAAGAGAGTGAAAAACTGAAGTAAAGAGAATATTTTCGGAAACATCATCATATACTGCTAAATGATTGTGAGTTGATTATTTTGGTTGTTGATGGTTGAAATTGGTGCAGGATACACTTTTTATATTGCAGTAAACCAGTACAAGTCTTGCGTGTCAAATAAGGCGCAGAATCAGAAAGACGTCCAAGTCAATGAGTCTTCGTCTTAAATTAATAAGTAGAATAACCTCATTTTAAATAAAGAAAAGAAAAAAAGAGCATAGAAAAATAAGGTCAAGAAAGACTTTGCAAGTCCTTGTACTAGTCTAGCTGTGGAAATTTCGTATGAAAACTACAACACACAAGTCCATCATGTGTAGTTAGTTTGAACTATAAAACAATACCCTTTTTTTTATCCTCCCCAAAGAAAAAAAAGGGGTAAATCTTGTAATAGATAATAGCGCAAATGATGATCTCAATTTATTTTATCGAAACAAAATTATTCACTAATTATGTGTCTTATGAGTGCCGAGAAGTGTGTGTGGTTTAATGATCAATAAGTGGCTTAATTGTCAAAGAAATGGGCGAAAAGCACAGGAGTATAAGGCTTAAATCTCACCCGAGACAAAAAAAAGTTAGGTGATATTTCAATCTGCCAAAGTCATGGTGGTGACTGAGTTATCCGATATGCATTTGCTGGTGAAAGGTAGTATGTACTTAATACACAAGTTAGTCCGAACACCACTGTTATTGAAAAAAAAGGCGATCAAAGCTAAGAAATTAGGGAAAGAATTATCTCCATATGCTTCTTTCTTCTCTAAGTCAATACACAAGTCTTTAGTCTTGCCAAGGAAAATGCCAGTTGGGTCTATTTGTCTAAGAAAATAAATTGTTTTGCTTTTTCTTTTTTAGTTTTCATTTTTTTCTTGTCCAAGTACATCTACATTCACTTTTTAAATAAATTTCCTGGATCAAAAACCAAATCTAGGTATTCGGAGCATAGGAAAAACAAGACAGGAAAAACAATAACAAATAGAAAACAAAACATTTGTAAGTCTTGCTGTGGAAATTTCATATGAAAACTACAACACACAAATCCCTTTCTCTTTGAATTTTCGTTTGATGTTACTACTCATTAACAGAACGTATTCTTTACTCTAATCATCAACCATCATGTGTAGTTAGTTTGAACTATAAAAAAATACCCTTTTCTTATCCTCCCCAAAGAAAAAAAAAAAGGGTAAATCTTTTAATAGATGATAGCACAAATGATGATCTCAATTTATTTTATTGAAACAAAAATTATTCACAGACTATTTATGAGTCTTATGGATGCCGAGAAGTGTGTGTGGTTTAATGATCAATAAGTGGCCTAATTGTCAAAGAAATGGGCGAAAAGCACAGGAGTATAAGGCTTAAATCTCACCTAAGACAAAAAAAAAAATTAGGTGATTTTTCAATCTGCCAAAGTCATGGTGGTGACTGGGTTATCCGATATGCATTTGCTGGTGAAAGGAAGTCAATACACAAGTCTTTAGTCTTGCCAAGGAAAATGCCAGTTGGGTCTATTTGTCTAAGAAAATAAATTGTTTTGCTTTTTCTTTTTTAGTTTTCATTTTTTTCTTGTCCAAGTACATCTACATTCACTTTTTAAATAAATTTCCTGGATCAAAAACCAAATCTAGGTATTCGGAGCATAGGAAAAACAAGACAGGAAAAACAATAACAAATAGAAAACAAAACATTTGTTTAAGTCCAAACACCATAACATAACATATTTCTTGTTGAAAATTTGCATTAATGAGGACAATGATTATGCCTCAGTCCCATAAAAGTTGAAATCGACTATATGAATTCTTACTGGACATGTTAAACTATTCAAATCATCTTATGCCTGGAATGTGAGGATTCGTAATGTATTTGTGTTTCGTGTCTAAAAAAATTAAGTTCAACTAAACTCGTTGTTAATGGGCTGCACCTCCCCCAAAAAATAAAGAGCGGAGGAAATTAAGCCAAGAAAGATAATGAATTGTGAGTGGGAAATGTGTTGTATTTTCCAAGTCTTGTTATGGAAATTTCAAAGAAAGTTACATCACACAAATTCATTCAGTTTGATGTAAAATCCCAACGCTTGCAAAAGAAAACAAATCCTTTTAGTTCAAAGAACCGGCAAATCCTTTCACTTGGTTAGACATTTATTTATGTGGACCTATTTTGTTAAAAAGGAATACTTTATTGAACCAATAATTGCTCTTGTAAAACATATTTAAGTAGCCAAAGAGTAGGAAAATGTCATTATCAAATATTAGATACGACTGTCATATGACAAAGTGTCTTATTTGGTATAATAATACGATATTGAGGGACCTGATATTTAGAATGAGACATGGCCTTTTCTTATCTTTTTTGATTTCTCATTAGGTATTCAATATCCAAATTAGGGCCTTGATTAATACCTATTTAAGGGGGAAGCACCAAGTTTTTGCACGGAGTGTCCCTCGAAATATCTCGTTTCTTGCAACTAAAAGTATAAATGCAGTTCTTCGAATTTTCAAGTAATTGGACTGAGTCTTTCTTTGTAAATTTCAGTGAAAGCTACACACAAATCCCTTTTACGAATTTTATTCTCAAAAGAAAGGGGGAAAGTCAACTTAAGGACTGCTGCTGCCTTCATTATCAGATCATTAATCAATTCCAAGTTTACAAAATACTTGTCATTCTCAAGTCAATGCACAAGTCTTTCCCAAAATTATTCAAAATAATACTTTGTTTGTCCCAAAAAAAATAAAAATTTAGTTCACTGTATTTTTAAATTAAAATTCACATATTTCAAAACTACATAATAGTGTATCATAGTCTATAATAGAAAGTAGTATGAAAGAAGAAAGTGTCCAACTGCAAAGACTTAAATTTTGTCATTCTCAAGTCAATGGACAAGTCTCTTCCATGGAAATTTCATATGATGTGGTCATTTGCTTTGACAAAATAATTTCTTTACTATATTTTCTATGACACACATCCTTTCAATTTGAATTTTTAATTCAAGTAAAAGTATTCTTCACTCTAATTGCTAAGAATCATTCAACTTCTATTCTCTCCACTTTAATTTTGATTTTTCATTCTGATGTGACAACTCAGTAAGAGAAACGTACTCTTTACTTAAATCTGCATCATGACCTAGCTAGTATACATTTAAGTCTTCCTCTACTGTTTTTAACTTATCAAAAAATCTTTTGTGTTGCTCCCCAAAGTAAAAAAGGAAAATAAAAAGTCAAGTTTTTACTAGTGTTAAACTATCAATGATTGTTAAACTAATGAGTCTATACCGATATTCTCCATAGGCTTTTTTAAAACCAAGAGGACATGGTATTCAAAGAAGATAGAACAATGTCCATTTCCATCATCATATGAATCAATACCAGAATATCCAATAATGGCTTCGCGAGGTCATCGGAACTCAATACTTTGGAATCAAATGCTATGTATGAGTATATGTGTGCAAGCATATACATGCAAAAATCACATATAAGTAGAGTTACATATATACATTTCAGAACTTAGAACGTTTAATTCCTGAATCTGCCACTGAAATAAATATTACTTGTGATTCTCAATCTTGCCACATTCACATACAAAGTTAATAACTGGAGCAATTAGACACTTGTTACAGATATAAAGGCTTTTCCACATTCACATGTACAAAGTTAACGGAATATTGGACTCATAAGATGTCACGCCTCGAGTTCCAACGGGGCGGACATGGCACCCGAAGCCGTTGAGGCCCGAGAGAACCAATCTATACATTCGTATGGAACACAATATATGTGCATATGGACACGACATCGTCAAACTGAAAGCGTGGAAAGACATATCTAAATATAAAAGAAACTTGGCCGGTAGGGCCGCAAGTCAAAATGAGAAAACATCCCTTCATTTACTGTACAACGTCTACAAAGCCTCTAGCAGAAACCAGACCAAGTCTATAATCGGGACAAGTCCCCGCTTTACACAAACATGTACATAACCTCAAAAACAACATGTACATATGACCCGAAAAGCCCCGAATCAGCCTGGAGGTCACCCACTGTACGCAGAAAGTCCGAATCCTACTGTGGGGGTCTACTAGCACCTGCGCCTGCAGCAAGTAAGGTAAGTCCCACAAGGGGTCAGTACGAAAGAATGTACTGAGTATGTAAGGCGATAAGCAACTGTACGACATATAGGAATGCAATGGAATCAAATATAAGTGGATAAACAATAGGGATATAGCACCATTCTGTATGTGCGAAACCATGTACATTGCATTCATTACTTTACTTTTACGTTCATTATCATCAATAACTCATATCGTACCCGGGCCCCAACTGATCAGTGGGTCATAACATTATCTGGGCTCGTCTCTATGCTGGGCTTTACGCCCCCTCGAGCTACCACCCGTATTCAATAAACACTTGTATACATTCGTTCATTAAGAGAGTGATACATTGGTGGTTGCGACATTATTGACACTTGGAAACCATAGGCAATGAATAAGAGACATACAAACAACAATTTCTAATCATTTACTTGGAATGAGACACTTTACGACATTTCGGAGGGATGGTAAGTTCGGGTAAAATATGAACAATAGGTGTGACCAAAGGTCATAGGAAAGAGAAACCTTACATACCTTAGCCTTTTAATTAAGTCCTATATGCCAATCCAATCCTTCCTTCAAGATCTCAAGATTCCTTTCAAGATTAAGTCATGAAAATGACACATCTTTTAGAAAAACCAAAAGTGCACTACTCAACACCTTACCAACATAAACAATATACACCATCTCAAGCCTATAATATAATAAACCATGAGAGTAGACACTTACCAATTTTGCAAAGGGATGATTTTGTCCCAACAAGTGGTGTTGCCTTAGGGTTTTGTAAGATAAGGAGCTTTTGAGAAATATGAGAAATATCTAGAAAGAGATGAGAGTTCTAATGCATAAAATCTTATTTTTCATGCCTTTATATAGGCCCCCAAGGCAAATGATCCTTGGCCAAATATTTGATCCATGTTGAATGGGTCTTCCTTCTATTTGTTGAGGCCCATGGCTTATCACATGATATTTGGGCCTCAAATACAGAATATAGATCCAGCCCAACACCTTTAATGGGCCTCACACTCAAATATTTTATCTAGTCAAAAATAGGTCAACAAAACCGGCAAAATATCACGGTATCGTGACTGGTGTCTACGACACCAGTCACGCCACGTAGGCTGTGTCTTGGAAATCAGACGACAATTTCCATGTCTCTGAAGTTGTTCCACGGCACCACTCACGCCACGTGAGTGGTAGTCACGGCACGTGACTCCTGCCGTGGAAATCAGAGACTTTTTCCAAGTCTCTGAAGTTGGTCACGGCAGCCACCCACGTCACGTGGGTGGGACTCACGCCACGTGAGTCCTGCCGTGACTCACCTCTGAGTCTCAGGTCTTTCCTTCTTCGCATGCTCATTTTCAACACAGGTTTCTTCACCTTTCCTTCATTTAGTCTTGTACCCCGACTATTGTATATGTTCATGTACTCGTAGCACCTGAGGTGTTACATAAGAGCCTCCGTAAATCATTCTTCTTTCTTAGATGACAAATATAAGAATATTTTAATAAGCCGAATCCTTTACATAAATAACTCAGAATATCAAATTTACATGCATCATTTAATCCATTACCTTGAGAAAATGTCCAGTGTATGCCGTTGGTTTCTGAAGTAGCTAAGAAGTCCCTGAGCCCGAATGTATGCCGTTAGAATACTTGGATTAGAATAGAAAGGAAATGTGAGGCTTCTGCAAAAACCGTCATACCTTTTCTCTGGCTCTCGGGGTGCCAGACTGTGACAATGCCACTGACGGAGGTACAGCTCCTTCCTTGAGAACCATGTTGCAGAACCTGCTACTGTTAGTGCAATAATTGCAACAAAGCTGCTGCTGCATTCTCCTTACCTCTTGCAGAACAGGAATCCCTCCTTCCTGACGAATTGCTGCTCTTCCCTCGTGAATGGTTGCGAGATTTGATAAAACAGCAACAGCCTTGTCAGCCATCCCAGCAACATGGTCCATCAACTCAATGACAAACTTTACGGCATCAGCCTGCACAATGCGGCCATTGTTTTCATGAAGTATTGACAAGTTAAATAAAGCTGTTGCTGCGTCCTTATTGCCCCTACCCAATAAATCCACAAGAGGTTTGATAGCCCCAGACCTCCCTATCTTCATCTTGCTATCCTCAATCACAGAAAGGCTAAAAAGTGTAGCAGCAAAGTTTTCTTTAGCCTCAGCACTCTGTAACAAACATATCCATGATGGAGGACTCATTTAGGGAATCGCCAAATTACGTTTGGGACCCCGGTTAAGGAAAGGAGCATGTGCACTTTGTGAGGATGCCTATATATAATAGAAGACATATTCTATTAGGGTTATGTTATGAAATTGTCTTTTATTTCTTAGTTGTTTGTAGATTAATTCTTGAACCTCCCTCCCTTCTTTATTTTGCTTTTGTTCTACAATGAACTCCTATCCAAATGTATGTGATTATGGTTTTCCGTATCAATACAATTCACCTTCGTTACACACTCCCGGTGTGGAGAACATGAATCAGATGCTCAATTGCATCAGCATTTGCAATCGAACATTTGTTGTTGTCATTAAATGATAAGTTGAGAAGTGTGGTTACAGCATTTTCCTGTACTTTCATGTCTTCTGAATGAAGTAAGTTGACCAACAAGTTGATGGCATCACAGTTTGCCATTACAACATGATTATCCATATTATGCTTGGCAAGGAATGGAAGTTCAGCTGTGGCGTCTCTTTGCACATCAATGGAATTGCTATTCAAATCTGAACCAACTTCCTAACTTGCTCCAAAAGATCAGCCCTTCTAGAAGGTCTATGCCAGATGGATTGATTCAGGCTCCCCTGAAGCATCCGCTGTTGAAGGGTGTCAAATCTCTTTATACTATTTTGTTCATTTGATTAATTTCAACACCTTTGTCTTTGAAGTGAGTGTTATTGGACTATATATCTTGTTTCTAATCAACAGAAACACACTTTTGAGTTGGTAGAGAATTGATGATGCCATACCTTCATTCAATACATTATTGATTGAAGCCATTATTTCCCAAACATGAATTCTTCCTTTCCGTGAAGCTTATTATTATGAGGTGAAATCTAAGGAAAATCAGGATTTAAAGACATAACTGTAATATTATTGCTTACAGGCCTACAAAAAGGTCCAAAAACTGATTAAACATCACAATCACAATCTAGAAATAATATTACACTAGAAGTGATTATTTCTTCTGTAAATCCTTCGCCTTCGCTGCTTCTTTCTCATCCTAATTTTGTGCTCCAGTTCCACAATGATTCTTGCAAGCCATTTCGGATTTCCAGTTGAGATCATGAAATATGCTATGGATAATCCAATACATAGTCCACTTCCATAACCCATAAGAGCAGCTTTCCAAAAATCATAGAGAAATTCAGAATTGTTTTCTTGATCGTCTAGTCCAGATACGGTATAATTTGTATCGGACAACCCACGATCATTGCCACAGCCTTTTGAAAGTGGGAATCCCCGTAATCCATCATTGCCTTCATATGAATTGTTCTCAAAGGTATGAAATTGATTTCCTTGAGGAATGCACCCTTCGAGATGATTGTGGGAGAGATTTAAGACTTCAAGGGATGTAAGAGAAGCAAATTGTGTTGGTATCTCTCCTACAAGATGGTTACGTGACACGTCCAATGATTCAACTGAAGATAATCTTCCAAGTGATGATGGTATATGACCTTGCAATCCATTATGAGATAAATTCAGCATGCATAGTGCAGTGAGATCTCCCATAATATTTGGAATATGTCCTTCAAATTTGTTATTTGATAGATCGATAGTGGTGTACAAGAACAAGATTCTCACAACTTCAAGCTCCAATCCCTTTGTCACGACAGCTACCGTGTCTTGGTAATATCCATCACTTGGTTTCTTCTTTGATGGATCAATTGTCCTCATGGCTTTCAAATGTTGAAACAGCCTCGTCGGTAAGTTTTCCGTGAAGGCATTCGAAGAGAGATCTAACATTCGAAGATTAGGAAATATGTTTTTCAATTGTTGGAGTTCTAATGGAACCATGCAATTCATTGAATCTCAAGCTTAAGACTTGCAGCTTTGGAAGGGTTGGGTTCCCAACCACATGGGGAACGTGTCAATGAGATGATTATCTCCTAAGTCAAGAACCTGCAACTCTTTGCAATTGGACAAAGATCGGGGAATTTTCCCCTCTAGTTTATTTCCATGCAAGTTGAGGCTGCTCAGTGAACTTCCATTTCTGAAAGCTCTTGGAAGATTCCCAAAAAGATTGTTATGCCGCATATCCAAAACCTCGAGGGCAGTGATATTTCCCAAACATCGTGGAATTTCTCCCCGCAAATTGTTTCTGGCCAAATCTAGTATTTGCAGTGATGTCAATTTGCAAATAGATAAAGGAATCTCATCACATGTCACTCTGCTCATGTTCCATGAACTTGTTTTTGAAGACTGATAAACAACGAAATCACAATCATAAGAAGCTGAGGGATCAACAATATGAGTTTCCTTGAATTTTAGAAGGGAAATGCTTTGATCTCTGGGGCACAAGGACGAAGAAAAAGCAATTCAGAGAAAGACAATTAAGAGCACTACTGAGAGTTGCATGTAGCCCATGTTTGAATTTAAAAATGTTGGTACTGAAAATATGAAGAATCCATCCAAATATGTATAATTTTTTGTCAAAGTTGTTGCAAAGCCTGTGCGTTTGATAATAAATAGGGAAATCAATGTTTGTTATTCGCAAGTCTTGCTATGGAAATTTCGAAGAAAGATACATCACACAAAGTCACTAAATTTGATGTAAAATCCCAAAGCTTGCAAAGGAAAAAACAAAACAAAGTAAACTGCTTTTTAGTTCAGGAACCGGCAAATCCTTATACTTGCTTAGAAATTTATTTATGTGGACCTATTTCTTATTCTGAAGGGAGACTTAATTTTTAAAAAGAGAGTAACCTTATATGGACCGATAACTGATTTAGTCAAGCATATTTAAGTAGCTAAAAGGTTTTTCTTTTCTTCTTTGGTTTCTCATTCAGTATTCGATATCCACATTGGGGCCTCGATTAATCTAGACTTTTGCCGCGTAAGGTGTATTAAACGCGGAAGCACCAAGTTTTTTACGGAGTGTGCCTCCAAATATCTTTTTCTTCCACCAAAAAGTATTAATGCAGTTCTTTGAATTTTCAAGTAACTGGACTGAGTCTTGCTATGGAAATTTCAATGAAAGTCATACACAAACCCCTTTCAGTTTGAATTGTCATATTGAAATAGATTACTTACTAATTTTATTATCAAAAGAAAGAGGAAAGGGAAAAGTCAATTAAGGACTGCTGCTGCCTTCATATCAAATCATCAATTAATATCAAGTTTACAAATGTCAATTTTACTGTTTTTCTTGTCCAAACACATGACAAAAAATCAAACAACAAAGTAATACTTTCTTCATAAAAAGACGTAGTTGACAATATGAAGTCTTTTTAAAAGAAAATATATATGAAGTTTAATACATCTATTTTTCATTAAAATTTTGGATATCGATAACCTATATCTTAAATTAATATTTCGAAACTACATAATAGTAATAATGTCAATTTCAAGAGAAAAATTTTATGCCTTTGTTAAGCTAAGAAATCATGACTCTGCAATATATGTAAATGTTGTATTGTTTTTCTTTTAATTTTCCTTTTAATGTTATACTACGACTCTCTTTTTGAATAGCTAGTTATCAATCTCGCCGATGTAAACATTACATAACAAATGCAATCAGAAACTTCTTACAAGTAAATAAGACTTTTCCACATTCACATACAAAGTTACTATATCGTTGGTTTCTGAAGTAGGTAAGAAGTGCCTGAGGCGCCATATGTTGTTGTTATCCTAAAGCACAGATCAAAGGCTAAAAAGTGCATGTACCAGCAGAGTTTTCTATAGCCTCGGCATGAATCAAAGGTACAATTGCATTAGTATTTGCATTTCCACACTTAGCTTGTTGTCATCAATTTACTTTATTTTTATTCATACCTATTAGCAATAAGTGCATTAACAATGTATTAAGGAATGAGATTTGTGTGCCCCAGCATTTGCCTCATCTTAGGACGAACAGAAAGATCAAGATCTGTCCATTTCCTTATAATCTACACGCGCTCATAAGTGAGAGCGGGCTACAAAAATCAGGAGGTATCATGACAAGCCTACAAGTCTGAGACTGATACATTAAGTAGTCATGCATTAAAAAAAACAAGACATCCATTCAGGAAGAGAAATCCTGACAAGTAAGGATGAAAACTTTTAACTGACAGAATGTGAGCAGAGATGAACATTACAGGTGAAAACCCCACACTTAATAATTTTTTTCTTCAATGAAATAACTTGAAATATTATTATTTAAGTTAAAAGCATACAACTGATGCTGATTACAAAAGGTACAAGTCTTAAGAAACCAAAGATAGTGGAAAGGTACAAGACCTGTTAATCCGACAAAATGTCACAATAACACGGTTTCAACTCATTAATAAAATTGACTTTGTCAATGCTAGTAATTTTATTCCACAGGTGTAATTAATTCCAAACTTCACCTTGACCTATAGTAAACTCGATAGCAATAGAAAAGAAAGAGGGGAAGTCGATGCACAAGTTTTGCAATGGAAATTTCAAAGAAAGAAAAAGTAGAGAAATGCCATTCATAAAAATTAGATACGACTAAGTTAAATGACAGAGTGTTGTGGGTCTTTTTTTAAAAAATTATTATTATATGAAACTGAGTTGTTGAGGGACCTTAATGGACATGAAATTTAGGACGTGATGTAGCTTTTTTTTTTTTTTTTTTTAGTTTCTCATTTGATTTTCGATATCCACATTATGGCCCTGATTAATATGTATTCGCTCCAGCGTAAGGCCCATTAAATCTGGATTCATGTCGCGTAAGAGCCATTAAAGAGGAGGCGTCAAGTTTTTGTACGGAATGTCCTTTCTTGTTTGAAGGTGGAAATTTTAAGTTGATGGTTTTTATTGTTAAAATGGTACAAGTATTGATTATTTTTGCTTAAATCTTTAGCTCAAAACTAATTTATTTATTTGCTTGAAGAATCTCAAAACTCCATTGGAATAGTGGTATTGGCAGTGTCCAATCACAAAATATTTAATTATTGTTAGTGTGGATTTGTATATCTAATGGTGGTAATGAGGTTTATATATTATGAGGTGAAATTTAAGGCAAAACAGAATTTAAAGAAACTAGTCTAGCACTTAATATATTTTACTTACAAGCATACAAAGGATGCTGATCACAGAAAATTATTAGCATCATTTTAATCCCCAAATTATTGACTCGGACGCTTTAGTAGTGGTAAGAGCATAATGTGGGTTAGGTATGCGTATAAATTCTGCCGCAGACAAAAATCTGATATTTAAGTGGAGAAGAATACGGGAGGGTGGGGGGATCCATCTTGGGCCACTGGCCCTTGGAAATTTCATGGTTATAAAAAGAAAAAAAGAAGAAATTAAAACATTCAGTTTTTTTTTCTTCATCTTATTTGAGGAAATTAAAATCTAGTTTATTACTGTTTCTCGATCAAGTAAAATGAAAGCTACAACACACCAACTCATTCAATTTGATGGTACTCCCTACCCTATTACAGTGGGTCATGGGGTTGTTGTGCATTATTTTAGTCTCCTTTAAGAGTAGTTGAAAGAGTCATATGTCTCCTTTCTCATTGGACTCTCCATGAAAATTATTTGCCAAGGCTGCAAAGAAAGGAGGTGAGAGATAGCGTTGACACCCAATTTTGGCTCTTCATGCTTAAAATTAACGTCTTCAGGTTTTTTGATCGTTAAAGAGCACCAAATACAACGTTTCCATATTTTTCATAATTTATTGATAATTATCCTTAATTTCGTAAATATTAGGATTTTTATCAATTTATTGTCATTTTAAATTTTCCACAGTCATCTGTACACGTACACAACATAACACATCAATTCTTTGCAGTACACTACATTTTTAACTATTTACATAAATAATACTTTTTTTTCAAGATAATTATATTTTGTTATTGTTTACATTTTTTATAATTATATTTCGATGTCCATATTTTTATACGTTAGTTACAATCCGCAAACGATAAGTCGGATCAATTACTTTAAAACACGGAACAACAATTCGGTTAAGTCAAGGTCTTGTCACCTTTATTAAAGATGACTTGTCACCTTTATTAAAGGTGACATTTGACATGACTATACATGGCTTTTGTCTTTTGAATAATAATATTTACATGTTGGTTAAAAGGATGAAAAATCCTTTGAATAATAACTAATGGACTGAGATAGTGTCTAGCGTTTAAAGAAGAAATTCTTTTATTTTAAGGGTAAAAGAATGGGTTTATTTATATTATAAATGGGGGGGGGGGGGATGACACATACATATAGACACCCTACACATTCACACACACACTATACATAAAATATTCACACATTCATACAAATACACACACTCACACGCATACACACTCACTCAATACATTTTTAGATTTTTCACACTTTTCTCTCATCTCTCACATTCACTTTTGGCTCGCCGGAGGTGATTACCGGCGAGCTGCCGACGATCCACCACCACCGACGCATCCCCCCTCTTTCTTTTCTTTCTCCCTCTCGCGGCTCCACCTCGCCGCTGCCACACCATTGCTCCGATGAAAGCCGTAGAAGCAACGCCACCACTTTTCCCTTTTTCCTCTCTGTTTTGCTACTGTCTCACCGATAACGACAAGATCTGGTCGGACTTTTTCATGGTTTAACCGTTGCTCCGGTAACACCATGGAAGCAACGCTTAGAAAATCCACTTTGCTTTGTTTTGACCCTCATCGGAGATTACAAATATGACCGAAAAAATACCATCTCTGGTGGCCTCCCTATGCTATTATGCTTATATATATTGTATCTATATACTTCTTGTCCTAGCTGTTGTTGTTTTGATTATCAATGGGCCATTTTCGGACATCCTCTAAGTGACCTACACACTGCTTCATTTTTTTAAAATAAAATCATTATTGATCTTTCTTGTTTTGCTTCTATTTGTTGCATTGTCATGGTTTTGGAAAGACTTTTGTTAGTCTGTTCACTGTTGGATTATGTTTTTGATTGGCCCACTAATTTCGTGGTTCATTACCATCATATGTTTGTTGCCTTGGAGCCATTTTTTTTGGGGACTGATTTTATCCTTTTTACTGCGTTATCGTTTGGTTAAACTAACAACGAACAAAATATACTACTAGACATGGCCAATGAAAAAATCTCCGTCGATTTTTGAGGCCTCCACAAATAAAAAGATGGACATTACGTACATAAATACGTGATAAAAAAATAAATAAGTATGGGCGATGACGAAATTTTCATATTATCACGACAACACAAAAGGTTTTATGATTCGTATCTTGGCAAGACGATTTAGGACGGCCGATGATTCGAGCAACCACTTCGTAGCAATGGCGTATCTAAAACTTCATCCGAGCCCACTATATAATAAAATATTATTTTTTATATATACATATGTGTCACATATTTTTATAATTATTTGCTCATTACTAATATTTTTATCAAGTGTTTATACAGATTCTCGAAGATACTTCTTAAAGATGACATTCAAAAAGGAGCTTGAATTTTATGTTTGTATTTTTTATATTCTTACAATTGTACAAATATTAATCATAGTGAAAACTTTATTTTGGGGCGCTGGGCGGTGGATATTTTTACTTACTTAATCTTCATCACGCGCTTAGGCAAAACTTAGGCCGTTAATATTTATATAAAAGAATCAAACTGATTTAGCTACTTAATCAGTTAATTCACACTTCTACATTTGAAAATATTGTTTAACAGTTTCTTTTAAAATAAATCTTTATTTTTATTTAATCTTTTAGCCTCGTGATTTTTGTCAAGTAAAAAATAGTATTTAAGAATATTTTTTCTCTATATAATACAAAATTACTTCTCTTTTCATACGTTACAAACGAAAGTAATTTTTTTTCAACATAAAGAACATTTTTTCTTCTCATACATATTTTTATACATATACAATACACTTTACGTATTTTTATACATACATTTTACGTTAATAGACTCTATTTATGCATTTGAAACACCATGTTTTATACACACATTTTTTACATTATTTTAGTACATATTTTAAAATATTCATGCTTTTCAAAAAAAAATGATTTTTACCTCCTCCCTCCTTGATAAATTTAGTCTAGTCGGGTACCATCTTTTGTGGATTCTGAAGGATGCATAATCTCTTTCCTTCGGAATAATTTGAACCCTTACCTAGAATTTAAACTGGTTTTTGCAGATTAAAACATAAGTCAAATATGACAACAATTAAATAGGTTTCCTTATTTTCTTTAAAATTAGGTGGCGACTCTGTACAAATTCGATTCTTGTAGAGTCCATAAGTGGTGCTTGTTTTAACCTTGGTGAAAAATAGGGCATGACAGACAGTTCAATTTTATGAGAGCTCACTCGATGCGTTCTACCAAATTCTTAAAACGGAGCTGAGAAAGCACAAATCTCTTTTCAAAGGTGCGGTTGCTAATTACATTCTTCCCAAGGATTCCATCGTGCCGCTGCTGGTGTGTTGACCCGGATATGATAAGCTTCAGATCATCATTTTCAGAAAGAAATCAGGCTGTGTTGGTGCCTAAATTAAGACCATATGTAGCATCCCCTTAAGATTAGTTGATGATGAAAATCATTATGCAGCTCAATGTGAGAACCCTTAAGACTTTGGCCTTTTTGTACTTTTATTACTTTGATTATTAATAAAAGCTGGTCAAAGAACCTAAAATTTAACTTTAAAAAAAAAACACTAGCTGATTTGCCCATGTCTTGGAGGGATAGAGTTACTCAGTACCTTTCTGCGGATGGTTGGTAGCAGCTATTCAGCCGAACAATAGAGGCGTTCAAACTAACCTGGACACCACCGTTATAAAAGAAACTGGATTCTGAAACAGGTCTGCCCAATCATCCACCAAGTCACAAACAAGACACTTAAATGACAAAAGATAAATGCATAAATAATCTTGTCAATGAATCGCGTTAGATAATTAACAATGCCGAAAACTGGAACCCAACTTATTTTCCCTGTTGAAGGGTGCCAAATCTGTCTATACTATTTTGGTCATTTGATTAATTTCAGCACTTTTTTCTTTGGAGCAAGTATTATTGGACTATATAGCTTGTTTCCAATCAACAGAAACACACTTTTGAGTCGGTAAAGAATCAATGATGCCATACCCTTCACTCAATACACTGCATAAATTTGTAATTTATTCAATACAGTAAGAATTGAAGATGAATCAAGGCACATTTAAGACTGTTCAATGAAAATATTCAGTTAGACCATTAGTTGCCAAACAGGAATCCTTCCTTTTCTTGAAGCTTCTTCTTCCCTTTCTCCACTTCCATAGACACCAGCTCCTCGCTGTAATCCAAATATCTTAGTTAAACTTTTACTAGCCTACAACATCAACTGAGGCTGATACTTATCAAAATCTTCTAGTAATTGAATATTGGAAATGGAAAAATGCTTTGTATGGAGCATCGATTAATTATTGTTATAGAGAAAGTAAAAACACTAAGTTATTAATAGCTACAATAAAAAACAAGATCAGTGTAGAGCTTAATTTGCCTGAAGTTCTGAAATCAAAACTTATAACTTGTCTACAAGGGATTATTTCTTCTTCTGTTATTCGTTTGCCTTCGCTGCTTCTTTCTCCTTCCTATCATAATTTTTTGTTCCAGTTCCACAATAATTCTTGCAAGCCATTTCGGGTTTCCAGTTGAAACCATGAAATATATTATGGATAATCCAATACATAGTCCACTTCCATAGCCCATAAGAGCAGCTTTCCAAAAATCATTCAGAAATTCAGAATTGCTTTCTTGATCATCTAGTGCGGATTCAGTATAATCTGTCTCTGACACGCGATCATTGCCACAGCCTTTCGAAACTGGGAATCCACGTAATCCATCATTGCCTTCATATGAATATTTCTCAAATGTAGCGAATTGAGATCCTTGAGGGATGCATCCTTGAAGATGATTGTGGGAGAGATTTAAGAATGCAAGAGACGTAAGAGAAGCAAGTTGTTGTGGTATTTCTCCCGAAAGCTTGTTAAATGAAAGGTCAAATGATTCAACTACAGATAAACTTCCAAGTGATGGTGGTATATGACCTTCCAACCCATTATGAGATAAATTCAGCACCCGAAGCGCAATAAAATCTCCCATAATGTGTGGAATAGGTCCTTCAAATTTGTTACTTGAAAGATCAATAGTGGTGTAAATAGTCAAAATTCTGACAAGTTCAAGCTTCAGTCCCTTGGTTGCAATTGTAATAGAATCTTGGTAATACTTGTCTCCAAGATATGCTGGTGACTTTATTGTTTGATCAATTGTCCTCATGGCTTTCAAATGTTGAAACAGACTCACCGGTAAGATTCCCGAGAAGGCATTGTAGGATAGATCTATGATTCTAAGCTCGGGAAACATGTTTCCAATCCTTGAAGTTCTGATGGATCCATGCAATTTGTTTGATCTCAAGCTTAAAACTTGTAGCTTGGGCAGAGCTCCCAACCACATGGGGAATGTGTCGTTGAGTTGATTATCGCCTAAATCAAGAACTTGCAACTCTCTGCAATTAGCCAAAGATTGGGGAATTTTTCCCTTTAGTTTATTGTCATGCAAGTTGAAGCTTCTAAGTGAACTTTCAGTGATGAAAGTTGCTGGAAGAGACCCAGAAAGATTGTTGCGGTGCATATCCAAAACCTCGAGATGAATGATATCACCCAAACATTGTGGAATTTCTCCCGTCAAGTTGTTTCTCGCCAAATCTAGAACTTCTAGTAATCTCAAATTGCAAATAGACAAAGGGATCTCTCCAGTGAGATTATTTTGTGATATGAAGAAGTGCCTTGTGGAATTTGCCGGAATAGGTAGTGACCCTTGAAGAAAATTTGACCGCAAATCAATGGTATGTGCAAATTGAAGAGGAATTGAATCAACACTTGCCAGCATGTTGTGGGATAGATTAAGATATTGTAATGAAAACATCCAGTTAGACCATGCCCAATCTGGAATTCTTCCTTGAAGTTTATTATGTGTAAGATCCAACTCCTCAAGCTGCTTTGCAGATCTTAGAAACTCCAATTTTTTCACTTCACATGCGGCCAATCGTAACCTCTCAAGAGTTTCGGGTAAAGTAAATTCAACTTCCTTCTCATTGATCAATGATATATTATTATATGAAAGACTAAGATACCAAAGATGTTTGAGATTTGAAAATAAGCTGACATCCACATTGCCACTAAAATTATTGAAGGAAAGATCAAGGGTTGTTAGGTTCCCAAGGTTTTGAATTGACTTGGGAACTTGGCCTTGCAGCTGATTATTTCTTAAATCAATCCAGACAAGTGAATTGGACTTGAAATCCTCAATCTGACCAGAAAAGTAGTTATCACTCAAGACTATTTTACGTAGTGATGGAAGGGACAACATATTAGATGGTATTGATCCATTCAGGAAGTTTCTTTTAAGATCCAAATCCTCTATGCGGGTGAGATTAGAAAGATATTCAGGCAAATTACCAGAAAATGATATAAAAGAGAGATCTAACTCTGTGAGAGATGCACTGCTGTTCCATTTGGTCTTTGGAAAAGAACCACTGAGCTGATTATTGCCAGATAAGTCAAGTGTTTCCAGGTTTGGCAGGTGAAAAATACTCTCAGGTATTATCCCATACAATCTTGTCCGTCCCAGGCGCAGAGTTGTTAAATGAGAAGAAAAATTCAGAGGAATGGCGGAAGAGATGTTTATGAAAGTAAGATCAAGCTCTCTTAATTTGGTCAGATTCAGAAGGAGCATTTCAAAGTTGTCAGGTCCAAGGATGAGAGGTCTACCCCAGTGTGATAAAAAAAGAGACTGTAACTCGGAAAGATGAGAGATTTCAGAAGGAATTTGACCTGTGAAAGAGGAGTTTGAAAGATCCAGATGTGTCAAGCTTGAGAACCTGCCAAATTTAGGCGAGATGTGCGAACCGTAGAAGCCATTATAAGAAAGGTTGAGCCTCTGGAGATGAGAGAGTTGGAATAGGCTACTATTGGAATCAATGGTCCCAACAAGTAGGCTGCAACCGAGGTTAAGTTCAATGACATGGCCAGTCATCTCATCGCATATGACTCCATCCCACGAGCAGCAATCTCTGCTCATGTTCCATGAACTCGCTTTTGGGTAACGCTCCTTATCATACTCATCACAGTCCTCAGAATCAGAGGCTGAGGGATCTACAGTAAGTGTTCTCTTGAATTTTAGAAGAGCCGCACTTTGATCTTTGCGACACGGATGAGATATGGATGAAGAAAAAGAAATTAGACAGAAACAGAGAAAGAGAAGAAATGAGAATTGGCTGTAGGCCATGTTTAGCATCAAAGAGTTTGAAAGTTGGTTGTGGGAATTAAGAAAATGCCTATGCAAATATATATATGTAGGCAGATATTTGTTAGACTAGTACTAGTAGGACTGCAGTAGTATAATAAATTTGGCATTAAAGTGAAAAGGAAAAATTGTAATTGTAAAACTAAAATGAATTAATGCCATTTTCCTCATAATTGGAAAATTAAAAGCTACCAATTAATCACCAAAGAAGAAGAAGCAAGAAAGAGTCAATGCACAACTCTCATTTTAATTTTAATTTAATTTGTTAGAGAAAATAATTTCTTTATTATTTTTTCCACAACATGCAAGTCCTTTCACTTTCACTTTTCAATTCAAGTCCTCTTCTACTGTTTTCATCAACTGTACATTAAAAAGACTTCTTTTTCGTGTTTCTCCACAGAGAATAAAAGAAAAGGCAAATAAAAAGTAAGGTCTAATACGGGTGCGAAGAAGTTTGTGTGGTTTAATGGTCAATGAAGTGGGTGAAAATTATAGGAAATCAGGGTTCAAATCCTAGTAGAAACAAGAAACACTAATGATTTTTGAAATGCCGAAATCGTGCTTTTAGTAGAGGTTTAGTGAGAATATAGGTATTGCGACATGGTCATGAGTTCGAAGACAATGAACAACTAAGGATTTGTTCATATTGTATGAGTTTGGTCATAAATTGACTACCTATGAAAAAAACTAATATAAAAGAAAGCATTAAAGATATTGGGACAATAATCTCCCTATATACGAGATTCTTTAATGACTACATTGTGATGCTATTTTTTATTGTGAGAAGGAAATTTAGGACAAACCGTAACAAGAATTTTGTTCCACCTTGACCCATAGTAAATTTGATGGAAAATGAAAAGAAATAGGAAATTCTCAAGTCTTGCAATGGAGATTTCAAAGAAAGCTACATCACATAAAGTCATTAAATTTGATGTAAAATCCCAACGCTTGCAAAAGAAAAAATAGGAAAAACCAAAACAAAGCAAACTGCTTTTTAGTTCAAGAACCGGCAAATCCTTTCAATTGGGTAGACATTTATTTATGTGGACCTATTTTATGAAAAGGAATACTTTATTGGACCAATAATTGATCTAGTCAAGCATATTTAAGCAGCCAAAAGAGTAGGAAAATGTCATTCTCAAATATTATACACGACTAAGGGGTGTGTTTGGTATGAAGGAAAATGTTTTCCTATTTTCTCATGTTCATTTGGCTAAAAGTTTTGGAAAATATTTTCCTTAGGAAAACAAGTTCCTTCAAACTAAGGAAAATGACTTCCTTAATCAAAGTAGGGAAAACAAGTTGCAATGTTCATTTCTCTCGCAAAATCACCATCCCACCCCAAAATAAAAACTTTTTACCCGCCCCCTATCCCGACTCCCACCCCCTACCACCCCTCTCCAAAAATTTATTTAAAAAGAATTTCAAATTTTTTTCTACCCCACCCCCATACCCTGACCCCCCTACCAGCCCCCCCCCCCAAAAAAAAAATAAAAAAATTTGTTTTTGTTTAAAATTTCAAAAAAATTTCTTACCCTAGCCCCTACCCTAACCCTACCAGCCCCCACCCCCAAATAATTTTTTATTTTTATTTTGTTTTTTTAAAAAAAAATCAAAAAAAATTTCTTACCCTACCAGCTCCCCCCCCCCCCCCCAAAAAAAAAAAAATTTGAAACTTTTTTAAATTTGTCTTTTAAAAAAATTTCAAATTTTTTTTCTTAGCCCACCCCCTATCACCTACCCCGACCCTCCCCCTTACCAACCCCCCTCCCCCTGCCCCCCACACCCTACTAAGCCCAAAAAAAAAATCAAAATTTGTTTTGTTTTAAAAAAAATTCAAATTTCTTTTCTTACCCCACCCCCTTACCCTATTCGTTCTCATTGTTTTGTGTTGAATATATACAAATGTTTTTAGAAAACATTTTCTCTACTTGAGTAACAAACACAAGAAAATAAGTAAGAAACAACTTGTTTTCCTAGAAAATGTTTTCTTGGAAAATATTTTTCATGGAAAACATTTTCCTCCGTACTGAACACACCCTAAGTCTTATGACAGAGTGTCTTTTTTGGTATAATAATACGATATTGCGGGACTAGATGGGACATAATATTTAGAATGAGACGTGGCCTTTTCTTATTCCTCTTTGGTTTCTCATTCGTTTTCCTATATCCACATTATGGCCTCGACTAATCTAAATTCACCCCGCGTAAGGCCTATTAAAGGGGGAAGCATCAAGTTTTTCCACGGAGTGTCCCTCCAAATATCCTTTTCCTTGCAACTAAAAGTATAAATGCAGCTCTTTGAAGTTTCAAGTAATTGCAGTGAGTCTTGCTGTGGAAATTTCAATGAAAGCTACACAACAACTCCCTTTCACTTTGAATTTTCATACCAAAATAAATTACTTACTAATTTTATTATCAGAAGAAAGAGGAAAAGGGAAAAGTCAAGCAAGGACTTCTGTCTTTATATCAAATCATCAAACAATTCCAAGTTTTTAAAATGTTGTCATTCTCAAATTAATGCACAAGTCTTTCCAGGAAACTGTCAAATTTACTGTTTCTTTACTGGTTTTCTTGTTCAAATTTTTAAAACGGAGTGAATAGGTTAAAAAACCTCCTGAATCTCACTGTGTTTTGCTGAGTTTCATATCTAAATTGCTGTTAGGTGGATTTATTTTTAAGAACCCAACAGCAGATGTGGCTCAGAGATTTCATCGGATCAGGCAGCTTTATATTGTTTGATCCACACCAATTTGAGTAAGTGCAGGTCTGAGACTGTTCCATTGTGACGAAGCAGACGTGCATATGGGAAACAAGAGCTATAATTTGCTCAATATATTCAACTTCCTCATTCTTTTCAGCTTGTTCAGCGTTCTCCTTCAAATTTTCAATGGACACAAGCTCAATCAAAAGCTCTTGGTTCGACTTCAATCTTAGGCAATCCGCAAATTTTGCAAACCTGTCTTGAGTTTGCTCCCAAGCCTTGCATTTGAGCCTTAATAGCCTTTGTAAATTAAAATCTTTAGAGCGTGTTAGAACCTGAGAACTCCCAACAGTTATTTCTTCAGTGGAGAAGGGTATTCTGTTTTAGGACCTATATATCAGCAAACATTACAGATTCTTTGAAGTCTGAATTATTGATCTATGTATCTTATTTCCAATCAAGAGATCGACTCTTCGACTTCAATTTAGCATCCTTTAGAATCAGATTTATTCATAATTAAGTCCCTCTTATGATCCAAGAAATGCATACACTTCTTTCAATACTCACAACATTCATTGAATACATTAAAATCTTACATTAATATTACATTTTCCCAAGTTAATAAAAAGAAGAAAGAAAAAGCTTACTTATAAAAAAAAAAAAGAGAAACAAAAAATAATTAAAAAAAACAAAACTAAAAATCAAATCCAGCAACATAAGCTGCAGAATTTCTGATGACCATTCCACCAAATGCTCCTCCAAGCACCTTCATGTTCAAATTTGTTTATTTACTGTATGATTTTTATTTTTACAGAAACAAAGTCAAGTCTTCTTTTAATTTTAACAAAATCAAATTACGGTCGGACTTTTATCCTACACAAAGAAAGTTAAGTTTGGCGTTTAGTCTGCACTGAAATTAAATTATCTGTTGGTTTGTGCTTGAAACACTTGTTAAACATGTTCAACAAAAGCTAATCCATTTCAATTCATTGTAGTAGTTGATTTTGAAAAGTAGAATATGCTTTGTAGAGCATCCGATCAGTTGCAGATTTAAGATCAAACTAGGACTTAATTGTATACCTGAACATTTTACCTCTTCTAGACGCAATAATTTCATCTTCTGTGGTGCCTTTGACGGCCTCGCTGCTTCTTTCGCCTTCTCATAACGATTCTGTATTCTAGTTCTTCAGCAATCCTAGAAAGCCAATTGGGATTTCGACTTGAAAGCATGAAATATGCTATGGAGAATCCAATAGATAGTCCACACGCATATCCCATAAGAACCACTTTCCAGTTGAATTCGCTTAGAAACGTAGAATTGCTTTCTTGATTTAGCATTGTGTTGTTAGTCTCGGGCAACCCGCTGCTTCCACAATCTACCGAAACAGGGAATCCACGTAACCCATCATTACCTGTATACGAGTTCTTCTCGAATGTAGCAAATTGACGTCCTGTCGGAATGCATCCTTGGAGCTGATTGTGGGAGAGATTCAATACTTCAAGAAATGTAAGAGACGTAAGTTGTTCAGGTATCTTTCCTTCAAGATGGTTAGATGATAGGTCCAATGATTCAACTGAAGGTAAATTTCCGAGTGATGGCGGAATATGACCTTGCAATCCATTATGAGATAAATTGAGCATGCGAAGTGCAATGAGATCTCCCATAATATCTGGAATGTGTCCTTCAAATCTGTTACTTGAAAAATCAATAGTGATGTACAAAGACAAGATTGACACAACTTCACGCTCCTGTCCCTTTGTTACGACAGTTACGGAATCATTGTAATAACCCTCTCCTCTGTTACTTGACTCCTCCACAGTTTGATTAAATCTTTTCATGGCTTCTAAATTTTGAAAAAGATTTACAGGTAACTCTTCCGTAAATGCATTGGAAGAAAGGTCTATAATTTGAAGCTTGGGAAACAAGTTCTTCATAAACCTTGAACTTTTGATGGGTCCATGCAATTTGTTGGATCTCAAACTTAACACTTGTAGCTTGGGCAGAGTCCCCACCCACATTGGGAATGTATCGTTGAGGAGATTATCTCCTAAATCAAGAACTTCCAGCCATTGGCTATTTGCCAAGGATCGTGGAATTCTTCCCTCTAGCTTATTGCCATATAAATTGAAGCTTCTGAGGTAACTTCCAATGCTAAAAGTACTCTGAAAGGTCCCGGAAAGATTGTTGTGTTGCATATCCAAAAGCTCAAGACTAAGCATATTACCCAAACATTGCAGAATTGCTCCCTTCAGATTGTTTCTTGACAAATCTAAAATTAGTAGATTTTGTAAATTGCAAATAGACAAAGGGATCTCTCCATTGAGATTATTGTTTGATCTCAAGCTTAAAACAAATAGACTTCGCAGTGTTCCCAACCACAGGGGAACTGTGTCCTTGAGATGATTATCTCCTAAATCAAGAACTTGCAAGTCTGTGCAATTGGCCAAGGATTGAGGGATTCTCCCCTCTAGTTCATTGCCATTAAAGTTGAAAAATTGGAGTGCACATCCATTGTTAAAAGTTATTGGAAGAGTCCCAGAAAGATAATTGTGTTGCATATCCAAATACACAAGATGACCACTCATATTTCCCAAACATTGAGGACCGTGACGGCTACTGGAAGTGGTTTGCTGGAAACCTTGCATCTGGTGGTGCAGCTTGTGCTTCCTCGTTGTTCTTTGTCTACTCATTAGACTATGCACGTACCCGTCTTGCAAATGATTCCAAGGCTGCAAAGAAAGGAGGTGAGAGACAGTTCAATGGTATGGTTGATGTCTATAGGAAGACACTTGCTTCTGATGGAGTTGCTGGATTGTACCGTGGATTCAACATTTCATGTGTTGGCATCATTGTGTACCGTGGTTTGTACTTTGGAATGTATGACTCCTTGAAGCCTGTTCTCTTGACTGGAGGACTACAGGTTAGCGTTTGTCTGTTTTAGCGTCTTTGCTTTTTATTGGTTTACATTGACGTTTGATAATATCATCGACTAAACAATTTCACTTGGCGTATATGGATGCTTACAGGATAGTTTCTTTGCTAGCTTTGCTCTTGGGTGGCTGATTACCAATGGTGCTGGTCTTGCCTCATACCCAATTGACACAGTCCGAAGAAGAATGATGATGACCTCCGGTGAAGCTGTCAAGTACAAGAGCTCACTTGACGCATTCTCCCAGATTCTTAAGAACGAGGGTCCCAAATCTCTTTTCAAAGGTGCTGGTGCTAACATCCTTCGTGCTGTTGCTGTTGCTGGTGTGTTGGCTGGATATGACAAGCTTCAGATGATCGTTTTTGGAAAGAAATGTGTGTTGGCTGGATATGACAAGCTTCAGATGATCGTTTTTGGAAAGAAATACGGCTCTGGTTCCGCCTAAATTCAAACCACATATAGCATCCTTTAGGATTAGATATTGATGAAAATCTTTCCGCTGTGCAATTATTTTGGAAAGACGTTTTACGTTTTTTCCTCTTTTTCTTTTTGAATAATTTGAAACTTTAGAACGGGTTTGAACTTTGAACCTGGAAAGCCCCCACATTTATTTCCCCTGTTGAAGGGTGTTTTTAATTTTTCGGAATCTTTATACCGAGGTTACATATTGTCATACTCAAATGTTGTGATATAATTAAAAGAGACGGATTTTGCAAAGTTACATCTATTTGTTTTCTTTTGTCGACACCATTTTCTTTCCGTTTGTATGGGAGTTCCTCTTAGATTCTTCACGTACTCGTGAAGACGGGATATTGAAGAGAATTCAGGTTTTGATTCGCAATATTTTCTTGTTCTAATTCGTAACAGATCAGTTACTTAATGAGCTATAAGCTTATTTCTGTTTTGTAAAACAAGTATGGTTTGAAATTACGAATTAAATAGCTTGAGCTATTGTCTTCCTTTAGGGATTATGTAACGAGACATTCAAAGTTGAACATTTGAACTTGAAAAATATATTAAGTTAATATAGCTTAAGTAGATTAATACAAACTAAAGAAGAATAAATGTAGATGCAGATATCTCTCAAAATAAAGCTTAATAGTGAACATAGGAGTAACCAACTCCACTTCGCCAACGTCTTCTTATCCTTGACATCTGAAATTTGAAAAATAAGATGTTGAGCGTCAAAGACATAAATTATTTTTCGATCATATAGCAGGACCATGCTAAAACCAAATAATGCATTAATGTTCACTTTGAAACACATGATAAACCATCCATTAACAAAATATTAAGATCACTGATGATCAAACTACTTAGCTTCTGTTACCACAACTTCCAACGAATTGAGGCATAATTTTGTTCACATGATTCCTCCTTCGTCGCATGTTATAGTTTATTTTTAACTAGCTTAAAACATCTGCTAAGGATAGTCATTTTCAAATCTTCAGCTTCTTGAAATTGTTGGAAAGAAAAATATGCTTCGTATAGAGTATCGATTAGTTGTTGTTACTAAAAAACATGAAAACTAATATATTACTGTAGAGCTTAGCTTGAATACCTGAAGTTACTGAAATCAAATCTCACTCCATTGGTAAATTGTCTAGAAGCGATTATTTCTTCTTCTGTAATTCCTTTGCCTTCGCTGCTTCTTTCTCCTTCTCATCATAATTTTGTGCTCCAGCTCTTCAATGATTCTTGCAAGCCATTTCATATTTCCAGTTGAAATCAAGAAATATACTATGGATAATCCAATACATAGTCCACTTCCATAGCCCATAAGGGCAGCGTTCCAAAAATCATGCAGAAATTCAGAGTTGCTTTCTTGATCATCTAGAGCAGACGTGGTATAATTTGTCTCCGATACAGAATCATTACCACAGCCTTTTGAAAGTGGAAATCCACGTAATCCATCATTATCTTTGTATGAATTGTTCTCAAATGTAGCAAATTGGGGTCCTCTAGGGATGCATCCTTCAAGATTATTGTGGGAGAGATTGAAAAATTCAAGAGTTGTAAGAGAAGCAATTTGTTCTGGTATCTCTCCAGAGAGCCGGTTAAATGAAAGGTCCAATGATTCAACCAAGGATAAATTTCCAAGTGATGGTGGAATATGGCCTTGCAATCCATTATGAGACAAATTCAAAACTCGGAGCGCAATGAGATCTCCCAGAACCCTATTAATATGTCCTTCAAATTTGTTGTTTGAAAGATCGATAGTTGTGTACAAAAACAAGAATCTCACAACTTCAAGCTCCATTCCTTTTGTTACGACAGCTATGGAGTTTTGGTAGTACCCATATTTTTCATCACTTGGTGCCTTCTTTGATGGATCAGTTTTCCTCATGGCTCTAAAATGTTGAAACAGACTCGTCGGTAAGTTTCCTGTGAAGGCATTGGAAGATAGATCTAACAATCGAAGCTCAGGATACATGTTTTCACTTCCTAAAGTTCTAATGGGTCCATGCAACTTATTCGATCTCAAGCTTAAAACTCGCAGCTCAGGAAGAGTTCCCAACCACATTGGAAATGTATCATTGAGGAGATTGTCTCCAAAATCAAGAACTTCCAGTCGTTGGCAATTTTCCAAGGATCGTGGAATTTTTCCCTCTAGCTTATTTCCGTGCAAATTGAAGCTTCCGAGTGCACTTCCAATGCTAAAAGTTGTTGGAAGAGTACCAAAAAGATTGTTGTTCTGCATATCAAGAACCTCAAGATGACCACTCATGTTGCCAAAACATTGCGGAATTGCTCCTTTTAGATTGTTTCTACCCAAATCTAGAACTTGCAGTGATGTTAAATTGCAAATAGACGACGGAAGCTCTCCACTGAGATTATTATGTGACATTCTCACATACCAGAGGCCACTGATATTACCCAAGCATTGCACAATTTTTCCCTTCAAGTTGTTTCTCCGCAAATACAGGGTTTTCAGTGATGTTAAATTGCAAATAGATGAAGGAATTTCCTCAATCAGATTGTTGTCACTGAGAAACAGAGTTTGCAAGTTTCTCAAATTGCCAAAGGAAGATGGAATTGAACCAGTGAGTTGATTATCGGATAAATACAGACTATTGAGGTTTTTCAGATTCCCTAACTCATTAGGAATGGGACCAGAGAGTTGATTATCGGATAAACCCAGACTATTGAGGTTTTTCAGATTCCCTAACTCATTAGGAATGGGACCAGAGAGTTGATTATAGGATAAAACCAGCCTATTGAGGTTTTTCAGATTCCCTAACTCATTAGGAATGGGACCTGAGAGTTGATTAGAATAAAGACTTAGAACTTGGAGCTCAGTTAAGTCACCTATATTTTTTGGAATTTCCTCAGTCAGATTGTTGTCACTGAGATAGAGAGTTTGCAAATTTCTCAAATTGCCAAAGGAAGACGGAATTGAACCAGTGAGTTGATTATGGGATAAATCCAGATCATTGAGATTCTTTAGATTTTCCAACTCACTAGGAATTGGGCCAGAGAGTTTATTTTGAGAAAGACGCAGAAATGTGAGCTCAGTTAAGTCACCTATAGTTTCCATGAAGCCAATAAGAAATTATTCTGGTTCTTGAAAGTTGATTTCCATTTTAGAAGAGCAGTTGCTTCCTCAGTAGAAGCAAAAGTAATTGTAAAGAGGTACAAGAGAGTGAAAAACTGAAGTAAAGAGAATATTTTCGGAAACATCATCATATACTGCTAAATGATTGTGAGTTGATTATTTTGGTTGTTGATGGATGAAATTGGTGCAGGATACACTTTTTATATTGCAGTAAACCAGTACAAGTATTGCGTGTCAAATAAGGCGCAGAATCAGAAAGACGTCCAAGTCAATGAGTCTTCGCCTTAATTTAATAAGTAGAATAACATCATTTTAAATAAAGAAAAGAAAAAAAAAGGAGAAAAATAAAGTCAAGAAAGACTTTGCAAGTCCTTGTACTAGTCTATCTGTGGAAATTTCCTATGAAAATTACAACACACAAATCCCTGTCTCTTTGAATTTTCGTTTGATGTTACTACTCATTAACTGAACGTATTCTTTACTCTAATCATCAACCATCATGTGTAGTTAGTTTGAACTATAAAACAATACCCTTTTTTTTTAAATCCTCCCCAAAGAAAAAAAAAAGGGGTAAATCTTTTAATAGATAATAGCGCAAATGATGATCTCAATTTATTTTAACGAAACAAAAATTATTCACTAATTATGTGTCTTATGAGTGCCGAGAAGTGTGTGTGGTTTAATGATCAATAAGTGGCCTAATTGTCAAAGAAATGGGCGAAAAGCACAGGAGTATAAGACGTAAATCTCACCCGAGACAAAAAAAAGTTAGGTGATATTTCAATCTGCCAAAGTCATGGTGGTGACTGAGTTATCCGATATGCATTTGCTGGTGAAAGGTAGCATGTATTTAATACACAAATTAGTCCGAACAGCACTGTTATTGAAAAAAAGGCGATCAAAGCTAAGAAATTAGGGAAAGAATTATCTCCATATGCTTCTTTCTTCATATCAATCAATTCCAGTTAGAAGATGTTGTCATTCTCTAAGTCAATACACAAGTCTTTAGTCTTGCCAAGGAAAATGCCAGTTGGGTCTATTTGTCTAAGAAAATAAATTGTTTTGCTTTTTCTTTTTTAATTTTCATTTTTTTCTTGTCCAAGTACATCTACATTTACTTTTTAAATAAATTTCCTGTATCAAAAACCAAATCTAGGTATTCGGAGCATAGGAAAAACAATAACAAATAGAAAACAAAACATTTGTTTAAGTCCAAACACCATAACATAACATATTTCTTGTTGAAAATTTGCATTAATGAGGACAATGATTATGCCTCAGTCCCATAAAAATTGGAATCGACTATATAAATTCTTACTGGACAGGCTGTACTATTCAAATCATCTCATGCCTGGAATGTGAGGATTCATAATATATTTGTGTTTCGTGTCTGAAAAAATTATGTTCAACTAAACTCATTGTTAATGGGCTGCCCCTCCCCCCCAAAAAAATAAAGAGTGGAGGAAATTAAGCCAAGAAAGATAATGAATTGTGTGTGGGAAATGTGTTGTATTGTCCAAGTCTTGCTATAGAAATTTCAAAGAAAGCTACATCACACAAATTCATTAAATGTGTTGTATTGGACCAATAATTACTCTAGTAAAACATATTTAAGTAGCCAAAAGAGTAGAAAAATGTCATTATCAATATTAGATATGACTGTCATATGACAGAGCGTCTTTTTTGGTATAATAATACGATATTGAGGGACCTGATATTTAGAATGAGACATGACCTTTTCTTATCTTTTTTGATTTCTCATTCGGTATTCGAAATCCAAATTAGGGCCTTGATTAATACCTATTAAAGGGGGAAGCACCAAGTTTTTGCACAGAGTGTCCCTCCAAATATCTTTTTCCTTGCACCTAAAAGTATTAATGCAGTTCTTTGAATTTTCAAGTAATTGGACTGAGTCTTGCTATGAAAATTTCAATGAAAGCTACAAACAAATTCCTTTCACTTTAAATTGTCATATTGAAATAAATTACTTATGAATTTTATTATCAAAAGAAAGGAGAATGTCATAATTTAATCAGTTACCTCAAGAAAAGTAAATGCTCTCTGAAGTAGGCAAGAAATGCCCGAGGCACCATATGCTTGTATATATATTTAATCTGCATCGTTTACTCCCAAAAGAAAGAAAGTGTCTAACTGCAAAGACTTAAATTTTGTCATTCTCAAGTCAATGGACAAGTCTCTTCCATGGAAATTTCATATGATGTGGTCATTTGCTTTGACAAAATAATTTCTTTACTATATTTCTACGACACACGTCCTTTCAATTTGAATTTTCAATTCAAGTAAAAGTATTCTTCACTCTAATAGCTAAGAATCATTCAACTTCTATTCTCTCCACATTAATTTTGATTTTTCATTCTGATGTGACAACTCAGTAAGAGAAACGTACTCTTTACTTAAATCTGCATCATGACCTAGCTAGTATACATTTAAGTCTTCCTCTACTGTTTTTAACTTATCAAAAAAACTTTTGTGTTGCTCCCCAAAGTAAAAAAGGAAAATAAAAAGTCAAGTTTTTACTAGTGTTAAACTATCAATGATTGTTAAACTAATGAGTCTATACTGATATTCTCCATAGGCTTTTTTAAAACCAAGAGGACATAATATTCAAAGAAGATAGAACAATGTCCATTGCCATCATCATATGAATCAGTACCAGAATATCCAATAATGGGTTCGCGAGGTCATCGGAACTCAATACTTCGGAATAAAATGCTATGTATGAGTATATGTGTGCAAGCATATACATGCAAAAATCACGTATAAGTAGAGTTACATATATACATTTCAGAACTTAGAACGTCTAATTCCTGAATCTGCCACTGAAATAAATATTACTTGTGATTCTCAATCTTGCCACAGTCACATACAAAGTTAATAACTGGAGCAATCAGACACTTGTTACAGATATAAAGGCTTTTCCACATTCACGTGTACAAAGTTAATGGAATATTGGACTCATAAGAGCCTCCGTAAATCATTCTTCTTTCTTAGATCACAAATATAAGAATATTTCAATTAGCCGAATCCTCTACATAAATAACTCTGAATATCAAATTTACACGCATCATTTAATCCATTACCTTGAGAAAAATATGTGTTCACTGTCCAGTGTATAAATCAGCCCCTCCCTGCATTACCATGTCGTTGGTTTCTGAAGTAGCTAAGAAGTCCCTGAGCCTGCATGTATGCCGTTAGAATACTTGGATTCGAATAGAAAGAAAGTGTGAGGCTTCTGCAAAAACCATCGTACCTTTTCTCTGGCTTTGGGGTGCCAGACTGCGACAATGCCACTAACGGAGGTACAGCTCCTTTCTGGAGAACCATGTTGCAGAACCTGCTACTGTTAGTGCATAATTGCAACAAAGCAGCTGCTTCATTCTCCTTACCTCTTGCAGAACCAAGCTCAACAACCTCAACCAGAACAGGAATCACTCCTTCCTGACCAATTGCTGCTCTTCCCTCGTGAATGGTTGCGAGATTTGATAAAACAGCAACAGCCTTGTTGTAATAACCCAATTATTTTTAATGAAGGGTTAATTGATAATTTTACCAAAATGATAATATTAAAGAGAATTAAAAAGGAGTGGGCCTAAGCCCATTTCCTCATCCTGTTAATAACCGTTTTAGGGGTTGATGGAGTAGGAAAAATTAGGGCAATTCATTCCTTAATTTTGGGATGAAACGCAGGAACTCAGAGAAAGGTTTTCGGGAGTGCACTGTATTTATAAGGACTGCTGTAAAGAGTCCATAGCCAGGTACTTATATTTACTTTGTCCCTGTAGCATGAAAATATAGTGTTGTGGACTTGTGGCTTTGTTAAAAAGGGTATTAAATAATTTGTCAACAGCTGGTAAAGAAGTGGAATCAAGCACAAGTTTGGAATGTTAAAAGCTACTTTAGAAAAACCATATTTTTTCATAAAGATGTAGTTTGGGTTTTTATCAGCTGTAAGAGATAATTATTATCTTTGTAAAATATTGAGAAGGTAGCTAATGATGGAAAATAGTTAACCAATGTTGTAGCAAGCATTATGGACAATTGGGACCAAAAGGATACAGTGATGTTTAATGGGCACTCTTGAGAATTTTAAACTTTACGCATTGTTGGCCGAAGAATAGATTCATCAATTGGTTGCTGGAATACAGTGTACATAGTTCATCATATTCTAGATTTATCCAAGGTTGTTAATTCATATATTGACTATTATTTTGGAAATATAGTGTGTATATATTGGATAGATGATTCACAAAGTAAGTTTAGACAATTTGGTGTGAGATAGTAAGGTTTAGCTCTAAGTTTGAAAGTTGAGATATTGGGACTTGATCCCGACTAGTAGAATTAACCTTGTTAATTAATATTTTTGTATATATTGAAGCCATTGGAGGTTGTTTGGTTGGTGTTCCATGCATTACAAGGTTGAGGAATTTGTTGTTAGCGAGGTAAGTGAGACTTTAAGCTTTGGTGCTTGTTTTTCAAACCTGCTCTATAAAAATGTATTTTCTACCTAGTTCATGTGTTGGGACAAGTGTGTGCTTGGCAGAATCAGTGGTCTTTGACTTGCCACGGATATGTATTTTGTGAAATATACTGAGAGTTATTTAATGGTAATATGTGAGGTGACGTTGGGGCGTTGAATATATTTTCTTCGCTGCCGTGATATGGTTACTAGGGGCATACATAGCTGCTGTAATATGTTAGGGGCATTGTGTATGCTGCCGTAATATGTTAGGGGCCTTGTACATGCTGCCGTAGTATACTTTGGGGGCATTATGTATGCTGTCGTGGGTTTGTCGGGGGTGCTAGGCTGATCACCTTCACTGCCGTTTATGAAAAGTCGGGAGAGTGGAATAAGTTGAGATACAGAGTGACTTTTAAAACATTTATTTGTACGTTATTGTGCATTATATTATAAGATATATGTGGTGCCTATCATTTATGTGATCGTTGTGTTTTGTATTTTCTAACACTTGTTCCAGGGGTATTAAAGTAGCGGGTCGAGGATCTTACTGGGTTATATTTATATATAACTCACTTCTTACTTGCAAGTCAGCAGATACTATTGCCGAAGGTAAGGCTAATGGCTGACGGTTAGTTCGTGAGGATTTTGTTGCTAAGGTGAGCCTTCACATTGTTCGTGGAGGCTGTCGTTTCAGCTCTAGCTATTTTTAGCTTATATTTCTTTTCATTGGGTTTGCATGCCTGAAAGTTGAACTCATGTAACTCTATTTAGATGCTCCATGGTCTTAGTGTGAGATTTGGGCTAGAGAATTAGTTCTCGAGTGATTGATAGATTATTAGTTTGATTATGCATTTTTGTTGGGTTATTATTCGCTATTTATTGATGCATTGGAGTTGAATATATCTTATCTCAGTGCTTGTATAATTGTGTAAGTGAATGGATGCTTGGTTCGCCCGACAAGTGGTGTTAGCGGGTGCCACTCATGTCTAGGGGGTATTTTGGGACGTGACACTTGTCAACCATACCAGCAGCAGGGTCCATCAACTCAACGAGAAACTTCACAATGCGGCCCTTGTTTTCATGAAGAATTGACAAGTTAAACAAAGCTATTGCTGAGTCTTTCTTGCCCCTAGGAGTTCCATTTCGCAATAAATCCACAAGAGGTTTGATGGCCCCAGACCTCCCTATCTTCATCCTGTTATCCTCAATCATAGAAAGGCTAAAAAGTGTAGCAGCAGAGTTTTCTTTAGCCTCAGTACTACCCGTGTGGAGGACATGAATCAGAGGTTCAATTGCATCAGCATTTGCAATCGAACACTTGTTGTTGTCATTAATTGATAAGTTGAAAAGTGTGGTAACAGCATTTTCCTGCACTTTCATGTCTTCTGAATGAAGTAAGTTGACCAACAAACTGATGGAACCACAGTTTGCCACTACAACACGATTATCCATATCGTGCTTGGCAAGTAGTCGGAGTTCAGCTGTGGCATCTCTTTTCACATCAATGGAAATGCCATTCAAATCCTGAACCAGCTTCCTAACTTGCTCCTCAAGTTTCAAAACATCAGCTCTTCTTTCAACCATAGCAGAAGAAACTATTCTAGGAAACCTCTCAGAAGGTCTATGCCAGATGAATTGATTTCGAGCTCGTCTCCAGCATGGATGGGAATTCCGGCTCCCTTCGTAGAACGGACAATGCAGCAGAAGTTTGGGATTCTGATACATCCCCTGAAACATCAGTTGCAGCCACTGCTGACCTTGAGAACACTTCATTTCCATCACCAGGAATTGTAGGTGAAAAGTTTGAATTTGATAGTGTGCTGGGTGCCGAGATGGTTCGATTATGACCTACAAGGGAGTGTTCATCAGCTGCTAACATACTATGACCATGTGAGTTTATTTCTCCAGAGTGGGCCATCCATTCTTCAGAACTTTTTATAGATATCCTTTCAACATCCAGAGCAAGCATATTAATAGCAATTTTAGGTAAAGAATCATCCGAAGAAGAACGGGGATGGGATGGAGATGATCCTTCTCTTTGGTTTATACTTGATGAAATCAAACTCTTCCTTGGTGAACTTAAAGAGCGAGCAGAATCAGGAGACGAAGAGTGATTGCCCCTCGGAAGGTGAAAACCCTGGGTATCCCTTGGCACTCCAGAATACGCATGTTCTAGAAGTGAAGATGGCTGGTTCAAGCTCAGGGATCTCATCGGATTAGGCAGCTTTACATTGTTTGATTCACACCAATTTGCAATACGTGCCTTAACAGTGTAATTAGGAATGAAATTTGTGTGCCCCAGTCTTTGCCTTGTCTTAGGACACACAGTAAGACCGAGATCAATCCATTTCCTTATAAAAGCTCGCTCATAAGTTTGTCCAAAAGCAACAATTACATGGTCAGTCATCAACTCAAGTGAGAGGGGGCAACAAAAATCAGGAGGTATCGGCACAGGCGTGCAGGTCTGAGACTGTTTCATTGTGACGAAGCAGTCATGCATATGGGAAACAAGAGCTATAATTTGCTCAATATATTCTAACTTCCTCAGTCTTTTCCGTTTGTTCAGAGTTCTCCTTCAATTTTTCAAGGGTCACAAGCTTAATCAAAAGATCTTCGTTCGACTTCAATCTTAAGCAATCTGCAATTTTCACAAAGCTGTCTGAGTTTGCTCCCAAGCCTTCCATTTGAGCCTTAATAGCCTTTGAGATAGTAATGGACATCAGTTAATCCACATACTTAATTTTCCGTATACATTGCTGCAACCCAAATATAAGAAAGACATAGGGAGATCCCCATAAGTAAGGATGACAATTCTAACGGACAAAAAGAACAGAGAAGACCATAACAGAAGGGAAAAGGAATGACCTGTTTTTGGCTCCTACCTGAAGAGATGTCAAAGTTGCATCAGCAGGAAGGCATTGATGCGAAGATTTAAGTAGCTCAAGAATTTCAAGACTGCATGTTCGAATTTTTACAATCAGTGGTCAGCTTGCAGGACCTATAGATCATCAACACATCATCAATATAAATATAATTGCTCAATGTATTCAATGGTTTGGTTGATGTCTCAGGTGAAGCTGTCCATTGTACAGACCTCACTCGTCGCGTTCTCCCAGATTCTTAAGCTGAGGGTCCAAAATTTCTTTTCAGAGGTACTGGTGCTAATTACATCCTTTGTGTTGTTGCTCGTGTGTTGGGCAGGATATGATAAGATTCAGATGATTGTTTTCTGGGAAAAAATAATACGGTTCTGATGGTGCCTAAATTCAGACCATATATAGTTTCCTTTCGGATTTGTAATGCAATATAAGTTTTCTCTTGGAAAGACGTTTTACGATTTTTTCCCCTTTCTTATTAATCAATAATGCATATGTGAATATTACTCATCTGCCGGAATTTTATACACCGCTACGATATGATCATCAAACTCATTAACAGGAGAAGTCTCCTATGGAATAGGCAGAGTGAGGAACTCTGTTCACTTCTCGCAAACTCGTTAATTTTTCCTTGTTATATTTCTTCTCTCTATTGCACTCTTAATTTTTCAATGCTCTCTCTTTAAACTGCTGTAAAACCTGAACACACGTTGAAGCAGCAGCGAGAAATCAAACACTCTGCCTTCACTTCTTTCTCAAGCTAAATTAGGGACAACAGATCAACACATTCTTCTGCTTGTTCAAAGATTTATTCATAATTAAGTCCCTCTTAGATTCTTTGAAGTGAGTATTATCGGTCTAATCATTAAGTTAAACAATAAGTAGCATACATTTCACTCAATAGACAACACTGATTAAACACACATTAAAATCTAACATAACTTGATACATATATCATCATTAAAATTCATAATATTACATTTTACCCAAGTTTGTAAAAAATGAAGAAGAAAAAGCTTACTCATTAAACCTATAAGAAACTAAAGATCAAATACAGCATCCTAAGCTGCAACATCTGATATTATTTCATCTGCGATGAGCATCCCACCAAATGCTCCTCCAAGCACCTGCATATTCAAATTTGTTAATTTTACAAATTTGTCTGATTTTTATTTTTACAATAAAGAAAGTTACATCTTACTTTTATTTTACACTAAAATCAAATTAAAGATGGACTTTAATCTTACACAAAGAAAGCTAAGTCTGGCAGAGCAATTCAAAATCATGGAAATAAAAGAGCAGTGTGTATATTAACTTGAATATCTGAAGTTCTGAAATCAAATCTTGCTCAATCAGTAACATGTTGTCTACAAGGGATTATTTCTTCTTCTGATATTCCTTAGACGTCGCTTCTTCTTTTTCATTCTCATACTAATTTTGTGCTCCAGTTCCACAATGATTCTTGCAAGCCATTTCGGATTTCCAGTTGAGATCATGAAATATACTATGGATAATCCAATACATAGTCCGCTCCCATAACTTCAGAAATTCAGAATTACTTTTAGTCCAGATACGGTACAATTTGTATCAAACACACTATCAGTGCCACAGCCTTTTGAAAGTGGGAATCCATGTAATCCATCATTACCTTCATATGAATTGTTCTCAAATGTAGCGAATTGAGGTCCTTGAGGGATGCATCCTTGGAGATGATTGTGGGAGAGATTTAAGAATGCAAGAGATGTAAGTGAAGCAAATTGTTGTGGTATCTCTCCCGAAAGATGGTTAAATGACAGGTCCAGTGATTCAACTACAGATAAATTTCCAAGCGATAGTGGTATATGACTTTGCAATCCATTATGAGACAAACTCAGCACCCGAAGCGCAATGAGTTCTCCAATAATACTTGGAATACCTCCTTCAAATCTGTTACTTGAAAGATCGATAGTGGTGTAAACTGTCAAAATTTTGACAAGTTCAAGATCCAGTCCCTTGGTTGCAACTGTAATTGAATCTTGGTAATAATAGTCTCCAAGATATGTTGGTGCCTTCATTGTTTGATCAATTATCCTCATGGCCTTCAAACATTGAAATAGACTCTTAGGTAAGTTTCCCGAGAAGGCATTGTAAGAGAGATCGATGATTCGAAGTTTAAGAAACATGTTTTCATTTCTTAAAGTTCTAATGGGTCCATGCAACTTATTCGATCTCAAACTTAAAACTTGCAGCTTTGAAAGAGTTCCCAACCACATCAGGAATGTGTCAATGAGATGATTATCTCCTAAGTCAAGAACCTCCAACTCTTTGCAATTGGGCAAAGATCGAGGAATTTTCCCCTCTAGTTTATTTCCATGCAAGTTGAGGCTTCTAAGTGAACTCCCATTGCTGAAAGTTGTTGGAAGAGTCCCAGAAAGTTTGTTGTTGTGCATCTCAAAAACCTTGAGGGCAGTGATATTTCCCAAACATTGTGGAATTCTCCACTCAAATTGTTTCTGGCTAAATCTAGTATTCCCAGTGATGTCAATTTGCAAATAGAAGAAGGAATCTCCCCACTCAGATTATTTTGTGATATGAAGAAGATCCGTGCGGTATTTGGTAGAATAGGTAGTGACCCTTGAAGAAAATTTGACCGCAAATCAATGGTATCTACATAATGAAGAGGAATTGAGTCCACACTTGTCAGCATGTTGTGGGATATATTAAGACGTTGCATTGAAAACATCCAGTTAGACCATGCCCAATCTGGAATTCTTCCTTGAATCTTATTATTTGAAAGATCCAACTCAAAAAGCTGCTTTGCCGATCTTAAAAACTCCAATTCTTTCACTTCACATGCAGCCAATTGTAATGTATTAAGAGATTCTGGTCAAGTAACATTAACTTTGTTCTCATTGGTCAATGAGATACTATTATATGAGAGATCAAGACGATGAAGATGTTTGAGGTCTGAAAAGAAGCTGACATCCACATGACCACTAAAATTATTGAAAGAAAGATGAAGATTTGTTAGGTTCAGAAGGTTTTGAATTGAGTTGGGAAGATGGCCTTGCAGCTGATTTTTGCTTAAATCAATATCTTTTAGTGAATTGGACTTGAAATCCTCAAGCTGACCAGAAAAGTGGTTATTATTCAAGTATAAACTACTTAGTGATGGAAGGGAGAAAATCCCTGGTGGAATTATTCCATTCAGGGAGTTACCATCAAGGAACAAATACTCTATGTGGGTGAGATTAGAAAGAGATTCAGGGATAGGCCCTCTAAGGTTGCAATTTATAAGATTCAAAGAATGCAGTGAAGTTATATAGCCAAGAGACTCAGGTAGCAAATTATCAGAAAAATTCACTCCAAGTAGATCTAACTGTATAGATGCACTGCTGTTCCATTTGGTCTTTGGAAAATAACCACTGAGTTTATCATTGTAACTTAAGTTAAGTGTTTTCAGGTTGGGAAGGTGAAAAATAGTCTCAGGTATTATCCCATATAATCCTGTAGCTGTCAGCCTCAGAAATGTTAAATGAGAAGAGATATTTGGAGGAATGGTGGAAGAGCTGCTTACGTAACTAAGTTGAAGCTTTCTTAATTGGGTCAAATTCTGAAGGATCAATTTAAAATCGTGAGGTCCAATTCTGAGAGTATTGCATGAGAAAGAAAGAGATTGTAGCGTGGAAAGATGAGAAATCTCAGAAGGAATTTGACCTGAGAAATATGACAAGGAAAGATTAAGATGCGTCAAGCTTGAGAACCTGCTGAATTCAGGGGAGATGTGAGAATTGGAGAAGTTATTCCAAGAAAGATCAAGCCTTTGGAGATGAGAGAGTTGGAATAAGCTGCTATTGGAATCAATGATCCCAACAAGACAGCTGCTACGGAGGTCAAGTTCAATGACATGGCCAGTCATCTCATCGCATATGACACCATCCCATGAGCAGCAATTTCTGCTCATATCCCATGAGGGATCCTTTGGAGTAAGCATTTTCTTGAATTTTAGAAGAGCGGAGCTTTGATCTTTGTGGCACGGATGAGGTATGGATGATGAAGAAAAAGAAAGCAGACAGAAACAGAAAAAGAGCAGAAATGAGAATTGCATGTAAGTCATGTTTAGCATCAAAGAGTTGAAAAGTTGGTTGTGGGAATAAAGAGAAGGCCTACACAAATATATATACAGGCAGATTTTGTTAGACTGATAATACTCTAAGAATATTTGACTGAACTATATATTAAAAATTAAAATACATACAAAAATTAACATTATTTTATATCCTTATGAATAAGAAGTTTGTATTCTATAATCAACTCTGTCTCAGTTATATTTTTTCCTTGAACGGTTTCTTTCAATTTTGTATCACAACTTATTTAGTAGGCGTTTGGGCATGAATTGAGTGATATGTTAAAAGAAATAGTATTTGAAGTTGAAATTGAAAAATTATATGCGGAGATTGAAATTGTGTTTGGATCAATTCACTTGAAAAAAAATTATTTGTGAGAGAAATATTTCACTTGAAAAATTGAGTGTAGTAACAATGGGGATTTTAAAGCTTCCTTACAATATGAAATATGAATGCAATACTATTAATTTCTTTAAGCATATGAGATATGATGTTTTGATATGGTTCCTTTAACATATTTGAAAATTACTAGCTCATCAAAGGGAACACCTCCCTATAGAGATTTTTCATTTTCAGGGCACGATCTTTAGAGCAAGGAATTTGACGAAGGGTGCGCAGATTTTCTCTTAGTTGTGTTAAGGATGTGCAAAATCAAATATACACTCATAATACCTAATATTTAACATCTTTACCCCACATAATTTTCCGATGAAGGGTGTGAATCGGACCACCCTTCCCCTAATGTGGCTCCGCCCATGCCTGAGACCTTTGATTATGGGATGCGGTAATGAATATATATTGTCATAACATTGTTAATTTGAGAGACGAAAATATAAAATATATGCAGTGACATCAAAACGTGAAATTTACTCTCAAAAGAAGGACTAATGCATTCCTAGCAAATTATCAATCAATTCCTACTTCAGAAAATATTGTCATCCTCGAGTCAATGGACAAGTCTTGCCAAGGAAGTCTTAGATGATGAGGCCGGTCTATTTGTCTAAGAAACTTTTAATTTGTTTTACTTCAAAATAAAAAAAATTTCATCGGAAAGTTACCCATAATGAAAGATCAATTGATGATAACCTCACTAGGTATAGAACATGTATATCATTTTGACGGACAAACTTGTGACATTCAGTGGCACATCCAAAATTTAAATTTGGTGATTTAACCTTTGAAGTTGTGACTCGCTTAATACATTATACTTCTGAATATAAGGGTTCAGATTTTAATACTATGATTATTGAGTTTTTCACACACACACACACACATATATATATATATGTGATATATCTGTGTTCCGTATCACAAAATACTTAATTAAGTTAAACTCATTCTTTCTGAGTTGCATCCGTCTTTAATGACTTGCATAAAAGGTTAATTAAGATTTTCCTAGTCCTTGCACGAGTCTTGTCGTGGAAATTTCACACAAATCCCTTCACTTTGATTTTTCATTTTGATGTGACTACTCACTAGTTGAACGTATTCTCTACTCTAAATCCAAACACCATAATGTAACATACTTCTTGTTCTAATATAATTATAATAATCGATAGTAATTTGTTAAAAAGAAAGCACAAAATTACATAATATGTAATTTATAATTATCTCAAATGCATTTAATAAGAAGTTTGTATTCTATAATCAACTCTGTCTAATTAGTAAGTTATACAATAAGTAGCATACACGTCACTCAATACACAACACTTGTTAAACACACATTAAATTCTTACATAACTTGATACATACATCATCATCAAAATTCATAATATTACATTTACCTAAGTTAATAAAAAAGGAAGAAGAGAAAGCTTACTTATGAAACTAAAAAGAAACTAAAAATCAAATCCAGCATCTGATATTATTGCATCTCCGATGAGCATTCCACCAAATGCTCCTCCAATCACCTGCATGTTCAAATTTGTTTATTTACTGTCTGATTTTTTTTTAATTTTACACCAGGGATCAAACTAGAAATTAACTGTATACCTGATTTTTAACTCTTCTAGATGTGATTATTTCTTCTTCTATAGTGCATTTGACGGCCTCACTGCTTCTTTCGCCTTCTCATAGTGATTTTGTGTTCCAACTCTTCAATGATTCTTGCAAGCCATTTCATATTTCCAGTTGAGATCATGAAATAAACTATGGATAATCCAATACATAATCCACTTCCATAGCCCATAAGAGCAGCTTTCCAAAAATCATTCAGAAATTCAGAAGTGCTTTCTTGATCGTCTAGTGCAGATATGGTATCATTTGTCTCTGACACATGATCATTGCCACAACCTTTCGAAACTGGGAATCCATGTAATCCATCATTACCTTCATAGGAATATTTGTCAAATGTGGCAAATTGAGGTCCTTGAGGGATGCACCCTTGGAGATGATTGTGGGAGAGATTAAAGAATGCAAGAAACGCAAGAGAAGCAAGTTGCTGTGGTATCTCACCTGAAAGATGGTTAAATGAAAGGTCCAATGATTCGACTACAGATAAATTTCCAAGTGATACCGGTATATGACCGTGCAATCTGTTATGAGACAAATTCAGCACTCGAAGAGCAATGAGATCTCCCATAATACTTGGAATATATCCTTCAAATCTGTTGCTTGAAAGATCAAGGGCGGTGTAAACAGTCAAAATTCTGACAAGTTCACGCTCCTGTCCCTTGGTTGCAACTGTTACCGAATCATTGTAATCTCTCTCTCCAAATTTACCAATATATTCCGGTACTTTCGTTGTTCGGTCAATTGTCTTCATGGCCTTCAACTTTTGAAACAGACTAGTCGACAAGTTTCCAGTGAAGGCATTGTAAGAGAGATCTATTATTCGAAGCTCAGGAAACATGTTTTCGTCACTTGAAATTCGAACCGGTCCTTGCAATTTATTCAATCTCAAGCTTAAAACTTGCAGCTTTGGCAAAGTTTCAAGCCACATTGGGAATGTGTCATTAAGATGATTATCTCCTAAATCAAGCACTTGCAACTCTTTGCAATTGGCCAAAGATTGGGGGATTTTCCCCTCTAATTCATTGTCATGCAAGTCCAAGGTTCTGAGTACGCTTCCAACGCTAAAAGATGTTGGAAGAGTCCCAGAAAGATTGTTTTGGTGGATATCCAAGACCTCAAGATGACCACCCATTTTGCCAAAACATTGTGGAAGTTCTCCCTTCAGATTGTTTTCAGCCAAATCTAGAATCCGCAATGATGTTAGATCACAAATAGACGAAGGGATCTCTTCACTCAGATTATTATCTGCTATTTTCAGTACTTGGAGTCCACTGATATTGACTAGACATTGCAGAATTTCTCCCCTCAAGTTGTTTCTCCCCAAATACAGCACTTTCAATGATATCAAATTACAGAAACTTGAAGGAATTTCGTCAGTGAGATTATTGCTATGGAGATACAGATATTCCAAGTTTCTCAAGTTGCCAAAGGAAGAAGGAATTGAACCAGTGAGTTGATTAACAGATAAATACATAGTATAAAGGCTTTTCAGATTCCCCAACTCACTAGGAATGGGACCAGAAAGGTTGTTAGCATAAATAGACAACAAATTCAAGCCATTCAAATTTCCCAGTGAAGCAGGAATAGAACCATTAAGAAAATTATTATTCAATCCCAGAAGAGTAAGAGACCTAAGGTAACCTATTTCTTCAGGAATGGATCCAGAAAGTTGATTATCATGAAGATACAAAGTAAACAAGTTGTTCAAATTCCCCAATGAAGCAGGAATCGAACCAGTAAAAGAGTTATTAGACAAATCTAGCTCAGTAAGAGTCCTTAGGTAACCTATTTCTTGAGGAATGGAACCAGAAAGGTGATTATTATAAAGATACAAACTAGACAAGTTGTTCAAATTCCCCAAAGAAGCAGGAATAGAACCATTAAGAGAGTTATTATACAAAGATAGCTCAGTAAGAGACCTTAGGTAACCTATTTCTTGAGGAATGGATCCAGAAAGGTGATTAGTAAAAAGATACAAAATAGACAAGTTATTCAAATTCCCTAATGAAGCAGGAACAGAACCAGTAAGAGAGTTATTAGCCAAATCTAGCCCAGTAAGAGACCTTAGGTCACCTATTTCTTCGGGAATGGATCCAGAAAGGTGATTATCATAAAGATACAAAAGAGACAAGCTGGTCAAATTCCCCAATGAAGCAGGAATAGAACCATTAAGAGAGTTAGTATACATAGCTAGCTCAGTAAGAGACCTAAGGTAACCTATTTCTTCAGGAATGGGGCCAGAAAGGTTATTAACATGAAGAAACAGAAAAGTCAAGTTGGTCAAGTTCCCCAATGAAGCAGGAATAGAACCAGTAAAAAAGTTATTAGACAAAGCTAGCTCAGTAAGAGACCTTAGGTCACCTATTTCTTCGGGAATGGATCTAGAAAGGTGATTATCATAAAGATACAAAAGAGACAAGCTGGTCAAATTCCCCAATGAAGCAGGAATAGAACCATTAAGAGAGTTAGTATACATAGCTAGCTCAGTAAGAAACCTAAGGTAACCTATTTCTTCAGGAATGGATCCAGAAAGTTGATTATCATAAAGATATAAAGTAGACAAACTGGTCAAATTCCCCAATGAAGCAGGAATAGAACCATTAAGAGAGTTAGTAGACAAAGCTAGCTCAGTAAGAGACCTAAGGTAACCTATTTCTTCAGGAATGGATCCAGAAAGTTGATTATCATGAAGATACAAAGTAGACAAGTTGTTCAAATTCCCCAATGAAGCAGGAATCGAACCAGTAAAAGAGTTATCAGACAAATCTAGCTCAGTAAGAGACCTTAGATAACCTATTTCTTCAGGAATGGAACCATTTAAATGGTTGTCAAAGATGTGGAGGGTCTGAAGCTTGGCTAGTGAGCCGATTTGCGGTGGGATTGTGCCTGAAATCTGATTCTTTGACAAGTCAAGATAGACAAGATTAGTGAGATTACCAATCTCAGGTGGAATGGTTCCAGAGAAATTGTTCATGCTAAGTTCAAAATATTCAAGAAAAGGAAGGGATGAAAATGGAAAATCATAGAGGGTACCAACGACACTGGCATATGTAATATTCAACCTGTTTACCCTACCATTAAAGCATTGAACTCCATACCATCCTCTGCATGTGTTAGAAGTTGGTGTCCATGAAGCAAATAAGGTGTTATTCTGGTTCTTGAAAGTTGCTTTCCATTTCAGGAGAGAAGTTGCTTCCTCATCAGTGGAAGAAAAAGTAATTGTAAAGAGGTACAAGAGAGTGAAAAACTGAAGTAGAGAGACTATTTTGCAAACCATATTGTAGTGAATCTATTGAAAAGAAGATAAATATTGAGAAATTTTCTGAATGTATTTCACTCTACACAATTTGCATGTATTTATACAAAGTATTACTGCAGAAATAAAAATAGAAAAAGAAATTACAATATACACTTGTCTAAATTCTATTGCACTGATTAGGATTCCAATTGAATATCTAAGATTTAATCCATCATCTTTCCTTTGTGTATCTCGGATTGTGACACATGTAGACTTCTGCTTCTTTGAATCATCACAAAATGAAGAATTTTGATGATGATTCCCAACAAAATCATTAAAAGTAAAGAGAAAAGACCAAGGAAAAAGGACAAGGTAGCATTTATTTAATGAATTCAGCTGAACCTGTTGTTTATGGGCTTCATCTGCCTATAAAAAGATAATGAACTGCAAGTGGGAATCGTGTCGTATTTTTCCAAGTCTTGCCTTGAAAATTCAAAATGAAAGACACTTTTACTGTTTTATATTTAAATCCCTGTCACCTTGATGTTGATATTTCATTTGATTACTCTTTAAGTGAACGTACTCTTTACTCTAAATTCCTAAGTATCATGACTTAGTCATACGTTTAAGTCTTCTTCCACTTTCTTTTTTTCGTGTGTGTTGCTCTCCAAAGTAAAAAAAAAGGAAAATAAAAAGTGAAGTTTTTACTAGTGTAATTGATATTCTCAATTTATTTTATTAAAACAGAAATTATTGAGACTAATGAGTATACTGAGAAAAAAATAGTTCATCGCCAATCTCGCCACATTCACATACAAAGTTTATAACTGATGCAATCAGACACTCAGCTTGTTACAACTTATAGGTTTAAAGGTTTTTCCACATTCACATTCAAAGTTATCGGAATACTGGACTCATAAGAGCCTTCATAAATCATTCTTCTTTCTCAGATCACAAATATAAGAATATTTCATGTATGCCGTTGATTTCTCAAGTAGCTAAGAAGTCTCTGAGCCAGCATGTATTCCACTAGAATACTTGAATTAGAATATAAAGGAAGTGTGAGCCTCCCTGCATTACCATGCAGTTGAAAATATACTGTTCATAATTAGAAGTTCAACTAGCATAGTCTACTCAACTCATTTAACATGTTAACTACACCGATAGTATTACATTGTCAGTTTATATAACTTAAATTATATCGTCATTTATTTTGTGACAGATGTCAAAGATGGATGGATTTGAAGCAAAAAATTGCATTAGGAAAGTAGAGGCACATTATGGATTTCGAATTCCCATCATAGCTTTAACAGCACATACAGAGGAAGTGACAGATAAGATTTTCAAGCTGGAATGGACTATTACTTTTTTATCGATTTTTTATATCAAAATTTACTCTTAAAATCTTTCTTTTTAATTTTGTATCACTACAGCTTATTTGGTAGGCATTTGGGCATGAACTTTTTTTTTAATTCAATTTTTTATTAGAATAAAAAAATCCTCAACAAGGATAAGTACAAGCAAGGGGGGCTAGACCTTACCTTACCAATCCTAACGAGGTACCGAACCTCTACTAATTAACAAGCATGAAGATATTACAAATGAGGATGCTTAAATAATGCAAAAATATAAAAATCAAAACGAAAGTTGAGTTTTCAACCTCAAACTTGCTTTTATGTTTGGGCATGAATTGAGTGATATGTTAAAAGAAATAGTTTTTGAAGTTGAATTTGAAAAATTATATGCGGAGGTTGAAATTGTGTTTGGATATCCAATTCATTTGAAAAAAAAATTACTTGCGAGGAGGAGTAAAATTTCACTTGAAAAATTAAATAAAGTAATAATGAATACAATACTACTAGTTTCTTTTAACATATGAGACATGACGCTTTTGATATGGTTCCTTTAATATCATAGTGCAATTTCTCTTTTAGTATTTGAAAATTACTGGGCCCTTAGAGGGAACACGCTCTTTATGGAGATTTTTCATTTTTAAGGCACGAATCTGAGATCTTTGATTATGATGTGGGTAAAGAAGATATATCGTCATAACTTGTTAAATTGAGAGACAAGGGTAAAAAATAAATGCAATGAAATAAAACATGAATTTTACTCTCAAAGGAAGAAAGAGAAAAGTTAAGCTAGGACCGATTCCTGCCTTCATATCAAATTATCAGTCAATTCCTACATTAGAAAATGTAGTCATTTTCGTGTCCCAAAATATTGAATTCAGTTAAACCTATTGGTGTTAAGCTGCATTCGCCTTTAGAGACTAATTGCATGAAAGCATAAGTAGAGATTTTCCAAGTCATTGCACAATTCTTGCCATGGGAATTTCAAATGAAAGCTACTCAGCACACGAATTCCTTTCACTTTGATTTTTCATTTTGATGTGAATACTCAGAACGTACTCTTTACTCTAAATGGCCAAGGATCATGACTTAGTCTTTATGCATTAAGTCGTCTTCTACTTTTCTTTATTTTTTTGTTCTCAAATACATTTAATAGGATCTCAATTGTTCAATTTGTTGTCAATTGATAAAATACTAAGAGCAGAGATATTTAGTTAACGAGAACATTTCTCTATTGCAAAAGCTCAAACCCAGACCAGTATTTGAGGATGGAGGGATCGTACATATATATTCCACCACATTCTCTAGTGGTAACTGCAATTACGAAGAAAGAGGTGAGAAAGAAGAAAGAGAAAAGTCTAGTAGTGCTTTATATCAAGTTATCAATCAACTCCTACTTTAGAAAATATTGTCATTCTCGAGTCAATGCACAAGTCTTACTAGGGAAATCTAAGATGATCGAGCCAGTCTATTTGCCTATGAAACTTTTAACTTATTTTACTACAAATAATTCTTTTTAATAAGAAAGTTACCCATAGTGAAAAATCAATTGATGATAACCTCAAAAGTTATTGAACATGCATATCTTTCTAACAGACAAACTTATTACGGTAAGTGGTACATCCAAAATTTAAATTTGGTGAGTTTAACCTTTAAAGTTGTGACCCGCTTAATATATTGTACTTCTGAATATATGGGTTCCAATTTTAATATTATAGGATTAGTGATTTTTTCACATATACAATGTTATATCTATGTTTCGTATCCCAAAATATTGAATTTAGTTAAACTTGTTGTTTTCGAGTTGCATCCACCTTTAACTACTTGCATAAAAGGATAATTAAAATTTGGAAAAATAAATTCAAGTCCTTGCACGAGTCTCACCATGAAAATTTCACACAAATTCCTTCACTTTGGTTTTTCATTTGATGTGACTATTCATTAGTTGAACGTATTCTTTACTCTAAGTCCAAACTCCAAATGTAACGTACTACTTATTTTGATGTGTTTATAATAATCTATAGTAATTTGTTAAAAGGAAAACATAAAATTACATAATATGTAATTTACAATTTTCTCAAACGCATTTAATAGGATCTCACTTGCTCAATTTGTTGCCAATTGGTAAACTACTAAACGTATAGAGATTTAGTTAGAGAGAATTCTCTATTTCAAGGGCTCAAATCTAAGTATGGAGGAATCACACCTATATATTCCGCCACATCCTTTGGTAGTAAGTGCAATTTCGAAAATGAAAGAGGTGAGATTAGGATTTAAAAAAATGATCTACATAACTTTTTTTTGGTTTAGAAACAAAGATATAAAATTATTTATTCAGTGAAATAAAACATATATTATACTCTCAAATGAAAGAAAGACTCCAATTGCAAAGACTTAAATTTTGTCCTTCTCAAAGTCAATGCAGAAGTCTCTTACATAGAAAATTCAAATGACAGAGTCCATTTGTTTGGAGAAAAACTTTTTCTATGACATAGATGTCTTTTCCATTTGAAAATATTTTCAATTCAAATGACAGAGTCCATTTGTTTGGAGAAAAACTTTTTCTACGACATAGATGTCTTTTTCATTTGAAAATATTTTCAATTCAAATGAATGTATTCTTCACTCTAATAGCTATTTAGGATCAGTCAACTGATTCTCTTCTCTTCTAAGGATGGAGGAATTGTACCTACTTCATCATATCCTTTGGAGGTATGCGCAATGTCAAAGAAAAAAGAGGTGAGAAAATCAAAAATATTAAGGCAATGAATTATCTCTATTTTAGTGGCAAAGATATATATAAAATATATGCAGTGAAATTAAACATGAATTTACTCTTAGAAGAAGAAAGGAAAAAATTCAAACAAAGAGTGATGGTTTCATGGAAATCAATTCCTAGTAAAATCTAGAGTTATCCACGAAGAAAGATTAATATCAGAACTCAAGCCCTTTACTGAGTCATAATATGAGTTTATTGGATCTGAATAACAGAGGGAATGAGTTTTTATTCAGTCGGGTAGAGTCTAGAGGGGTTAAAAAAAATGAATGAGATAATTTTTCAAAGTCACATGACATTTTTGAAAATTAAAAAAAATCAATTTTAGGAAATTTTTCAAATATACTCTATTAATGAAAAGGATAACTATACACCATTTGTCTGACGATGAGGGTATATCTGCGCCATTTGTTAGATGACGAGGTTATATACACACCACTTTATTAACGAGGGATATATCTTTTTTCAAATTGCACAGATTAGGGGTATATTTTCCCCTTTGTCCCTAAAAAAACCAAAAAAAGTGGCAGAAATTAAGTCAAGAAAGATAATGAATTATGAGTGAAAAATGTGTTGTATTTTTTCGTGAAAATTTCAAGTGAAAAGCTACCTAACACACAAATTTTTCAAGTGAAAAGCTACCTAACACACAAATTTCTTTCCTTTTGATTTTTCATTTTGATGTGACTAATGAGCGTATATTAACAATTAATTATAGGTGCTAGAAAAGAAAATCAAAGTGAAGGAAAAAAAAAAAAACGTAAGATAATTACAAACAAAAGCAAATCGATTTTCAGTCCACACACAATAGCATAACGTACTTCTTATTCTGATATATAGTTATGATAACTGATATTACTTTGTTAACAAAATTACATAATATGTAATTTATAATTATCATAAATACATTTAATAGGATTTCACTTGTTTCACTTTGTGGTCGATTGGTAACATATAAGTGTAGAGATATTTAGTTAACGAGATAATTTTCTATTTCAAAAGGGCTCAAATTCAAGACGTTTGGTGTGCAATTTCATAGAAGAAAGAGATGAGATTATGGTAAAGTGATATCAATAATCTTTTGTAGTTTAGAGACAAAAATATAAAATTTATTTATGCAGTAAAATAAAATATGTATTTTACTCTCAAAAGAAAGAAAAAGTCCAATTGCAAAAACTCAAAACAAGTCTTATTCATGGAAGTTCCATATGATGGGGTCCATTTGTGTGGAGAAAATAATTTCTTTCATTATTTTTTTTTCTACTACACATATTCTTTCAATTTGAATTTTCAATTCAAGTGAACGTATTATCCACTCTAATAGCCAAGGACCATTCAATTTCTATTCTCTTCTAAGGATGGCAATATTATACCTATTTCACCACATTTTTTGATGGTAAGGAATTTCAAAGAAGAAAGAGAGAAGATAAAAAAAATAATTATCTCCATTTTACAGGCAAAGATATAAAATTATGAAATAAAGTATAAATTTTACTCTCAAGAAGAAAGGAAAAATCCAAGCAAAAAATGGGGTTGTCATGAAAATCAATTCCAACATAAGCAAATTTTGTCATCAGTCGGTACACAAGTCTCATCCATTAAACTTCAAATGAAAGCTACAACAAACAAAGTCACAGAACTTATTCTTCACTCTAATAGCCAAGAATCATTCAACGCTTTTACTATCGTTTCATGAACAACAAATTTTTTTAAAAAGAGTGATTAGATTAAAACCTCTTAAATCTCACTATTTTGCAATTTTTATTTGAGAGATTACACGCTCACACACTGTGTCCAAGAAATACTGAAATCAATTAAATTCGTTATTTTTTGAGTTGCATCCGTCTTTTACGACTTAAATAAAAGGATGATTAAAGATTTTTTAAATCCTTACACAAGTCTTGTCATCGTGAAAATTTCAAATGAAATACACTTAAACACACAAATTTCTTTCATTTTAATTTTAATTTTTCATTCTGATAGGGCAACTCAGTAATGGAGAACGTATTCTTTACTCAAAAGTCCCAATCATGACTTATTAGTAGACCTTTAAGTATTCTTCTACTGCTTTTAACTTAAAAAAAAAAATTGTGTTGCTTCCCAAAGTAAAAAAGGAAAATAAAGAGTAAATTTTGTTACTAGTGTTGATGATATTCTGAATTTATTTTATTAAAACAGAAATTATTGAGACTAATGAGTCTACACTAAGTATTCTTCAATTAATTTTTAATTCTGATATGGCAACTCAGTAATAGAGAACGTATTCTTTACTCAAAAGTCCCAATCATGACTTATTAGTAGACATTTAAGTCTTCTTCTACTGTTTTTAACTTAAAAAAACTTTTGTGTTGCTCCCCAAAGTAAAAAAGGAAAATAAAGAGTAAAATTTTTACTAGTGTTGATGATATTCTGAATTTATTTTATTAAAACAGAAATTATTGAGACTAATGAGTCTACACTGAGTATTCTTCATATGCTTTTTCAAAACAAAGAGAATATAGTATTCAAAGAAAGATAGAGCAATGTCCATTGGCATCATCATATGAATTAGTGGCGGAATATTCAACAATGGGTTCACGAATTCATCATAAGTTAGAACCCAATACTTTGAAGTCAAAGGCTATGTATGAGTATGTGTGTGTGAGCATACTCATGAATCACGTATAAATCGGATTATATATATATATATTATTAAAACAGAAATTATTGAGACTAATGAGTCTACACTGAGTATTCTCCATGTGCTTTTTTCAAAACAAAAAGGACATGATATTCAAAGAAAGATAGAACAATGTCCATTGGCATCATCATATGAATTAGTGGCGGAATATCCAACAATGGGTTCACAAGTTCATCAGAAGTCAGAACCCAATACTTCGGAGTCAAAGGCTATGTGTGAGTATGTGTATGTGAGCACATACATAAATCACGTATAAATAAAGTTACATATATATATATATATATATATATATATATAAGAGGACATGGTATTCAAAGAAAGATAAAACAATGTCCACTGGCATCATCATATGAATCGGTGGCGGAATCTAAACAACGGGTTCATGAGTTCATGAGAAGTCAGAACCCAATACTTCAGAGTCAAAGGATATGTGTGAGTATGTGTGTGTGAGCATATACATGAATCAAGTATAAATAGAGTTATATATATATATATATAAAGGGCAGCCCGGTGCACTAAAGCTCGGCCCGACCACAAGGATCTATTGTACGCAGCCTTACCTCGCATTTCTGCTAGAGGTTGTTTCCAAGGCTTGAACCCGTAACCTCCTGGTCACATGGCAGCAACTTTACCAGTATAAAATTGGCATCAACTGGCATCTATGTCCTCCAACTTTGGATGTGCACAAGCAGACACTTAAACTTGTATAAAGTTGAATAAGTAGAAACACCCCATCCTATGAGGCATAATACATGTAGGACACAAATTGACATGGATCGGGTTTTTATTTCAATGGGTCCCATTTTTAGTAGTATTAATTTATTTAGATTTGGAAATGTGGATTCTAATAAGAGGCAATGTGTTAAAAATAGTTTTGCAAAATCATTGTTAAAAAATAATGGCACAAGTGGCATAGATGAGCCAAACTTTTAACAACAGTGACATAAATGAGTCAAACTTTTAACGGATGACATAGATGAGCCATTTCTAATAGTTTGATGGCATATTTGAACCTTCTCCTTTAATATAATACATAAGTCAACAAAACAAAAGGAAAATTGACATGAGGACTAATAAGGAACATAGAAAGAGTACGGATTTGAAATCCAAATATGCATTAACTTGGGAAAATTTACAACGAAGCATCTCCCAACAAGGGCAAGCAACTACAAAAACTACATCTCTATTCCCCACATATCAATTAGGGAGGGGAAAATCAAATAGACAGGTCAAGCCATATGTGAATAATAGAAAATCCACAAGGTTTTGGTCTACTGGTAAGAGCGTAGCGCATGATGTGTCGGCTGTCCGACAAAAGCCTGCTATGTAAGTGGACAATGATATTATCCACTGAGTTTCAAACTGTGCGCCACTAGTCTTCGGAGATTTCTCGGTTATAGAAAGAAATAAAAAAAAACTAGCAAAAACTTATAAGCAAACATTTAATTCCTAGTTCTTCTATGCCAACCCTGGATTCCTCCCTACAAATTTGTGAAAACTAAACCTATATGATCAAACATGATGTTCACTGTGGGGCATGAAGTTGAGTTAGGACCAAAGAGAAAAAGGAAAACTCATGTACAAATGGTAATTTGCATGTCTCAATGTGCTAGATCCACACTTGCAGTGCCAATGCTTGCCTTGTCGATTACGCGTACATTGTACAGCTCATAAACTCTTGCACGGTTCTCCGCCCACCACTTTTCTGCCTGTTTCTCACTAAACCGCTTCCGACTGCAAGTTTTGACATACATTAGCCTTGATTCCATTCAAAAACAATGATTATATGATTTCATTGTATAATTATTGAATAGTGAAGTTTTGGCAATCTTGACAAGTAAAACGAGGCAGAAAGCTTAACATTCTAATGATTTAAGTTGACAGTTTACCTGAAGCGAACCCTTTTAAGATCTTTGACACCTCCAGGTAGGGAGGTAAGAGTAATATATACACCTGGCTCATCTTGTTCAACCCATTCATTCTCGTTACGAGAATCACATTCTTTTGTTCTGCCCCCATTTTTTGTTGTTGCCTCTGGATTCCCTTGTCTATTGTGAACAGCACTGCGATTACTGGCATTGCTTGATCCATTAGAAAGCAACTGGCTGTTAGATACACTTGACTCCAGTTCTTGAACTTGGTCAATACAGCCATTAGGAATATCACTGGAGGTAATATTGGATTCGGAGGAAACTGATTTAGGAGATTTGATGTTTCGGCCAGGACCTACTGGCAGCCTTTCAGCCATTTCCTTCAGCTATTAAAAATAAAGAACATGGTGCAAGGCATCAGGACAAGAAGCTAAGGGAACTGAGAAATGATGAATTGTGGTTCAACTTTCAAACTCATTCATTAAAACCAAAACACCTAACTTTTTCTGTGCTGATAATAAAGAGAAGCACAAGTTTTTCCAACATATGCACAACTTTGACACAACTTAAAAGTCTAATGGTAAGGATGAGTCTAACTTACCTGAGAAGTAAGCGACTTGATCACTTCTTTTGCTGCTTTGCATTTGGCCGTCTCCTCCCCTGCAATTGATATTGCCTCCTTCAGCTGTTTACTAGTTCTTTCCAGTTCTACTTCTTGAAGTTGAGCCTTGCGTGTAAGAGTTTCCACCTATAATAAAGATGGTCAAAGTGCTAAACAAGAAAAAATATGAAGTAGCATTGCAAATTGGGGCAGGCTTGTATTTTTTTCTGTAGCCTATTTCATTCCCTAGGAAGATAAAGCCTCAGAACTCACAAATTAGTGTCCTTGAAATGGGAAAAATAATTGAAAGCTCATTGCAAAATACATAGTACAGATAATACCTATGATTGCACTATCACCTTATCAACAATCTTATAACTTATCTGGTCAAATTAAAACTACTTGTTTATGCACATGGATAAGTTTTTCACACTAAACAAAAAATCAGGTGTAACGTGCCTCTGTTGACCATCAAGTACTTGACTGTGTTATACACACTATTGAGTGTCTGACAAGTGTCTAAAAGCCCAATATAATTTCTCTTAACCAACGTCATGCATTTTGGACACATCACAGTATTAAAAGTTGGCACAAACATTAAAATCATACACAAGCTTCTATCTCGGTCACCAACTCGATAAATGAAGCTTATGATTTTTCACAAAACTAGAGACAGTTTGGTACTTCTTGTTTTGTGACAGGCCAAATCAGCACCTCATTGCAAGGTTTGAGATCCATATCAGAAACGATTATAAAAACAAGTAGAAGAGTGAAGACACTGCATCAGAAGGAGATGGCTACATAGTAGATAAATAACCTACCTGTGCTCTTAATTTTGCAACCTCTTGACTAAGACTTGCGTTTGTCCTTTTAGCATCATCCACAACAATCCTTGGAGATGTAAGTCCACCCAGTGTTGGAGTTGGTGTAGTAGAACGAGGTGGACTGGGCCGTCTAGATGTTGGTGATGTTGCTCGAGAAACAATCCTTGAACCGGGAACTGAAGCAGAGAAGAACTTCTTGGATGAGGCAAACATTTGATTAGAAGATTTGGAACTATTCAGAGCTCCCAATTGCGAGGTACTACTGGGAATAGGTGACACACGACTGCTGTTGAATTCAAACTTCTTCTTCTGTTTGGAAGAGCGTGTTTCAACTTGTTTGAAGGATTCCATCGAGGAAAATCTAGCAAGATGAGGTTGAGACCTTATATCCAACTTAGCACTTTTGTCTACGACATCAGTTGACCCCTGATTCAGGCTTCCTCTTCGAACCATGGAAGCCTCAGATGAAGCATCGGTTTCAACAGATTTTTTCAATTTATTACAACAATTATCACAGACACGATAAGGCTTATTGGGATTTGGTGCCATTGATGTCCTCAGTGATTTCTTGCTGCTACATGAATGACAAAAGACAAGACCACAGTTATAACAGTTGTGGCGCTTCCTTTTAAAATTAAAAGGAAGACGGCAACCAGAACACATGGATTGGTCAACCCCTGACGCCCATTTATGAAGGCAAATAGCTGCCGTAAAATTAATGCCACAGGCAATACTTTTGACTTGTTTGTCTTTTAAAGCTTCCACTAAGGTGGGAGAATTTCTGTCATCTGTATTACCATGACCCAATCTTCCATTTGCTCCCTTTCCCCAAGTGTAAACTTCAGTTCGGGAAGTCAATACAGCAACATGGTAAGCACCACATGCTATCTCCTCCACAAAGCTCTTTGAAAGTTTACCTTCAACACGACAAGGAAGCTTCCCATCAGCTTGAGGATAACCTAATTGGCCATATACAGGACTTCCCATTGTATATACATGACCTGAAGTGGTTAGAGCAACTGTCAAGCTATGTCCACAAGTAACCTGGCAAAAGTTGGGTTCAACAAGAGCTGCTACACAAGTAGGAACAAGTTTTGACTCCTTGTCACCGTGCCCAAGTCGACCTTTCTCACCATCTCCCCAAGTAAAAAGTTTCCCTGAAGAACAATTGCTTGAACTAGAATTTCCCACCATAACTTCAACAACTGCAGCAGTATGCCAAACCCCACAAGCTGCTCGAACAGTTCGAAGCCCCTTCAGAGATTCCACTTCCCTAGGTTTTGAAATACTCTTTTTATCTCCATGACCAAGAACTCCAAAAGTTCCATCCCCGAAAGTAAATAATTGGCCAGCAGAGGTCACCACAGCAGTATGCCAGGGCCCACAGGAGATATAAGAAACATGTATGCCCTCTAAGGGTCCATTTACTCTTTTGGGGATCCAATGACTAACTTCATTCCCATGCCCAAGAAGACCAAAATCACCGGCACCCCATGTGTACAATTCACCAGAAAGTGTTACAGCACAGGAATGATTTTCACCACAAGCAACAAGCTCAATGTTTGTATGGCTGAGGGAATCTATAAGCTTTGGATGCAAAACATCAGAATCGACACCATGCCCAAGCCTGCCTCCTGATTCCTCACCCCAAGAGAACATCTCACCCTGCTTTGTTACTAGTGCTGCGTGTTTTCCACTGCAAGCTAAATTTTGGACATCCAGTACAACTGCAGACTCTAAAGCTTTGGGCAATAAAGAATCTACTTTGACACCATTACAACTGTCAATCCTATGAGGTCCACCACCCAGGACACCATCACCAGTCCCTTCCCCCCACATGAAAACATCTCCTAATGCGTCACCATCATCATGACCAGAACCTTGACTTGATGAGCTAACAGCACTTGAAAGGCTTACTCTAAAGTTATCCATACCCATTGCCTTCATCTGACCATGCATGTCATTTGAACCTCCAGAAGATAAGGAATGAATAGAAGCACTAGCAGAATCTGAAGGAAAAAAGCCCTTGGGAGGTACAGCATATAGAACAACATCAGAAAAGGCTTTATTCACACCCTTTTTAGGTGGGCTTCCATACGGACTATGAAGGCGAAGCTGGTCATCACCATCCTGATGGAAATACAGGATGTCATTCAACTTAGAGCAAAATGAAATTATATAATCTCAACCTGAACTTTGACAAACATAAAGTCTCATTTGCATATGCTTAGACGTGTGGGATGGAATGTACCTTCTGTAAACTATCACCGCTGCTAAAAGGAGAATGCAGAGGAGAGCTTCTCCGTGTATATGTTCTGGGACTAGTGGCACCAGAAGGAATTCCATCGCTCCTTGAGTCTGTTCTCCACTTTCGCTGGTGTCCACGTGAAATTAAAGCCTTCAAGCCACTAAACCATACCTCTGCTTCCTCTTTATCTTTGCATATCTAAGACATAAGATTAAGCACAAGCTGAGAGAGTTGGTTGCTGTAACAAATTTCAAATGACAATGGGATAAGACAGAATTGCATGAATTACATACAAAACTTTCCCTCTAAAAAGATACAGCTATTACTAATGAAACTCTTACCAAATCCAGTGATCTATCATTATATATGAGAGAAAAAGATTGGTACTCCTTCTCAGGTCGTGGGTGCCGTTGAAATATTGGCTGTCAAAGAGCAGAAGCAATGCTTATTAATCAGATACACCACTAAACACGTCATATAGGTGGTACTCTATACTGAAAAAACATGTCCATTATTAACTAGAAATTGCTAAATAAAAGAGAAAAAGACATTGACACCAAATTCACATCATCAAAGTATGTACCTCTGTGAACAAGCCATAAGAAATCATTAATCAACTACAAGGCGAACAAAATCAAACCAACAACAGCTAGTATAGCATGGACTTTAACCAAGAGCGAAATTCTTGTATCGTTTTTTGGTGCAGCATGCAAGACGTAAAGGATGAAGACAGCATGCTAGAGTTCATTAGTCCTTTACAGGTTTATTAATCTTCCACATTGGTTCCCTCATTATGCATCTGCACGCATCATCTAAGTTTTTTCCTTTAGTATCAATAAAATATTTATTACCGGTTCAAAGGAAAAAAGAGTGTACGTGCAACCTGTGTTTCCTTACTAAGAAGCATATGAGGATATACATATGGAAGAGACAGAGAAATGAAGACAAAAAGATCATCATGCATTTATTGATTAACCACGACATATAAGCAAAAATTCCTTTAGCAGAAGATGTTTAATCCCTACCCATCCTCCAGTTTTTCCTTCCTCTTATTTCCTCTTAATTTGTTCTGTTAATATATTAACATGATACTTCCAAAAGAAGAGAAAAAAGCTATTCTTTTGAGACACATTTGTGGACGCTCATGACGCAGTTCATAACAGTTCAAGAAACATTCAGGTTGCTTATCTGGATAGATCGCACTAATTCAATGCAAGTTGGTTTACAGTTCTCTCCAAGGAACTCTTAGTCTATTACCTTCTTTCTTTGTGTTCACTAATGAAAAGAGAGAGGGGATTGCTAGTGCCAAGCAACAGAAAACCTTTAATTCGCTGAAACAGAAGCTCATGGGCCAAGAAAAGATGCAAACTAATTACTGAGCTATGATGACTTTATAAATCAATTTATCATAGACTTAGCTTTAACATCTGAAAGACACTAATACCATATATTTAACCACATAAATCTCTAATGAAATGTGTGAGCATACAGAATGAGTCATCTGACCTTTCACAATATAAGTTCTTCCATCTCCATTAAAAAAAACACAAGGAGATATACAAAGAAGGAAAAATTTGTAGACAAGAATCAAATAAAAACATGTCAAAAAGTTTGTAGAATGGAGATTAGCTATGTTCAGCGGAGAGAACTTACAGTGCGCTGTCCAGATATTATTCTTGACACGTGACTTAGCTTAAGGTGCTTCTCCTCTTTACCTGAGAACCATATCAGAGCAGACTCATCCTGAAAATATAATGACCAATTTCTTCTTTAGACTCCGACCATTACCTTCAATTAAAACTAAGTTCCAAGAAGTGTTATTCAAAAGCAAAAAGTGTAAAAAGCTCTAAGGTCTGTTGGGTATTTAAGCACAAATAAAGTGTGGCTTTAATGAAAAAAGGTGCAATGGAGAAAAAATATAGTATACATGTTTAGTCCAAGACAAATAATTATAAGCATGAATGACAAATATAAACGTTTAGTCCAAGACTAAAATTCATTTTTTGTCGATAAAGAGAAATATCAATTAGAAGGGGAGCCTTGGAGTAACTGGTAAAGTTGCTGTCATGTGACCAGGAGGTCACGGATTCAAGCCTTGGAAACAGCCTCTGGCAGAAATGCAAGGTAAGGCTGCGTACAATACACCCTTGTGGTGGGGCCCTTCCCCGGACACCGCACATAGCGGTAGCTTAGTGCACCGGGCTGCCCTTTTTTTTTTTTTTTTTTAAAGAGAAATATCAATTGTTTAGTGTCGTCTCTATAGGGAACGCTCATTGGCAACTCGCAAGGAAAATTTTTTCTTAGAGCCTTGATGACAACACTGAAACGCACATTAAGTGAGGCGAAGCGCTCGACATGTTTTGAGCCTTTCTTCATGGCTTATGCAAATATGTGTGCTTTAAGCGCACCTTTGATAACATTGTAAGATACCAAAATTATGATGCGCCTACAGTTCCAACTTTAGAGGATGCCAATGTCCACCTATTATGTGCTTCCTCGCAGCCAATGCTACGTCCTGAAACTCTAAGTATGAAGAACTCTATCTCGATCTCTGGAATAAATGATAGGGATTCTTGTAACAACATCTAGATGTGGGGTCTCACCAAACAAATCGAAGTGCAGCCAACTGCGGTATAGTTGGATCTACATGGATGCCATCTCGCACTCACACAGCTAATACGATTACACTGTTAGGATGCATAGAATCTCATACAAGATTTCGAAGTCAAGAAAAGCAAGAGCAGATGTAAGAAAAAGATTTTAAAAAAAATAAATAAATGAGATGAAGCTTACATTTGCCAGACGAAAGGGACAAAACTTTGGCTTTCCCCTTCTTCCATACTTCAGCAAACATGCCCCCTTTTTTAGAGCAGTTATTGCCTGAGATAAATCGTATAAAGGGAACATGAAGCTAATAGGACGTAAAAGTATTAAACTCAATGCTACATATGCAAAGCGAGAAGGACTAATATTAAAAAGCACGCAAACAATTAAGGCATATGAATTAGGACAAGAAAGTAAATAAAACAAGACAGACTCTTTAAAGTAAGCTGCATTAGTAACAAAATCATTTTTAACATTAAAAAATCTCAGAGATTATATGGTAAAAATTTCTACTAATTCTGAATCTAAAGTTTCCTTTCACCAAAACTGTATATGTAAACTAATTATTAGATCAAAGCCTTTGTTTTGGTGTTGCACAAATTCAGTTTTGGAAAATTACAAAATCTGAAAGAGACAAATTTTAGTTTCATTTGCAAGAGAAAACTTGCTAATGAAACAAATTAATACTTTACTTTTTTACATAACATCCTTCATTCACTAAGATTTCTATTCAACCATAGTTCTTCTACAAAGGAGTAAGGCATTACTGGAAACAAATCTTCTAAATCCAATATCTTCTTTAAACATGCACATCCAGCTTAATACAGATAACCAATATGACAGAAATGCATCAAAAACAACAATAGCATACCCCGTCTAATCCCACAAGTGGGGTCTAGAGAGGGTAGAATGTACATAGACCTTACCCCTACCTTGGGAGCATGTTATTAAAAGCAAAAAGCTCTAAGGTCCATTGGGGCTTTAAGCGCATAGCGCAAATAAAGCGTGGGCCTTAATGAACAAAGGCGCAAAGGGAGAAAAATTACAAATACATATATATATATATATATATAGTCCAAGATTAATAATTATAAGCATGAATGACAAATATATGAACAAAGAAATTGAAAAAAAAATACGATAAAGTGAAATATCAATTGTTTAGAGTCAGCTCATTGGCAAGAAAAAGTATAACTTTGAGCCTTGATGACTACTCTGAAGCGCGCAATAAATGAGGCGAAGCGTTCAACACGTTTTGAGCCTCGCACCTTTGACAACACTACTTGGGAAGTAGAGAGGTTGTTTCCAATAGACCCTCGGCTCAAGTAAAAACAACATACCCAGTGAAATGCATGTTCAACAAATAATTCAGTGATAATTATTCAACATATTACAGGCTTAAAATGATGACAAGAGTTCTAAGAATAAGACAGTAATTTTTACCTGTTCAATATCTCTTTCAACTAGTCCACTAGCTCTGTTGACATCTGAATTCATTCTACCAGTGATAAACATCAAAAAATAACAACCCCAAAACTACCAATAACACTAAACCCCAATATCCTAAAACCCCATTTTCAGCTCCAATACCTCCCATTCATTCATCAAATTCACCAATTCTTTCAGCTCCAAGACTCAAACTTTCCACTACTAATCACTCCAAAAAACTCCCCAAATTCACCACCAATTCTTCAAACAGTAAAGAAACCCCAAAAACTATTGCTAACACTAAACCTCAATCTTGAAAAAACCCATTTTCAGCTAGAATTCCTCCCATTCATTCATCAATTTCAACCAATTCTTTCAGCTCCAAGACTCAATCTTTACTCTACTAATCACTCCAAAAAAACTCCCCAAATCCATCACCAATTCTTTAAACAGTGAATAAACCCCAAAACTATTGGTAACACTAAACCTCTATCTTGAAAAACTTCATTTTCAGCTCCAATTCTTCCCATTCATTCATCAATTCAACCAATTTTTTCAGCTCCAAAACTCAATCTTTCCACTACTAATCACTCCAAACAACTCCCCAAATTCATCACCAATTCTTCAAACAGTAAAGAAACCCCAAAAACTATTGCTAAACACTAAACCCCAATATCCTAAAACCCCATTTTCACCTCCATTACCTCCCATTCATTCATCAAATTCACCAATTCTTTCATCTCCGAAACTCAATCTTTCCAATACTAATCCTTCCAAACAATTCCCCAAATTCACCAAGAATTCTTCAAACAGTGATAAACCCCAAAAACTATTGCTAAACACTACACCCCAAATTCCAAAACCCCACTTTCAGCTCCAAAACTCAATATCCTTCCAAACAGCTCCCAAAATTCATCAATTCTTCAAACAATAAAGAAACCCAATTTTAAGAAACTAAAACTGATGTAACTGCAACGTCTTTTGGGGGATTTATAGTAACAGTCTATTAAATGCGGGTACCCCACAAGACTCAAAAAAAAAAAAAAACTTGTAAACTGAAAATGGGCTTATGAGTATGGCAAATTTAACTAAAAAAAAGGGAAAAAATCAAGAAACCCATATAGCTAAAACAAGAAATTCAGCTCCTTTTTGAGTGTCTTTTCTTCAATTTTCAGAAGAAAAACGGAAAATCAAGAAACCCATATAGCTAAAAACAACAAATTCAGCTCCTTTTTGAGTGTCTTTTATTCAATTTTCAGTAGAAAAAAGAGCTTGTAAAACGAAAATGGGTTAATGGGCGTGGCAAAATTCACTATGAAAAACGGACAATCAAGAAACCCAATATAGCTGAAACAACAAATTCAGCTTCTTTTGGGTTCAATTTTCAGAAGAAAAAAGGTTGTAAACAGAAAATGGGCTAATGGGTATGGCAAAATTCACGAAGAAAAACGGAAAATCAAGAAACCCATTTAGCTGAAACAGCAAATTCAACTTTTTTTTGAGTGTTTTTTCTTCAATTTTCAGTTGAAAAAAGGTTGTAAACAGCAAATGGGTTAATGGTTGTGACAAATTCTGCTCCTTTTTGGGTGTCTTTTGTTCAATTTTCAGAAGAAAAATGGAGTAGTAGTGGACAATGAGAGTAATAAGTTTCAGTGTTTTTGATTGTAGAGAGAGAAAGATCAGCAGCTAAAAAGTGTAGCAGTAGAATCTAGCTAGCTTATTAGGGGAAATAGAATGAAGCAAAACAGCACACACACATAGACACACACTGGATGTTGCAGATGAGAGAGAAAGGAAAGGTACTTGAAGAGAGAGAGAGAGAGAGAGGATTTATGTAGATTAATTAAGATAAATTTCGATAGTTTAGTGCCTAATTATAGAAAATCTTGATATTTTATATATTTACAGAAAATTTTATTTTTTGGTATGTCAAAATACATAATTTGTTCCCGATATATTCCGTTGAGATATATAATTACCTACACTGTAATCATTATATATCTTTTAAACAAAACTCACACAAATATACACAGAGATACATAATTTGTTCCCGATACATTTCATAGTTGGGATTTTTGTAATTATTTTGTAAGGGTGGGATTTGTGTAAATATGGTAAGTTAAGGTGTATATTTATGTTATTTTTCCTAGTAAACTAAATTACTCCCTTGTTCCATTTTAGTTATGCACATTTCATTTTATACGGTGATTAAAAAATCATAAATAGAGTAATGATTTTTACTATTTTATCATTTACCCATATTAATGATATTAATTGGGCATAGGAATGGACATTGAAATTGTAATTAATTGTAGGGGTAAAATGGGGAAAAAATAATTAATTCTATCTTCATTTAGGAAGTGATCAACTAATATGGGACATTTATTTTTAGTAAAATGACCAACTAGAATGGGACGGAGGTAGTATTGTATTTACACAATGTGTTGGGTTCTAAATTATCAGGGCGTCACGCGAAAGCTTGTAGTTGCAATTCGTGTAGACGATAAATCGGATGACAAATAAAACTACACTAAAACATAATATTATTGATATGGTTTGGCATCAATTGGCCTACATATTAAATACTAATTCAAAAAGCATAAAAACTATTTGAGAGAAAATCTCTCTCTAATCAAGATTCTTTTAAGGACTACATTATAGAAATTCAGGGCAAATCCTAACACAATGGTCTATCCGAAACAGTCTCTCTACCTTTCAAGTTAGGGGTAACGTGTATGTACACACTACCCTTTTCAAGGATCATTTGTGTGATAACACTGGAGGCTCGTTTGGTATGAGGGCTAATGAATAACTAATCTCGAGATTAATTTTAGGATGAGTTTATTTATGTTTAATTGGGATAAAATTACGGGATAACTTACCCTGAGATTAGTTATTTCCGTATTATAGTGTTATTTTTATCTCACATTGAGGGTAGAATAACAATTTTGGAATAACTAATCTTAAGATAAGTTATCTCGGGATAACTTATTCTCCAACCAAACGAGCCTTGAATATATTATTATTGTTGTTAAATTATAGTCGTCGAAGGTTTATCATACACTGTCTCTCTACCTTCTAAGTTAGGAGTAAGATGAGCATGTACTCTACCTTCTCCGGACCTTATTCATGTGATTATACTGAATATGGTGTTGTTGTTATATTATACTCACATTTTTTTCTAATTTGTGTAGCGCTCTTTGTTTTCTCTTAAGTTTTTTACTCTATCAAACACATTTATATATATTGAAATGGAGGGATTATAAAATTTGACCAACATTTTAAAATATGCATTTGTATATATTAATATAAAAAAATGGTAACTTTGTACTCAATTGTAAAATTATCTTAAATTATCAATCAAGAAATAGTAGTTGGTTGATAAAAAATCAAATCAACATTAATAAGCTTCTTTTATTGGTTTATTCATTTTATTAGTTTTGATTGTTGATGATGAAGTAATTGTGTGTAAATGACATTTGTTATTGAACCAATCATGGTGATTGAACATACAAACACATTATATTATTGTATAATTTGGAGTTTTTCTTTGATTTTTTGTACTCGTATTAGGACTCGACTAATTCAAATTCACGCCGGAGAGTTTCATATTGGAGTGTAAAGTCTTTCATAACAACGACGACTTCACACATAAGACTTGAACCCAAATTTTTTTATTACGAATGAAAGAGTACTTATCACTTCACCATAATCGTCGTTGCCAATCTAAAGTTTTATCAATACGTAATAAATTTCATTTTATTTTTAATAAATATTATGATAACAAAATGTCCTTTGACAAAAACACTTGTCTTTTCAACTCATTGAAAGTGACCAATACCACAACTCCACAAGCTTTTGCACTTTCCTAGTTGTAGAAAAAGAAATAGCCACAAAAGAGAATTGTACATGGTCCCTTCTTTAAACATACTTGCGTGTGTTGTGATGTACTTATCAATAATATTTTATTTTATTTTTGACATTCAGAGTATCCGAATTAACTTGTGTGTACCTCAATTAATTTCGTAGGATATCTATCAGGTATCAATTTATCTGTCCGCCAAAACTATGACAAATGAAAAGGAATCACTTAATATTTTTGTGTCGGCACGAAATTTGAACTAGAAATTTCATAATTCTCAACACACTTCATCGACCACTAGATCATACCCTTAATTGTACTTATCAATAATATTCAACAACAACTCTCCACATGAAAAAATAAGATGGAGTTTGGCCTTAACAAAAACATAACATGTGAGATGCTTCATTATCTCATCAATCTAAACCACTTAGATGTGTTATTTTATTCAAATCCTTTTTCCAGAACCAGTAGCGTACGCAAGATTTTATCAAAGAATTATCGATTTATTATCACAAATCGACATTAAGTTAATTTAAATTTACGACTGCTGGTTTTTAAGACTTTATTTCATGTCCAAACCGATATCTGCTGCTTCTTTTTTCTTTTTTTATTTCAAATGGCATCGACCTATAATAGATACATATTTTTTTTAGAGAAATATATGTGCATGCACATTATACGGAAAAAAAAAAAATACAACTAACCAATGTCAAATGATACCCTTAGAACTGGATAGAAACTATGTTGCTCGGACTCTCCAAAACAGTTAACACAATCGTGTAGAATCCTCCTACATGAAGGTTTATTTTGATCCAACACATACCAGACGATATTTTTGAAGAGTCCAAGCAACAACTAATGAAGGTTTATTTTGATCAACTCCTCAACAATAACAACAACATTCCCTGTGAAATTCACAAGTGCGGTCTGTGGAGGGTATAGTATGCGCAAACCTTACCACTACCTCGTGAAGGTATTTTTGATCAACTCCTCATTATATCTAAGTCTCAAATGTCACTATATTACTCATAAAAATTCTCTAATTTCAACATCCAGCTTACAACAATTGAAATATATTGCTAGTACTACTTTTAATGTACAAAGACCAAAAGCTCTTCAATTTCACAGGCTAGTATACTGATGAGAGCATAAACTTCTACCAACAAATAGGAATCCAAGAATCAATACAACTTCTGGACATCTTTCACTACTCAGCTGCAAATCTCTCAACCTTCGAAAGAACTGGTTTCTTCTGTTTTGTCTTCACTAAAGCTGGATGACATCTCTGCAGCAGACCTAGAATGAACACGAGTATCGTTGTTAACATAACAGATAACAACATAACAATAAAGTCAATTCGTCAAAAGATTTAACTTATATACACCGACATTGCAAATAATTTTCACACCACCGAAACCTGTCTTATCATGTGACTAGTCTCACTACTAGTCTCATTCATAACACCTTTGCTGTAACACCAAAAAATACAAGACCCTCCTATAGTATGACAAAAACACCACCTCATAATACCCTTAATTCTTCTGTTTTTAATAGAACGTAGAAACATTAATAACAGGACGGCAGAGCTTAACACACTCGATAATGACTAGAAAGATTTGTGTTGAACACTATGTCATGCACAATGTACAGAAGACGGACCGTACATTGTTCTGCAGTGTCGTAAGTCAACCTTCTATGAATGGACAAGAGAAGGTAATGTAGTTGGAGGAGACATAAATCACTTATGAGAGGCAGAACTTTCAACCAATATATTCTTCTGTACTATACATCACAAATTTATCTTTAAAATCGGTTCAGCAAAAGCCATTGAAAAACTAAATATGATTCTCCAAAACCATGATATTTCAGTCAAACAACTCAAGATGGAGCCATATAAGTTCAAATATAGATGCACACTCATAATTGCACAGTACTCATACTTATGGATTAGAATCAAGATCTTAAAACATGGCCATACCTTATCGGATGACTTGTCTGGGATGGCATTATGGTCACTGGTGCTTTCCTCATATACTCTTGATGGTTAGGAGCTTCATTCCTTGCTCTTTTGGCAGCCTTAAAATTTTGTGTAAAAAGAGTTCAAATGATCATATCTACCTAAAGGAATTACAAATAGTAACATACTAAAATGAGATAAAAAGCTTACCCTCATTTCATTCTCCCAGGGCATCTTCACGCGATCTACATCATTACTTTCATCAACTGCTGGTCTGTCCACATGGATGTAGTCCTATATATCATACTCAAGGCAAAATTATCAGGAGATTGCTGGATAACAAAGAAGCACAGCATAAATATAGCATCATACCTTTTCAGCTTTACTGGAGAGCTCTCTCTCTGAAAAATAACGCTGCTTAATTCCCTTCCGGACAAAATTTGAAGGCTTGCATTCAAGATCTTCCTCCTCCATAATCTTAAGGCTCGCTTCATTGCAGCTAGTGAACCTAGGCGTCACCTGCTCCCTATTGACTTTTCCAATGTAGGGACTTCGAAAACCACCAGTAGAGCCAGGACTAGTTTTAATTTCTGCACCATCATGTTTAGCCATAAACTTATAGTTGCATCTGCCATCAACTCCCACTTCTCTTCCGGAATCTTTGCGCATCTCTATCGACGAGTTCCGCCCAAGATAGTATCGATCATCATTGTGCATAGAGGAATTCCGACGGGGCTTTTGGTTGATGTAATATTCAGGATAAGCAGACTTGCTTGATTTTTTGAAATTTGCACCATCCAAATCAGAAACCTGAGAGTTTATCTTGGAAATGGATCCATACCCCTATTGGACCAATGCAAAAGCAGAGTAGGTAATTCGACAGATTGACTTGAGTGCTTTAATTTTGATTGTAAGATCTAGCTATGGTAGTCCAGGAGGCACTAAACAAAGCACAATTATATCTCAACTTATTCACATTTGGGCCAGTAGAAAAATGTAAAGATGTTTTCATCCCCGAGATAGGTAGGCCCCGCTAAAACAAGTCTCCCTCCACGGTCCACGAATTTTCTTAAAAAAAGGTCTATCCATGGTCCGATACAAAATATCTAAATGAAAAAGAAGTTGAAAAATGATAGCCCAACAGGATTTGTTTGTGAATTGTTGCTATTCCACATTTATATGTTTCATACTTCCTTCGCATTATGAAAGATCAACTGTTGTCACAGAGTAAAAAACTATAAAATGCCTAGTCTAAATTCATTTAATTATCAACTTGACACAAAATCAAGCATCCAGTACATATGCAGTAAGTTCATATTTGTGAACTATAAATCAAAGTATACCAAATCACTAATATTAATTTGCACAGGATCCACTTACTATGCATGAATTGGATTGCTTGTAGACTTCAGTGAAATCTGCTGTAAGATCTGGAACAGGTTCTCCAGCATATTCAGGGTCTGACAAATATCAATATGAAAGTAAAAGTCAGCAACTCTCTCTATTAGACACTTACACTATCAGAATCCACATTGAGATGCAAAAACCAAAAAAGTGAATATATGCTCAAGCATAAAAACTTGAACATGAAGTACAATGTAGAGTAGAAGTGGTACGGGACGTGGCAATAGGAACTTCACTCAGTTAGCAAAAAAGAGCCCTCATGTTTTTTACATCTAAACAAAAGTTGATCAGAACACTACAGGAACGTTATACACCATGGACTTGTGCATGTGGAAGTTTCCAACATCACAAAGTTACGATAATGGGCACAACGGAGTTGATAAAGTATTGATAAGATCCTAAATTTATTCCTCTGGAAAGAAAGAAGCTGAACCAAATTAAAAGTTAATGAGGTTCTGAGCTTTGAATTGTCAACTCAAGTTTAAGTATAAATTATAAAAGCAGAGAAACTAGTACGGGATACACAAGCATGTATAAGATGACCTCAATAAAAGGACTAGCACAATAATAAACCCGTTCGTATCAAGAGAACATGAAAAAAGGATTTCATACTTGCAGATTGCAGACAAGCGGACCCTAATTCATTAAATTCATAATTACTGCTCTTTTAAAACCTAGAGAACAAAATCAGCTTAGGTCTTGATCCAAGTATAATAATATTGTCATATATGAGCTGGTATGGTTCTCGATCTGGATCATGTTAGCTTTTCTTATAAAATAAACAAAGTATTGTCCTAATTATTTTTTAAACATAAAAAAGCACTGTTCTAAATACAACAATATCTTGTTCTTATGAAATTGCACATATATTTTCACAGAGCAATTTGCTGAGAAATGTGTCTTAGCGGTAGAGATGCATGACAAAATCGAAAAATCAAAAGCTAAACTAAATAGGAACAGAATTAGCATACTTTAAGGAGACAAAGCCTCTTCGGGGAGAGAAAGGCATGCACACTCAAAAGTCAATGAAATGAATAGATAAAAAGACTTGGGTCAGACAAAGGTCAACAGTGAAGAGACAAGACGCAACCATTTTAACTCACCATCAACAGGAGTTTGCTCTGATGATTCAAAAGCACCCGGCGGAAGCAGGTCAAATTCAACACTAAGTGGTGGACCATCCCGCCGGTAGAGACTTCCCAATTGCCTCTTCACAGCAGTAATTGAAGCATTTTCTACCTGGCCTTTCACTTTTAAATACCCTGATGGGCCGGTCCTTGGTTTCACACTCTTAAGATCAGTAGGCTCATTACATGGAAGGTATCTTGAAGTTGCCATATCAAGTGATTCTACATTTTGTGAAAAACGGGCATCCCGCAAGGAAGAGCTACTTCCTGAAGGTGTGTCCTCCATGAGATTAGACTCTGCTCTATACCGAGTGTCAACTTCACGCGTCACATCCGCAGCTGAGACTTCTGGCCCAGTTAATCTTCTACTTTCAACTTCCCGATGATCAAAATATTTATCATCGCCTTGCTTAGTACTTCCGCAAGAATCCTGCCTAAAACCGCTGCCACGGTCCTGAATGATGCCACTTGAACGATCTGGTCTTCCATTTGCATATGTTTCCCGACTTAATAGCCTCTTGTCTTTCAACCGCCTATGACAAAACCACCCCGAAACCTGCTTTTCTGTTAATCCCAATGAATATGCCACCTCCAATTTCATTGACTCTGAAGGATACTTATGTTCTGAAATTTTGCAAGCTCTCATTGTTATATTTGAAGTAACATATGGCACAGCAGCTCATTGCAAAACAAGAAAAGGTTAGTAAGATCTGTTACCCTGATAGAATTTCTCTAGACCTTCACGTTGTGCACGCGTCTTGATTATTCTTGCCTTGTTTTTACCAACATGACCTTTATCACCTTCGGAGTGCATTTCATGTGAATCTACAGTAAGGATAAAAGATATTAATAAAGCAAACAATTATGCAAGCTGGAAATAATGATCACAATCAACTGTTCCAACACCAACAGGTCCGACTTTAAATTGAACAAATTCATAAGCAATATTTAAGATATCTAACATTCAAACAAGGGAAATAATCTATCTAGGGATTAGGGTGGAAAGCAGATGTTCATAGCCCCATATATCCAAGTGTTGAGAGATTATTCTTCATTTAAGCCAAAAGAATAAGGGAAGGATACACCTTATACCTCACAACAATCACTTAAAACCCTTGAGTGTAGTATCACACATAAAAGTGCTGTGACAATGAGACTTTACAAAGGGACCTATGTAGAGAGCAGAACAAGAGCTGATTACTTCCAACTCCACCTGGTTCGTGTCAATTCAAGCTCGTCCTGCTTTTTCACTTTTTGTCATGCCTTTTCATTCTTTTGGACAAGGAATTCAATGACTCAATCTAGTCAGACTTATTCTTCACAAGGCCATATTAACAGAGAGCTTAGGGCATAATCGACAATGAGAAAGGGATAGTGTAGCTTTTCAATGCATCTAATGATTATCTTGGAGTGTGAGAGGACAACTTTCGATCTATTTTATTCTATAGCGAACAGAAAAGACATCTTCTATAGACTTTTTCGAAGCTCGAACTCAAATTGAAAATACCATAAAGTTTATTGGAATGAATCAGGTGTATTATTAATGAAATTGTGTTGAATTATCAAAGAAAAGGTAGCTCGTCTATATAGTGGAAAGATACAACTACAAATTTGCATTCCCTAATTTATTTCACGAATCTTAGTCATTTCCTTTGCAGTATCAATCAGCTATGCCATAATACCTTATTAGATGGGGTTGAGTGGTTTTCAACCTATCGCAATCCTTTTCCTTTATCCAAACTTAGGACCAACTATGTTTTGCTCACACGGGTGGATATAGATAGTAACAAATACCTAGCTGACCATTTAAACCAACAAGAGTCATCACACTATCTTCTGGCTGTACATGCACCATTCTAATGGCACATCAATCCTTTCCATTATCATCTCCTTCTATACATTGGCTTCCACTTTACTACTTATATTCTCTCTGGTTCATTACTACTGTACTACTACTACATCTACACACACACTTCCTATTTAGGGCATTGCAATTATGACAATTCAAATGTTTATATTGGCCTGAAACAAATACAGTACCTATATGTACTAAGACTCACAAATTGCCAGACGACTTGATTCTCAGGAAGCATTTACTAAACTAATACGCGTTAACATTAATGATGCACAAATTCAGATGCGTTTCCCAAGACTTTTTTCTATAAATATGATGAATCCACGACTTAATTACACAGCGGTAAAAAGGAAACATAAATATAAATTATTTAAATAGTTCAACTTTATACACATGTTAGCAGTGGAAGTCTAAGTTGCTCGGACTCGGGTGCGGGAGTCCGATACGGGTGCATATCTAGAGGTCGGATCCTTCATGATCTAAATTTTAAGACTCGAGGATATGAATCCAAGTACGGATACGGGTGCGGGGATTCGGCTAAAAATAATTCAAATATCTAAAAATAGAATTATATGTCTAAATTATGAGACAATATGTGGATACAAGGTATTATGAGGAAAAAATATTGGAGAATCATTGAAGATGATATAAGGAAAAAGACTGACATAGAAATTTCTATATACAAGGTACTCCATTTACTTCAATTTCACCTTAATTTTTTTTTCTGTTGCATCAGCCTATTCACAAAATGTGCAATAACCCAACGGATCTCTCGAAAGGAATATTGAAAAAAACATGTAAGTTCATCTCCAAGATAAAGTGCAAAAGCAGAATCAAGAACTAACCACAATATAAAAAAGTAGTCATACATAGGACCAGACTTAACTAATACTCTCTTTGTTTCAATTTGTTTGTTTTACTTTCGTTATTAGTCCGTTTCAAAAAGAATTTTTCTTTCCTTTTTTGAAACTCTTTAATTCTAACTTTCCATGTGACACTTTTAAGACCACAAAATTCAAGGGCACTTGGGTACATTCTACATATATTTAGCTTAAGACTGTTGAGATACCCAAATAAATAATAAAAAGTGTTGAGATACCCAAATAAATATATTTAGCTTAAGACTGTTGAGATACCAAAATAAATAATAAAAGGTGTGTTTTCTCTAACAGCTTAAACTTTTAGATGAGATGGTCACACACTTCGACACGGTATCAGAGCAAGCAAAGGTGCTAGGATCGAACCTCACCACTACCCATTAGCAAAAAGAATAACCACATGCTTGGCCAATGAAAAGAATCAGGCCCACATGTGAGGGAGTGTGTTAAAAATACAATTAAATAACAAAAAGGGTGTTCTATCTAACAGCTTAAGCTTTTAGATGAGATGGTCACACACTTCCTCTATCTAACAACTTAAGCTGTTAGATGAGATGGTCACACACTTCACCAAAGTATCAGAGCAAGCAAAGGACCTGGATCGAATCTCACTGTCACCCATTATCAAATAGAATTTCCACGTGCTTGGCCAATAAAAAAGAATCAAGCCTGCACGTGAGGGGGGCGTGTTGAGAATACAATTAAATAACAAAAAGTGTGCTCTCTCTAACAGCGTAAGCTTTTAGATGAGATGGACACACTTCAACATGTTATCGGAGCAGGCAAAGCACCTGAGATCGAATCTCACCGCCACCCATTATCAAATAGAATTTCCACATGCTTGGCCAATGAAAAAGAATCAAGCCCGCACGTGAGGGGACATGTTAGAAATTCAATTAAATAACAAAAAGTGTGATCTCTCTAACAGCTTAAGCTTTCAGATTAGATGGCCACACACTTCAACATGTTATCCGAGCAAGTAGAGGTCCTGAGATCGAATCTCACCGCCACCATTATCAAAAATGATTTCCACGTGTCTAGCCAATGAAAAAGAATCAGGCCCGCACATGAGGGAGCGTGCCAAAAATACAATTAAATAATAAAAATCACGCTCTCTCTAACTACTCACACACTTCAACAAAGACCACCAGAAATTAAAAAGTCATTCTATACTTCCTTCAACTCCGCGCCAAGTCAAAACCAAACCAAACCAACAATTTGAAGCATAAGGACTAGCAAATCAAAATAGCACCGAAATGTGTGGCCTCGTGGTCAATAAAATGGGATTCAGGACCACAAGGTCTCAAGTTCAAATCCCAACATAGACAAAAACACTAGTTAATTTCAAATAGCAATATAAAATGATGAAACTTAACATCTACAACCCAAAATTCAAGATTCCAAAACAACAACCAAAGATACAAACTTTCCAACAAATAAAAACTGAATTCAACAAAATGTGATATACCCAGATTCAAGAATTCATTTTTCTACATAATCAAGAAACAAAGCAAAAAAAAATAAATTGATACCTTCCATGATTTCCCTTCAATTTTTCTGGGTTTTTTCTTAACCCCTTTTGCTTATCAACTCAAAATTCGAACCCCAAATCGCCCTTTTGTGCATCTGTACAAAGAAACAAAAATTGGAAAGCAAAAAAAAGAAAGAGATTTTCTAAGCCAAAAAGGGAAAAATGATAACTACAAGAACTAAAGGGAAATTGTAGAAATTTTGGTATGTTGTATATTTCTCTCTCCGTTGCAAAATAGTTGTCACTTTTCGCTTAATATAGTCAATTTAACTAATAAAATAATTATCACGTTTTACTTATCCAAAATCAATTTGATTAATTTTCAAATTAAATTAATATTTTAAAATAAATTTTTTAATATTCAAAAGCTATATAAAAAGTATTACAAATTACAATTTTTATATTTAATATAATTAAAAATATAACTTAAAATATTATGATCAAAATTTATAACGTTATAATATTACAATACTTTTTTTTTAAAATCTATGTTTAATGTATTTTTTTAGTATGAATTTGAATGATGTATGTAACATATCTTACATAATGGTTTTGAGTACTTTGAGGATTTAGATGATTGATGAATAGTATGAACTATAAAGGATTATAATTTTAAGATAAAATTTGAGATTATTTTTTTATGTATTTGTTTATGGGATGTAAATTATTAGTTACCTTATAAAGGTGGATAGTTAATCTCATGAGATAACTTAATTCACCAAATAATTTTATCTATCTTATCTTAGAAATTGACGCAGTTGCAGCTTATCAAAAATATGACCTTAAATAGGAAGGACCGACAGATGTGAATTAGTGTAGAAGGTAGGAGGTAAGTAGGAGCGTTGTCCTTATTAGTAGTCGTAGTGCAATGTTGTTAGTATCTTATTCGTGGATTTCTGTTGGTAAATATTATTTCGGGAGGTAGGTAGGAGTGTTGTCTTTATTAGTAGTCGTAGTGCAATGCTGTTAGTTTCTTGTTCGTGGATTTCTGTTGGTAAATATTGTTTTTGGGTATATCACTTGTGGTATTATTTTGTGGTAGTGTTGTTCTGTTGCTATTTATTGTTGTGTTACACCCTATATTTTTTGTACCTCTATTACATCTTTTTCTAAATTGCATTTTATTTTGAGATGAGAGTCTTTCGAAAACAGCCTCTCTACCTCACCTTTGAGGTAGCGATATGGACTGTGTATACTCTATCTTGCTCAGATCCAACTTTGTGAAAATAAACTGAATATGTTGTTGTTATTGCATCTCATCTAAGAAGTTAAAATTTTTTATGATGTGTTATGAAAGTAAATTGTGGAAAAGACAAAAATAATCTACCATTTGAGATATGTTCAAAATCTAAATTTTTTAGGATATCCTATTAGTATATATATATTCACTTCAAATATGTAGTATTTTGAAGTCAATATTTACCATAGACATCCAAACTATTTAATAAATCTCAATCGATAAAGAAATTCATTTTACAGTACACTCTCAAGAATATCATCATCAATTCGTCAAATAATAAGTTAATAGAAACAAATTTTATACTTAATTATTTACAGTAATTAATAAGAGCTATTACATAAAGGTAACAAAGACTTAATTGGATTTGCAAGTTTGGCCACATGAGATAGAAGCTCACTCTTGTGATAAGTATCCTCATTTTCTATCTTTTATTTTGGATTTTTTTGTAGCACTCCAAAGTTTTTGTGTTCACTTATATAAGTTCTATATTGTATGTATTAATTCGTATCATGTTATTATCTTTTTCCTAAAAGGAATTTATTTTCAAATAAATCTTTTAGAAAATTGTTAAATTTAACTAGTCACTTAAGCGAGGAAAGTAAAAACTCCCTTTTCCTCCGACCATCATCATGTACGCCTACAATAATATAGTATATATTTTCCTTGTTTTCTTTATAACATTATTTTCATTCTTAGAGCAAGAGACATAGTTAGGTTATGATTTCAATGGTAAAAATATAAGTTGATTGTTGGTATAAGAATTTTCGTTAAAGGTAACAAAAGTTGACCATTCTTCTCATCATATAAGATTTGGTTAAGGCCGAAAGAATTCACTTTATTTTTTTTTTTATGTTTTGATACAGCTTAACTTGCATCATTGCTTTTATGGCTTTACGACTAAAATGATCACTTACTATCTCCAACGACTAACTAGCTACAAAGCGAGGTCTGAAAAAACATAAAAACGCCCGTCTATGGACTGTGGGCATTGACCCAACGACTACTTGGTTAACAAAGGACTAAAATAATCTGACCCCCACACATTAAGGGGTCGTTTGATTGGGAACAAGTTATCCCGTGATTAGCTATCCCAAAATAAGTTATCTCACCATGTATATGAAATAACTTATTCCATCACTGAGGTATAAATGGTGGGATAAATAATTTCGAAACTAACTAATACCTCCAATCAAGTACAGTTATCTCGAAATTATTATACCTTATCCATCACACTAATCGACCCGGAGGACCATTTCGATCATTTTCTTGAAATTCCGCACACGGTTTTATTTCCTATTTTTTTCTTAGTTTCCAAGCAAATAATATAACTTAACCAGAAAGCTATATATATTTATTTATTTGCGTCACTTCGATCGACTTATATAAATAGCCACATTTCCCTCTCCCATTGGTACAAATTCAACAGCTCAACGTACAACCAAATTCAACATAAATGGATGCGAAAATCGGAAAATTCTTCGAATCGATCGGCGATTTCTTCACCGGTGGAGATCAAATTCCTTGGTGCGATTCTGATATAGTCGCTGTAAGTGTAATTTCATTTTGATTTTTAATTTTTTTTCTTTTTGATTTTTTTTTTGATTTGATTGATAGATTTGTGTGTTTAATGGAGAATTGTGGTTAATCTGTATGTTGATATGTTTGTTGTTTGGGTATTTGTGGTGTAAAACAATTCTTAGATGTTTATGTGGTTGTAAATTATTTTTTTAGGGTTAAAAGGAGAATTTTGAAGTTAAATTGTTTCTGATTATAGTAAGGTGACATTTTTTTTCTTGACTAGAAAAGAAAGGGTGTCATGTAAAATGAGATAGAGGGAGTAATAATTATTATATAGGAAAATTGGAGTCTTGGAGAAAAGTGACTTTCGGAGATAATAACTACTCCCTCCGTTCGCTTTTACTTGTCACAATTTGACTTGCACACTCATTAAGAAAAACAATTAATGTCGTAACTATTTTACCATAGTAACCCTATTAAATGATGTTTACTATTGTGTCTTGAATTAATTTGGAAAAAAAGCAATTAATGCTAAGGGTAAAATAGGAAAATAAAAGTTGTCTTGTCTTGATTAGTGAAAAATGACAAGTAAAAGCGAAAATCAAATTAGGAAATTTGTGACGAGTAAAACCGAAAGGAAGGAGTATTTCGTTTAGTTGAAATTGAGCTTATTGGACATCTAGAATACTTTATTTTATATGATTATGAATTCGCGGAGCGTTGTTGATGTGAAAATTCTACCTTTATTTTTGATTTGTTTTAAGAAAGGAACATTCTTGAATAAAATGCATAACCCATTCTATGCGTTGATTTTTTTTTTAATAACCGTGGTGTCTGGGCCGGCTTGTGTGCAACTTGACTAATTCCACGGGATACCTGTCACCTACCGCTGACAATAGGTATCAGGTAACTCAGTCCACCATTGTTAGAACAGATGGGAAGAAAACACCTAGTGTTTTTATCTATTTTGAGCATTGACTGTTGAGCTTAGAGATGAAAGTTGGCTTAAATGTAACAACAACAACATACTCAGTATAATCGCGCCAGTGAGGTATGGGGAGGGTGGTGAGTACGCAGCCTTACCCCTAACTTGAGGAGTTAGAGAGGTTGTTTCTGAAAGACTTTCGGCTCAAGTGAAGCAAAAGTTGGCTTAAATGTACATTTAAGAAAAAGGGATTAAAGGGTAGCCCAGTGCACTAAAGCTCCCGCATGCAGGGGGTCCGGGAAAGGGCCGGACCACAAGGGTCTATTGTACGCAGCCTTATCTTGCATTTCTGCAAGAGGTTGTTTCCCTGGCTTGAACCCCTCACCTCCTAGTCACATGGCGGCAACATTAAAAAGAGGGATCAAATGTTGAAATCTGTGATATTTTTAATCTGATAAATGAAGGAGGAAAAATAGAATTTAATATGTAAAGTTACCAGTTTCAAAAATAAAATAAAATAGAATTTAATATGTTTGTTCGTCTAGAAATGCCTGAATAGAGAAGCTTTAAGCAGAGGAATCAAGTTGTCAGACGCTAATTAGTTTGGACTGAAGCGAAGTGGATTTTGGTTATTGTTCTTAGCTAAGATTGAAATTTTGTGGTATGTTGTTAAGTGCTGGTTTTTGAATTTTTTTTTCCTCATCCATATGCTTGAATAGAGGAGAATCGGTATGGAGGATTTAATAGTTTATTGCCATTAGTTTGGAAGCATAGTTAATTCACTGACTCTTCTTATTTACATATGAAATACATCAAGCAATTTGCTTCCTTTCTTTTTTCCACAATTGAAGTTTGGTTGTTGGATAGAAGTACTACTACTTCTAAATGGTATTTAAAGGTTGAATACTTATTAATGGTCTTTTAAAGTTGAGGTTTGACAAAACACTCAGCCAATTATCCTTGCCCCGTTACATCATGGTACATGATTTCAAGGATTGCAGTGTGATAGTTGGCAGTGACTTGAGGATCTTTATATTTCAGATTTTAATTCCTTTTATGCACGTTTGAAGCCCAACCACATGAGTCAACACTCTGGTTCAACGGGCAGGTTCTTTATTGAGCAAGGGTCGACCCAGTTGTGCAGTATGGCCCAGGTTTTAAAAATGTTGGTTAGCACCGTAAGCAATACATTTTCTAGTAATTTTTCTTGCTGATAAAATGGTTAAGACGTCATGTACAAGACTGCAGCAATTTTCTTTGTGGATCTTGCTGAAAGTTACTAGAGTCAGGAAATAGCCCTGTGAAACATCTAAATGATTTTCAGTTCCATATGCAATGTTGTTTCTTTAACTGTATACATAGTTTGATTTTTCTTGCAATCGTTTTGGCATCTAGTTAGTATTTGAATATTTATAAGTTGGAATGTGTCTACAGGGTTGTGAACGTGAAGTTGCTGATGCAGAAAAAGGATCATCTGATGAACTTAAAAGTGAATGCATTATGCGTTTGTCCTGGGCTCTTGTTCACTCAAGAAGGCCTGAAGATATACAGCGTGGTATAGCAATGCTTGAAGGTCAGTATAGTAGAGCCATTCATTTCTTTGTTCATTCCTTTTCCTTTCGGATACATGCCTCATCATTCACTCCCTCACCCTGACATTCCTTGCATGGACAGTGGATTCTGCTTTTTAATGAAATCCCTTTTGATCTTTTCCTTTTGCTTTTGCATTAGGCGAGGAAGAGAACTATAGTCTGTGACTTATTTTATCATTTGCAGCTTCTTTGAGTGGCAGCAACAGTCCCCTGCAAATGAGAGAAAAGCTTTATCTTCTGGCTGTTGGTTACTATAGAAGTGGCGACTTTCCAAGAAGCAGGCAGCTCGTTGATCGTTGTTTGGAGGTTTGATCTTTATTCTTACCTTTGCTCCATCCTTGAAATTAGTGCTGAGGTCTTTATCTCCAGCCTGTAATCTTTGCATCATTTGTGAAGATTAAAGTTTTCTTCAGCGCATCTTAGTGAAATTGCAGACTTGATCTGCATTCGTGCAATTCTGAAGCTTTTGTTATTCACATACCTACACAAGTTATTTTTCATTGGCATGGCGGTTTTTCATTTCTCCTAAGTTGGTAAATCTACAGATTGCACCGGATTGGAGGCAAGCCTTGACTCTCAAGAAAACAATTGAAGAAAAAATTACCAAAGGTAGCAAAATGGAATTCTCAGTGTCATTTTTTAATCGTATCTCGTTTCAGTTGAAGAAAGAGTTAATTAATGTTATGCATTTCACCGTCTCTGAAACAGATGGAGTTATTGGCATCGGCATTGCTGCTACTGCTGTCGGAGTTCTTGTTGGTGGAATTGCAGCTGCTTTTGCCCGGAAGAATTGACTTGCCATATAAACACCTCTAGTGTGCATATTGAACTCAACTCTTCCCCTCTGTTATCTCTTGTGAAGCACATGAATTGCTATTTGTGAGCGCAAAAGTTTTGATACTGTTCTTTGAATTGGTAGAAAACAATGGCATGTACAACTGAATCAAGTATGGATTTCATTTTCTAATTTTCATGTTGTTTATAAGTTTGGCAAAAGCATAATTATTAGCACAAAAAAAGTAGTAAAGTTGAAATATGTTTTAGGTCATATGATATATACAACTCAACTCATGCCCTTAAAAGACTTAGTTCAAGTGATGAAGGTTGAGGAAAGCCACATGCAAACAAAATCGTAATAGAGAGTGATTTTTGCTTTCGAGAACTAAGATTTACAGCTTATTCTCCATTCAGCGAATCTTCTTTCGGGAAATTCAACTCTTCTTTCTTAAATCGAGAACATAATCCATTTTTCCTGAATTTGGAACGTTGTAGTTAAAAACACAAACAATTCCACATCGTCAGTTTTATGACATACCATCAACATGTATGTCCAAAAATATTGAAATCTGATCAGAAAATATTTAATAGTATATATTTTATTTCTTACCCCTTTGAAAGGAGAAAAGGCATAGATGAAATATGTAATATTATTAGACAAAATAGAAACAAGTTGACTCTGTGGCCCAATGGATAAGGCGCTGGTCTACGGAACCAGAGATTCTGGGTTCGATCCCCAGCAGAGTCGTTTTTTTAGATTTGTGCCTTTTTGCCGAGTTAATCGTCAAAAACACACTAAAGTATCTCGATTTTTTGAGTTTTATACCTGAACTATTAGGTGTATGAGTTTTTTTTTTATCTCAATTATCACCAAAAATTTATCAAAACGCACCAAACTATCAATTGTTCACTTTTCCTATCTGAAATATCATACACCTAATAGTTCAAATATGAAACTTGAAAAATCGGGATACTTTAGGTATATTTTTGACTCTTCATTTTTTTTTTACGGATGCAACTATTTCTCGACAAGTTCATTTCAATTCAGTATTTTCGATGCGAAATATAAATAATATATATGTAAAAATTCATTGAAATTCCAACAAATATTATGTTTGGACTCATACAATTTTAAAAGTATAACAAATTTAATGTTAAGAACCTTAAATGTCAATCAAATATATTAAGATTAAATTCTGAATCTGCCTCTAATCTCTTCAAAACGAAATGTATGTTTCTTTTCCTTTCCGATAACTTAGAATTATTTGTAGTACAAACTCTGAAGTAACATTATATGGAGTACAAAAGTTGTACTTTACAGATAAAACCTAAAGATTTTCAAAGTGTTGTCATAAAAAAGTACCAAGTAGTAGTACACTATTGAAATACTATACATATCCAACAACCTTACTATAAATATCTAATCTAAATCAACCAATTTTGGCCAGAAAAAGTTGAGAGGCAATGAATGAATCTTCAAATATTGGTGGAAGTGTTCAATAGGGGCAATCTGAGATCACATGTTGTCACTTTTTAGTTGTTTGGTTTGATTTTGTATCTCAACATGTGTTCTCAGGTCGCCCCTGTCGAATTATTTTTCACCCAATAAGATATGTTCGAGAACTTTGTCAATGTAGGCTTGCTGATCACATTGTCTGTCTCAAGCCCGAATAAAAGAGGGGTAGACTGATAGCGAGCGTAACACTAGCCGATTCATTTGAATCCTCATAATACAGATAGATGTTAATATAGCGATTTCAACTTGTTTGATACTGAGCAGTAGTTATTGTTTTTTATTATTGCAATTTGCTTCAAGGGTTTGACCAAGGTGAGCTTCACTAACAAATTTGATTTGCTTTTCTTTTAAATAATTAGCAAAGAGTAGAATTTTTTTTTTTAATAACATATGATGTATAGCTGCAATAAACAACAGACTAATAAGACTTCTTTTACAACAACAAACAACATACCACAATAGTCCCATAAGTGGAGTTTGGGGAGGGTGGCATGTACGTAGCCTTACCCCTATCTTGTGAAGTTAGAGGTTGTTTCCAATAGACTCTCGACTAGTAAATAAGACCTTTTTTTTGCAAAAATATTAATAGATTCCATAAAATATAATATAATATTTAGTTCTGTATAATTTAGATATTTTTCATGATTTTTTTTTTTCACTTGCTCAAGAAAGCAAGAAGTGTGTGGTTAACTTGCATACATAGCCACTTTCAAGACTATTACAAAAGGAGACTGCACTTAGGACATTTGGACATGATCAAGGCCTAATGCAACAATTGAGGTATGTCAGCATATTCTTTTTCCTCTGCACACAACCAAAAAAAAAAGAACATAGGTTAGATGACAGGGGAGTTTGAATTAACACAATGTTTATGGCTACCATGTTTTGTACTAACAAAGGCGGATTCAGAATTTTACGTCATTAATTAAATGTCGATTCTTTTGTGATTGTCAGTACTAATTTTATGCATATATGTTCTGTTGATTCTGGTCCAACCTTACCTCGACAAATACAGCTCTACTGGACCCCTCGACCCTTGGTCCGGTTGAAACCCTCACTGTGATACCTAACAACCGGACAAAAGACAGGCCCCACTGTGATACCTCGTGCAAGTTCTAGTTAATGACTGATGACACAAAGCTATACATTTCATATTGATCATGAAACATACTTTGGTAAGAAGGACATTCGATGTAACAGAAAAAACCAAGTTATGCAGGGGAGTTAATTAACACTATGTCTATAGCTGCTTCTTTGGTACACAGAGACGGATTCAGAATTTTATGTCATTGGATGCTGATCCATTCATAATAATGAATATAAACTCTGTATGTGTATATGTATATGGAAATTTTTCAAAATATATGTGTGTATTTGAGAGTTGAATGTGGTGGTTGCGCCTGCACTGTATACATTTTTCTTATTGATAGTATTTAGTGACAAGCCATATTATGTACGTGAATTTAAGTTATACGCACTGACAGTAATAAGTCTTACCATGCAAGAGTCCTCGTGCTGCTTCCTAAGAGCTTCCTGCTCGTGATCGATGCTAGGAGGTCGTGCTAAAAGATCATTTTTTTTGTGCTGCTTCCTGTTAACACGAGCCTTCGAAAATTCTACAGTGTAACTGGCTGCACCTCCTCCTGCATCTTGTTGATCCCACATTCCAAATTGTGGTACAGACCTGTATCCATTTTTCTGCATTTTCAACAAATTTTGACAAATAGCCCACATTTGTTATGAATGATGATCATGGAATTCATGACTGATATAACAGATATTGGATGATTGAACGATACATAGACGATAAATGCAACATATTTTGAAGTGAAATTAGCATTTACTAGCGGAGCTGCTGAAAATGGAATAAGTTCAGACATGATCAATGAGGACTCATACAGTCGATTTTAACTTTTGAGACTGAGTCGCAGTTGTTGTTGTGTGGACTTGAATACAAGGTACATTAATGGTCGTTTGGCAATTTTGGCTAGTGATGTTCAAAGAGGTTCTTAAATTACTTTACTCTGCAACATGACTATTATTTGGTCCAAGACCAAATTTTCCAGTCCAAGAAACTATTTTGAGTGAAAATGAGAAATGTATACACATTTTTCCTAACATGTCAACTGCTTTTGTTAGTTTCTAACACTTCTATCCTAACGTTCGACTGCTTATTTCATGAAAATGAATACTTGATGTTTATCAGCTACTTTCAGTATACTAATTAAGCCAAACATGCTTTATACATGAAGTGACTCTCCACCCTTAATCAAAGGTCCTCGGTTTCAAGCCAAGAGAATATAATGGAAAGTCGACATACTTTAGATTAGTCGAATCAGTGAACCTCAGAAACCAAATGACTAAAATCAGGAAAAGAAACCATATGAACTCGAAAAGAAGTGTTCTTACCATATTGCCAGGGTCCTCTTGTTTCTTGCCAGGAAATTCTTGTTCATTTTTCAACTCGTGACGTGCGTCTAAACCGGTTTTAGGTTGATGTTGCTTGTTGGCTCGAGCTTTGGAGAACTCCACAGTATAACCACCATTTCCTCCAGCTGCAGCATTGTTATCCCATGCTCCAAATTGAGGCAGATGTGTTGGGCCATTTTTCTACAAAATTTAGAATATAATGTCATTTGGTCAGAGTAAATATAAATTAATTAGGAAGTTGATTGATTCGAATGAACCCCTTTCGCCCCTGCTACAACGAATGTGAGTCGTGCAAATAGACAAGTAATAACTATAACCTATTTTTTGAACATATAATTATGGCATAATAGATAGATGTGCCCTTTAACTCGGCTTCAGCTTGCATCTATGCTCGTCAACTTTTGGTGTGCACAAGTAGGCACTTAAACTTGTATAAAGTTGAACAAAATAGACACATGCATCCTATGTGGCGTCCTACATGGCCAATTTGCCTCCTACGTGTATTATGCCACATAGGACACGTGTGTCTACTTGTGCACATCCAAATTTGGAGGACATAGATGTCAGCTGAAGCCAAATTATGTGTTGTGCCTATAATTATTAAATGAAATGTCATCTTTAATAAATTACACTTTTAAATGAGATGATCGCATAATTCAATATAGTATCGAAACAGACACCTTTGTCCTAATGTCAATTCCCATCACCACTCATTATAAACAACAGACGTATGATCAGACTCGCATGGAAAAGAATGTATGAAAACATAATTAAACAAATAAAAATATACTATCTATATATTATATATAATCACTTAAACTTTCAGATGAGATGATAACGACGATCAAAAGATTGACATAAGTTAGATGAATCATGATCATTAAACTGATCAAAAAGGAAATTAATTGCTCTATCTTCAAGATCACTTTCCATCAAATCATTTTTTTTCTCCTTCCATTTTAATTAAAGTCTTAAACTATCAAGAGAATAGCATGCAGAAATTTTTAACAAATAAAAGCCATAATGGAAGTACAATTTTCATACAATAATTAAATAAATAATTGCTCTATCTTCATGAAGATCATTTTCATCTAAATCAATCTAGAACATTTAAGTTTCTCCTCCATTTTCCATTAAAAGATCATACAATCTAAACAAATTTTTTTAATACACAAGAAAAGAATTAAATCTGCACAAAATGATTTGTTGCCCATCTTCAATCAAGATAATAAAAATGGGGAAACTAAAGTAAATGATTTTTTTTTTTTTTAAAAAAAATTAATTTCTGAATATTATATCTAAAATATACCTCCTTTCGTTTTTCCATGAAGCACAAAGAGGAAAAGGCAGGAGAGAAATGGTGAAAAAAAGGCTTTGGAGGAGGTTATAATTGATTGCATAAAAAGAAATATACTCTTTTAATTATTTATTTATCCAATATTTATGAAACATGAGGTGAAGTTTAGCTTGCCACATGCTCTATGATTAAGCATTGGGAGTGGGAGTTATTTCTAACAATCCTTCCATGTTGTCCTTTCCCTTTGGACGTTTTTGGAAACTAGATGTGTAAAAAGAAAAAAAAAATTAGGACAACTACCTTCCATTTTGGAAACTTGAGTCGGTCTATCGAAAACAACTTCTCTGCTTTATTTTTGAGGTAGTGCTATGGACTGTGTATATTCAACCCTCCCAAACCCCATTTTATGGGAATACACTAGATATGTTGTTGTTATTTTTCCTTCTACATCTTTGCTGGAAAACTATATATACTATGTGGTAGTCATAGTATTATTTTTGAAGTTTCTCGTCCTTCGATTTGATCTGTTACTATATGTTGTTTCTTCTACTTCGATTATCATATCATTTTGTTGTAGTTAGATTTTTTTTTTTTTTTCAAAGTGCGTTGATTTGCTTTTCCTTTAGCCGAAAATCTTTTGGAAACAACCTCTCTATCTCTCAATGTAGGAATAAAGTTTGAGCATACTCTACCCTCCCCATACTACACTTCTAAACTTATTTTGAGTATGTTATTGCTGTATTTGAATAGCATGATTGGCTTCGTCAAGTTTAGATATTTTAATTTTTCTTAGCGAAAATTTTGAGCTCCGATACTGCCTGAAGCGACCAAGCTAGGAGACGGAATGGACGTGGTAGAGAGACCTTAGCAGCGTTTGACAAGTGTGGATAGCGTAAAATAGAAGGGAGCTTGACTGCGAGACTCACTTGTCAAACGAGAACGAGAACAAAAGCACTTCCACACGTAGTTTTATTGGACTTCTTTCTTCGAAGGATTTAATATGCACACATTTAACATAAGGTGTAAATAGATCCTGGACCCCTCAATCCTTAAGTGGAAATGTCTAAATGTAAAATCATACTTCCTCTATTCAAGTTTACTTGTCATATTTCACTTGTCGGGAGATAATTTGATTAATTGTTGAAGCAAAATTAAATCATTAGTTTATTTTAAATTTAGATATTTGAAAACTATATGAAAAACACTATAAATTGCAATTCTTCTCATATTAATGTGATGAAAAAATACATCTTAAAATATTGATCAAAGTATATTTAATTTGACTCTTGATCCAAGAGGCTCGTAGCTACCACGACCGTAAGCACGCTGCTCATTCATAAGCCCCTTTAGAGATAGGAGCAAGCCAGAAGCTTACTTAGAGTATTTATGACTGATGGTAATACATGACAGATGAATGATATAATTCTCGAGGAGTTATACGATGGCCATGTAATAATGCATTGAATAGATACAAGCAAAACATGACATGTAAAAGTGAACAAAGGGAGGTACAAGTTTTAAGTGATTGCCTTTGCATTCTGCCCTTCTTTTACCCAAATATGAAAAAATCTTAATTAGGATATCACCCATTGTGAAACAATAAACAACTAATTTGAGCCATTAATAATACTTAATAATAATAAAAATAATCTAAATTATATACCTCACAAATAATAAAACTCAAAATTTTGATTCCTCCCACAAGTTTTCAACAACATTTGAAATTTACATCCAATTTTTTTTTAATTAATTTCTAAAATTCATTTTTTCCTACAATCTCTCTCAATCAATGCTAAACAATGACCTTCTCATTTCATCATAGAATTCTTCCCATTCTTTTTCTTTTTTGTGTTTTGTGAAACTCTCTCTACATACACCAATAATGAAACTCTTAATTCTCTAACAAATTCTTTTTTCCCATTTTTTTTTTTTTTTGACTCCCACCCCCCTCCCATTTTTCCTTTCTTGCTCTCCCTCTGGGCCATCCCATTTTCCCTTAATTCACTTTCTAACTCTTTCTCTAACAAATAAACAAACAAAAAACCAAAAAAAAAAAAGTTTGGATTTTTTCTCTTTGCCTTTTGTCCCAAAAAAAATGGGGGGTTGTTGCTCAAAGGCAGAGAATCCTGCACAAAACAATGAAGAAATTGCACAATCATATTCCAAACAAGGAGAATCACATGCAGGCATGCAAATATTCATCTTTAAATTTCATTATTTTAGCAATGTTAGCCTATTGTATGTATATAATATGTATACACATATATTATATTTGAAAATTTTTGGATGAAATAGTAATCTATGACATTTCTTGTCAATGCATGCATAAAAACACAAATATGCATATGCGCGAACATACACATATTATATCTAAATTTTTCGAAGAAATAGTGTCTGATAACATCTCTTGTTACATGCATAAAAACACAGATATGCGCGCGAGCACATGCTCACAAAACGCATATGCACCACACACAACACATTATATTGAGAGTATTGCAGGAAACAGTGTCTGATGATATCTCTTGGTATATGCATAAAAACACAAATATGTGCTCACAAAACACATATGCACCACCCACAAGACATATTATATTCAGAGTATTGCACGAAACAGTGTCTGATGATCTCTTGTTACATGCATAAAAGCACATATATGTGCTCGGGTGCATGTTCACAAAATGCATATGCATGCGCACACACATCTGATGATGTTTCTTGCTCATACATGCATAACAACACAGGCATGCGCGCGCACAGTGGCGTACGCAGAATTTTTTATAAGTAGTGTCGATATTTAACGTAGAGAATAGATAAACAAACTAGAGAGAAGAATGATTATTTTTTTACATTATGATTTTAGGTTTAGCTTGAAGAGTGAGTTTTGGGGGTTCAAATCCTATTAATGGCATGCTATGTTTTAGCAATTAATGCTAACAAAAAACAAAAAAAAACAAAATTTTGCTGCAAATGGGGTTCGATCTCCTATAGCACACTTCATTGGAGAGGTGCCTAACCAACAGACCATGGAGGGCTATGTGCTAAAGCTGTGGCATTATATATTTATATACACAAATCTGTTTTCTTTTTTCCAGATTATATGTATGTATTGATTAATATTTCCGACGAAGCAGTGTCGGACGACACACCTTGCTATAAGGTGGGTCCGCCCCTGCGCGCGCACATACATATATTATACTGAAATTTTTCAACGAAACAGTGTCAGATGACATCTCTTGTTCTTGCATGCAGGAAACAATGACATGCAAGGTTCCACCACACCATCAAAAGGTCCGCCACATGCATCACCAAACCATTCCTCAAAGCCATCGAAGGCAGCCCCAATAGGGCCAGTTTTAGGCAGGCCAATGGAGGACATAAAGGCAACATACACCCTAGGAAAAGAACTAGGAAGAGGCCAATTTGGTGTAACACATTTGTGCACAAACAAACAAACAGGGGAGCAATTTGCATGCAAAACAATTGCCAAGAGGAAATTAGTGAATAAAGAGGATATTGAGGATGTAAGGAGGGAAGTGCAAATTATGCACCATTTGACAGAACAACCAAACATTGTTGAACTCAAAGGGGCTTATGAGGACAAACATTCTGTGCATTTGGTCATGGAATTGTGTGCTGGAGGGGAACTTTTTGATAGGATTATAGCTAGAGGACATTATACAGAAAGAGCAGCAGCTTCCTTGTTGAGAACAATTGTGCAAATTGTACATACTTGTCATTCAATGGGGGTCATTCATAGAGATCTTAAACCTGAAAACTTCCTCCTGCTTAGCAAGGATGAAGATGCACCTCTCAAGGCTACTGATTTTGGTCTTTCTGTGTTCTACAAGCAAGGTAATACCCTTTGTTTCCTTCCTTTTTTTTTTTTTTTTTTTATAATTATGTTGTCCGGGTCAGCTTGTGCGCACCTCGACTAATTCCACGGGATACCTGCCACCTCACATCAGTAACACCAGGTAACTCTGTCCACCAAGGCTAGGGACAGATGGGAAGAAATCACCTGGTGTTTTTGTCTCGGCTGGGATTTGAACCTGAAACCTCATGGTTGTCAACCACTTCATTGACCACTAGGCCACACCCCTCACCCCTGGATGCTTGTTTCATTTTATATGACTGTTTAACTGTTCGGCACGAAGTTTAAAGAAAAATAACTTTTGACATGGGAGTTAAAATATATCCAACATATCAAAATAGCGTTAGAATCTTGTGTTCTTTAACATATCCCTGCATATACACATTCCAAATCAAAAAAAAAAAGGGCAGCCCGGTGCACTAAAGCTCCCGCTATGCGCAGGATCCGGGGAAGGGCCCGACCACGAGGATCTATTGTACGCAGCCTTACCTTGCATTTTTGCCAGAGGCTGTTTCCAAGGCTTGAACCCGTGACCTCCCGGTCACATGGCAACAACTTTACCAGTTACTCCAAGGCTCCCCTTCATACACATTCCAAATCATGCATCATAAATTGTTTAACATAGATCTCGAATATTTGTTGAATCTTGTCAAATTTAACAAAACTATATTCCTCTTTCAATATCCTTAACCTTCTAGTTTCTTTTCTTTCTATTTTACAGGAGATGTGTTTAAAGACATAGTGGGGAGTGCATATTACATAGCACCAGAAGTGTTGAAGAGAAGATATGGTCCAGAAGTTGATATTTGGAGTATTGGAGTTATGTTATATATTCTTCTTTGTGGTGTTCCTCCTTTTTGGGCAGGTAACTAAATTACACATATTTATTTATAATTACCTTTTAAATAATCTGATTGTATATCCTCCAATATAATCGACATCAGTAGACTAGCGCTTCACGTTCTTTCTATTTTATCCCCATCCCATTCCAGCACACACACAGCGGAAAAAGAGAGATTACCTTTTGTTGGCGGATAGTTTTCTAGATTGATGTTTTAGGTTGTCTAATCTAAGAGGATACATTAATATAGCTTTGGAAGCCCCAATCTTCTATATACAGTTAATATATAGAATTTAAAGTCATTATAAAATGGTGGTGTGTTTCAGAATCTGAAAATGGAATATTCAACGCAATATTGCGTGGACATGTTGATTTTTCAACTGACCCGTGGCCTTCAATATCTAGTGGAGCTAAGGACCTTGTTAAGAAAATGTTGAATTCAGATCCCAGTCAAAGGTTAACTGCACTCCAAGTCCTAAGTAAGTATTTTATATATATACACAATTACACACACACTTAGAAGTATTGAATTAGTAATTTTTCGCATTATTCAATTTTTCTAACTAATTAAGTGTGTATATATTATTATTTGAATTAGATCATTCATGGATCAAGGAGGATGGAGAAGCACCAGATACACCACTTGACAATGCTGTTCTGAATAAGCTCAAAAACTTTAGAGCTATGAACAAGTTCAAGAAAGTTGCTCTTCGGGTAAGTTATACAGTCTAACTTCTCTATAACAGCGTCATTTGTCTGTATATTTTCAGTCAAACTTATTGTATACAATTTGTAAATAACTTAACTTGATGGTGCATGAAAATTAAACTTCGTAAGTGCATAATACTTAAACGCACACCATGGAAAGTATAAATTCATCAAAAATTATATGTATTTACTTGGAAAATTTTACAGGTTATTGCAGGGTGCCTCTCAGAGGAAGAAATTATGGGATTAAAGCAGATGTTCAGAGGAATAGATACTGATAATAGTGGCACAATTACACTTGAGGAGTTAAAGCAAGGATTAGCCAAACAAGGCAACAAATTATCAGATTATGAAATCAAGCAATTAATGGAATCTGTAAGTTCTCTAAACACCACTTAGTTTTCCAAAAATGAGTCTTTCTAATATTAAAACACTTCTATTTTTCTTTAATTTCAACCACTATAACAGTAATTTTGATACAAAAAAGAATAGTTTTGTGATATGAATCAAGTTAGTGTCTGGTTTCAATATTATTGGAGGGAGTTCTTCAATGTTGATGTCCAAAACCTATGTTGCTCGGACTCTCCAAAAAGGTTGTCGCGCCCTTGTCGGATCCTCCAACAATACGCTACTACTGGAGGATCCGACACACACCCATCGACCATTTTGAAGAGTCCGAGCAACACAGTCCAAAACTAAATTGTCTAGATGAAAGAGTAATAAATGAAGATTAATTAGTATCTTTGCTTCTTCCATCTACTTAAGCTAATTATTGTGATGCATATATGTTTTTTGGAAAAATTTATAGGCTGATGCTGATGGAAATGGGACAATTGATTATGAAGAGTTCATCACAGCAACAATGCATATGAACAGAATGGACAGAGAAGAACATCTTTACAAAGCTTTCCAATACTTTGATAAAGATAGCAGTGGGTAAGTTTATTCCTCAAATCAAAATTCCTTAAGGATAAGGAAGGACAAGGGGAAAAAAAATTAAGTCATAACTGACCTGATTGCATAAATATTTTTCGTCCAACTTTATATTATAAGATATAATTTTCTCTTTTTATTCCAGGTATATTACAATGGAAGAGTTAGAGCAAGCTTTAAGAGAATTTGGTATGAATGATACAAAGGATATAAAGGAAATCATTTCTGAAGTTGATTCTGACAATGTAAGTAAAAAAAAATAATCTAAAAATGCACACACTATATGCATATAATGACTTATAGTTCCGCAATTTTTACAAATTAATTTATAAATAAAACCTTTATTCTTTTTGCAGGATGGTCGTATCAATTATGATGAGTTTGTAGCTATGATGAAGAAAGGAAATCCAGAAGCAGCAACAAAGGCAAAGAAACGAAGGGAGGTTTTCGTCGATTAATTGTTGTTGTTGTTGATATCAGAAGAATTGGCAACAAAAAAAGAAAAAAGTAAAGTTATTTGTGTCTTTATTGAAGGGAGGGAGACCAAATTTCAAGAGAGTTTCAAAGTTATAGATGCTCTTGTATATTAACTAATATGTTAACAGTATTAAACGAAAAAAAGAAGAAGAAAAATGCAATGAAAACAATAATAAGATTGTAGAATTTGATGGATAGGTTGGGATTTGAGGGTCTTTTTTGGTTAATGGTTACTTTTTAATGGCTATTTTTGATTTGGAAACAATGGGGTCTTCAATGTATCTATCTATATATAATATAACATGATGTATAATATATACATACATGTGTATATATATTTTGTGCAACACTAGAGATAGATATTAAGTGTTGTTTTCTAATCAATAACCTTTTGGATATCAGTTTTATGTACATATATGTAAGAGCAATATCTTTTTACCAATTGAGATCTACAGTTTTTACACTAATATTTAATTTAGACAAAAATTGTTGAAATTTTCATGATCGATTAAAGTTCAATGGAATATTAATAAAGGACAGCCCAGTGCACAAAGCATTTTGCGTTCACGCAGGATCAGGGGAAGGACGCACCCCAGGAGGTGTAATGTAGGCAACTTATCCTGAGACAAGCATCTTATTTCACAGCTCAAATCCGTGATCTATAGACTATAAGTTACACTGAGATAACTTGACCGTTGCTCCAAGTCTCCCCTCCAATGGAATATTCATGTCAAGCAAAACCTCATAATCATTACTTCATACAAGCCAGAACTTGTGAAAAACCACTACCAATAAATCTATAAACATCTACCAACATTTCAAAATATGGAGAAAATTTTAAAATTATGCATTGTGTTATCGCTAATATAGTGAAAACCATAGCAAATTGCATGACAAAAAGATGTCCTGACACCAACCATTCACATCGATTGTGTTCCCAGGATGTTTGAGTGAAAATTGTAGGACAAATTGAAAACAAAAATGGTTTTGCTCAAACTTAGCTCTGTTGCCGGGAGACTGGGCAGGGGAAAGAGCAGAGACACGAAGGGTACCGCCTCAATAAGTTGGGATCGATGGATCAACTTTGACAGCATATTCATGGATTCCTCCGGCCACATTAAATACTTTCCTGAATCCCTGAGAATCCCAAATTAAAAGAATAAATAAAATGTAAAGAAGCAACAATGGTTCATCAAGAGAAGATGAGCAATGACAGAATTGCAGCATAGCCTGCCTTCTGTGTTATGAACGACGTTCTAGTGGTAATATCACCTAAGATCTATCGACATAGTGAAAGAGTGAAAGTAAACCATCATAATTAGTTTCACCATTTCTCAAATCATTTGGTGTATGAAACATGTCATAGCATGCAATAAACTAAAGAGGACCAAATGTAAACCTAACATGCATTTTGGGGTACATTGAATTGAATAGTATAAGCCTCTGGAGGTGGGACTTTACACCCACTAACAATATGCATCAGCTTTATGTGCAATAACCAGAAGCTACTATCGTTCCTATATAACCTGTCTTTTTTCCCTCCTAGGTGTGAACTGGTGTAAGAAAAGCTCGTTAAGTCAAATTCCTTTCCAAAGGGGAAAATCAAGTACTATTCGTTAGTAGCTTTTGCATTCACGGCAAGTTGCCAAAAGACTGTTTACTTGGCTAGCGTTAGGTTCATCATTATGAGAAGGAAGATCCTTAAAGCAGCACCATTTGGAAAGATCCAGTTACCATAAGTATATGCTGTGAAAATAAATAATTCTTATATAAACAGGTATTAGGCTTTTCGCATACTCAATCGGAGAGATGCTTCAGTAAACTTTTTTCTCAACCCGAACCCAACTTTCTTCTATTACATCACACTTTACTTATGCCTCGAAGTCCACAAGTGAAGATCTAAAGACCATCTTCATCTACTGGTATGAAAGATAAATGTTCCAATTTCTGCCTTGCATCTCAGAAGGATGATAGGAACGCTAAACCTTCATTACATGTAGAACAGGTTTATCTTTTGACATTATATGCAACTACAAATGAAGGTAAAAACCCTACCTGTGTCTGCAACCACTTGGCGACTTGTAGTGATCTCATGCCATGGTGACACTGTAGAACAGACATAAAGTTTTTGAGAAGAGACACCAGAAAGAGAAGGAAGGGAAGAGGAGAAGCGTATTTTTGTATAACCGATATTCAACCATCTGACCCTCTATATGTTATCATCATTTATCATGTCAGAATTTTACAAAATAAGCAGTCAACATCTTGAGTTCAATGCTTCTGTTTAAGGAAAAAACTCTTAGCTCAAGGCATAAAGAACAGAAGACCGGCTTCTAAACAGTGTAAAGAAGAACATGCACTAACCAACACATAAGTGTCCTTCTGAGGATCAAACTTAGTAGTTATTTCTGGTCCCCAGCTTCCAAATTGGCGAAGAGGAAGAACCTGAAATCCTGGTAAAGAAGCCTGGGCCCTGTCACAAACACACAAAGCAGATATGAATAGTGCAACCATGATTCCGGATCTTCTAAAGAAAAATATAGTGAGCCCATCCTTCCTTCTACCAATTTACACGTTTAAGTATCATGCTCTAGCTTTACCAATGTCGCCAAATATGTTTAATGAGGAGCACTGAAAGAATTTAATTTTGAAGCAAAGAACACCAGTCTATTGACTCACACAACTTGTTATCGCCATTGTTAGTACAATTACTACTACTACTCGATAAGCCAGGTGACTTGAATTACTTTTGGCAAGTAAAACTCGTATAAACTAAACTGTAGGAAAAACTAAAACTCATAAACTTTCTATTATATATAAATTCCAACAAGATTTTTTCCATATAAACATATCCAAATTGTTTTTTCAGCGGTTTTGTGTTAATGTAGTTGAAAAACTTGGCTTGCATTAGTCAAATATCCATGTAGATGAAAAGCTCTTGAATCTTTTTAGTAGCCAGGTCTCTCGCAAAATGATGCCACATTCATTACTTGGGAAGCCCCTCGGAGGCTTTTCTATTTTAAGTCCACTATGCTCTTCAACTTAAATAAATAACTAAAAGATATAAAAGCCGCAAGTGAGTATTCCAATATAGTGAAAATAAACGAGCTCATACACTTCCTCTGGTTCTCGAACATCAATCAATTGAGTCTCTTCCAGGAAAGAGGGATCTTGCAATTTCACATGAATCTCGTTCGGCTGGATGTGTTCAAGTACAGGTTCCTCCCTGTATATAGCAGTAACACAAGTAAGGACAAGGCTCTTGAGCTGTTCAAGTGAAGAAGGATTTCTTTGATTACCTCTCAGATAGAACTTGCAACAAATGCCACCCAAACTTAGTTTTGCACTTTACAACCTTATTCAGAGGTGCACTAAATGCAGCTTCTTCAAATTCTGGCACCTAATAATATTAACAATGAAAATACAAAAACAAATAAATCAAGTCAACTAAGCCTGGGCATCCAGGTGACATAAAAATGCAGCTTCTAAAAAAATAGGAAGGTACTTATTAGGATACAAATAACCAAAGGCAACAACAATGTAGTTATATACAACAACAACAACAACAACATTCCCATACAACAACAATGATGTAGTTATGTACAATTGGAAAAATCATAAGAAAGCCAAATCTCCATCTAAATGTTTGTAAGACAGCACACGTATAATATTTGTTTGCTATAATCTGAAGCCCTGTCAGTATGAAAAATAACATTCTGGAACATAATCACAAGAAAATTTTGCTTCCCGTCACCAAGAGTGGGAGAAAAAGAAGAAAAATACTTTCGAAGATATAATCATAAGAAGCATACCATTTGCCCTTTTCTCACCCAGCCAAGCATTCCCCCGTCTTCTTTTGATGGACACATAGAATACTCAACGGCCAGATCACTTAGATCCTCTCCTGAATATAACAAGCATTTCAGTCAACAATTTAGGAAGGAAATGTTACTGGGGCTTTTCTCACTAATAAACTAACCTTCTGCAGTTCTTTTCTGAAGCTCCAGTAGAAGCTTCTGGTCATCTTCTTTGACAAGTAAATGCTGTACCAATATCTCCCGACCGCCTCCAGAACTGCCTCCAGGACTACCCCCAGCACTATATGAAGCTGAAAGTTATATATTGTGAAATTTAGCAACAGCATGTATCAGATGATTGCAAAAGGAAAAGAACTCTCTTCGCCCTTCAGATTCTAGAACAACCACTACGCGACCTCAAGATCCAAAGGACCTCAGACAGTTAAAACCTATAACAAGCTACACTCACATTTCTGATGGAGCCACTTTTGGGTAACATAATCGTGTGTTTTCCAACCATAGAGAGCCTTGTGGCAAAGATATTAAAGCAGCTCAATGGGCCTAAATCATATTGTTGAAACTATTCAAGCCCTGATGCATTGACTGATAACCATTCCCTAACTATTAAGCAGAAAGCAATTCTCTTGTATTTGAAGTTCTAAGACAAGCACAGCTTTGAACTCGTCTGTCAAACGGGGGTTAACTCTCATAAAACATGCTAAAAGTTAGTGTGATCCATATGAATATTTATGTCCAAATACAATATTCAGAGGATTCATCATAGTTCCGTCAAGCCACCACTACCCTCCTCCTTTTTACCAGCTATGCTTTGTGAAGCTCACATTGGTTGAATTCCATAACTCTCTATTGCTGTAGCATTCTAGACACGTCTTGATCGTTCATTGTACTTCAAACTACCTAGTCTTAATTAGAATCAAGTTAAGCTATTTGGTTGAAAGGATAATCAGGTCTTGCCTACTATTGTATATCCCTATCTAGTTTCCAACAATTCAGCAGCTAAAGTACTTACCTCGCCACGCACAAAGTGCTACTCCACTAGTGCCAGAGTAGGTGACTGTGAGCTTTTACCACCCACCCACCCCCACCCCATCCTCTTTGTTTAAAATCACATATGGAGAGTGGGAAGGCCAGTAGTGGAACTAAGTAGAAGGAAAGGGGTTCAACTAAATCCCCTTCGTCGAACAATTATACTGAACGAACATGGTAAAAATGATATCTTTTTGGTTATATGCAAACTATTGAATCCCCTTGATTTGAAACCAAAAAAAAAAAAATCCTAGTAAACAACAATTTCAAATCCCAACTATGATATTCAAGAATATTTTTGAATTCCATGGTATAAACAGGAAAGGAGAAAGGGGACAGTGAGAATGGAGCTCACACCTATCGCGCAGAAACTTCAGTACCACGAAACTACAAACCATGCTACTTTCCCCTAATACTTCTGCAAATAGGCTGTTTCGACAGCTCAAACCATGACCTACAGCCATGGCGGAGCTAGGGCGTAAAAGTACACCATAGACAACAACAAACAACAACATACCCAGTGTAATCCCACAAGTGAGGTCTGGAGAGGGTAGAGTGTACGCGGACCTTACCCCTACCTTGGGAGGTAGAGAGGTTGCTTCCAATAGACCCTCAGCTAAAGTACACTGTATAATCAAGGTCAAAATCTTTTTTTTTTTTTTGGATAATATATAGAGTAAATATGAAATCTTTTGGCTTTTCTGTACTGAAAATCCTGGCTCCGCCACTGCGTACATATCATCAAAAAGAACAACTCTACCCTCCCCTCCCCCCCCCCCTCTGGTCAATTTACTTTACACCATCAGATACAAATAACAAGAAACACTAACACAAAAAGATTGTTCATAAAAATCAAGAATTACCTGTAATAACTCTGGAACAAGAATGACTGCCACCCACCATAGTCAACACTCTTTTAAAGCTGGGAAACTGTATATTACACGAATTGGGCAAAAGGGTATTCGAGTGAAGTAACGCTAAACGAGTAAAGGATGAAACTTTATTACAACAAGTTGGATTTTTCAAGAAAGAAACAAGGAAATTAACTGGTGGTGTTGCTCCAATTGATGGAACATGCAAGGAAGATGAAATTCTCAACATTTTTTGGGGGGTTTTTTATATCAATTTTCTGCAAAATTATTGCAAGATTTGAAAAGTACTATCTCTGTTTTACTTTAGCAGGTTGACTTGGCACAAGGAAATCTAACATGTTATAAAAGTACAATTTTATTATACTCTATTAAGTATTACTACCTTTTTTGAATATAAAAATTAAATATTTTTAAAAATACATTAAAAGAATAACTATAGTTATAAAAGGCATAATGCATATAAACATAAACGTGCCGCTTAACTTTACATTAAATCAACCGATATATATATATATCCTCCAACTTTGTGCACGATAAGTAGACATTTAAACTAGGACAAATTACATAATACCACACTTATCATTATTACTTAAAATTTCAATCCTATAAAATAATTATAAAATCTCTTTTTTTTTTACTTTCTCTCTAAACATCCGGATACATCACAACAATCCTCTTTACTCGAATTCACGCGCACACACAGAATTTACGATAGAATTCTCTCCTTCCTCCATCAACCAACAATCATCTCCTCCATCGATTTCCTCCATTATCACCCTCATTCCATCAATTTTTTTGCTCATTTTAATCAATTGGCATAACAAACAACATTCTTCTCCTCCCTCAAACACATCCACTTTTATGATAAGGTTAAACAAATAAACATATAAATGGCCTAGATGAAAACTAGGACATGCATGTCTGCTTGTTCAATTTTATGATAATTTAAGTGTCTATTTGTGTACACCCAAAGTTGGAGGACATAACTATCAGCTAAGACCAAGATAAATGGCACGTTTACATATGCCGCCTAATACATAACTAGCCCCTTGAACTTGTCAAAATACTTCATTTAGACACTCGAACTAAGTCAGGTTTCAATTGAACACCTCAACTCCTAATAAAGTGTTTCAATTAGACACTTTCTATTCAAATTTTGAAATTTCTTTTTGTGTTTGTTTTCATTTGTCTGTTAGGTAGTTAAGTTAACCACGTAATATATGTCATTTCCTTTCATTTTACACGTTCGTTGCAATATGTCGTAAAACCCCAGACATTTTCTACTTGAGTTAGGACTTTCTCAGACTAAGGAGAGAATAAACCGAGAGGAGAGTCCTTGACTTAATATATGGCTTTAGGCCCTCGCTAGGCAAGTAGAGCTCTTTTGCTGCTCTCTCAATAGAGTCTTCTTTCCTGCCTTCGGAGTTGATGAAATGGACAGTTCGCACGGATCTAGTTAGCGGGTAAGATCAAATAGATCTCTTAGTTGGAAGCTATCCCAGATGAGCATAATTAAAGGAGATGACATATTTTATCTGGTTAACTTAACTATCTAATAAACGAATGAAAAAAAATGTAAACACTTTTCCAAAATTAGAATCGAAAGTGTCCAATTGGAACATTTTATTAGGAGCTCAAGTGTTCAATTGAAACAAGACTTAGTTCGTGTCTAAATGAAATATCCTGACAAGTTCAAGAGGCAAGCTATGTATTAATTTTTACTCAATTTAAATTGTTACCTAAGTGGGACACATACTAAAAAAAAAAGTGAAAAAATCCAAATCGGCCCTTTATCTTTGCGAAACTAGTCATATATGTCCTTATTTTGTTTTAATCTTTATGTATGAAGAAAACCACTACAATCATGTCACACCCAAGTTATTATGAACTTTTTCAAAATTCTAAGTGTCAATAATCAACAAATAAGCTGATTACACAATATTATGATAAGAAGTCTTTGTGTTCCTCAAAATAATTTGAGTCAAGTCCATCGGAATAAACTCTCTACCTACACAAGAGAGGGGTAAGCTTGCGTACATACTATTCTTTCTATGTTCCATTTATGGGATTACACTGAATATGTCATCAATTGACATTTAACTTTGCCAGAACCTGTGGAATGTGGCTATAGAACAAAGCTTGAAGTAAAATCCTACTAGAAAATTAACAGTGCAAAGTTACAGCAGCAGAACAGCGAAAAACCAAGAACAAATTTTTCATATACCCTTTTTTGTTCTGTTGAACAATTAATTTTTGGCTAAACCGACCTTCTGCACAGAGGTGGGGTCAAGATTTCAACTTTATAGGTTCTAAATTTTAGAACGGCAACTTCAAGTGCTAATAAATGGTTCTAAATTTAATGTGCACATGTTCAATGAATTGCGTAACACAAGTACACTATTGGAGCAAACGCTACTGGATTTGGCTGCACTGTATCTGAGCTTCTACCTCAGCCCCTGCTTCTGCACTGATAGATATACAACAACCAACTTTAATCTGGCATTGGAACAAATCTGTAAGGACATGAATGGTATAGACTCCATGCATTTAAAAAGAGCAATGGATTTGAGTAATAATCCTGTCAAACCTCCACTGATGATTGATAAAGATTCAGAAAAGAGGTTTGAGAGCTTATAACTTGAAACACAATTCACCATGTTTCTGAGGTTGAGAGGTTATAACACAATTCACCATGCACGCCGTGATCCCTCGTTTGCTTCTTGTGGACATTGGAGAATGATGTTGTATTTTCTTCTCCCTCAAACATGACAAAGGCCGGAAGTTAACAGTGGCAATCAACTTCCTGACTTTTTAGCCGACTAGATGGTCTCCAAGTATAGACAAGCATTCCCAGGACAAGGATGATGGCTCCTGCTATGAAACCAGGTGGGAGGGAGGACGCGACGCCTAGATATGGTAATGGCAATGTGAATAAAAAGACTGATACTGGTACTGCAGTGAAAAGTATCAAAGGAAATTTGAGGTCAGCAGGTAGATATTTGTCTAGAAGAAAAGGTTTCAACTGCAATAAGCTGAGACTAAATCTGCTAATGTCGATAAAGTACCTGAAACTGTAGATGCAAGACAAGATACCACAGCAGAAGAAATCTTAAGCAGATGTAACAATGATATATTGTAACCCATGTTGACAATGATAAACAGCAGCGGCAAAAGTGGTGCACCATCACACACTATAACAAGATGAGAAAGAAGCGACTACAATCAGTGTTCTGTCTTCGAATCAGAGTGTCATAAATTGAGAAGAAACAAACTAATGATCTAGCTTTTGGGGTCCAATTAGGTCCAAGCTTCGTTATGAAAAATGGGACAGAAAATTTGAAATAATCATAGTCATTTTTCATGCTTCTCCTTTTGTGCATCTTGAGAAACTAGTTAGTTATTGACACTAATCAGCATTGTTGATGAAATCTCATACTTTCATAGATGAAGCTGAACTCAAACTATTTCACTACTTACCACCGGATAATGTGCCGATGTTCAAAAAGCATGCGGCACCATCTCTAAGATAGTTTGGCAGTTGAGCAAATGGAACACCCCATAACTTGGACAAAAATGGGAGGAGAAGGCATATAAAAACTGCCTGCAAACGATATCGAACCAGTTTCAGTAGTTCATTCAAGGAAAAGAATACAGTGAAAGATAAAATAGCATACAATGCCTACCTGGAAAGCCGATCCATACGAGTTCACGACAAACAGATCAACGCTACCTCCCTGCTTATTCCACGGTAAATTAAGACAATTACCATCAGATCTTAGTATGTCAAGTAATAACAGAATAAATTTAGGAATTCAACATACATTGTTGTGAGCTAACTGAACCTACGCCAAGTGGCTAAAGACGTTCAAGTCTAGGTACAACTCTTTCTAGTAGCAGAACAAGTTTCCTCTTTCTTTTCGACAAGCATATATAATCTTTTTCTTAATGTGAATCACTTTGTGATACGGACTATATCATTAATCTTGATTTAATTATATGAGTAACTACCACTTGATTGAGCATTCTAGGTTGAAAGAGTGAGCGAGAGGTGCGTCTTGGAAAATTAGAATATGTTCACCATAATATTACCATCTATTCCAAAAGGACTGTTCTAAACAAATATAAACTTCTTATTCAGATTATGGTTTTCTGACTTTAACAGCTAAATCATGACTAGAAACAATCTGCAGAATGCCTACCTTCAGCCTTCGAGCAGCATCCAGGAATATTACTTCCTGCATATAAGGAAAATGAATCCTCCAGGTAAATCATACTGCAATCATGAAGATGACAAAACCTCAAAATATTATTGAAAGAAGAAGAGAGGAAACCAAAGGGAAGGTATGAACCTTCAAGACAGTATCCGCAGCTTGGAACAAAAAAGAAACTATCATCAAAAGACTCCAAAATACACCAGCCTCCATCAAAGAACCAGCACTAGATCCACTGCAAATTAAGTAACAGATTATCAGGAAATTCGACCACTATTTGGAATTATGGTTCCTTATTCAGACTTAATTGCAAACTAGGATTTTTCTCAAGATTTTCCAAAGAGGATAACTATTGTTGGAAGTAGATTATCATTTCAAATATTTCATTTGCCTATGAGTAATAAATAACGTGGAAGTCCTACCTAACCAAACACGGTAGTAGGGATAAGATAAAAGTTTGGAGTGTGCTAGGATGATGCACGCTTCAGAGACAAGGTTTCTGTAGATAGAATTATAGAAACATCTGATTGGTTTCTCAAAATCTCTAGTTCAACGACAAATAAGTTCAATTAAGGGAAGACTAATGATACTTATCTGCAGCTGAGCATCAGCCATATGCAGAAAGAGAAAGCACGAATGCAACACTTCACCATTTGAACTTTCGGATGTTTTATTTTTTCACTAAACGATATAGAGCAGATAGATGTTGACTTCCAAGTAATTTTATGTGCTTCAATAAAGTTTCTGATATTTAAGAATGAGCTAAGGAAAAAAAAGAGGAGCAATAAAAGACCATTGTTTTGAAGACAAGGTTTGAAACCACTTCAGGAAGACACCTTTTTTTTTTTTTTTTGTGTGTGTGTGTGTGTGTGTTGGGGGGGGGGGGGGGGGGGCTAGGGAAAAAGTGCATTCCACAATGACGCTGCTAAATGAACGATGAGGCTTCAGATCTCAATAGTTTGAAACTTCTTGAACAAACTTTTCAAACTGCTCGTTAGGTAAATCTAAAAGAGCTCTACACAGAAAGTGTCACAAACCTTGCTACAGTTACTATCACACCAACAGCCACGAGAAAGCACCCAAACAACTGGTTGAGGCTATATCTTCTCCCAAGGAAAATAAAAGACAGGAGAAGTTGCCAGACAAGAAAGCTCTGCAAGATCAATAGATGGCCGAGTTAAATAACAGATTCAAATTACTTGTCGCAGAAAGCATTGCATGAAGAAAGCCTACAAGTATGTCAGTAAAACAACAACAAACACTATGCATCAATCCCAAACTAGTTGGTGTCCTCAATATTCATTCAGCTCTATTTGGACAGTTCCATTTCAATACTCAATAATTTGTCTTTTGTCCATCTCCCAACACTATAAGTTTTCTAAATTTTATATTGACATATAAATCTCTAAACAATTTAAAAAGATTCCTGCCAAACATATATGTTATTACCCATAATCTAAATCATTTATTTTTAGGATGACCAGCTAATCTTTCTGAGTACAGGAATTTTCAGCTATTTCACCATAATAATAGGCCATGCTCCTAAAAGTCCTCAAAGAAGAAGAGGTAAAAAAATGAATCCTAATGTCGAAGTATCAAATTGTTCGATAGTCTTCATAGACAATGTTCTATGAGAGGAGCGTAAAATTGTTAGAACAAATATATTAATGTAGTCTAGCCACTACTATATTAGTTCCCGCTCCCTATTTTTAATTTGGTTTATTTCCCTATTTTCAAAGTGTTTGGTCATGCAATCAAATTCTCAGGTAAGCTTCCTAGTTTTCCACCAACATATGTAAGCATTTTAACTGATGGATTCATTTCCTGAAGACCTAACATCATATGGATCATTATCAGTATATGCTCTCAGAAGATCATTAAAAAGTGAAAGGAAACGACTTTCACATTCTTGTTACCTGAGAGAGTATTGGAATTGTGGCCCCCGAAAGAATAGCTGTTTTAAAGGAGAATAATAACAAAGGATTAAGAATCAACCAAGTTATACAAATTCTCATGTTGAAGATATCATTAAATGAACAGAAGAGCCAGAAATAAATTTCAAATAGAGGAGTCTGTGGAGAGCCAGAAATAAATTTCAAGTCTGTGGACTAAATGAAAAATAATACAAGCCGTCAACAAATTGGCATATCGAGAGCCACTTGTTTAAGTCTTGTCAAAATTATTCTTTGTATTTGAGTAAAGAAAATAAAAGCACATGAAGATAATTGTTTATTAATAAAAGAAGATGAAAATATAATGTTTTGATGAATATCATAGTTGACCACGAGACATGCACTTAGAGTAAAGAAAATACTTAAAACATCTATTGGACATTCTAGTAATGTAATTCAGCATAAACATTTTATTACCTCCAGCTGCCATGCCGGATGCAGCAGCAAGAGCCTCTAATAGACCAACAGCAACAAATGGAATTTTTGGAAGGGAAAGCATTTCATCAGTAACCTTGCCAGTATGATACCGTACGTATAAGATAGAGAAGTATACGAGCACATATCTGGATGAAAGAAGGCAGAAGAAGCAGTGAAGTTATTATAACCACTAAACAAAACAATTGGAAATAAACAATCAGTAACAAATGTGTCCACAAATTTTTATTATATTGATGCATTGTACTCAGATATTCAGCACATCCAGCACCAAACTAAAGAATATGTACATTCTTATTGTTATTTGTTACTTATTGTAAAACGGATATGTATTCACACAGACATAAAAAAACCGTACTATGTGCTTTATAGTTTATATTAGACAATGATTTGTGTGCCCGAAATATGACAGATTAAGGGAAACTAAAGTAAATTTAGCTCTCATAAAATGATTCTCTGTTACACCTTTCGCCTTTTTATGCAATAAACTCATAGTGCGGAGGCTACTTGTGACACATTAATACTTTTAGATGAAAATCAGTTGCACAGTTTCTATTTTCACCTATATCGCCACTCTTGAACTCATAGATAAGAGACTACTGGTGACTTATTAATGTCATTTTATGTTAAAAGGCAAAGGTTAACCATCTTAACGATTCACAAACACTAGAATGACCACAATACTGGTAGTAGGAGAGGAGCCCGACATGATCAAGGAAAACATGAGTAGAAAGCTTGGATCTAGGTGGGGAGCACATGCTAAAATAGGACAGAAAAACTAGTAGATCTAAATCCAAGTGATTACTATAAATATATGTTGCTAGGACTCTTCAAAAATGCCGAGAGGCCTCCAAAAGTAGTGGATTTTTTGAGGATCCGACACGAGTGCAACAACATTTTTAGAGGATAAGACATGGGTGCGGCAACATTTTTGGAGAGTCAGAGCAAAATAGCTATAAATAGCTAGTATTAGAATAGAAAACAACTAGTTGAAGGTTAATGCTAAACCTAGTCACCACATAGGGGAATCAAACACATACAAATCACATATATTATACTAGCAAAGATGCAGATACTGCTAATCTTTCTTGTTTGATTGCATATTTTCATTTGCAGAACCAATAAAATATTAAGAAGTACAATAATGCACATGATCTGTTATCTTTTTTTTTTTTTTAAAAAAGAATCTCTTAGTAAAGGGAGTAACTGTTGTTGTTTTTTAAAAAAAGAATCTCTTAGTAAAGGAAGTAACTGTTAAGTGATAGTGGAATATTTGCAATTACTTTAATCACAATATTTTGAGTCGATGATCTATCGAAAACAGCCTTTGTACCCCTGTAAGGATTGTACACCATCCTCCCCGGACCCCACTTGTGAGATTACAATGGGTATGTTATTGTTGTTGTTGTACTTTAATCACAATATCAAAGAGTTCCACTAGCACTTTGAATACTATCTAAACTGAACTTGTGTGGGCCTGTAGCTGTTAAAAAGTTAACTAAATAACCAGTTCATCAGAACCAATATGACATTTATAACAGTTCTGCTGTTTCTTATTCATCTCATTTAAAGCATTGTTTGAACCAAAAAAAAGTTACAGGCACACAATTCAATCTCCCCTGATAAATTGCATAATAAAGTTAAACCAGTATCACAAACAACGTAGAGCACAATCATCTAAACCAATATCACAAACAACGTAGAGCACAATCATCCTGCAGGAACATTTTTTATATAAAGGCAGCCCGGTGCACTAAAGTTCCGCTATGCGTAGGGTCCAGGGAAGGGCCGGATCACAAGGGTCTATAATACGCATCCTTATCCTGCATTTCTGCAAGAGGCTATTTCCACAATTTGAATCCGTCACTTCTTGATCACATGACAACAACTTTAGCAGTTACGTCAAGGCTCCCCTTCTGACATTGTATATATAGAATAAGCATTATGTCAAACTTGTTCTAGGGGTAATACTTTTTTTTTTCTTTTAACAATTACAAATTAGAACCACTTCATGTTTCCAACCACAGAGATTAACAATGACAGAGGCAGGAATTTAAATTTAAAAAAGAAAACTCAACAAATGCAAATATGTCACACATGGGATTCAAATATACAAGCAAATTTTTAACTATCTTTATGTTAAGGTAACTCCAACATCCTGCCTATTACAAGGCCCAAATGATAGGCCGGAATGGCCCGAATCAGTGCCATGGTTAAACATGATGCTTCTTTGATGGGCTTGGTAAGAACTAAAGTTGTCTGCTTTTAGTATGATGATAAATGTTTGATCCTAACAAGTGGCATCAAAGCCAAATATCATGAGTTCGATTTCTAAGAACATGTACACGCACGTCTCGAGTGATTGTTGAGTAACGTCAACATCCTGCCTATGGAGAGGCTCAGGTGATGGGTCAGGGATAACTCAAGTCGGAGCCATGGCAAAATATAGAGCTTGCTCGATGAGCTTGGTTATTTAAGAAATGAAGTTACTATCTTACCATTAACTATAGGTTTTGGCATGACGGTAACATTTTATCTAGACTAAGGACCCGTTTGGCCATGAAAATCAAAAACACATTCACTTTATTTGATATTTTTGAAGTTGAAAATAGAGTTGAAGTTGTGTTTGGCCATAGTATTTTTAAAAATATTTTAGACATTGGATGTGTTTTTTTATAAAGTGATAAGGAAAAATTGAGTGCAAAAAAAAAGTGAAAACACAAGAGGTGTTTTTCAAAAAAAAAAAATAATTGTGAAAACGTATTCAGAATACATTTTTGATTTTTATGATCAAACAAATATTTCCAAATAAAGTAAAAATATATTCAGAAATATTATGAATAATATTTATGGCCAAACGCCTGCTAAAATAATAAACCTATACCACCAATAATTGATAATGCATCATTAGATTCACTAGAATGGTCCAGTGGGACCAAGGTACAGTCAAAAGAATCCAGTCTTTGTAGGGAAAGTGACAAATTCAAAGAGACTACTGTAAAGCTTTATTCTCTGAATTGTGAATCACTAATACTATGCATTATCAATAGTTAAAATTACTCTATTACCCCATCTATTGGAACACTTTGACAAGGACTGACACTGATATAAAAAGACAGCAACTTAAAATGACTCTATTACCCTTAACATCTTGTCAACAGACATCATACAGGAATTTTTTTTAAAACCGTGGTGTCTGGGCCAATTTGCGTGCACCTCGATTAACTTCACGAAATACCTGTCACCTCTCACTAGCAACAGATATCAGATAACTCTATCCACCAAAGCTAGAATAGATGGGAAGAGCTCACCTAGTATTTGTCTCTTTTGAAAATTAAACCTGAGACCTCATAATACTCAAGCCCACTTCATTGAATTACTAGGTCAAGCCTTGAGTGCTCAACAGACATCATACAAGTTGATAAAATGTCACGTGATCTTCCAATTCTCTCACGTGACTTTTCATTCTTTTTTTGGGTAAAGGAGCTTTTGTCTTTCAGCTAAGGCCTCAGGGCACACATCACAAAATGGATTTACATGGTGAAATACTAAGAACAAACATATTTTTCTATATTTAATAAGTGAATAGCAATAAAAATAATATATTTAGTCTAACTTTATAGGTGGGGTTTGACAAAAATAAAGTATACGTAAATTTTATCCCTATTACATGAAGGTAGAAAGACTGTTTTCGAATAATCTTGACTCGAGTAACGCAAGAAAGTACATTTAGTAAGTGAAATGGTGAAAATACAAGAAAATTCCATGTGAGCTTCTCGAATTAGTAAAATGAAAATTTTAATAAACATATAAATAAGTTGAACTAGGTTGCTTCATTTTTTTTAACATGTAAAATCAAGATATTCTTAATTTAAATGAAAAATACTATATTTTACAAATTGTTTCTCATAGAAAAACCATAAAAACTAAATGTAATCACAAAAGGTGACAAAATATCGAGTATTTTATTAAATGTACCTTGCCGCTTGATATATTTTCTATTTCTGTCTTATATTTGTATTAAAATTTTAATTATGGTTTTCTTTCATTATAATTGCATAACATCTTTGACCAAGTTATACTCCCTCCATTCTGATTCTTCATGTTTACCAAAAATAGTTATTTCAAAATATTTTTTATTATAAAAAAGCCAGAGAGAATGATAATAGATTAATGTAATGAAAACAAAAAATAATATAAAATAAAATAAAAAAATTAAAATGTTTATTCAAATATTAATGTAATTTTTAAAATACGTGGGAAAATAAAGGTGACAGTGAAATGGAACCGAGCAAATAGCAAACAGATAGTTGCCTTACACTATCCACGGAGTCATTTTCGTATCACTACAAAAGTCGTGGAACGATAAGTTCTCCTTTATAATTTGGATAATAGTTTTAGATATAAAATATTTTTAATAAAAAATTTGTACCCCTAAAATGAAACATTTCTATGAGAACCCTAATAAAAAATGTATATCAAATAAATATAATAATAACATATCTAATGTAATTTTGATAATGTAAAAAGATTGATAATAATATTATCCATTGAAAAACAGTATTAGAAATATTCATAATTAGAGTTTCTTTTTGACCAGCTCAAAGGTCAAAAATAGGAAGAAACATTAAAAAATATCAAATAAACAACGACAACATATATACTAAATCTAGTTCCTGCGAGTCTGACGAGAATAGAGTATACACAAACATAATCTCAAACTCAGACTTAGAGCGACTGTTTCTAATAGACCTCAAAAATACTAAAAAATACTTTCTTCGTTTAAAAAAGAATGACATATTTTGACTTTACACAAAATTTAAGAAAATAAAAAATATATTTTAATTTTGTGGTCTTAAATATTTTATACGGACTAAAAAGTAAGTAGGTCATTCTTTTAAACGAAGAGAGTATTAAACAAACAAGGGAACAAAAACAATAACATACCATATAACTCCATAAAGTCGAATCTAACGAGAGTAGAATGTACACAAACATAACATCTACCTCAGACGTAGAACGACTATTTTTGATAGATCCTCAAAACACTAAAAAAAATATTCATTATGAAAACTTACCCGAAAGTAGCGAGCTGAGCGAGGAAGAAAGGATAATTCTTCAAAGGCACTAACGCCAACTTATATAGCACACGATTCCCTACACCTAATACCACCGTAGCCATCGCTGCAACCGCCACCTCCACCGTCCGATCACCACTCCTTCCCCTTCCATCATCATCAATCTCCACCACCACTTGATCTACCACCGCACACCTCCTCTTCCACCTTCCACGGCGGAATCCTCCGCCGTATTCCGCCGCATCCATTACGTAAAATCTGGTTGTCGTTGCTATTGATCTGCGTAAACTTTCCGGTCTCCGGTGAAATGTGGAAGAGAGATAATTGGCCGGTGACGGAACAGCTGGAGGTTTGCTTACCGGAAAATGACGGCGTGTTGCCGGCGTCGGTAATTCGCCGGTGAGTATCCGGCGAGTAACAAACGACGACATGGTGAGATTGTATAGTTACGAAAAATACGTAAAACAGATTTCTATATTTATTTTGACAAGAAGCTCTTATAAATACTACGGGATGTCCTTATTTATTAGTATGTGTCATTTGTGTATGAAATCTTCAATTTTTTTTTAAATAAAATTTATATATTTAAAAATTACATAAGAAGTATTATAAGTCATAATAATAATAATAATAAATGATTCAAAATATTTACAAAATATATAATCTCGAAATTCGAAAAATGACACATGAATTGGGATGAAGAGAGTATTATAAATACTCATGTCCTTATTTATATGTTACGGTTTGAATTTCGAGAGTCAAACGGTTTAAATTTGATTATGAATTTGTGTATAAATTTTTTTAATTTTTTAAAAATAAAATTTATATATTTAGAAACTATGAAAAAAAATACTATAAATCATATAATAAACTATTCAAAATAAAAAATATATAAAAAATTATTATTAAAATAGATTTATTTAAATCTCGAAATATGAAAAGCGACATATAAATGGTACGAAGGCAGTATATATATGTTTTTTTTAATAATATGATGGTGATTACGACAGAAAGACAAGTAAGGACAAAATAGGAAATAAAATTATCTGAATTTGTTTTTGTTTTTTTTTTTAAATTTGGAAGTTACAAAGAAGGAACCAGATTAAACGAATTTGAAAAAGAACACGTATTATAATGTTTTAATATAGTCATTCGCATTTCACATCATAGCATACGTAAGCATTACGATTATCTTCCATAATTACCAAAGTCCAAAGGAAAGTTCTTAATGAACTTCTCTTCTAATGTTTTTTTTTTATTTTTAGATTTCACTTTCAATCTGTGGAAATTATTTAAAACTTTCAATTTTAATCCATGTGATATTTGTAAGTATGTTTCGTCAAATTTCTGATTCCACCTCTGAAAATGAGTACTTACGTTAATATTACCCACACATTTCTGTATAAATAAGTAAAAAAAAAGAAAATACCAAATGACAACTTAATATACAAAACATTTTGTATTAACAACAGATTCGAAAAGAGGTCACACTCTCAAAAAGTGTGATACCAGACGATCTATCCTAATGTAAATATTAATCCTAATTCGAATAAGTGAAGGTAAATAAAGAATTTAGGTGACAATATTGACTTGCAGAAAAGATGCTAAAAAAGAATTTAATTATTTCAATTTTAACTAAATACCTTGAATTCACCAACTTTTTTTGTCATTATTAAAAGTTGACGCAGCCATTGGCCATTGCTTTTCTCAAGAGAATCTTGTTGCCTTTTTAATCATTTAATGGTCCTCATTCAGTAACAAACCCCCAATATTTTATGTAGAATAATTGCACTTTATTGGTTGTGTTAAATCATTAGTGAAGTGTCCCCTACTTCGAAAAGGTAATGTATTGACTAGGAACAAAAGAGAAGGAATTTAAAGGGTAGGATGTGAACTAAAGCGTCCGTTACGCGTAAGGTTTTGAAAGGAATCAAATCACAATAAAAATCTATTGTACGTAGCCTTACCTTACATTTCTACTAGAGACTGCATTTCTACTTACTGTTTCTACGACTTGTACCCATGAAGTTTTAATCACATGATAGCAACTTTATCGATTACTTCAAGACTTCCCTACAGAAAAGGAATTTAGAATAGCAAATATAACATGTATATGCACTATGTTTGCTCAAACTCTTAAAAAATGTCACTAGATACACATCAATCTCCAAAAATAGTGCATTTTTTAAAAACCCCGACACAAATGCAGCTGCATTCTTGAAGAGTCCGAACAACATAAGATATGCATTAGTTATTAAGCATCACTTCTTCAAGAAGCTAACTATCCTTCTATCTTTAATCAGAGATTTCGAATTCAATCTTGAGTTTGAGCCAGGGATTGAATCACTCTTAGTAAAGAGCGTTCACCCTGAAACGGGGGTTGGTTTCCAGCCCAAACCCCGATTAGTTGATTTCCAAGCAGATATCGGACACCAAATGGGAAACAATAAAAAGACTACTTGGATAATATTTGTCTTATCTAGTTATATAAACCAGAGCTTGCCAATTAGATGGAAAAAACAGGCAGGAAAAGGACTATCTTCGAAAAGTAAAAAGATGTGCTCAACTAACAGTACAAAAAAAGTTGGAGAGAAAAATTCCTTGCAGGTTTCAAAAATATCTTCACAGCAGTAAGAGAGTTGCAATATGATAGAAGAGTTATTGTTTCCTTCCTCTCCCCTTCTTAGGTGCTTGTGCCTCCATTTGTTCTTTGCCACCCACTTCCGATATATCAGCTGCGGCAAAAAAGAAATTGCAGAGCATTACGATGACAGGAGCATTGGGAAGATGCAACTATGCAAGTATCAAATAGAACTTAGGAATCAATACGCGCAAAGAAAGAAATTAGAATCATGCCTAGCTTCCCCATCCCGCCCCCTCCGAAAGAAAAATTTGAAAAAAAAAAAGAAAAGAGAAAGGCGTTGACAAGAGTAAAGATCAGATTGTTATTGGACGTTACTTATACCAAACGAACATAGAACCATGTGAGGAAAGTTTGAGAAAGTAATACCATCTGGACCACGAGCCATCAAGGTGAAAAAAATGTTGTTAAGTTTCTCCATCTTCTTGGCATCTTGGGCTTGGTCAGTCTTAAACTTGATACACTAGGCAAGGAAATTGAAAAAATACAACCCATTAGAACAAGGCAACCAATATGGAAATTCCTTGACAAGCTCCCATCAAGCATGGGATACATTTAAGTACCAGAGGTCTAAAGGGAAATATTACATAAAGGAGCTGCAGAAGTCCACAATTATGAGATACCAAATGCATAAAAGGGAAATATTACATAAAGGAGCTGCAGATGACCCTCTTTTGATTTACGAGAGAACAAGAAGAGGACCCCCCAAATTTGATGCAAAGACTGAATAACAGCTTTGTTCAACACCATGAAAGAAACAACAATGTTTGCAGAGCTAAAGGTAAAGAAGGGGGGGGGTTCAACTTAAACCTCTTTGTTTGAAAATTATACTGTGCAAGTAGGGTGAGTAGTCTAAATTAAGGACAAGTGAAGAAGAAAATGAAGAGTGAAAAACCTGCTCACTTGAGATAACATTCATGTATATCACTGATATAACATCTAATACAAAAATGTACGATGACTCTTCAACATGTTGTCCTTCCTTACACCCAAAAACACATGCACACACACTCCACAGAATAGAAATTGCTTGAAGGTCTATCTTTATCAGAAAGATGATTACATCATCATGCTTCACAATGAAAAGGGTGTATGGAAAAATATGCCCCCTGTTTTCACACTTTATCACATACCTATCAACGACGCTGCTATGATTCAATATCAAGCTGTTTATATTGAGAAAGACTCAAGCAGCCAACTTAAAAAATCCATTAGGTAGAATCTCTTTGTTGACATCGTAGCCAATGTTTTCCTTATCATAATGAAAAGTACAGCTTACTAAATGAGCATTTCACCGTGGCTCGATGTTGGGCAAAGATGCTTAGTGTGATTCACTGCTGTTTTACAAGCCAACTCAAACATTTCAAACCAAAATAGAACATATTTACTCTAGGAGTATTCTCCATTACTTTCCATAAGAGGTACTTATATCTTTAGAATTAGGGTATCATCAAAGCTTCTGAACGAATGTTCAGTTCCCCAAACATAGGAGAACCAAAAGAAATAAGGTTCACCACAAGCTAGATAATAAGAGAAAAGTCAAAAAATATTGAGGGTAAAACGACAATGCAAAGGCCTCAGTGCTTTGACACAATGGCAAAGGTAGCACAATGTGGGGTGCAGTGTTATCAAAAGCGAAAAGCGCAAAAAATCTCTAAGGCTTGCTGGGCCTTAAATCGCAAAGCACAAATAAAAGCGTGGGCTTCAATGAGAAAAGGCGCAAAGGGAGAAAAAATACAAATATTTATTTTTTAGTCCAAGACTAAGAATTATAAGCATGAATGACAAATATATGAATAAAGAAGTTGAAAAACAATTACAATAAAGTGAAATATCAATTGTTTAGTGTCTCCTCTTCAGAAGAGACTCATTGGCAAGGAAAAGCATGTCTTAGAAACTTGATGACGACATTGAAGCGCACATAAAGCGAGGCGAAGCGCTCAACACGTTTTGAGCCTCGCCTTAGGGCTTAAGCGTGCTTTAAGCACGCCTTTGATAACACTGGTGGGGTGTGTAACACACGTCACAAGTTCGAATCCTGTTGTGAACTAAGTCTGTTAAAAGCACGGACTCATTATCCATCGGGTTTCGAAGCTACAAACTACAGGATTCCTTCGTTATTTAAGAAAAATCCGTAGGGAGAGCTGAACCATAAAAGAATATGAGAGAGAAAGGAAAAGCAGGTACAGCACCAAAGATCTAAGTCGCGCGGAATCTTCACTTGCGATGCCGCACCTGTCAGATTTTCCAAAAATACACTACTTTTGGAGAATCCGACGCACCCGTTGATATTTTTGAAGAGTCCGAGCAACATAGCCAAAGATCTTAAATGTACCCACTAGTGAAGTTTAGGCAGATGTATGAAGCCCAGAAGAGATTCCAGCAAAATATCTGGACAATTCTAAATTAGTCATTTGAAAATCAAAAATTCGGCTAGGCCATATATGCACCCTGTCCTAGGAAGCTTCTCAAAAATAAGCTTAAAAGCCATACCGTAGTAATCATAAAGAGGCAAAAGATAATACACAGGTCACCTGACAAAACAGATCTCCCTGTCTGTCTGTCTCTACCCTTCGACTCCACACTTCCCCCTTCCTTTCTCCCCGTCCGTCAGTCAATGACACAATCCGTTTGAGGAACAATAAAAAATATTATCTGGGATACTATAATGTTTGGGCTCACTCATGTCCAAGGATTGCAAATGACTCGATTTTTTAGACCATAAAGCTTTTCACGAGATGTTGTCTAATTGTTGGCATCATAGCAAAAAAGTCGTGTCTTCTTTAGGTGTTAAAATAGTTGGTTCCACAATCCTTGGTCATAAAGGAAAGAAAAGATTCTCTTTAAAATCAAACAGAACCTGACTTCCTCTTAATCATTTCTTATCCATGTAATTCCCAACTAAGCAGTGTTCTCATCTGTTTCTCACTTTAACTCCTCCCCCACATTGACTCTCTTCGGAGTTCTACTTTATCAATGTCAAGAGGTAGGAATTCTAATAACACAAAATTAAGTATACACCACAATATAAACAGCAATTAAGAAAATGGACATGTTGTTATGAGTGTAACATATGGTTAGGAGAAAAGGAAAATAGTGCATATGAAATACTAATTGGCACAAAACAACAAATCCATTACTAGTTACTTCGCACAATCACAAGAAAATAACCCTAAAATATGCCATCAAGCATGATTTGGACATCTTCCCAGAATGCAACTTCCACTATGGAGTCCCAAAACGCTCATCTCTATAAAACCTAACTGCACACTAGAAAACCACTACAAGATAACCATAACACCTCAGCCAAGCAGGTTTTAAGCTACATAATGTATACACAAACTATGAAAAAAATAGGTAATTACAGGTACAAGAAACAGTTTTTTTCAAAACAATACAATGATCAAGGTACAAGAAACAACAGATAATAACAGAAATCGAAGGACAAGAAACTACATGAGTAATACTACAACTACTAATATGAACTGACAGCAACACAACGAGCTGCCACCTACTAACCTTATACCCTAATCGGTGTCCTCCATGACCACCTATCCAAGGTCATGTATACACAAACTACGAAAAATTAGCTAACTACAGCTGAAAAAAAAAAAACTTTTTTTTTTCAAAACAATACAATGATCGAGGTACAAGAAACAACCGATATAACAGAAATCAAAATCAAAGGACTACTAATATGAACAAACAGCAAGACAACGTGCTGCCACCTACTAACTTTCTATCCTAATCCGTGTCCTCCACAACCTCCTATCTAAGATCACGTATACACAAACTAATGTAAAAAATAGCAAACTACAGCTAAAAAAAAACAAACAATTTTTACCTTTTTATCATCGGTGACCTACAACACACAAGATACGATGTGGTCAATGAAGTGGTTGAGAATCATTACGTCTCTGGTTCAAATCCCAACAAAGACCAAAACACTAGGTGATGTCTTCCTATCTGTTCCAAGCCTTAGTGGATAGAGTTACTAGCTAGGGAAAGGTGTCAGGTATCACGTGAAATTACTCAAGGTAGGCAAAAAGCTAGTCCAGACACCACGGTTATCAAGGAAATACAAAACTTAGGTAAAAATCTGTGTCCTAACCTTCTACACCAATCTGTGTCCTCCACAACCCCCCATCTAAGGTCATGTATACACAAACTATGAATAAAAATAGCTAACAACAGCTGAAAAAACAATGTTTACCTCTTTATCATAGCTGAAAAAAACACAGCTGATTTCTTCCTATCTATTCTAGCCTTAGTGGACAGACTATCACATGAAATTACTCAAACTACGCAAAAAGCTGGTCGAGACACCACGATTATCAAAAAAATACAAAACTTTAGCTAAAACTCACACAAAAAAATTTAAAAAAACAAATTTTTTTACCTCTTTATCATCGGTGACCTTGAGAACTAGTTTACCATCCGAATGTCTGTATTTCATCACATAACGAGTCTACAAACAAAATCACTACCATCAAAATCACAATAAAATTATATTTATAAGATAAAATAAACAATAAATTAATTGATACAATTAACGGCGTTGAATAAGAATTACTTTTTCGGGATCAGCGCGGAATAACTGTACGGATCTCTCAACGAAATCGTCCCACGAAGTAATATACACCATTCTTATTCTTCTTCTCTATGTACTGTTGACGACGCCGGAGAGAAATTGACTGGCCGGAGATACGCCGTAGAGAAATTGACTGGCCGGCGGACGAGATTTTCGATTTTTGCTTTGCTACTCACTGGGGTTTTTTGAAAAATCTTTTATTTGGTATTTTTTTTGGAGCAAAGGGGAATGGGGGATGTTAATGGGCCCGTAAAAAAACGGGTTGCGACATGGATCGGCCCGGCAAACAACATAAATCCCGATAGTTTGGAGCCTAATTACAAAAAAATCCGACATGTTGCATAATTACTGAAATCCTGATTTTGGTTCTTTTGAGATACATAATTAGCTCCCGATATATCCAACGAAGATACATGTATCGGGAGCTAATTATGTATCTCGACAGAACCAAAATAGAAAAAATATATCGGGAACTAATTATGTATCTTTACAAAGGAAAAAATGTATTTTCGTTGGATGTATCAGGAGCTAATTATGTATCTCGACAGACTCAAAATCGGGATTTTCAGTAATTATGCAATATGTCGAAATTTTTTGTAATTAAACTTCAAACTGTCTGGAGTTATGTTGTTTTAACAGGAAATTATGCCCAGTATCTAGCAAAGTGATCGGTCTTAAATTTTTGTCCCCCCAAATATCTTGTATTAAAATTTTGTCCCCCTAAATGTGTGGTCTTGAACTTTTATACCCCTAAACAAGTCCTAATGTTTGCTTATAAGCCAAAACTTGTGGACAATTGAGTAGGTTCATTGTCTTACAACATATCTAAGTTCTAATTTTCGCCTATAAGGCAGATCTCTCTGATTAATTGTGCAGATTCGTTATCTTGAGATGTTTTGAACGTTTGTCTTACGGGTAAATCAAGCTGAGCCAAAAAATAACACCACCCATATGAAAGCCATTTTTGTAAGACTATTTTTTACGGAAAACAAAATATCAAGACCAGCCCATTTTAGGGTCATTTCTGAACTTAAACCGTGTTTTCGTTCCTTGAATAGAAATAGAGAACGAAATAACTAGAGAGGTTAGAATTCCCCTCTTCTACAAGAATCATCTACACAATTATTCGTTTTGTTTGTATTTAGACCAAAGGATGACACAAATATCAATGACAATAACATAACCAGTGAAATCCAATAGATGACGTCATGAAAGGGTAGAGCGTACACAGAACTTATGGTGAGAAATTAATGCTACAAGCCTTCAGAATGCAAGATTCTTGAGAAAGGATACTACATTAAAAACAATAATTTGCTAATTACATAAGTTACAAATACTTTAAAATAGGCAATGTAACATTAATACCACAATAAAACCATAAAAGAGAAAAAGAAAAAACTCAGTTGAGCAACCATAAAGTACTGTTCAAAAATTACAGCATGCTAGTGTACTTTTCCATAGGTCTTGTATATTTAGGAACCTATGGTACTAGAGTATTTTTTTTCGATGACCGAGAAATCCATCTGGAGCCAACCCTTTGGGCAAATCGCAACCTTCAGAACTCGGGGATGATGGGCCCGCCCAATGGCACCCATGACACTAAATTAGATACAAAGGGAAAGATATATGCACCCTGTGACCAAAACCAACCCCATTCAATTATGTTGCAAAAGAATTTTCTATGACACAATTTACTAACCATTGCATACACGAGGTGACATATCGATAGCTCATCTACATTTCTGCCGGAAAAGACAAGGTACTTTTGTGATTTATGTGCCAAGTAAATGATGATTCGATCTAAAAGTAAAGATCATACATACAGCAGGTTCCACTTGCCACTTTCAAGAAGCGTTTTTCTCTTCTTCGAGTATGGCAGCCTCTCTAAGTGCGATTTGTGCCTCGTTTTCCCTTCCCAATGTGAAAAGAGAAGCAGCTTGCAGATATGATGCAATGTGCCAAACAGGAGATATCACTTGTGCTTGTACTGTATCATTGAGAGCTTCTTGTGGCATATCACTCATGAGATAAGATAGACTACGTCGAGCATACACAGTTGGTGAGGCCATGGTTCCAACATCAATAAACTGCAAGAGCAAGCAAACTAATAAGGAAACAGTTCCAAAATAGATTAAATTCACATTGCACGCGATAGCATGTAGCATAAACATTTATGATAGATTAAAGTTCCATAAGGAGATCAGTAGCAAATCGATTAGTATTCTCTTTAAACCCTTTTATTGGTTCTCACAGTTGTGAGTATAAGCTTTCATCGACAGGTGGATATCTACGTTTAGAAAGTGTACTTGGTAGAAAGAACTAATCTTGCTAGTCATATCAGAACTGTCGGGGGAAGCCAGATAATGGTAGCCTGGTGCACTAAGTTTCCACTATGAGCGTTATCCGGGGAAGGGCTGGACCACAAGGGTCTATTGTATGCAGCCTTACCCTGCATTTCTGCAAGAAACTGCTTCCAGAGCTTGAACCAGCGACCTCCTGGTCACATGGCAGCAACTTTACCAGTTACGCCAAGGCTTCCCTTCCGGAAGGAAGCCAGATAGTTTATCGAAATACATGCCAGTTTACAAGAGGATAGTGGACTTCCAACCTGAGTATAGCATGCAATGGCAGCACTAAAATCTTTGTTCTTGAAAGCAGCATCTCCCTTTTTCTTTGAGTTCAACGTTTCCAGCATCTGATCTGTCCACATCTGAAATGAAAGCTGCAAGCAAGAAAAAAAGTGTGAATGCTAATAAGTTACAAATACTTGTTAGCATATTTCTAGGATCTCTGGGATATCGTCTGAGGATGTGATGGAACTCTTGATCATTTTTACCATGAATAATTCATTTCCTAACCAGCAACCAAACAACTCCTAAGGAAACGACAGTAGTTCTATGGAACAGAACAAGTTATAGAAATTCAGAAAGCATGCGTATACAAGACCAGAAAGAATAGTTATTGATAGACAAACCTCAGTAGCTGCTCCTCCATCATCTTTGTACCCAAGCGCTTCTAAGATCTCATGGATAGCAGTCAAGTCCGTTTTCAGACAAGCTTCACCAAGTGGAGATAGAGGCACAGTTTCGACATCACATGATATACCCATTAATACATGAGAGGGAACCTGCAAAACAAGTTACTAAAACTTCAAACAATGAATCCCCATTGACCATGTTTCTCCATTTAAATTCAGCTCAGACCAACATTATGCATGGAAATCTCAGATTCACAAAAATCTTGAAGCTAATATTGATACTAAACCATGTAAGAAAAGCACAAACCTCAGCTTCTTTTTGAAGAGGATATAATGCAGCAACTAAAGACTTCAGATTCGGCCGCTCCCGAGGCTCATATTGGAGACATCTTGAAGCAATCCTTACCAATTCAGTTCCGTCATCAGTAGAAAATTGACCTTCCAAGCAAGAATCAGTTAGCATCTCAAGATTCCGGTCTTTTATCAGATCCAGTGCCTGTCATAAGTAGATACATATTAGAAGGAATAAGAGCACCGAAAGAATTGTGTTAACCTCATGAATGCCAGTACTTTAATAACCGTAATAATATAAACCATAATACATTTGGTATTAGCAATTTAAATTTGATTTCCGATTTTAGCAATTTCGCCAAGCTTTTTGTAGATTCATGTTTAACTCCTTGAAGTCCCCATCTTTCATTTCTCAAAGACAGAACAACAAAAAATATGATTCCACTTCATGTCTTCAACAATGATTCTTATTGTTCCAGTAAGATTCTAAGCATCAGTACTAAGTTCAACAAGATAGATTACTGAAGAAGAGGAGGGCAGTACTACGAAATCAGAACAAAGAATTTGATGCAAGTCTTTTAGACGGAGATTGAATATTTCTTGTAGGAACATACGGAGAGGGACCAAAAAGTCTTTGCAATGTATTGCTGTCGTTGTCTGTACTAAACGGGTGACCAAGTGTCAAAGCCAATGTAAACTATTTAGACTGTCCCAAAAGCCAAGAAGTAGGTACGCTTGAGCTAGAACAAGGAATTATCATTTTTTTGGTGATAGGTAGGATCATGCAGAGCTCATCCAAATTGCAAATAGCGCCTTACGATCACAGTTGTTATTAAGGACGTCACATATGATATCTTCAAACTCAAAACTTGAGTTGGATCGAAAAGAATTAATAATCTATTTATGTAGCCACAGAAACTTGAAAGAATGTAGGACACTTGTTGTCATATCTTCTTGTCACAATAAACTGATAAAGTGTGAACAATAAGGTTGTAGCCTGTAGGGAACACTTAACCAAGAAAGGAAATAAACTTAGCAGGAAAACCATACATGGCTAGGAGGGATGTGCTTTCCACTGAGAAGGTCAAGCAAAAGTGTCCCGAAGCTAAATATCACACTCTCCGGGGTGATTCTTCCTACAAAACAAGTTCAAACGAACTAAGTGAACTAAAATAATTTCAATAACACAAGAAAGATAAAATGTAATTACCACTATGAATTCAATGAACCCTACACATCGAATGGATTGCAACAAAATCCTACAAAGCTACACCAAATACCAATGCTATAATAGTCAAAGTGGCTCCTTTCTTTGTAATAAGTCAAAGTAGCTCATACAAAGCATTCCCCTTTAATCTTGTAATAATAGAAAATGGTAACAAGGCCTCTCCAGGGAACATGCAAGAGGCATCAAATCAAAGGTTTTGATACTTTAGCATCCCATACATAATAGAAAAATATAGCATCATCCTCTCTCCCTACTCACTCTAACAACTTAATCTTTTATACAAGTAGTCCAATATTCACACACTTTCGCACAATCATTCAGATTCATTCTCCAACATCCACAGTGATCATGACCTATACAACAACTGCGCCTCAATCTCAGTCTAGTTGGTGTCCGATATAAATCCTCAATATTCATGTCGCCCTATGTAAGCCCGTTTTAATCCAATATTCTTTAAAAATAATTAATTTTTCTAGCATAAGAAGTTCTCTGCATTTCCTACTATATAAATCTCTAACAAGACTAAGAGACTCCTAGCAAAGATTGGATCTAAAGTAACCGTATCAATTGACTAAAACTTAATCCCAACTAATTGTATCACATACATGGATCATTTTCGTCCATTATGCCCAATTTTTTCAGCAAGTCCACATGGATTCCAAGATATTTTAGAACTTTGAGACACTTCTTTCCATGCGATTTTAGGTTTACCCCATGCCTTTTTAGCACCCTTCAATCACCATAATTTCACACCTATGGATGAATGCATCTGGAGGTCGACGTAAGAAACTACCAGACAAACCATCTCAACAGACCTTCTCTCAGTTATCTTATATTGTGAAGGAAGGTGTATTGAGAGGGTATGGTAATTTCTTACATCGATCCAGGGCTTTAGTCTACTGTAAGAGAACAACAAGTGATGTTTCAGTTAGAGGCATGCCTGGAATTTCAGTGGAGAAGGGTAGAGGAGCGAGCCCATTACCTACCGACTTTTGAACTGCGGGCAATTAAGGGGATTTCTCGGTTTCCTAAAGATAACCCAAGAGAACTACTTTTATAACAGTACCCACATTCTTCAAGTTCAATGGATACACATTTCATACAGCCTCGTAACAACTGAATTGTTACAAAGCAAAGCAGCTCAGCTAGCTGGGTTGGTTAGTGTATGAATCATTAGACATGACAGAATCTTGTGCCTTAAGATGGCCGTGTTTGTTTATTAGCATAGATCTTACCTGTCCTCAAATATTCAGGAGGAGTAAATGCCAAGTTTGTGCTGTAACTTTTTCCATCTCGACTGTTCTTCATCAAACCAAAGCAAGAGAGTCGGGGATCACCATCCTGTGAAATAGACGGAGGAGACCATTATAGGCATTTAAGTACTTGAACTGCAAGATTTAACAATGCCAATGAAAAGACTAAAGATGTAACTATCTACTTACTTCACCGAATAATATTCTGTAAGCATTAAGATCATGATAAAGAGCACGTCCTTTGCCTGTACAATATTCAAGAGCCTGTGCAATATACAATGCCACCCTTAACCGCATCGCCCACTTCATTGGTTGTGTGTCCCCTGAGTTAAGCTCTCACAGATAAGTACTGAATTTTATAATCATTATCGAAGAAATATATTATCTTTCTAAGGAAATTCATGAGTTTCCAGAATGAAGGGGACTAAACAGGAACAAGAGGGATCCAACGAAGAAGATCCTTATCCTTATCCTTCCCTTTTTTGGGAAGAAGGGTGGGAATGAAAATTGGATTCATGTAACAGGAGAAAGATTTCCCATTCCTTAGCCGGAAAGAGAACAAAACAAAAAAAGAGAGGAAATTTTATTAATTAAATAAAGCTTCTTCAATCAACTTATCTTATACAAAATTTTCAGACTTCCTTAAAGCAGTTAAATCAAATAGGGGGCCCCCTTATCATCAATCTCATTTTCCACTTTCCCATAATTGATCTCTAGGTGAAGTTTGGATAAGCTTATGGTCAGGTTCTACTTTCAAATTCTTCACAATTTCTAACCATGTGGGAAAAAAAAGATACAACAACAACAACATATCCAGTGTATTCCCACCAGGTGGGGTCTGGGGAGGGTAAAGTGTACGCAGTCCATACCACTACCTCAGATGAAGTAGAGAGGTTGTTTCCGATAGACCCCGGCTTAGAACAGATAACAATAACAAACAAAAGTCATAAAAACGAACAACAAGAAGAGATAACACATCGCTATATACTAAAAGAAAGGTACGAAGTAAAACTTTTTTAAAATGATTAACCTCATCTGTTTTTTTGACTTCATTATCATAGTCATTGTTTCCCGCTCTCTCCCCTTCCCTCTATTCTCAAGCTAATCCAGTATGCTTCTCACATCTTATAGATCTACCGTCACTTTCGAGATAACACTGAAAACATGTCATAGTTGAGCATTTAAACCGCACATAATTGTACCACTTTAGCTTGAAATAAACAACAGTAGTTGCAACGGTAGAGCACAACTTGAGAAACATAGGAAGACAAATGTGTGCAATATTGGTTAGGGGGATTTAAGGTAATCTTTTTGTAGGATTCATCAAGGGAGGTAAAAGAGGCAGTTGTGCTGCTAGCCCTTCTGGAAAGAGAAAGCAAAAGCAGTAGCAGGGACAGTGAATTGGTCCGTGAGCATTTGAATTTGCAGTTGAACAAGAAAAAGGACGATCTCTTGTAGACTCTGTATAATGAACTCCGTCTATGGACATGCTAGCAAACACACACAATATCATTTCTGATAAGCAAATCTACCTGAGAACAAAATTAGAAACCAAGACTTTGTTTAGGAAATCTTTCTCTAAACTGGAACAGCGCATGAACGCAAGGCTTTGTTCGGGGATTTTCAGAACAAGATCACGGATTGGATCTGCTATTGCTTTCTAGTTAGATTTTAAAAGATCTAACTGTAGCCTCAACCAGCAAGTATTTATCAGTCAAGCCAAAAATCTCTTCGACAAAATTAGTTCTGCGTATCTAGTATTCAACATTTATATCATTATAGAATATCATCAGTACACAGAATATGCTTTACCAAGGTACAAATAGAGAGAGTGAAGAAATTTAAAACAACCGGTGTCTTGCAACTCGCAAGCGAACTAAATCCGAATTAGTTTCACTGTAGACCCTCAATTGAGTGAAACCAGTCCAGAGGTGGGGAAACAAAAGTATCAATGTGAATGCACTTACAATGAAAAAGATGCTTTGCAAGAGTCTCTTTGGGCATGAATTCTGCAACTAGCAACCTCTCATCACCCTCGCAACAACAGCCAAGAAGATTTGCTAACCTATTATTGCGGAGTAGACCGACGGCCCTTGCTTCTTCCTGAAGTTTCCATATGAAGAGAGAAAATTAAGTCCGAATCTATTGCTTAACTAAGTTAAGCATTTGTCAGCAGGTAAATCACAAGTTAACTATAACTTACAAATGCATTCAGAAATCAGAAGAGCCGAGCACTAAGGAAGCAGAGAAAATCTAAGGCATGTATTCATTTGTCTGTTTCCATTTTGTTGTTGATGCATCAGGTACATAATACAAGTAGTAATTAAAAAAAATTTGAACTGGAGTGGCGCCAGCCAAATACTCACTTAATAAGATCTCCAATTATTCTTATTACCTTTTTATTTATAATTTTCTATTCTTGTCACAAAAATCACACCCAACATTTAATATAAGAAAAAAAGAGGAAATCATATCATTTTAGTAGATGGATACGGGGACATCTTTTCCATAGAGTTGAAATATACCAAGGACTTAACAGACAAGCTCTTACTAAAAACTGCCGGGAATCAGGCCATGCAGATCTGTTGAAGCGCTTAACAGCAACCGGCCTCTGGTTCTCTAGCTTTCCTTTATAAACAACATTTGGAGCTTTTTCACCATGTTCCGAAACTATATTCTCTACAGCAAATGCAGATGTAGCTATCCTGAGCTGCTCAAATGTAAACTCGCAGAAGGCAGGTGAATCACTAACTTCATTTTTTTCCTCATCTACGAGAAGCATGAAACCAAATAAATAACAATTATTAAACATTGCAGGCGGATGGTGATATAGAAAAGCTTTCAATAAATGATATACATACCAGGATTTTGAGCCTCGTGAATGGGGCCACTCTCTCCTGTCCAGCAACACGAGGCAAGTTTAGAAATTTCACAGCCCATAACGCTACCCCGCTGACTTAAAGTCTTAAAGCTATGCTAGCTTTGAGTTTGTAGCACAACCCGACAAATTACACTTTTTGCTGCTTCAAGATCCCATTAGCTGCATGAACTAAACGTCAATTCAAGTGCATTCTACTTCTTAAAAGGTAACCTTGTTATTGAAACTAGAAATAGAAAGAAATCATCAGGATTCAAAGAATTGCAACAAAATTGTCATTCATTAACAATTCCCTTGATCATAAACGAGTTGGAGTCGGCTATATAAATCGTCCATATCCATTTCACTCTACTCAGGCCAATCTTTTTTCCGGAATAAGGACAACACCATATACATAACATACATTTCATTTCAGCTCCATCAGAAACCAAGCTAATAGCATAAGCAGAATCAGCACAAGAAAGTATTTAGCATCAAATCAAAGCTGAATCAACCAAAATCCACATAATGAATTCCAAAACACGAACTTTTTCTGCAAAAAGACCAATTCGGCCCCACCAAAAAGAAGCTTCCTTTTTCAACTGAATCAACAGAAAACTTCACCACCACCAGAACTCTATATAGGTCAACCCCAAGTCAAAATTGAAGTTCAAGCTTAATGCATAAAAAAATCCACCTAAAAACACACATCCACAAAAACCCCAGTACATATAGCTCAAGAAGCACATAAGAAATAGCAATAAAAATGGAATCTTGATTCTTTCTTCAACCCACATCAAGATTAAAGCTTTAAGCTTAATGCACCATAACCCACATACAAAACACAAAAATGACAAGAACCCATATAGGTCAACCCAAGTCAAAATCAAAACTCAAGCTAAATGCATAAAAAATCCACCTAAAATCACACAACCACAAAAACCCAAGCACATATATATACATGTGTCTACATGTAGCTCAATAAAAACATCAGAAAGAGCAATAAAAATGAACTCTTGATTCTTTCTCCAACCCACATCAAGATTAAAGCTTCAAGCTTAATGCAACAAAACACCTTATATAGGTCAACCCAAGCCAAAATCAAAGCTCAAGCTTAATGCATACAAAATCAATGTAAAAACATACAACCATAAACACCCAAGTACATCTATCTACATAGCTCAAAAAATACATGAGAATGAGCAATAAAAATGAATTCTTGATTCTTTATTCAACCCACATCAAGATTAAAGCTTTAAACTTAATGCATCAAAACCCACATACAAAACACAAAAACAACAAGAACACCCAATTCAAAATCAAAGCTCAAGTTTAATGCATAAAAAATCCACCTAAAACACACACAGCCATAAAACCCCATCTACATATAGCTCAAGAAATACATGAGACAGCAATAAAAATGCAATCTTGATTCTTTTTTCAACCCACATCAAGATTAAAGCTTTAAGCTTAATGCTCCAAAACCCACATACAAAACACACACACAAAAAAAAAAAAAAAAAAAAAACAAGAACACACATCAAGATTAAAGCTTTAAGCTTAATGAACCAAAACCTACATACAAAACACCAAGAAAATAAGAACTCATACAGAAACTAACCCAAACAACAGCTCCTGCTGACAATAAACTGAATTCTTGATTCTTTGTTTAAATTAACTGTAGAAACAAAAGATCAATAAAGTGAAGAAGAAAGAGAAAGGAGTCAGCACAAACTAGAAAATGAGAATATATATACATAAAATAATGATTACCGAGTAGATGAGATAGAATGAAAAATGTGATTGTACAGATCCCTTTTTGGTGTGTACACAGTTGCTCCATTATTATTAGTACTACTAAGCACAATTTTCATGGCTCTTTCATGATTTTCCACTCTACATAAACTTGTCTTTTTCCTATATTTAGGACACCTAAGAACCATAATCATTTGTCTTTTAAAAATTAAGAAAAAAGTTGTCACTATTTGACAAAATTGAACTTGTCATACCACCTATAGTTGATTAATTATAGCTCCTTACTTCAATATTTAGCCAGATATTTTTTCTTTTACAAGGACATTTTCTAGTGACCTTTTTTTATAATCGTCAAGATTAGATAAATGGCAAGAATTATTTAGTGTTTTTTTTGTTTCTGCTAGATTTGAACTGAAACCTCGACTTTTAATGACTTCTTATTATCTTTTTAATTATTATTTCTCATAAGGTACTTGATAGAGTGCTTTTTACTGAAATGAATCAGGGCTTAAGTAATTTATCCAAGCTAGCGGATGTAAAAGATTTAGCTAATTCGAATTTGTAGCGAAAATTTGCTTGCTTAATGTTATTATTGTTTATCGTAAAAAGATTTTATTATTTGAGATTATTACTAGTTTAACGTTGAATCTCATGTTTCTAAGGATGATTCAAACTCCAATGTAAACATGTAAATTAATCATATAATTAACTTTAGTGATTCGCGTTCTTTGAAGATGTCAATAAGTTAAGTAGAAAATAAAATTTTAATTATTAAATTTCATATTTCTATTAATTGCAAAATGTGATTCAAATTCCCAACGTAAATATGTAAATCGATTATACAATTAACATAATATTTTTTACTACCTCAATAAAATGTCCGAGAGCATTCAATAAATCTTCTCCGAAGTCAGATGTTTCTCTTTAAAGTTAAAATTGTTCGAACTTCAATTTGATCCATGGTTACACTCCACAATGGATTCTAATTTACTAGTAAATCAAATGTTTTTGTTTTCGAAACATCACATGTAGACGACCTGAGGAAAGTGAGATCAAATTAAGAATCCCTAATGTTTTGGTTTTTACCTTCGCCGAAACATCACATGTAGACGACCTGAGGAAAATGCGATTAGATTCAGAATCCCTAATGTCTTGATCTTTACCTTCACAACAGTACCGCAGGTTCTTGCATCATTTTCTTGAAAAGATTTTATATCATCGCGGGAGAGTTTAAAATGAGCGCACGTCGTAAATGAATGCCCTATACCTAATCCATTTCAAATCCAGTCAGAGGTCTTCGAGCCTCTGTGCTCATTGGCATGTGGCGGGGGGATAGTAATGCATCTTCGGCTAGATCTCCTCCAATTAAGTAGGAAATGAAGTTTCAATTGTTAAATTTCGTGTTTCCATTCATGTGTTCTTCGTGTAGTATTCCTTTTACATAAATACTTTGATTTGTTGCACTTGAGCCGAGAGTCTTTTTGAAACAGCTCTCTACCTCCACGAGGTAGAAGTAAAATCTGTATAGGAGTAAAATTTGCATACACTCTACCTTCCCTAGACTCTAATTGTGAGATTACACCGCATATGTTGTTGTTGTTACTGAGACCTCTAGTAAAAGGTCTTCAAACCAAACACATCAAATTGAATCTACTAGCCATTACCTCATTGTAAATGCCTTTAAGAGTATTTGGACAGAACAGATAGGTCTTGTGATTGCCAGATAAACATATTCGTCTTCTTATTCAGTGAATGAAAACATCTAAGTAATTATAAAGATCTCAGTTCTATAATACACAAAAATAACTTCTAAAGACAATGAATACAACAACAACATATCCAGTGAAATCCCACTAGTCGGGTCCTGAGAGGGTAGAGCGAAGTACGTAGAGAGGCTGTTTCCGAAATCCAAAGACAATGAATGGTAGCGAAAAATAGAGATGTTTCAGAAAAGATAATGATAAGGTTGAATCTGGCATGAATAACTTATGGAACTATGAAATTCATCTCATCCTGTATAAGAGAATAAGTATGTTAATGAATGTCAATAAGGAAATAAATTAACAAGAATATACTGATTCTTGAATACATTACATGCTTTTCATTTGCTGCCAACATGTCTTCTCTGTCCTACGCTTTCACAACAGCAGAAAGATCCTCATTTGTATTACACTCTTCAATTCCTTTAGAACACATTTCTGAACATATAATTTGTGCCTCTTGCAATCTTCCTTCCTCTCGAAGACCAGATGCTAACCCGTTACAAATATTGACTACCGGGAGAAGACCATCGTCAACCATCTCTCTGTACCAAACGTATGCACCAGAAAAATCTTTAAGTTTGCAATGCCCTTGAACAAGAATATTATAAGTTTCATCATTGGGAACAATATTGTTTGCCTTCATCTGATCAACAAGATTCTTGGCTTCTTGACAGTTTCCCTCTTTCAGATGCGCCATAACCAAGCTATTGTACGTCTTCTTGTCAGAAGAAATTCCTCGTTCCATCATCTCTACGTGCATAGCAAGTGATTTTTCAACCTCTCCATGCAGAGCATAGCAATAGATGAGCTCGTTATATACCACTCGGTCAGGAGAAGGAGAAAGATCCATCTGGGACATTTCTTGAACAATTTTCTCAATTAACACCAGTGCATTCTTTCCCTTTTTGCATACTTTAATTAGAGGATGAATTGTGCTGATTGTAGGTTTTATGCCAGAGGTTTTCATCTTCTCATACAGTTCAAAACACTTTTCGGTATCCCCTGCATCCGAATACCCAGAGATTAAAGAATTGTATGTGATAACATCTGGAGTAAGACCTCTGAGTTGAATAAGCGCAACCAATTCCTCGCCTTCTTTGATCTTACCCTTTTTGCAAAGCCCATTTAATAGAGTATTGTACGTAACCAGTGTTGCTTCCACATCAAATTCTAGCATCTTCTCAAGACATCCAAAAGCATCGGCCATCTTTCCTCTCATACAATGTCCATCTATAAGCATATTATAGACCTGTGCATTTGGCTTAACCCCTCTACTGATCATGTCATTTAGAACTACATCAGCTTCAAGAAGCCTACCATCCTTGCACAAAGAATTGATTAGAGAACCGTAGGTAATTACATTAGGCTTCAATCCATTATTTTCCATCTCCTCAAGAATCTCAAAACACCTCACGAAATCCCTCTTGCGCCCATATCCATCAATTAAGATGTTATATGTCTGCACGTTAGGGGAAACTGGCTTCTCAAGCATTTTCCTTAACCATTCATTTGCCTTTTCCATCATACCCAATTCACAGAATTTCGCAATCAGAATATTAAATGTGACACAACTCGGCTTCACTCCAGAAATTTCCATTTCGTCAATAGTTGAAAAAGCCTTTTCCATATTTCCCTCTTTGCAATAGCCATTCAAAATGGTATTAAACAACACCTCTTTAGGAGTAAGTCCATTTTCCCTCATCTTCTTCAAAATCTCCGCAGCCTTATCCGTCTTCCCTTTCTTACACAATCCATTCAACAAAACACTACTCGTGTACTCATTCAACTGCACCCCTTTCTTAACCACTTCATCATACAACGCTAATGAGGAATTAACATCATCACACCTCGAAAAACCATCAAAAAGTATACTAAACGTAAACCCATCGGGCACAAATCCATAACCCTTCATTTCCTCAACTACACGATTCGCTTCCTCCATCTCCCCTAACCTACAAACTCCACTAAGCAAAGTATTAAACGTCACAATATTCGGCTCCACATTATCACCCATCATCATTTCCCTCAACTTAAAAGCCTCATCCACCTTCCCCATCTTACAATACCCATCCATAAGCACATTATACGTCACCGTACTCCTCCCCACTCTTCTCTCAACCATTTCATCAAACAGCTTCCGCGCTTCGACAACTCTCCTCTCTTTACACAACCCACCCATCACTACATTATACACAAACTTATCCACCCTCAATCCATCACTTTTCATACAATTCATCAACTCCAAAGCCTTACCCAAATCCCCTAACTTCACAGCAGACTCAATACCCTTCCCATAACTAACCTTATCAACTCTCACCCCCCATTTCATTACATCATTAAAAACATCAAGACACTTTTTATACAACCTTAAACTAATCAAAGATTCAAGAAACACATTCAAACATGATAAAGACACAAACTTTTTCTCACCCCTTAACATAAAATACAATTCTTCAGCTTCTTTTACCATTTTTGACTCTAAATACACTGAAAATAACAAATTTGAGAAAATGGGTTTTGTAGGGGAAGCTTGAAAATGAGTATAGAGTTGTGAAACAGAGTTTTTGTGAATAAGGGTATTGATCAAGATTTGCTTTGCAGTTTCTGTGTGGTGTTGTTGGAGGAGATTTTGGAGGTTTTTGAGCTCTTCTTGAAGATTTTGAGGTGGGTTTTCATTGATTTGTTGTTGGTGAAAAAATGGAGTAGTTGAACGGAAGAATTTGCAGGTGAATGGGGGGTGGCCGGTGATGGCAAGTTTGGGAAAACGATGAATCTTGAGCATATTGGCTCTGCAAAATTCAGCAAATATGTTAGTTGAAGTACTGATATTACTGCACGAATTACATATATTAGATTGTAAAGGATACAAAAAAAATATACTCCCTCCGTCCCATTTTATGTGTCGCCTTTTGATCGGACACAGAATTTAAGAAATAAATGATGACTATGTAAAGTTTATAAAATTGCCCCTCTTAAAGGCACTTTAATGTCTACCTTTTTGTTGTATTTTCTTATTAAGTAGGATTCAATAAGGATAAAATAAGAATGATGTCATTAAATAATTACCAAATAAAAAAATATAATATTCTTTTAGAACGGATCAAAAAGGAAATGGCATACATAAAATGAAATGAAGGGAGTATATAAATAGAAGAAATATTGTAGTTTGATTTATGGGAAAAGATAATTGCTAATGAAAATATGAAATATTCTCAATATTCAGAATGAAAGAACTCTTTTTCCCCTTTTTAGATTGGAGTTGTTCTTTATTGAGCTTATGAAAAATTAGTAAATACATTATTTGATTCATATTCACAATCTATTTTGATTGTATTATTACTATTATGATTTGTTTTTAAAAAAAAAAAAAATTGAGTTATTTTTACTATTTTTTGAGTTTTTACTTTTTTTTTTTTCTTTATTGTTTTAACTCTTATACTTATCAAACATGTTTTTGAAAACGTCACACAAGATTAAGCGCCCGTTTGAATTGACTTTTAATTTATTTTTTAGTTTATTTTTAGCATTTTAGCTCAAAACTAAATGCTTATAAGCACTTTTAAAATTGGCATAATACATAAACAAAACCTTTAACTTGGTGTCAAATTATAACTATGACATTTAACTTTACCAGTGCACAAATAGACCCTTTAACTATACAAAAACTGAACAAAAAAATACTCCAATCCTATCTGGCAAAATGCGTGAATACACTCAAAATAATGCGTGTCAAAGCTGTGTGCCATTTCTCAAACGTTGATACCTCCCCAGGCAAGTTGCCTACTTGTGTAGTTAAAAGGGCCTACTTGTGCATTGCTAAAGTTAAAGGTCATAGTTATAATTTGATGTCAAGTTAAAGGTCCTATTTATGTATTATGCCTTTAAAATTTACTCAAATACTCCAGAAGTTTTTACAAGTCATTTTTGGCTTAAAAAACACTTAAAATAAACCAATCCAAACAGGCTCTATGCTCAATCCAACTTAAAACACACACACACAAAAAAATGAAAACAAAAAGTATTAAAAAAGATAAAATAGATGAAAAAAATATTGAGGAATGGTGATTAGGACATAGGCAAATTTTCTAACCATCGAGAACACAAAAGTGCCAAAAAGTGGGGGTGCTTGGCAAGCGAGGAAACAAAGTAACCATGCAACAAGTGCTTGTCAATGGCACCACCTGCAAACTTGCCTGGGGAAGGATCAACGTTTGAGAAATGGCAACACACATAGGCATCGGTGTATATTTTTTTTAATCAATGGGGACAAACACCGGACAAACATACCCCCAACATTTTAATAACTTCAACGTAGTGAAGAGTTAGGGTTCATTAGGTGTTACATTGTGTGCATTTCTCAACCCCACACCCCCTTGTTGTGCAAATTGGACAATGGTAGTGATTTTAAAGAGGAAAGTTTGTTGGTGGATGGTCGATGTGGGAGAAAATGTATTTGGTGGGTGGTGGGTCTATGCCTTGTGAAAAGATTGCACATGCATTCATGATACACAAGATTTTTATTTTTGGTTTCTTATTTGATGTTTTTGGACCTGTATTTGAGCTCGACTAGTTTGGATTCACGTCGCCTAAGGCCCACACATTCGAGAAAAGCAATCTCTATCAAGGTAATTTTCACTCGGGATTGAAAAGCGAAACCTGTTATTAAGGAGGAGCAATACTGTACCATCCGATGCACCACATTCTTTGGTGATTACACACACATAGTCATCATATAAAAAAAGTAACATAAATTGAACTTTTGCTGACACAGGCTCCAGTATCTGGTTAATGGAGTAGTTATACGTCCTTTTGTCAATTATTGTGCTGTTGAATGAAGTCCTTATCACTTTATTTTTGGACATTGTTCACAAAGAGATATAGTTTGTCAATCTTTACTACTCTCTTCATTTCAAAAAGAATAACCTAGTTTGACTTGACACAAAATTTAAGAAAATAAAGAAGACTTTTGAATCTTGTGGTCCTAAATAAAAATTATGGCAAATATACTAAAATATCCTTGAATCTTGTAGTCTTAAACATGTCACGTAGAAAGTTGAAATTAAAATATTATCAAAAAAAGGAAAGGGGTCATTTCTTTTTTAAATGGGGAGTATCTTTTTCCATTAGTTTAAAATACTCCAAAATTCATATTTTCACACATCAATAAATCTATTGAGTTTGAGTATGTTGCTCACAAAGTTGTTAATATGACTCACTTTTATTTATTTCTACTATTTTAAATCCCTTCAATATTAAAAATATTCATTAGGATTTGATTATATTTAAGATTTGCACTATTGCACTATTTAAAATTTGACAAAATCACACGATAAGTCTTTATCTATATTAGACACATCTACTTTTTTCTTTCTTCAATTTCATTAGTAACAAAAAAGGCTAATTAAAAAAAAATGATTACTCTAAAGAAATGCTAACGCTTAATTAATAAGATATCAAACAGGAACCTAAAAAATGTGATAGATTGGAATTGATGTCTAACATTAATTCACTTCTGATCAACCACTTTGATATTTCTATAAAATCTTTGATAACGAATGCTAAAAATTCTCATAATAAGCTTTTATAATGTTCGAAGAAAAAAAGTTATAGTTTGTGAAATAATATTTTATACGCCATTTACAAAAACTAAATTATAAAAGTATGACATAAAATAACTTTTTGTTTAATTACAAATACTCAATGAAATAATTAAGGTATGAATTCAAACATCACCTTCATCATTTAAATAAAAATTGAAATAAAAGACTTTTCAAAATGAAAGTGACACATGCTTGGTGGAGATAATTAGATATATGTTACTGGTGGCAGGGGCGGAACCAGCCTTTGGCCAGGCGTTCATTCGAATTCTCTTTTGATGGAAAAATATATTATTTATATATGATTAAAATTATTCTTTATGTATATATAATACGTGTTGAACCTCTTCGATTAGTTTTTCTTCAAATATTGAATCCCCTCATTTAAATTCCTAACTCCGCGTCTGGACTGGGCCAGACTGGTAGGAGATGTCACGTATCTCGTGAATATTAAAAAAAATAATGAAAGTGACATACCATGATTAACAAATCCTTCTATAGCACCTATAAAACACATACAAAAACTTAGTTCTTTCTTCAAAAAAATAACTTAAAGAAAAAAAATGGAAGATCATATTTTTTCTCATTTTAATGCAATTTTACTACTACTAATACTTATTACCCTTTCCTCCATTTTCATATGGAGAAAAACAAAATCACGTAAACTTTCAAACTTCCCGCCAGAAATCTCCGGTGGCTTACCGGTGATCGGTCATCTCCTCCAATTCTCCGGCACCGACAACATTCCATTGCATCTAAAACTCTCATCTTTGGCAGATAAATACGGCCCTGTATTCACTTTCCGGCTAGGAATACCGCGTATATTAGTCGTAAGCAGCTACGATGCTGTTAAGGATTGCTTGAACATCAATGATAAAGTGTTTGCTGCTCGGCCGGAGAGTTTGTCCGGTGAGTATATCGGGTATAACAATGCTATACTTGGTCTTGCTAGTTATGGTAATTATTGGAGGAAGATTAGGAAACTTGTTATTAAGGAAGTTTTGTCTAGTAGTAGGTTGGAAAAATTGAAAAATGTGAGGGTTTCTGAAGTGAGAACTAGTATTAAAGAGCTTTACTCTTTGTTTCCGGTTACCGGAGATCAATCACCGGTATCCGGAGAAAATCTTGATTTTCCGGTCACCGGTGATCATATTCCGGTATCAGGAGAAGATCTTGATTTTCCGGTCACCGGTGATCATTTTACGGTGACCCGAGATAATGTTAATTTTTCGGTCACCGGTGATAATTTCCCGGTGACCGGAGATAATTTTCCGGTGGATGGAGATGATGTTAATTTTTCGGTGACCGGAGATAGTTTTCCAGTGGATGGAGATGATGTTAATTTTCCGGTCATCGGAGATAATGTTATCAAGCCAGCGAAACAGCTTCGGACAGAAATGCAAGATAAAACTGCGAATAATAGACCCTTGTGGTCTGGTCTTTCCTCGGACCCTACGTATAGTGGGAGTTTTAGTGCATCAGACTGTCCTTCAACCGGAGATAATGCTAATTTTCCGGTGACCGGAGATAATTTCCGGGTGAAAGTGAATATTACTAATTGGACAAAAAAGTTAACATTGAGCTTGATAGTGAAAATGATAGCTGGAAAAAGCTATGGAAGGGTTGAGAAAGGGGGAAATGAAGAAGAAGCTGAGAGATTTAAGAAAGCTTTGAAGGATTTTATGTATATATCAATGGAGTTAGTGTTATGGGATGCATTTCCTATTCCATTATTCAAATGGATTGATTTTCAAGGGCATGTTAAGTTTATGAAAAGGACATTTAAAGATATTGATTGTGTTTTACAAAATTGGTTGGATGAACATGTGAAGAAGAGAGAAAGTGTTGATGGGGTTGTTGATGGAAATGAAGAGGATTTCATTGATGCTATGCTTTCTATGATGAGTAATGAAGATTTTGTTGATGGTTATAGTAGAGAAACAACCATTAAAGCTACTACTCTGGTGAGTAATGTTTCTTGCTACTATATATACATTGCTTTTCTTGAAATTACAACAACATACTCCATTACGTCTTTTTCTAGCCTTGGTGGATAAAGTTACCTGGTACCTGTTGCTGGTGGGAGGTGACAGGTATCCCGTGAAATTAGTTGAGATGCGCTCAAGCTGGCCCGGATACCACGGTTATCAAAAAAAACAAAAAAACACTCCATTACGTCTTTTTTCTAGAGTGTTTTTGTCTTGGGCTTAGAGTCTGTTGGAAACAGCCTCTCTACCTTACCTCCGAGGTAGAGGTAGGGTATGTGTATACTCTACCCTCCTCAGATATGACTTTGTGGGACTATACTGGGTATGTTGTTTTTGTTGTATAGTGTAATCCCACAAGTGGGGTATGGAGAGAGTAGGATGTAAGCAGACCTTACCTCTACCTATATTGAGGTAAAGATGTTGTTTCCGATCGACTCTCGGTTCAAAAGACCATTGCTTTTCTTGAAATTGACTTATATGAATTTATGTTCTATGTACTGATATTGAATATGCACTCTATGAAAGTCATGAATGTTTATGAGATGCTTGTGCATATATGTTCATGATCATGGGCTATGTTGCTCGGACTTCTAAAAAAATGTCGGACGGTACGTATTGGAGAAGTTTGGAGGATCCGATAAGAGTAAGGAGCCATTGTGGAAGAGTCCTAGCAACATAGATTATGGGTAGGTGTTCAGTTGGCCCGCTCGATGCACAGTTAAGCATTGGGTGTCAAGTCTGATATGGAGAAACTTTGTGTTCTGAATTGAATTGGGCAACCATTTAGCATGATGCCAACATAATGAATGAATATATAATGGTCAAACTAGGCGCTGTCTATTACTTTGGTTAAAAGATTGTTTTTTGTTTGTTTTTCTAGTCTTGTTTTTCTTAAACAGTTCTCCCTGCCGCAGAGTATGGTGTTGGATGCTTCGGACACGATTGCTATTCACGTAAGTTGGGTAATGGCTACATTGTTAAACCACAGAGATGCCATGAAGAAAGTACAAGAAGAGCTAGACACAAATGTTGGCAGAAACAGATGGGTAGAAGAGAGCGATATCAAGAATTTGGTATACTTCCAAGCTGTCGTTAAAGAAACACTGCGATTATATCCACCAGCACCTTTGTTAGTACCCCATGAATCAGTAGAGGACTGCATTGTACAAGGATACCACATTCCGAAAGGTACAAGATTGTGGGTCAATACTATGAAACTGCAGCGAGATCCTAAGATTTGGTCAAATCCTGATACATTTGATCCGGAGAGATTCTTGACTAGTCAAGCAGGGTTTGATGTTCGTGGTCAACACTATGAGTTCATCCCGTTTGGTTCTGGAAGACGATCTTGTCCAGGAATCACTTATGCAACTTTAGTGACACACCTTGCAATGGCTTACTTACTCCAAGGTTTTGATTTTAGTACACCATCGGACGAGCCTTTGGATATGAAAGAAGGGCCAGGCATGATAATGCGCAAAGTTAATCCTATAGAAGTGTTTATTACGCCTCGCTTGCCTTCTGTGCTCTATAAGTTCTAATATGTAAATTATTGTCTTCTTTTGGTTATGTATGTACTGTGGATCTATATGTATGTATCAAGAAATAATTTGAGTGCCAAATCTCCTATTCCAATTGCAAGTAAACAAGTGGTAGTAAAATATAAGCACCTTTATATAGCAGAGTAACCTCCTTAAGTGTCAAAGAACTATACAATGGAAAAGATCAAGCTTCTCCATAATTGAGCTTTCAGCTCATGAAAAACATACCTTAGCTCAAAAGTTAAAATTGAAGTTACAAGAACATGGAAAGCAAGTAATATTGAAGTCAACGCGATCATCATCATGAATCTATATTTTGATGATGGCAACATGAACGCCAAATACATTGTGTGGGTGAAGGCACCTTGAGAGACCTAAACATAAGCCCCAAAATGGGCAATTAACACATCAGTACACTTAGAAAGCAGCCTTGTTCTGCTGCTCTTCTCCAACAATTAACTCCACAAGTTATTGAAAGTTAGGTTGGCATTTCTGTGGTGAAGGCTAGAAGCACGTCAAGTACAAACTCTTGCTGTCAGCCCAAGGACAAATAGTTTATTCACTAGCCATGGATACTGCATCTCAATTTGGAGCATAGTCAAATCATGTCCTTAATTGCTTTAAAGTTGACCTGAAATTGCTCCAGTACAGCACATCTTAAGCAAAGCAGATCACCAGAGCTCTTGGTCTATCCTTTCAGTTCTTGTCCTGGACAAAGCTTGTACCCAGGATGCTGCTGCTGCAGCTTCAATAAGTGCTCAGCTGCCCAAGAACCCTAGTCCATATTTCCATGGAGCCTTCACGCTCCAAGGAGGGCAGCCCAAACATTGGAATCTGGTTCAAATGGTAGACCAGTAATAAGATTAATGGCCTCATCCATAAGCCCAGAACGACCAAGAAGATCAACCATGCAAGCGTAGTGCATCTGTGATGGTTCAATGTTACGAGCAAGCATGTCATTAAAGTATTTCTTTCCCTTATCAACTAATTCCCCATGACTACATGCTGATAGAACTGCAAACATATCGGTTATAGCATTTGACACGAAGAGATCAGTGACAGACCCATTCCTTATTGACCTGGCATGTATCTCCTTTCCTGAATGAAGACAACCAATTCGTGCACATGCAGGAAGAACATTTGTCAGTGTAACAGATGTTGGAGTTTCACCACTAGATTGCATTTCCCTTACAAGACCTATAGCCTCTAACTCAAGCCTATTTTGAGCAAAATTTGCAACCATTGTATTCCATGACACAACATTTCTCGAACTCATATTGTGGAACACAGCAGATGCTTCAGCTGAACGTTCTGATTTTGCATACATATCAATCAAGGCAGTCGCAACAAATACATCGCACTCTAAACCTTTTCTTAGACAAAAACCATGAACTTCCCTTCCCTTACTAAACCCATTATGAGCAAATGTACTAATCATCGCATTCCAAGAAACCTCATTCCTTTCAACCATCTCATCAAAAACTTGTCTTGACTAATGACGACTCAACATTCAAGAACTTCCCATATGCATCAACGAAAGCATTCCCAACACTCACTTGACAATCTAAACCCACTTGAATCATTGTTAGAGAATGTATATAGTCTTATTTCCTGATGTTGTACAAAGTTATAAATAGGTAACAGATCTTTAGGATTTCTTCTTTATTTCTTTCCTTAGTTAGCTCCTAGTGATATTGTCCTCTTTATTTCTTTCCTTAGTTAGCTCCTAGTGATATTATCCTCTTTATTTCTTTCCTTAGCTAGCTCCTACTGACATTGTATTTATACCTGGTATTCTATTGAATAAGAAGCAAGTTATTCTCTCCAATTTATATCATGGTATCAGAGCCTTACCAAAGGTGTGAGATTTGAAGCGGTGGTATGTGAAATTCACCACCGGTGGTTGCCGGAATTAGACTGTCTGATTTCTGATTCGTGCGACTTCAAAATTAGTTGTCACCACCTTCCTAGGGAGACACATCTCTCTCTAATTCTCCATTACCCATAATCTGGTGGCCGGAGGAGACACGAGTAAGTCTCACGCGCCGACGAAGCCACCGGAGTTTGTCCAGCTTGAACTGCGTGTGGAGGTGCGTGTGTGTACCAATCTTGGTCCGGCTTACTGATTTGACGTCCCCTTGAGATATCAAGTCGATTTATGGTGGTTTTCTGATCATTGGACCACATTTTTGAAGAACAAACATCAAGACCCAGGTTCTGCAACCTCTCTTTTGGTGATACATGAGTTCAAATTTGCTTTGTTTGATCTGGTTTTGAGCCATAACATGGTTTAATCTCTGCTGCTGGTTCGGATTTCTTTCTCCTTTGTTAGATTGGTTGTGTCTGGATCCTTTGGCTATTCATATTTTAGCTTCTTGGTACCTCTCAGAACTGCTGGTATTCCAAACATTTGAACTTTGTTTTGGGTTATTTGGTGTTCTCTGATTTTCTTTTTCTCTATTTGAGTTGAAGATTTTTGTTGGATAACTATTCTCCGATTAAGACCTCTATATTTGAGAGTTTCTTTTTGTGTGGTTTCTCTGTTAATTTTTATTGTTATTGTGAGTATTGATAATTGGGAAAATGAATGATAATAAGGGAGAAAAAAGGAAGATTTCACATAACGGTAACAATAAGGTTGGTGTTGCTCATAGACCATCATCAGTTAAAACAACTTTGGTTTCGGCAGAGAATTATGCTAGATTCATTCGGTATCAGAAATCATTGAAGGAATCTACTTCAGTTACTACTTTTGCCGAGTCAGGAAAAGCATGCCTTATCACCTCTCCAAATAAATGGGTAATTGATTCAGGCGCCACAAATCACATAACAGGTAACCCTAATATTTTTTCTGACTTTCAGTCACACAAGGCACCATTCTCAGTGACTGTAGCTGATGGATCAACTTGTCAAAGTGTTGGATATGGGACTGTTAAACCGACTTCCTCTATTACCCTATCATCTGTATTAAGTCTCCCAAAACTAGCCTTTAATTTGATTTCAGTTAGTAAACTCACCAGAGACCTCAATTGTTATGTCTCGTTCTTTCCCGATTATTGTCTGTTTCGTGATCTTGTGACGAATCAGGTGATTGGAAAAGGACATGTATCTGATGATCTCTATATCCTTGATGAATGGGAGTCTCGGTCTGTTGCATATTTAGGTGTTGTCTCTCCATTTGAAGCACATTGTCGATTGGGACATCCTTCTCTTCCTTTATTAAAGAAACTTTGTCCTCAATTTCAGAATATTTCTTCATTGGATTGTGAATCATGTCAATTTGCAAAACACCACCGTACCTCGTTAAGTCCAAGGGTTAATAAGCGAGTAGAGTCAGTTTTTGAGCTAGTTCATTCTGATGTTTGGGGACCATGTCCTATTATTTCCAAAACTGGACATAAATATTTCGTTACTTTTGTGGATGATTTTTCTCGAATGACATGGATATATTTTATGAAGAATAGATCTGAAGTGTTTTCCCATTTTTGTGCCTTTGTTGCTGAAGTTAAAACTCAATTTAATACTACTGTGCGCATACTAAGGAGTGATAATGCTAAAGAATACATGTCAGAATCATTTCAGTCTTATATGAGACAACATGGGATTCTCCACCAGTCCTCGTATGTTGATACACCGTCTCAGAACGGAGTTGCTGAAAGAAAAAACAGGCATCTACTTGAGACAGCTCGGGCACTATTGTTCCAAACAAAGGTTCCTAAACAGTTTTGGGCCGATGCAGTCTCTACAGCTTGTTTTCTGATTAATCGCATGCCATCTACTGTGCTTGCAGGTAATGTACCTTATAACATTCTTTTTCCAAATAAGTCCATATTTCCGGTGGAGCCTAAGGTGTTTGGAAGCACTTGTTATGTTCGAGATGTTCGACCATCAGTTACTAAACTGGATCCCAAGGCCTTTAAGTGTGTCTTCTTGGGATATTCTCGCCTTCAAAAAGGGTATCGTTGTTACTCTCCTGAACTTGGAAAATATCTAGTGTCTACTGATGTGGCCTTTTTAGAGACTACACCATTCTTCTATACACCTCCCACGTCTATGAGTCAGGGGGAGGAAGATGAGTGGTTAGTGTACCAGGTTACGAAGGTCATACCAGAACAATCAGATGATGTTGTTTCTCATATATTGCCCAGTTCTTCAATTGAGCACCAATCGACTATTATACCTTCAGCATCAGTTCCATCTACTCCAGCAAGGCCGCCGATTATTCAGGTTTACTCTAGGAGGCGAGAGACTAATGATACAAGTTCTGCACCAGTTCCTTCGTCATCGGATGGTTCTCCAGGTGATACTCCAAAAAATCTTGACCTCCCTATTGCTCTTCGCAAAGGTACACGCACTTGCAAATTCATATATTCCATTGGTAACTTTGTTTCCTATGATCACTTATCTCCCACATCTAGATCTTTGATTGCATCCCTAGACTCTATTTCTATACCCAAAACTATTAAGGAAGCTTTGAACCATCCTGGATGGTCTAAAGCAATGCTTGAGGAAATACATGCCTTAGAGGAAAACCACACTTGGAAATTGGTGGATTTACCTAATGGAAAGAAAGCAGTGGGATGCAAGTGGGTCTTCACGGTCAAAGTCAATCCTGATGGCTCTCTGGCTAGACTTAAGGCCAGACTTGTGGCCAAAGGGTATGCTCAGACTTATGGGGTGGATTACTCAGACACCTTCTCTCCGGTTGCCAAACTCACTTCTGTCCGCTTGTTCATTTCTCTAGCTGCTTCTGAGAATTGGCCTTTACATCAATTGGATATTAAGAATGCATTTCTTCATGGTGATCTCCACGAAGAGGTTTATATGGAGCAACCACCTGGTTTCATTGCTCAGGGGGAGTATGGAAAGGTATGTCATTTGAAGAAGTCTTTGTATGGCTTAAAACAGAGTCCTCGAGCTTGGTTTGGAAAATTTAGTGAGGTAGTTCAAGAGTTTGGACTGCAAAAGAGTAAATGTGATCATTCAGTCTTCTACAGGCAGTCTACAGCTGGAACTATTCTTCTTGTTGTATACGTCGATGATATTGTCATTACAGGAAGTGATTATGCAGGTATCTCTTCTCTCAAGTCTTTCTTGCATACTAAGTTTCATACAAAAGACTTGGGACAACTGAAATACTTCTTGGGAGTAGAAGTATCTAGAAGTAAGAAGGGTATTTTTCTATCTCAGAGGAAGTATATTCTTGACCTATTGGCAGAAACTGGAAAGTTAGCTGCCAAACCTTGCAATACTCCAATGGCTCCTAATGTGCATCTTATGAAGGATGATGGCGATCCATTTGAAGATCCAGAGCGGTATAGACGGTTAGTTGGGAAATTAAACTATCTCATTGTGACTCGTCCTGATATCGCCTTTGCAGTAAGTGTGGTTAGTCAGTTCATGGCCACACCCACAATCAGACATTGGGCAGCTTTAGAACAAATCCTATGTTATTTAAAAGGAGCCCCTGGACTTGGCATATTTTATAGGAATCATGGACATTCTCACATTGAGTGTTTTGCAGATGCAGATTGGGCGGGATCCAAGATTAATCGAAGATCCACTACTGGTTATTGTGTTTTTGTTGGGGGAAACTTAGTGTCATGGAGAAGTAAGAAACAAAACGTTGTATCTCGGTCCAGTGCAGAATCTGAGTATAGAGCAATGGCACATGCAACATGTGAAATCATGTGGATACATCATATTTTAACCGAAATTGGATTGAAGCATTCTACTACATCAAAACTTTGGTGTGATAATCAGGCTGCGCTTCATATTGCCTCCAATCCGGTATATCATGAAAGAACCAAACATATTGAGGTTGATTGTCATTTTATTCGTGAGAAGATTCAGGAGAACTTGATTTCTACAGGCTACGTGAAGACGGGAGAACAACTCGCTGATTTGTTCACAAAAGCGTTGCATGGAACTCGAGTTGATTACCTTTGTAACAAGCTGGGCATGATCAATATGCATGCTCCAGCTTGAGGGGGAGTGTTAGAGAATGTATATAGTCTTATTTTCTGATGTTGTACAAAGTTATAAATAGGTAGCAGATCTTTAGGATTTCTTCTTTATTTCTTTCCTTAGTTAGCTCCTAGTGATATTGTCCTCTTTATTTCTTTCCTTAGTTAGCTCCTAGTGATATTATCCTCTTTATTTCTTTCCTTAGCTAGCTCCTACTGACATTGTATTTATACCTGGTATTCTATTGAATAAGAAGCAAGTTATTCTCTCCAATTTATATCAATCATATAACAATGAATCTCACCAACCATTATCCCATCTTCCAGCACTGCACAAACAGGCAATACACTCACTACACTTACCACATTCGGCTTAAACTCAGACTATTCAGATCTTACTTTTACCTCACTAGGGGTATGGGTAACCAAAACACAAGTGGTAAAAAAGGAGAAAGATGTACGGGATGCCTTACTACTACCAATTGCTTAATCCTCATAAAAGTAAGACAATGCTTAACTATTTACTAGCCCTCTCTCTTAATTCGTAACCTCTAAATCCTCCTATCTAAGTCTAGATTTAAATAATAATCAAAACAAATCTTATTTTTAAAGTAACAATACGATACAATACAATACAATACAATAATACCAACCATCCAAACAAGCTGTAAACAAGCATTGCTTTCAAATCCAATAAGAGTCATTGGCTTAATTAGACCGTAAGCATTTGGTAATTGTTATTGTCCTCGTCAAATTAAGTTTTGATTATGATGCCTTTGTCTCCATCTTCTTGTACTAAATATCATAAGAGCCAATATATTTTTGCTACCTAACTTTTATATATATGCATATATTTTAATCATTTGATCTTCAAAATATATTGATTGGGCTAATTTAATTTCACATTAAATATGACAATCGACTGAGGAAATTAAGCACTACTACCATAAGAATTTTATTTCTAGACTCAAATTCGAGACTTACTATACTTCTACATAATGAACTCATCCTAGTTACTACTATATAGAAGCGTCAGTGGCAGACAACTGGTGATTGTCATGTTTGCTTCCAGAGCTGCCTATTTTTGGTCGAGGACATTTTTTTATTTTCATAGTTTTTTTCTTAATTTAATTATTTTATTTTATTTTTAACTGTTATATATTTGAAAATTACGTAAAAAGTATTATAAATTACAACAATTATTAACTGTTGTGGGATGCATTTCCTGTACCTTTGTTTAAGTGGATTGATTTTCAAGGGCATGTTAAGTTTATGAAAAGGATATTTAAAGATATTGATTGTGTTTTACAAAATTGGTTGGATGAACATGTGAAGAAGAGAGAAAGAGTTGATGTTGTTGTTGATGGAAATGAAGAGGATTTTATTGATGTTATGCTTTCTATGATGAGAAATGAAGATTTGTTGATGGTTACAGTAGAGAAACCACCATTAAAGCTACTGCTCTGGTGAGTTCTGTGTTTTGCTACTATATATGCATTGCTTTTCTTGAAATTACGACAAAATAACATACGCGGTCTGATCCCACAGTGGGGTCTGGGTAGGGTAGTGTAGGATGTATGCAGATCTTATCGCTACCTTTGAGGTAGAGAGACTGTTTCCGATAGACTTTCGGCTCAAAAGAACATTGCTTTTCTTGAAATTGACTTAAAGTCTGTGAACTTGTATTCTATGTACTGATAGTGAATATGCATTCTATAGATCTGAATGTTTATGAGATGCTCGTGTGTATATATCATGATCATGGGCTGGGGAGGGTAGGATGTATGCGCATATGAATTTTAAGTATAGAGAATATACTCTTTTGGGGAAGATAGGATGTACGCAGACCTTATCCCCTACCTTTGAGGTAGAGAGGTTGTTCCCAATAGACTCTCGGCTCAGAAGAGCATTGCTTTTATTGAAATTGACTTAAAAGTATATGAATTTATGTTCTATGTACTGATATTAAATATGCACTCTATGAAAGTTTATGAAATGCTTGTCAGCTTGTATGTATATGTTCATGATCATGGGCTATGTTGCTCGGACTCTTCAAAAAATGTCGGTTTGTGCTTGTTGGACAACTTTGGAGGATCCGCTACAAGTTGGGCGTCATTGTTGAGGAGTTCTAGCAACATAGGCTACAACTCTGGTGAGTACTGTCTCTTGCTATTATAGATACATTGCTTTTCTTGAAATTAACTTAAAAGTATATGAATTTTTTTGTTCTATGTACTCATTGAATATACTCTCTATGAAAGTTATGTTCATGAGGGCTATGTTGCTCGAACTCTTCAAAAAATGTTGGTTTGTGCGTGTTGGATCACTTTGGAGGATGTGATACGAGTGGGGGCATCATTGTTGAAGAGTCCGAGCAACACAGATTATGGGTAGGCGTTCTGTGTACCCATTTGTCTGAGCAACAACAATAACAACAACGTATCTAGTGAAATGGTTTATGCACAGTGAAGACTAAATGTAGAAAGTCTGAGCAACACAGATTTGGTCCATCCTTTCGGTTCTTGTCCTGGACAAAGCTTGCCCTTGGCCATGGTTCAATTCTCCCACAAAAGTGGACAGTCAGAACTTCCCCCAGCTTACCCAACACAAATCGTTGTCAATAATGCAGCAAATGAGGTCTTCATAAGGAATCAAAGTTTTGTCCACACTGCTTCATGATGAAAAATATTGGATTGGACCTCTGAATTCGTGGTGGTCAATAATTCTGGGCCAACAGGAAAGATAAAATCATCCCACTTCACCATATACTCTAAAGGCTCAATGAAACAAGTCAACAACAACACCTCAACCACTGTTCTCAAACCACAAACATGGATCCAATCCTTCCAGTCTTTGTCCCACCATAAAAGCATGCAACTTGACATAAAAGTATTATAAATTATTCTATTAAAAAGAGTAACATATAGTATCTGAAAATTGGGTAAAAGAACTACTATAAATCAATAATTAATAACTTAAAATATTTAAAAATCACACAAAAATTGGATTGGCTTTTTAAATTTCATCTGTGCCGCATAATTTGGAATAAAAAAAAAATAACATAAATTGGACTCGTGCTAGCACGGGCTCCGATATCTAGTTAATGAAGTAGTTATACGTCCTTTTGTCAATTTTTGCGGTGTTGAATGACCAAAAATAAAATAAGATAATTGAGTCATTATCACTTTATTTTTGGACATTGTTCACAAAGGGGTATAGTTTGTCAATCTTTTCTATCTTTTTCCATTGGTGTAAAATACTCCAAAATTCATATTTTCACACATCAATAAATCTATTGAATTTGAGTATGTTGCTCAAAAAGTTGTTACTATGATTCACTTTTATTTATTTCTACTATTTTAAATCCCTTCAATATTAAAAATATTCATTAGGATTTGATTATATTTAAGATTTGCACTATTGCACTATTTAAGATTTGACAAAATCACACTATAAGTCTTTATCTATATTAGATACATCGACCTTTTTCTTTCTCCAATTTCATTAGTACAAAAATAGTCTTTTAAAAAAAAAACGTTTACTCTAAAGAAGTGCTAACGCTTAACTAATAAGATATCAAACAGGAGTCTAAAAAAGGTGATAGATTGGAAGTGAATAATTGAATTCTAACACTAATTCACTTCTAATCAACAACTTTGATGTTGACTGAAATGAAATCTTCGATAACGAATGCTAAAAATCCTCATAATAAGCTTTTTATAATGCTCGAAGAAAAAAAGTTTTATTTTGTGAAATAATATTTTATGCTCCATTCACAAAAACTAAATTATAAAAGTATGACATAAAATAACTTTTTTTTTTAATTACAAATACTCGATGAAATAATTAAGGTACGCATTCAAACATCACTGTCATCATTAAAATAAAAATTGAAAAAAAAACACTTTCAAAATGAAAGTGACATATACCAAGACTAATAAATCCTTCTCTAGCACCTCTATAAACACATCAAAAACTTTAGATTATCTTCAAAAAAATAAATTTAACAAGATGGAAGATAATATTTTTTATCATTTTAATGCAAGTTTACTACTTATACTTATTACCTTTTCCTCCATATTCATATGGAAAAAAACAAAATCACGTAAACTTTCAAACTTCCCGCCAGAAATCTCCGGTGGCTTACCGGTGATCGGTCATCTCCTCCAATTCTCCGGCACCGACAACACTCCATTGCATCTAAAACTTTCATCCTTGGCAGATAAATACGGCCCTGTATTCACTTTCCGGCCAGGAATACCGCGTATATTAGTCATAAGCAGCTACGATGCTGTTAAGGATTGTTTGAACATCAATGATAAAGTGTTTGCTGCTCGGCCGGGGAGTTTGGTTGGTGAGTATATAGGGTATAACAATGCTATGCTTTTTCTTGCTAGTTATGGTAATTATTGGAGGAAGATTAGGAAAATTGTTATTAACGAAGTTTTGTCTAGTAGTAGGTTGGAAAAATTGAAAAATGTGAGGGTTTCTGAAGTGAAAACTAGTATTAAAGAGCTATACTCTTTGTTTCCGGTTACCGGAGATCAATCACCGGTATCCGGAGAAAATCTTGATTTTCCGGTGACCCGAGATAATGTTAATTTTCCGGTGGATGGAGGTGATGTTAATTTTCCGGTCACCGGAGATAAGGTTATCAAGCCAGGGAAACAGTCTCTGGCAGAAATGCAAGGTAAAACTGCGGACAATAGACCCTTGTGTTCTGACCCTTTCCTGGACCCCACGCACAGCGGGAGCTATAGTGCTACTGCAGATAAGGTTATCAAGTCGTGGAAACAACCTACGAGAGAAATGCAAGGTAAGACGACTGAGTACAATACACCCTTATGGTCTGGTATTTCTCAAAACCCCGTGCATAGTGGGAGCTTTAGTGCATCGAGCTGCTCTTTTAACGGAGATGATGTTAATTTGCCGGTGACCGGAGATAATTTTCGGGTGAAAGTGAATATTACTAATTGGATAGAAAAGTTAACATTGAGCTTGATAGTGAAAATGATAGCTGGAAAAAGCTATGGAAGGGTTGAAAAAGGGGGAAATGAAGAAGAAGCTGAGAGATTTAAGAAAGCTTTGAAGGATTTTATGTATATAGCAATGGAGTTTGTGTTATGGGATGCATTTCCTATTCCATTATTCAAATGGATTGATTTTCAAGGGCATATTAAGTTTATGAAAAAGACATTTAAAGATATTGATTGTGTTTTACAAAATTGGTTGGATGAACATGTGAAGAAGAGAGAAAGAGTTGATGTTGTTGTTGATGGAAATGAAGTGGATTTCATTGATGTGATGCTTTCTATGATGAGTAATGAAGATTTTGTTGATGGTTATAGTAGAGAAACCACCATTAAAGCTACTGCTCTGGTGAGTTCTGTCTTTTGCTACTATATATGCATTGCTTTTCTTGAAATTACGACAAAATAACATACGCGGTCTGATCCCACAGTGGGGTCTGGGTAGGGTAGTGTAGGATGTATGCAGATCTTATCGCTACCTTTGAGGTAGAGAGACTGTTTCCGATAGACTTTCGGCTCAAAAGAACATTGCTTTTCTTGAAATTGACTTAAAGTCTGTGAACTTGTGTTCTATATACTGATAGTGAATATGCACTCTATAGATCTGAATGTTTATGAGATGCTCGTGTGTATATATCATGATCATGGGCTGGGGAGGGTAGGATGTACGCGCATATGAATTTTAAGCATAGAGAATATACTCGTCTGGGGAAGATAGGATGTACGCAGACTTTACCCTCTACCTTTGAGGTAGAGAGGTTGTTCCCGATAGACTCTCGGCTCAGAAGAGCATTGCTTTTACTGAAATTGACTTAAAAGTATATGAATTTATGTTCTATGTACTGATATTAAATATGCACTCTATGAAAGTTTATGAAATGCTTGTCAGCTTGTATGTATATGTTCATGATCATAGGCTATGTTGTTCGGACTCTTCAAAAAATGTCGGTTTGTGCTTGTTGGACAACTTTGGAGGATCTAGTCTTGTTTTTCTTAAACGATTCTTTTTACCACAGAGTATGGTGTTGGATGCTTCGGACACGACTGCTGTTCACTTAAATTGGGTGATGGCTACATTGTTAAACCACAGAGATGCCATGAAGAAAGTCCAAGAAGAGCTAGACACAAATGTTGGCAGAAACAGATGGGTAGAAGAGAGTGATATCAAGAATTTGGTATACTTTCAAGCTGTCGTTAAAGAAACACTGCGATTATATCCGCCAGCACCTTTGTTACCACCTCATGAATCAGTAGAGGACTGCATTGTACAAGGATACCACATTCCGAAAGGTACAAGATTGTGGGTCAATACTATGAAACTGCAGCGAGATCCTAAGATTTGGTCGAATCCTGATACATTTGATCCGGAGAGATTCGTGACTAGTCAAGCAGGGTTTGATGTTCGCGGTCAACAATATGAGTTCATCCCGTTTGGTTCTGGAAGACGATCTTGTCCAGGGATCACTTATGCAACTCAAGTGACACACCTTGCAATAGCTCATTTACTCCAAGGTTTTGATTTTAGTACACCATCGGATGAGCCTTTGGATATGAAAGAAGGGCTAGGCATCACAATGCGCAAACTAAATCCTATAGAAGTGTTTATTACGCCTCGCTTGCCTTCTGTGCTCTATAGGTTCTAAGATGTAAATTAGTGTCTTCTTTTGGTTATGTATGTACTGTGGATCTATATGTATGTATCAAGAAATAATTTGAGTGCCAAATCTCCTATTCCAATTGCAAGACAAAAACTGGTAGTAAAATATAAGCACCTTTATAGCAGAGTAACCTCCCCAAGTGTCAAAGAGCTATACAATGGAAAAGATCAAGCTTCTCCATAATTGAGCTTTCAGTTCATGGAAAACATGCCTTAGCTCATGATTGAAGTTACAAGAACATGTAAAACAGCAATATTAAGTCAATGCGATGACCGTAATGAATTTATATTTTGATGATGGCAACACGCATGGATGTAAAACGCCCCATAATGATTAACCCATGAGTGCATTTAGAAAGCACCCTTGTTCTACTGCTGTTCTCCAACAAGTAACTCAAGTTCTTCATATAAGTTAGCTTGGCATTTCCGTGGTGCAGATCAGAAGCCCGTCAAGTATTTACTCTTGCTGTCAGCACAAGGCAAATAAATTATTCACCAGCTAGGGATACTGCATCTCAATTTAGAGCACAGTCGAACTCATGTCCTTAATTTCTTTAAAGTTGACTGGAAATTGCTCCAGTACAACACATCTTAAGCAAAGCAGATCACCAGATCTCTTGGTCTATCCTTTCAGTTCTTGTCCTGACCAAAGCTTGCAATTGGCCATGATTTGAGGTCTAGTGCCAGCTCAGTACTCCCACAGAAGCGGACAGTCATAACTTTCCCCAGCTTCCCCAACCCAAACATTGTCAATAATGCAGCAATGAGTCTTCATAAGGAATCAAAATTTGGTCCACATTGCTTCAGGATGAAAAAGACTGCGTTGGACCTCTGTATTGGTGGTCAATTAGGCTTACCTCATCTCACGCAAAAAGTCTGGGCCATCAGGAAAAATAGAATCATCCCACTTCACCATATAGTAAAAGTAATGATTACACTCTGAAGGCTCGATGAAACAACTCACCTCAACCAGTGTTCTCAAGTGACAAACATGGATCCAATCCTTCCAGTCTTTGTCCAACAATAAAAGCATGCAACTTGTCTTGAATTTGAACCCAACTACATCCAGGGTTTTTCTTCACTCCTCTCAGCTTCATCAACTCTCTGATCCTATCAGCTTCACCCCACCGGCCTGCTTCAGCGTACATATTTGATAGAAGAGCATAGTACCCAGGATGCTGCGGCTGCAGTTTCAATAAGTGCTCAGCTGCCCAAGCGCCCAAGTCCACATTTCCAAGAAGTCGGCATGCTCCAAGGAGCGCAGCCCAAACATTGGAATCTGGTTCAAATGGTAGACCAGTAATAAGTTTAATGGCCTCATCCATAAGGCCAGAACGACCAAGAAGATCAACCATGCAAGCGTAGTGCATCTGTGATGGTTCAATGTTACGAGCAAGTATGTCATTAAAGTATTTCTTTCCCTTATCAACTAATCCCCCATGACTACATGCTGATAGAACTGCAATATAGGAGACTGAATCATGTTCAACACCATCCTCTCGCATGGATTCAATCATATCAATTGCAGTATGTAAATCACCTAGCATCCCATACCCTAAAATCATAGTATTCCATGATGCTACATCCCTGTTCTCAATCCTATCAAAAACCTTTTGAGAAAGATCAATCCGTCCACATTTGCTATACAAATCCAAGAGAGAATTTGAGACAAAGAGATGTTCATGAAACAATCTTCTCATTGCAAATGCATGAATTTCCTTCCCTTGTTTAATCGCCGAAATAGTTGCACAAGCTGAGAGAACTTCAACAAAGGAAACAGTATCATGCTTCATCCCATTCAACACCATTTCAGAGAACAGTTCAAGAGACTTCGAGCAATGACTTAGTCTGTGAATAACCAACAATGAGTATATTATAAGATATCTCATCTCTAAGAGACATGTCAAACACATTTTGTGCCAGATTTAGAGAACCACATTTTGCTTACATATCGGTTATAGCATTTGACACGAAGAGATCAGTGACATACCCATTCCTTATTGACCTGGCATGTATCTCCTTTCCTGAAAGATGACAACCAATTCGTGCACATGCAGGAAGAACATATGTCAGTGTAACAGATGTTGGAGTTTCACCACTAGATTGCATTTCCCTTACAAGACCTATAGCCTCTAACTCAAGCCTATTTTGAGCAAAATTTGCAACCATTGTATTCCATGACACAACATTTCTCGAATCCATATTGTGGAACATGGCAGATGCTTCAGGTGAACGCTCTGATTTTGCATACATATCAATCAAGGCATTCGCAACAAATACATCTCACTCTAAACCTGTTCTTAGACAAAAACCATGAACTTCTCTTCCCATACTAAGCTTTCCAAGTTCAACCACGACAGGTAACAAACTTGAAATTGTAGTCGAATTTACTTTGCAACCTTCATTAATCATAAACCTAAAACTCTCCAACGCACGGTTATTAAACCCATTATGAGCAAATGTACTAATCATCGCATTCCAAGAAACCTCATTCCTCACAACCATCTCATGAAAAACTTGTCTTGACGAATGACGACTCAAAATTCAAGCACTTCCCATACGCATCAACGAAAGCATTCCAAACACTCACTTGACAATGAATCTCACCAACCATTATCCCATCTTCCAGCACTGCACAATACTTACCACATTCGGCTTAAACTCAGACTATGCAGATCTTACTTTTATCTCACTAGAGGTATGGGTAACAAAAACACAAGTGGTAAAAAAGGAGAAAGATGTACGGGATGCCTTACTACTACCAATTGCTTAATCCTCATAAAAGTAAGACAATGCTTAACTATTTACTAGCCCTCTATCTTAATTCGTAACCTCTAAATCCTCCTATCTAAGTCTAGATTTAACTAATAATCAAAACAAATCTTATTTTTAAAGTAACAATACAATTCAATACAATAATAACAATCATCCAAACAAGCTGTAAACAAGCATTGCTTTCAAATCCAATAAGAGTCATTGGCCTAATTAGACCGTAAGCATTTGTTAATTGTTATTGTCCTCATCTAATTAAAGTATGATTATGATGCCTTTGTCTCCATCTTCTTGTACTAAATATCATAAGAGCCAATAAAATTGACATGTTATTTATAGTAGTGACCAAGACTATTCATTTATGTCTCAACACTCTTACCAATATATTTTTGCTACCTAACTTTTATATATATGCATATATTTTAATAATTTGATTTTCAAAATATAATGATTCGACTAATTCGACTATATATTAAATATGTCAATCGACTGAGGAAATTAAGCACTATTACCATAAAAATTTTATTTCTAGACTCAAATTCGAGACTTATTATACTTCTACATAGTGAACTCATCTTAGTTAATGGAGTAGTTATAGTTTGTCAACATTCATACGTCCTTTTGTCAATTATTGCGGTGTTGAATGACCAAAAATAAAACAAGATAATTGTATCCTTATCCCTTCATCTTTGGATATTTTTCACAAAGAGATGTTGCTCAAAAAGTTGTTATATGATTCAATTTTATTTATTTCCACTATTTTAAATCCCCTCAATATTAAATATACTCATTAGGATTTGATTATATTTAAGATTTGACAAAATCACACTATAAGTCTTTATCCATATAAGACACATCAACTTTTTTCTTTCTTCAATTTCATTAGTAACAAAAAAGGCTTACTCTAAAGTGTGCTAGCACTTAAGCAATGAGGTGTCAAACAGGAGATTCAAAAAAACGTGATAGATTGGAATTGAATTCCAACACTAATTCACTTTTGATCAACCACTTTGATGTTGACTGAAATGAAATCTTCGATAACGAACGCTAAAAACCCTCATAATAAGCTTGTTATAATGCTCGAAGAAAAAAAGTTATAATTTGTGAAATAATATTTTATACTCCATTTATAAAAACTAAATTATAAAAGTATGACATAAAAGAACTTTTTTTTTAATTACAAATACTCGATGAAATAATTAAGGTACAAATTCAAACATCATCGTCATCATTAAAATAAAAATTGAAACAAAAGACTTTCAAAATGAAAGTGACATATACCAAGACTAATAAATCCTTTCATAGCACCTAATATAAACACATCAAAAATTAAATTATAAAAGTATGACATAAAATAACATCGTTTTAATTACAAATACTAGATGAAATAATTAAGGTATGAATTCAAACATCACCGTCAGGTGTCATCATTAAAGTAAAAATTGAAATAAAAAACTTTCAAATTGAAAGTGACAGATACCAAAACTAATAAATCCTTTCATAGCACCTATATAAACACATCAAAAACTATAGATTATCTTCAAAAATGGAAGATCATATATTTTCTCATTTTAATGCAATTTTACTACTAATACCTTTAACAATTTTCTCCATTTTCATATGGAGAAAAACAAAATCACGTAAACTTTCAAACTTCCCGCCAGAAATCTCCGGTAGCTTACCGGTGATCGGTCATCTCCTCCAATTCTCCGGCACCGACAACATTCCATTGCATCTAAAACTCTCATCTTTGGCAGATAAATACGGCCCTGTATTCACTTTCCGGCTAGGAATACCGCGTATATTAGTCGTAAGCAGCTACGATGCTGTGAAGGATTGCTTGAACATCAATGATAAAGTGTTTGCTGCTCGGCCGGAGAGTTTGGCCGGCGAGTATATCGGGTATAACAATGCTATGCTTTTTCTTGCTAGTTATGGTAATTATTGGAGGAAGATTAGGAAAATTGTTATCAAGGAAGTTTTGTCTAGTAGTAGGTTGGAAAAATTGAGAAATGTGAGGGTTTCTGAAGTGAAAACTAGTATTAAAGAGCTTTACTCTTTGTTTCCTGTTGCCGGAGATCAATCACCGGTATCCGGAGAAAATCTTGATTTTCCGGTCACCGGTGATCATTTTCCGGTCACCGGAGATAATGTTAATTTTCCGGTCACCGGTAATCATTTTCCAGTATCCGGAGAAAATCTTGATTTCCCGGTCACCGGTGATCATTTTCCGGTGACCCGAGATAATGTTAATTTTCCGGTGACCGGAGATAATTTTCCAGTGGATGGAGATGATGTTAATTTTTCGGTGACCGGAGATAGTTTTCCGGTGGATGGAGATGATGTTAATTTTCCGGTCACCGGAGATAATGTTATCAAGCCAGTGATACAGCCTCTGGCAGAAATACAAGATAAAGCTGTGAACAATAGACCCTTGTGGTCTGGCCTTTCCTTGGACCCTGTGTATAGTAGGATTTTTAGTGCATCAGACTCCCCTTCAACAGGAGATAATGCTAATATTCCAATGTCTGGAGCTAATGTTGATTTTCCGGTGACCGGAGATAATTTCCGGGTGAAAGTGAATATTACTAATTGGATAGAAAAGTTAACATTGAGCTTGATAGTGAAAATGATAGCTGGAAAGAGCTATGGAAGGATTGATGAGAAAGGGGGAAATGAAGAAGAAGCTGAGAGATTCAAGAAAGCTTTGAAGGATTTTATGTATATATCAATGGAGTTTGTGTTATGGGATGCATTTCCTATTCCATTATTCAAATGGATTGATTTTCAAGGGCATGTTAAGTTTATGAAAAGGGCATTTAAAGATATTGATTGTGTTTTACAAAATTGGTTGGATGAGCATGTGAAAAAGAGAGAAAGAGTTGATGTTGTTGTTGATGGAAATGAAGAGGATTTCATTGATGTTATGCTTTCTATGATGAGTCATGAGGATTTTGTTGATGGTTATAGTAGAGAAACCACCATTAAAGCTACTGCTCTGGTGAGTAGTGTCTCTTGCTACTATATATACATTGCTTTTCTTGAAATTACAACAACATACTCCATTACGTCTTTTTCTAGAGTGTTTCTGTCTTGAGCTTAGAGTCTATTGGAAACAACCTCTCTACCACACCTCCGAGATAGAGGTAGGGTATGTATACACTCTACCCTTCTCAGGTCTGACTTTGTGGGACTACACTGGGTATGTTTTTTTTTTTGTATAGTGTAATCTCACAAGTGGGGTATAGGGAGAGTAGGATGTAAGCAGACCTTACCTCTACCTATATTGAGGTAGAGATGTTGTTTCCGATAGACTCTCGGTTCAAAAGACCATTGCTTTTCTTGAAATTGACTTACATGAATTTATGTTCTATGTACTGATATTTAATATGCACTCTATGAAAGTTATGAATGTTTATGAGATGCTTGTGTGTATATATATGTTCATGATCATGGGCTGTGTTGCTCGGACTCTCCAAATGATGTCGGCTGGTGCATGTTGGATGACTTTGGAGGATCCGATAAGAGTTGGGGCATCATTGTTGAAGAGTCCGAGCAACATAGGGCTACAGTTTTGGTGAGTTCTGTGTCTCGCTACAACAAAGATTGTTCTTTTGTTCGTCTTTCTAGTCTTGTTTTTCTTTAACGGTTCTTTTTACCACAGAGTATGGTGTTGGATGCTTCGGACACGACTGCTATTCACTTAAATTGGGTGATGGCTACATTGCTAAACCACAGAGATGCCATGAAGAAAGTCCAAGAAGAGCTAGACACAAATGTTGGCAGAAACAGATGGGTAGAAGAGAGTGATATCAAGAATTTGGTATACTTCCAAGCTGTCGTTAAAGAAACACTGCGATTATATCCACCAGCACCATTGTTAGTACCCCATGAATCAGTAGAGGACTGCATTGTACAAGGATACCACATTCCGAAAGGCACAAGATTGTGGGTCAATACTATGAAACTGCAGCGAGATCCTAAGATTTGGTCGAATCCTGATACATTTGATCCGGAGAGATTCTTGACTAGTCAAGCAGGGGTTGATGTTCGCGGTCAACAATATGAGTTCATCCCGTTTGGCTCTGGAAGACGATCTTGTCCAGGGATCACTTATGCAACTCAAGTGACACACCTTGCAATAGCTCATTTACTCCAAGGTTTTGATTTTAGTACACCATCAGATGAGCCTTTGGATATGAAAGAAGGGCTAGGCATGACAATGCGCAAAGTAAATCCGATAGAAGTGTTTATTATGCCTCGCTTGCCTTCTGTGCTCTACAAGTTCTAAGATCTAAATTTATCGTCTTTTTTGGGGGTATGTATGTACTTTATGGATGTATATGTATGTATCAAGAAATAATTGGAGTGTCAAATCTCCTATTCCAATTGCAAGCAAAGGTAGTAAAATATAAGCACCTTTATAGCAGAGTAACCTCCTTTAAGTGTCAATGAGCTATACTACAATGGAAAAGATCAAGCTTCTCCATATTTGAGCTTTCAGCTCATGGAAAACAAGCCTTAGTTCAACAAATAAATGAATCTAGCAAAAATGTCTCCGGTTCGTCATCTTAATTACATACTTGTATGTCTTCATGTAAAAGACAACAATGTGTGTAACAAAACATGCAACCTCTTTCTGAAAGACCTCATCCGCAAAAAGCTGAAATCAAGATTGTCTTTGCAAGGACATGGCAACATGCATGAGTACATCTAGAAAGCAGCCTTGTTCTGCTGCTCTTCTCCAACAAGTAACTCCTCGAGTTCTTCGTATAGTTAGCTTGGCATTTCCGTGGTGCAGGCCAGAAGCACGTCAAGTATAAGCTCTTGCTGTCAGCTCAAGGACGTAGTTTATTCACCAGCCATAAATACTGCATCTCAATTTAGAGCACAGGCAACTCATGTCCTTAATTGCTTTAAAGTTTGACTGGAAATTGCTCCAGTACAGCACATCTTGAGCAAATCAGATCGCCGGAGCTCTTGGTCCATCCTTTCGGTTCTTGTCCTGGACAAAGCTTGCACTTGGCCATGGTTTGAGGACCAGTGCCAGCTCAATACTCCCACAAAAGAGGACAGTCAGAACTTTCCCCAGCTTACCTGACCCAAATCATTGTCAATAATGCAGCAAATGAGGTCTTCATAAGGAATCAAAGTTTGGTCCACACTGCTTCATGATGAAAAATATTGGATTGGACCTCTGAATTCGTGGTGGTCAATTAGGCGTACCACATCTCACACAAAAAGTCTGGGCCATCAGGAAAGATAAAACCATCCCACTTCACCATACACTCTAAAGGCTCAATGAAACAAGTCAACAACCCACCTCAACCAGTGTTCTCAAGCGACAAACATGGATCCAATCCTTCCAGTCTTTGTCCCACCATAAAAGCATGCACCTTGTCTTTGATTTGAACCCAACTACAACCAGGGTTTTTCTTCACTCCTCTCAGCTTCATCAACTCTCTGATCGTATCAGCTTCACCCCACCGGCCTGCTTCAGCATACATATTTGAGAGGAGAGCGTAGTACCCAGGATGATGCGGCTGCAGCTTCAATAAGTGCTCAGCTGCCCAGGAACCCAAGTCCACATTTCCATGGAGCCGACACGCTCCAAGGAGAGCAGCCCAAACATTGGAATCTGGTTCAAATGGTAGACCAGTAATAAGATCAATGGCCTCATCCATAAGCCCAGAACGACCAAGAAGATCAACCATGCAAGCATAGTGCATCTGTGATGGTTCAATGTTACGAGCAAGCATGTCATTAAAGTATTTCTTTCCCTTATCAACTAATCCCCCATGACTACATGCTGATAGAACTGCAATATAGGAGACTGAATCATGTTCAACACCATCCTCTCGCATGGCTTCAAATATATCAATTGCAGTATGTAAATCACCTAGCATCCCATACCCTAAAATCATAGTATTCCATGATGCTACATCCCTGTTCTCAATCCTATCAAAAACCTTTTGAGAAAGATCAATCCGTCCACATTTGGTATACAAATCCAAGAGAGAATTTGAGACAAAGAGATGTTCATGAAACAATCTTCTCATTGCAAATGCATGAATTTCCTTCCCTTGTTTAATCGCCGAAATAGTTGCACAAGCTGAGAGAACTCCAACAAAGGAAACAGTATCGTGCTTCATCCCATTCAACACCATTTCAGAGAACAGTTCAAGAGACTTCGAGCAATGACTTGTCTGTGAATAACCAACAATGAGTATATTATAAGATATCTCATCTCTAAGAGACATGTCAAACACATTTTGTGCCAGATTTAGAGAACCACATTTTGCATACATATCGGTTATAGCATTTGAGACGAAGAGATCAATGACAAACTCATTCCTTATTGACCTGGCATGTATCTCCTTTCCTGAATGAAGACAACCAATTCGTGCACATGCAGGAAGAACATTTGTCAGTGTAACAGATGTTGGAGTTTCACCACTAGATTGCATTTCCCTTACAAATCCTATAGCCTCTAACTCAAGCCCATTCTGAGCAAAATTTGCAACCATTGTATTCCATGACACAACATTTCTCGAATCCATAATGTGGAACACGGCAGATGCTTCAGCTGAACGCTCTGATTTTGCATACATATCAATCAAGGCATTTGCTACAAATACGTCACACTCTAAACCTGTTCTTAGACAAAAACCATGAACTTCTCTTCCCTTACTAAACTTTCCAAGTTCAACCACGACAGGTAACAAACTTGAAATTGTAGTCGAATTTACTTGCCAACATTCATCAATCATAAACCTAAAACAATCCAACGCACGGTTATTAAACCCATTATGAGCAAATGTACTAATCATCGCATTCCAAGACACCTCATTCCTTTCAACCATCTCATCAAAAACTCGTCTTGACGACTCAACATTCAAGCACTTCCCATATGCATCAATGAAAGCATTCCCGACACTCACTTGACAATCCAAACCCACTTTAATCACATAACAATGAATCTCACTAACCATTACCCCATCTTCCAACACTGCACAAATAGGTAACACACTCACTACACTTACCACATTCGGCTTAAACTCAGACCATAAAAACATCTCCTTTATCGCCCGAATAGCTTCAAAATAACACTTATTATCCCCAAACACCCGAATAATACTATTCCACGAAACCAAATCCCTTTCAGGCATTTCATCAAACACTTTCCGCGCGCCCACTAAATCACCAAAACTCCCATAAAACAACATCAATGTATTATTGACAAACACATCATAATCAAAACCCAATTTCATCAACAACCCATGAATCTCCAACCCTTTTTTAACCTCCATAAAATCGGTACACAGCTTAATCACAAAAGGGAAAGTATGATCATCTGGCACAACCCCACTTCTCAACATCCCATTATATATCTCAAATGGGAAATTCCCATCATCAGCAACACCCGTAATAGTCTGAGCTCTAATAAGGGTGTTGTAGAGAAACGCTGAACGTGAAAACGGGAGACTTTGATTGAACAGTGTCCGTACAGTTCTTGGTTGTGATGAAAATGCTGCGTAACGGAGAATGAGAGCAGCGGATACGGAAATGCTGTTCGGAAGAAGGCCATGGATGATAGATAAAGCGTGAGCTTGTTGTGTTTGAACAAGAGATTTTGCTGTGGAGCATAAAGAGAGAAGGTCTTTCGAGTTCTGAGAGCATTGTGATGGTGATTCAGTGAGAGTTTGCAAGGATTTTCTGCTGAGAACAGGGAAAGCTATGCGAGAAATACGAGCATGGTGGAACATAGATTTGCGTGTACAGGGAAACTCAAGAAAATCATTCGCAGCGAACTACAGTACGGAGGGAGTACTGTACTGTACTGTACTGTATGTACTATGTTGTAGTACTCGAACACAGACCGACAACTAAACACTTTTAACTAGTTCGAGTTCTTCACTTTGTCTTGTCCTGTTTTGTGAACATGGTTGATAGGTCACGATTCGGATAAAAATCGAAAAAATTAAATTAAATCATAACAACACTAATAACATAACTAATAAAATTTTACGAGTAAAGTCTGGAGAGGTAAAGTATAGGCATACCTTACCACTACCTCAGTGGGAAGATAGAGAGTAAAACATAGAATCAAATTGATTAAATAAAATAATTTTTATTTGGTTTGATTTTATATTTTTAAAAATCGATAATATTTGGTTATTTTTAAAAAAAAATTGAAGAAATAATTAAACCGAACATACAAATATATTTTATATTTGATTTGGTTTGGTTTAGTAATTTAAAAACTAATTATATTGATTTGTTTTTGACCAATAACCTATCAAAATCAATCCGTGAACACTCCTAAATTGATTGACATGACACATAAATTTTAAAAGTGTTAAAACAATTATTTTACTCCCTTCGTTTTAAAAAGAATGACCTAGTTTGACTTGACACGGAATTTAAGAAAATAAAGAAGACTTTTGAATCATGTGGTCATAAATTAAAATTGTGTCAAATGTACCAAAATGCCTTTAGTTTTGTGGTCTTAAACATGTCACATGAAAAGTTGGAATTAAAGTATTGCCAAAAAAAGAAAAGGATCATTCTTTTTGAAACAGACTAAAAAGAAAAGTAGGTCATTCTTTTTTAAACGCGGAAGTATAAGCTAAACACATAAGACATAACCTCATAAACTTTCCCGAAAAATTCAATTTAGACACCTAACTTAGTCTTGTTCCAATTAGACACAATACTACCTGCAATTTTATTTCTATCAGGCACAACATGTTGAAAATTTACTCCATAAATAAAATGTGTATAATTAATTATACTGAAAAAGGATATGCTATATTTTAAAAACAAAATTCCACATATTAAATTATTCTTTAATTTAATTTAAAATTATTCTCATTTTCATCACATTTCTTGAGTAAAGATGAAAATAAATAAATAATTATATTAATTTTCTAAATGTCAATTATTTTTAGGACAATTAAAATGGACCAGATGGGAGCATATCATTACATTATGCCTAATTGGAATTTCAGTAAAAGATATTTTTAATATGCTACTATATATTAAAAATAATATACCACATATTATTCCACATATACTTAAAAGATAGTGTAATAGTAATAAAATACTCTCATAAACAATTTCCATTAAGGACTCGTTTTGTACGAGCGATAAGGAATAATTAATTCCAATACTAATTTTAGGATATTCTCTGTTTGGTTGAGATAAAATGCAAGATAACTCATTGTGAAATTAGTTATTTAGATTGTAGTAGTATTTTCAACCTAACTTAGGGTGAGATAACTAATGTCGAAACAGCTAATTCCGAATAATTAATCTTGACATAACTTGTTTATGACCAAACTACCCCTTAAAGGTCTATTTTCCATTTTTAAAGACTCCAATTTCTTGGTATCTATGTATATCTCCATTATTTCACTACTAGTTCTGTATTTGAAAACTTTGTGGCAATAATTTGAATCGACTGTTTTCACTTTCAAGTGGGGTTTTAGGCATTTTTCAAGAATTAGAGATTTGGGGTTACTTCTACTGCTGGAGTTTCATCGCCAAATAGGTAAAAATCGAAACTTTATACACTTTTATCTGTTTCTTTCAGCTGGTTCACTTGCTTTAGCATTTAAAGTTAGCAACTTTTTATTGATTTCTTATTGTATTGAAAAAAAACAAAAAAAAACTCATTCTTTATTCACTTTATATGATATTGGAGTTAATACTGATAATGGACCCCCCGCACACACCCGCACACACACCTTTACTAGGTTTTCTATAGCATTTTTTTAAATGTTCTGAATCATATAAACAATATACTACCTTTTTCCCAATTTGTTGTGTTCTTTAAGGGTGTGGCGCAGTGGTCAATGAAGTGGATTGAGCACACTGAGACGCCGTGAGGTCTTAGGTTCAAATCCCAGTAGAGACATACCTAGTACCTGTTACTTTTGGGAGGTGGTAAGTGTCTTGTGGAATTAGTTGGTTACTGGTGGTGATAGGTATCTCATGGAATTAGTTGGTTAATGGTGGTAGGTGGTGGGAGGTGGACAGGTGGTAGGTATCTCATGAAATTAGTTGGTTACTGATGGGAGGTGGTAGGTATCATGTAGAATTAGTTGAGGTGCGTCCAAGCTGGCCAGGACACCACAATTATCAAAAAAAAAAAATAATCTGGCTTTTCTTTTGGAAAAGATTATCTTGTTTTGCTCTTATCGGAAACAGTCTCTCTACCTCCCACGAGGTAGTGGTAAGGTTTGTGTACACTCTACCCTCCCCAACCCTCACTTGTGAGATTTCACTGGTATGTTTTTGTTAGGCATTTCAAGCTTCAGTCTTTTCCACTAGGAGTAGTGCTTCTCACTAATCTTGGACCAAAACTGACCAACTTTTGCTAACATAAAGGATTATTAAGGTTCAGGAGTATATAAAATTGACCAAGTTTTTCTCCTACTTGAGCCTAAGTGTGTGTTCTAGCATAGGGTACAAATTTGTGATGAACTCGTAATTGTTATACTAAAGTATATCACTAGTATATATATTGGAGAGAGTATATTTTTGAATTATTGCTAATGAGTGGTTAATTTGTCATATGAAATGAGCTTAAATGAAAGTGGGGATTCATATGGCAGATCCCAACTTGTTTGGGACTGAGGCATAGAGTAGCAGTAGTAGTAGTAGTTGTAGTGGTTGATTCATATGCATGTCTTATGATTTAAGAAAAGAATTTTGTTTGCTTTGACTTGGGATTTTGGGGAAAATGCTAATCCAGTTATGCACCGACCTAGCTTATTATTTTGCTCAGGAATGAAATTGAAGGGCAGTTTAGTTCAAAAGATAGGTAATGCAATTAAGGAAGTCGCAAGGAACAAAGGCTCAACATGGTGGTACACACCTCACATGGCTGCAGCATCTCGTGCCATAACCGAGCGGATCCCATTGGTTGATATTCTCCTTGAAGTCAGAGATGCGCGGGTATGTATAAATATTAGCCTTCATGGATATTTTACTTTTCATTGTTTCTCGGTTTTTGTTTGATTAAATCTCCGAATAAGCTTGCCAGTATTACTCCGTAAAACGTTTTGTTTTATGGGGTGGTATTTGGATAATATAGATGTGTGTTCTTTTCAACAAGTATTGATCTCGCACAACTCAATGCTACATGATCTCCTTAAGATACGTACCAATTATGGACACGGGAGGGATAGCCTAGTGGTAAAGACCCTCCATCTCTAACCATAAATTTGGGTGATTTGAATCGCCAAGGGAGCAACGTGGGAAGTTTGTCTATGTGTAGTGGGGTTTGTAGTTTAGAAAATCAAGAATTATATAACAATTCAGCAATAATAGACCATTATTTCTGGCCTCTTTTGGTAGATAATGTGATTTTACCCGTTATTCTTTCAATCTTCCATGTTGATCTGAAGCGTCAACACCAACATAAGAAAATAAGTACACAGTATATATCATAAAAAGGAAAAGATAAAAAGGAAAATCAACAATATTGCTTGACATATTGACGTATTAGTACCGAAATGGTTGGCTGAGTGGTTGAGGCATATGAGTGAAACCTGGAGGATCTAGGCTCAAATCCAAACTACAACACTCATGGTGAGCCCATCTATTCCATCTTGATGGATAGGATTGCTCAATACCTGTGCTTTGGTTGAGATTGCGCAAGTAGGTTTAGACACCACCATCAGAAATAAAAATTAAAAAATTGACAAAATTGTCGACAACATTCGTGGTGGGTATTTTATTAAGGACTCAGTTAGAATTTGACATATGCTCAATCATGTCCCACTTCCTCTATTTGCAAGGATATGCTTGTGTATCTATCATCTTATTTTTATCTTTTCCCCTTTGTCTTTTCTCAGCTTCCTTTATCATCAGCATGTGAGCTAGTTAAGCATCTTTCACCTTCCTCGAGGCGGATCATAATTCTGAACAAGACAGATTTAGCAAATCACATTCAATTAAAGGTGATCCGTTGCTCTTCACTTTCTTAGTCAGCTAAGGGCTGCTGTTTCACTTGACAATTATCATCTAGCTGATTTCTTGATCCCCCTTGTACTGGCCAGGGGCCACACCTTATCATGATCACTGGCAGCATACATGATAGCTTTTTTTTTGTTGGACATTTTTACTGTCCCTAATTATTGCAGATTTTATGTCGTATATCCTTTTTGTTTGCTGCTGTTTACATATACATACATTTACGTTTGTTTCCTGCAGGAATGGCTGAAATACTTTGAGCAACAAAAGTGTCTTGTTTTTGGAGTCAATTCCCATAATAAGGATAACATCAAAGAGGTAATTAATGAAAGTTTTCTGCAGTTGATCATGTTCTAATTTGCAAATTGGTTTTATTACACATATAGATTAAAAAGTACATAGAGGGGGACTTGAGCCTGCATAGAGTTGGACTTCTTTAATGTTAACATATGAGGCCTATGCTCTGACAGTTGGCCAAGTTTTAGTATAAGGAAGTGCAATATACCAGTGATGCTATGTTTTATAAAAGGCAGCCCGGTGCACAAAGCATCCCGCATTCACACAGGGTCCGGGAAAGGGCCATACCCTAATGCAAGTGTTGGTGGCTGCTTACACAGCACGAACCCGTGACCTATAGGTCACACAGAGAACCATTGCTCCAAGGCTCCCCTTCATAAATTATATAAATTCTCACACCAAGTTCTCTAGCTTGCATTGAATTCATGAGGACTTTATGGCCTTTCTGTTGATGGTGTGCGCCCGAATTACTTGGGTCCATTTGAGTATGTTTATCAATCTGACTAATATTGTAGAGTTGACATTGATAATCTACTAATGAAAAAGGAGTAGGCCTTGATGTTCATCACTAGTTAATCTGACAACCTTTTATTTTGCATGTGATGCTCATTTGCGTCAGATATAAATCTTGACATGTTGCAGACTTGCAGTTTCTTAACTTTCTGCAAGCCAGAGTTCGAGAATTACCAAAGACTGGTCATGGGGATCAAACAATTACGTTAATGCTTGTCGGCATTCCTAATGTTGGGAAGTCTGCCCTTGCCAACTCATTGCATCAAATTGGAAGGATCAGTGCAGCGGGTATATCAATTTTTAGTATAAACTGTTAGTTGTTAAGTTCTTGTAGCTATTTTCTCGTGTTTCTAAAAGATTCTATCTAGAGTATAGAACTTATCCAATCCAAACATCCTGAAACGTTCTTTGATTTGTAGAGAAAGGAAGATTAAAGCATGCCGTAGTGAGTCCTCATCCTGGAGAGACGAAAAATATTAGTGGCTTGAAGGTATTTATTTCTTACTTGTAGTAATGCAGTTTTTTTTTCTTTCAACCAGGAAAGTTGTGAACTAGAAGGTTTGGAATTTTTCGCATAGTTCCTGGGGCTTCTTTTGGGTCATAGCTTTCCTGTTTTCTATCTGCTTTTTGTTTCTGTAGTCATTTCTTGATTTGAAACTGCTTTTACAAAATCAGATCGCCAGCCATCCTAGTATTTATGTGTTAGACACCCCTGGTGTTTTCCCGGCTGAGATTCTCGATGCAGAAGTGTGCTCCAATCTAGCTTTAACAGGTAGAGTTTCCAAAACATTTTCTTTCGCTAACTTTTTGGATTTTCATCAGAACATAGTTACAAATCACGATTCTCTCTGCTCCCACTCCTCTTGTTAACCGAAGGAATGATAGACATTAATTGGGGCAAAACTATACACAAGGAGAAAGTACCATGACAAATGAGGAAGTGGAAAATGCCATAGTGTGAGTCTAGGAAGTGACCTACCAACTGATAGATATTCTATGTTACTTTATTCAATGCAGGTGCAATAAAAGATTGCTTGGTTGGGGAACTGGAGCTTGCGGAATATTTTCTATCCATCTTTAACTTGAGCAATGAATACAAGAAATGGGCCAAGTTGTCATTGTCAGGTGCTGATGATTGTTTTGAGTTAGAGAGAAGACAGAAGAGACAATATTTAACGGATCACACGCAGGTAAGCAGTTTATCAGGAAATGTATTATAACGTCTTTCTTGACTCTTTGCTATACTGTTTCTGTTGTCGTTTGTTTATGAAACGACTCTTACAAAATTAGATGCCAGCCGTCCAAGTCATTTGGCACACTATTGGTAATGTGGGAATTTGGGAAAACAAAAGGCTACAGGGTTCATGTTCTTCTGATCATGTTTATCTACTATATAGGGAATAACAGATTGAACGCTCGTAAAGAATGATGCAAATCACAAGCACACAAGGAGCGCATACTAATAACCAACTGTATGTCAAGCACGAGTTGAATTTTCTTATGTCTGGAAAAAAGTATGATTTCCAAAATTCCCATATCACCAATAGCCCTCGTAGTGGGTATACATTTTATCTTTCGTCAATAGCCTTCAATTTATGCCTACAATCTCTAGCAGAGAGAATAAAACAGTCCTTTGACAGATGAGACTACTTCAGGGCTACGTTGCTCAGACTCTTCAAAAATATCTCGTGTGTCTGTCGGATCCTCCAAAAGCTATGTACTTTTAGATGATCCGACAACATATTTTGAGGGTCCGAGCAACATAGCTTCAGGGAATGATCTATTTTTGTTTCAGCTATGTGCCTAGGTATATAGCAACATGTGATTACAAAATTTGATAATTCGAATGTTAAATAAGTGTAACCTCGTTAGATGCTGTAATGTCACATTCATTTCGATCAGCAACTATAAGTAACGGAACATGAATGTTCTCCAGTTTTTTTAGCTCAACATGTATCAACTCCTTGTTCTTTCCCCTTTACAATAGCTGAATATGACATCTGAGATTATTCATACAGGATTTCATTGTGAATAAAGTCCGAAGAACGCTCTACGAAGCAGTTTCATCTTCCAATGGCAATCTACGCGATGAGGAGATTATGTCGCTGCTCATCAAAGCAGAGTTTGCTGTTCTTCGCGATGCTTTTAATCTCCCTCCTGATTCGGATGATTATGTTCGTAAAGTGGCTGCTAAGTTACTTAATCTGTATCGTACTGGAAGGCTTGGTCATTATACTCTAGACCTTGCTCCAAGTAATAACTAAAGAAGTCTGATAAGCGACAGTCTTAGTTGAGGTGTCTAAATGAAAAGACGTGACAACTTTGGGGGACTGTCTATGTATTCAACTAAATTAGTTTGACGATTTTCGTGTATATTCTTAGAATTAGTTCTTGATGAGGATATCATAACTATTCTACCTCGAGGTATTACTCCTATAGACCTATACATATCGTTGGTGAAATGGAAGAGTTACGATCACAATCAAATATTTATAGAGGTGCGCGCTACATAGAATAATGCACTAATTAATGGATCATACAAAATTATTCAAACTAAAAAAAAAAGAAAAAAAGTATTATATAACCTCACATGAGTATCATCCAAGTTGGGGATATATAATTAACAAAACCACATTTACTTAGTCCATTTGCAAATGAAAAGCCTCCTCCCTTTTGCATCTTCCAAATAAAATCCTGCATCCGTCACTGTTCATTTGCATATGCGAGTCGTAGGATCAAGTTGTGAATTCGAAATACATCCACGAAAGATATTAAACACTTGAAAAGCTCTATCTTTTGAACCCCACCAAAAATGACAAAAAAATACTCCCTCCGTTCCAATTTATGTGATGTAGTTTGACATGACACGGAGTTTAAAAAAAATAAAATAAGACTTCTGAAACTTGTGGTCTAAAATGAGTCATAGATATTTGTGTGGTTGTAAATCATTTCATTAAGAGTAAAATGAGTATTTTAAAGTTAAATTGTTACTAAATATAGAAATGTGTCATTCTTTTTGGGACTGACTAAAAAGAAAAGTGTGTCATATAAATTGAGACAGAGGGAGGAGTGTGTTAACCAAATAGGTCTCATGGAATGACCATTTAATATGGCCTTTTTGAACAAGGTCATGGTATCCAATATCATTATTTTTAGAAGCACAATGAATTTTCAAGATATTAGAGGTATTTGATTCTTTTCATCTATTCTAGTCTTAGTGAACAAAATTACTTGATATCAGTTGCTGGTGGGAGGTGGCAAGTATCCTGTGGGTCAAGTCGAGGTGGACGAAAGCTGATCCTAACACTACGATTATAAAATAAAAAATGTTGTTCGCAACTTGAACATGGTATCTTCTTGCAGTTAACATATTATGTACCTTGTTGCTTCTAAAAAAAAAGGGCAGCCCGGTGCACTAAAGCTACCGCTATGCGCGATGTCCAGGGAAGGGCCCCACCACAAGGGTGTATTGTATGCAGTCTTACCTTGCATTTCTGCCAGAGGCTGTTTCCAAGGCTTGAACCCGTGACCTCCTCGTCACATAGCAGCGCCTTTACCAGTTACGTACCTTGTTGCTTCTAGCTTGGAAAATATTTATGGACAATATGATCAATAGTAAAAGTGGTGTTTTGGAATAACTCATTTTGTGGTGTTACATTTTTTTGGTTTTTTGCACTTCTTTGTTATTGGTACTTGAATTTATAGTGCAAAAATTGAGGCACTCATATAGTTGAAATGCAATGGTAATGAGAATTTTAATAAATTATAAAAGGAATGCCACAAATAATGCAAGGTAAGCTTGGATTGGATTGAATCTTTTAAGTTCGGTTTTGGATATTACTGATTTTCAATTTTGACTTTTGAGTCTTTAAGGCAGATCATAACAATTTAAAACCTCAATTCACCAAATAGGTTGCTCCGTTGAATGTATAACTTTCTACCGTTAACAAGGATTGAAGTCACCCTACCGCTTGTATCGTAGATACTATAATGAGTAGAGTCGTAATGTACCAATCTATTGAACCTTTAGAAAATTGACTTATTAGTATTGGTTACATATAATGCTTAGGATGAATATAATGTATAAAAATAAAATTCTAATTCCAATTTATAATCCAAACCAAATATCCAAAAAGTTGGGATTTCTGAGGTCCTTGGCATGGACATGTCTCTTTTTTTTGTGTGTCCATAAAATTAACACTGATGGCATTTTGGTCATTGCTCCATATAAATCTAGAAATGGATTCTTCTACCAATAAATTAAGAAAATTAAGTGACAGTATTTTTTTTTTTTCATCCTTTCTTTCAGCTGGGTGTTACAAATTCAGGTATGCTTCTCTTTTAGTTTTTGTCTAAATCTTTTGTCCATTTTGCCCTTTCAGTTTTCTTCAGATTTCCCAATTTTGAAGGAAAGATTGAATTAGTTGATTTGACTTTTTTCATTTTGATCCCCTTTTTTTTTAAGCTTCATTTTTCTTATGATACTCCAGATTTAAATTGTATAGATATGTAGGTTTCTACTTTTATGCTATTTGGCTTAACTAGTAAAGTTGTGTCCGTGTGACGAGCAGGTCAAAGGGTTCTAGATGTGAAAACAGTCACTTATAGAAATGTAGGATAAGATTGTATACAATAGACGCTTGTGGTCCAGCACTCTCTCAGACCACGCACATAGCGGGAGCTTAGTGTACCGGGTTGTCTTGCAGAAATGTATGATAAGGCTACGTAGAATAGACTCTTGTGGTCCGACCCTTCCTGGACCCTGCTCATTGCGGGAGCTTGGTGCACCGGGATGTCTTGTAGAAATGCAGGATAAAGCTACACACAATAAACTCTTGTGGTCCGGCTCTTCCCCTAACCCGCGCATAGTAGGAGCTTAGTGCACCAGGCTGTTCTTTTTTTGGGTGTCACAAGTTAAAGTGGAGAAGAGACTTAGAGGCGAAGAGGGATTGAGAAGTAGAGGTATTTCGATTACTCAAAAATTTATTGTTTCTGGGTAGTTTTCTCAATTCAAGTCCTTCAGGTTTGGAATCGTTAAATCGAAATGAGAGGCAGATCCAGTATTTGAACTTTGTGGGTTCAATACGTTCTTAGTATTGGACCCATTGCATTTACAATATTACGGGTTCAGACTCTTTTTTTCCACACCACTCTATTAGGAGGATCAATAGTGTTTCCATTTACCCTCCAGCGTGACTCGAACCTTCAACCTACCGGTTGATGGTGGAGTTGCTCAACCACTGTCGGTCCAAACTTACAATTAATTGTTGCAGTTTTAATAAATTTTTATGTATAAATTTATTCTTTGCCTTATGCATAATAAGTATAATACTTTGTGAATGATTGTGTCATTGATTATGTTTCTGAATATCTTGCGCAACTCTCTCTATGAGGAATCCTTCTATTACTAGAACCTTTGTTTATAGACTCTATTACTTTTAACTTTTGAGTACCTTAATGTAATATGACACTGTTTCTTTACTTTCCTGTAGCCACTTGATTTGTTTCTTCTGGGAAGAGAAGTTTGAAACACACGTGTGAATTTTGTTAATTATAATGGAATCGACTTTGTGCAGTTAGATAACACATGTGATAAGCCAAAGGAAAGATTGGAGGGGTTAAACCATGATAGGAAGATGCTTATCAGTTCAATCATCAAGCCCAAATGAGCTAACGTTTCAAACTTTGAATGGAATTCAACATCTAGCTGAAAGTCGTCAATTCAAGGCATGGTTTCTGGATCAGTTTGGCGTGCTTCATGATGGGAAACAACCTTATCCTGGTGCCATTTCGGCCTTGGAAAAATTGGCAACTTGTGGTGCAAAGATGGTAATCATTAGTAATTCTTCAAGAAGAGCATCTATAACCCTGGAAAAATTGAGGAGCCTTGGATTTGATCCGTCACTCTTTATTGGTGCCATCACGAGTGGGGAATTAACGCATCAGTATCTTCAAAGGAGAGACGACGCTTGGTTTGCCTCTCTAGGAAGATCGTGTATTCACATGACTTGGAGTGACAGGGGTGCTATATCTCTTGAGGGGCTCGGACTACAAGTTGTGGAAAATGTTGAGGAAGCTGATTTTATTTTGGCCCACGGAACTGAAGCCTTGGGGCTTTCTTCTGGTGCTGCACTTCCTATGAATCTTGATGAACTTGAGAAGATACTGGATCAATGTGCTGCTAAGAAGATCCCGATGGTAGTAGCAAATCCTGATTTTGTAACTGTTGAAGCAAGGGCTCTGCGCGTTATGCCTGGAACATTGGCAGCTACGTATGAAAAACTTGGCGGTGAAGTAAAATGGATGGGCAAACCTGATAAGATAATATACAAGTCCGCTATGGAAATGGCTGCTGTTGATGCCTCGGATTGTATTGCCGTAGGAGACTCCCTCCACCATGATATCAAAGGTGCAAATGCAGCTGGAATTGCATCAGCATTTATCACAGGCGGAATACATGCTACTGAACTTGGACTTAGCAAATTTGGAGAGGTCGCGGATGATAATTCTATACATGCTCTTTCCTTGAAAAACAATGCATATCCTACATATGTGCTCCCTTCATTTACATGGTGAAGAATGTACTATATGGGCAAGGCTAGAATTTTGGCCCCCATTTTTAATGTACTGATTAATGCTATTCACTTTGAACCTCTTTTTGATTCTTGTGGTTTACATATGGCCTCTTGAACTTGTCAAGGATTTTCATTTTGGTCACTTTAACTAAAGGTGTGACCTATTGATGTATTTGTCTGTTATTGGCTGTTGAAAATTTCTGGTAACCTGTTTTTTGAAAGTATATTTTGTTATACTTGCTTTTCTAGGTAGAAGCTTTAGCAGTTCCATTAAGTTGGTGAGAAAGAAAGACTAAATGAGAAGCTGGCAAGTTTTTTAAACCATGTGGAGGAATATGGAGGGGGAGTGAATTACGCAACATCTTGCTGAACTATCCTACTCCTCCTTTTACTACCTTTCAGAGTGATCTTATTCGATTTCGGAACATAAAGACTTGGTTAAAGGCAAAATTCGGTGTAGTTCGAAATTAAAAAGAAAGAAAGCAGGGTAGTAAGTCTTGCTTACTTATTTCTCCATATAAGTAAGCGGCAAGGTTTTACACATAGGGCCAGGTGCTTTCTTTGTCTCGGCTTGCCTTAGGCCGTCTAGCACCTTTCGGTTGGGGTTGGGGTTGGGGTTGGGCTAGACCGTGTTCTTTTCCGTCTATCGAAGGCAGTCAATGTGTCTGTCATTCTTCCCTCATTAGACTTGTCAATCCTTTGCTCTTTTTCAGACCTGAAATGCCACGTAAAGTGTCTTTCCTGTTCTGTGGTAAGTCAATGAAGCCATTTGGAAATGCTGCGTAAAGTGTCTTTCTTGCTCGGTGATCAGTCAATGAAGTCATTCTGGATATTCTGAGCTTTTGGCCAGTTTGACATGTCTAAGACCTCTAATGGATACATTGGGGCTCTCCAAAATCTGATGCTTCATTTGAGAGGAGCAATCAAATACTTTTATTGTGATAGATTAGCCTCTCAAAAAGTTTACAAGCTGAAAGAGCAAAACCATTTTCATCATCAAGTTTTAAATTAGTAGTTGTAATTATAGGTAATGTGCATATATGAAAAAAGGTAGTAAATGTTTTAACTGATATTGTTGCAGGTCTTGTGTTAAATTTAGAAAAGGCATAATACATAAACAAGACACTTAAACTTGGCATTAGTTGGCAAGTAAGCATTCCGACTATGAGAATGCACATCTAGACACCTCAACTTGATCTCAACTGACAACTAAACACTACAAACTCGTCTTCGTTGTGTCTCAGAGACACCCTGACGCTGACGTGGCACATAAATTTTGGAAGTGTCTAGATGATCATTTTGTAAGTTAGAGTGTTCAACTGACACAATGGAGATGAGTTGAGGTGTCTAGATGTGCCTACTCAAATTTGAAGTGTTTACTTGCCAGTTATGGCCAAGTTTGAATGTCTGTTTATGTATTATGCCATTTGAAAAATGAGACATCAGTGTATATATATACATGGAGGGGGTTGGGCCATTATTCATGTCACAATATATACACACTAGATCCATCCATATGCTTTGCTATCCAAACAAAAGAACTTACCCTACACAAAACTCAATGGAACTGATACAAAGTGATTAATTCAACTCTGTAGATAGTTCACACAACAACTGTTTTTTTACATAAGGAACAAGATATATCCAGCATACAGCAATTCCCGAAAATAACAAAATCTAACTCGTTACAGAGTTTTTAGAATAACCGTGGTGTTGAGGCCAACTTAAGCACACAAAATTTTATGGCCCCATTCACTCCTCCAATATAAGCAATGATAAGTTACAATAGCTTCTCAATACTAAGAAAGCAACTTTGGAGAGATCAAGCTTTCTGTGTAAACGAAACCATTCTGAATACATTCCGACTCAGATTGAGGCCATAAGCCAGATGATTCTTTGGATGTCTTAAATACAGAACCACTACGTTTCAATTGGCTGCAACAGAGCAACACTTCACCATCTGAAAACCTGTATTTCGGGGTGATTGAATAATGATTGGTACTTTGTATAGTAAACGATTGATTCCAAGATTCCTTGACACCATACTCTTTCATTACCCATAACTTAAAAGTGTACTTCCCGTGATGAATGCGAGTAGAATAAACACAAAGCATGCCTCCCAATACTGAAACACCCTGCTTGCTATGCATTATGTCAAAAACCAAGACCAGTCCCTCTGGCAACGGTATCTCTCCATACACCTCATTTAAAATACAAAATGAAACCATAGAATTATTCAGTAACGAATCAACCCAATGAAATGCTCCATGTACAAATGCCAAATAACCCATATTAGATGACGTATCAAGGCAATCTAATGCTCCATGTCGAAATGCCAAATAATCCATATCAGATAACACAGGGTTATTGCCAGTAGGATGATTATAAATTTCTCTCCAGGAGCCACTTTTCAGCGCAAGAATTTCATTACGTTCTTTACCATCAATCTTGAGGATCTTATAGTCATCCGTAGTTGAATCGTATCCCAATCCCCAAGTACACGAGACCTCCTGTGAAAATTTTGGATTGGGAAGTACTACTGATTCTCTTGTGGAGGGGTTCCATAGCAAAAGTATGAAGTCTTTATCAGGATAATTACGAACCCCTATAAGAGCCAAATCATCGTAACAACAATGTATTTTCCAACCCCATAGCTTACCACTAGAAGGCCGATCAAGTCTTTGTATATCCTCAAACAGTTGAACCGACGATAAGGAAGCACACTGGAATGAAAACTCTTTGTTAAGAAGAAGAATTTTTTGGGAATTTTGGTTATTTTTAGCATGATTGAGATGCTTCATCGTAAAGTAAGGCTGGGAGATCAATGTCATCCAAAACTTTGAAACACATTTGAATCGAAGAAGAGACCGCACAGGTAGCCTACTGAGGATGTCCATAATTATTTCTTCTTGCAAATCCATCTGGTTTATTTTCTCTAAAGGCTTCACAACTCTCTTACCTGCAATTAAAAAAATTCTAAGGCAAGCATTTTTATTCCATATGCCTAAGTCTCTTGGTATGCTGAGAGAAGCAAATCCAGTATTTAGAGTTTATGAGTTATACATTCTAGAAAAGACAGCTTATTGGGTTCTAGAAAATTTACTACTTCCTCTGTTTCAATTTATTTTTCCGGTTTGACTTGGGATAGACTTTTGAATCTTGTGGTCTTAAACTAAAAGAGAGCCTTGGAGTAACCGGTAAAGTTGTTGTCATGTGACCTCTCACAGGTTCAGGCAGTGAAACAGCCTCTTGCAGAATGCAGGGTAAGGCTGCATACAATAGACCTTGTGGTTCGGCCCTTCCTCGGACCCCCACATAGCGGGAGCTTTAGTGCACTGGCTCATCTTTGTTCTTAAACTAAAGGTATGTAGAATATGATCAAAATGTCTTAATTTTGTGGTCTTAAGGATGCCACATGTGAAAAGTTAAAATTAAAGATTTGACAAAATAGGAAAGCAAGACAAACAAATTGAAAGAGTATACATAATAAATGACTTTTTTCTAACGCAAATACAAGATTTATACTTGTTCTACCAAATCCGTAACTAATACTCTAGCTCTGCCCCAAGTATGCTGAATTTAAGTTAGGAGATACTCCCTCCATTCAGAATTATTTGTCACTTATTTCCTAATTGGATTTCTACTTGTCATTTTTGACATATTAAGGAAGGACAATTTTTTTTTTCTTATTTTACCCTTAGCATTAATTGTTTATTCTCCAAGCTAATTTCAACACACAATAGTAACCATCAATAATAGGGGTACTATGGTAAAATAATTATGTTAGTAATTGTTTTCTGAATAGGTGCGCCAAGTCAAAATGTGACAAGTAAAAGTGAACGAAGGAGTAGTAGATATTCAATAAAATAGTCGAGGCGTGTAAAAGTTGACTTCGATACACACATAAAGCAGAAAATAGAGAGAAATGCAGCAGATACCTTTGTAAAGATTTGGCTGGCGATTGGGTGGTGCTGATTCCTTCATCTTTTGGCCTTTGAAAATATTTCTCTCTTTCTCTCTGTGCTTTGATTTGAGTGGTTAAGGTTTCTCTACTTTAATATTTTGTTATGTTTTTCTACTTTTTATATGATAAAGTTATTTCCCTTTTCTTTTTTGCTTTTGTTTGAGTGAATTGGTTAAACACACTCAACTTTTCCTCCCGTCTTAATTTATGTGATATTATTGATTTGATACATAATTTTTTTCAAAAAAGAAACTTTTGAAATTTGTGATCTAGACCACTTATTGACCATTTGTATGACTATAGGGTAAAAGGAATTTTTTTTTTTATAACCATGGTGTTCGGGCCAGCTTTTGCGCACCTTGACTAAATCCAAGGGACACCTATCACCTTCCATCAGTAACATATATCAGGTAATTCTGTCCAGCAAGGGTAAAAGGAGAATTTTAAATTAAATTATTTTCAATTATGGAAACGTGACATCTTTTTGAAACAGACTAAAAAAAATGTCACATAAACTGGGATAGATGGAGTATAAGGAGTCGTATGATAGCTAGTTTGGATGTGAGTTATACATGTATTAAATTCTACACAAGTAATATCACGTTGGTTGCTAGTTAAAAGATAAATTATTTATATATAAAATTAACTTGATGTTTGATTTGCAATTTAGAGACCCATATAACTAATATATGAAAAAATCTACGTATTGTTTTATACTGGGTATGATGTTAAATAACTAACACAAAAAGAAAAAAAGAAAAAACTAAACCTTGTATAACTAATCCTTGCATATACATAAATTTCTTTGTAACTAATTCATGTATTACTAATACTTGCATAAATTTAATCATATACACGTCTCTTACCATTCAATATGGAATAGAAAATGAGACATCAGTGTGTGTATATATACATGGAGGGGTCTAGGCCATTATTCATGTCACAATATATCCATTAGATCGGGTTAAGTTTAGAAATGACCCTAAAATGAGCTGGACTTTATATTTTGTCCCAATAAAAATGTTTTACAGAAATGAATTTCATAAGGGGTGATCTTGATTTTCTGGTCTCACTTGATAAATTTTGTCCATAAAGCAGATGTTTTAACTCTTGCCCATAAGGCAGACGTTCATGACATTGCAAGATAATGAACCTATACAACAATGACCTTATAGACAAAAGTTAAAACTTATTTAAGGGGGACAAAAAATTCAAAAAATTCAAGCCTAGACATTTGACGGACAAAATTCAAGACCGGTCACTTTGAGGTACAATTGGCATAATTTCCCCATCCATAGGGTATGCTTTGCTATCTAAACAAAAAAACTTTCCCTACACAAAACTCAATGGAACTGATACAAAGTGATTAATTCAACTATGTAGATAGTTCACACAACAACTGTTTTTTTACATCAGGAACAAGATACATCCAGCATACGGTCTATTCCCGAAAATAACAAAATCTAACTCGTTACAGAGTTTCTAGAATAACCATGGTGTTGAGGCCAGCTTAATCACATAAAATTTTATGGCCCCAGTCACTCCTCCAATATAAGCAATGATAAGTTGCAATAGCTTCTCAATACTAAGTAAGCAACTTTGGAGAGATCAAGCTTTCTGTATAAACGAATCCGTTCTGAACACATTCCGAATCACATTGAGGCCATAAGCCAGATGATTCTTTGGATGTCTTAAATACAGAACCAGTACGGTTCAATTGGCTGCAACGGAGTAACACTTCACCATATATAGTATTTCATTGCCCATAACTTAAAAGTGTACTTCCCTCAATGAAATGTCGAGGTATAATTCAGTACATTCTTTCCATTTCCCTCTTAGTAATAGTTATTCTTGGATTTAATAAATGTTGACTAATTACATTGAAAATCTTAGTGAAGAGAATCTATACACATACTCCAATATTGGGATACTAACTCCTCTTCTTCTTTTTTTATGTTTTATGAAAAGAGATTAAAATTATAAATGATTAAAAATAATAAATAAAGATATGATAGTTAAAATACATAGTTTCTTTGAGAGTTGCATACTTCAACTATTCAGTGTTTTCATTACATATCTAAACTATCACATCCTATGTATTAAAATGCACACCGCTACTGAGTTAGCCAAATGTTTGTAATTACTTGACAATTGGCACGTGAGAGCTGAAAACCCCCATGAAAGTGGGTCCACATGGAGTCACTAACAGCTAATAGTTCACGTAAGTAATGAGAACGTTGGATAGTTTAAGTATGAAACTCTAAAAAAAAAAAAAGATATGATACTTTACGCGTGTTTTAACCTATTGGGGTGGAAATACTTATCCACGCGTGGAGTGCCACTTAATACCCCTTTTTAACAAAAAGAGTGTGTACATTACACATCATCAACTACTCGACGAGGTGTGTTTTAATTCACGGATAGTGATAGCATTGTGCAATCAATCTTGAGAATTTTATAGTCATCAATAGTTGAGCCATATCCCAATCAGCAAGTATAAATTTTCTCCGGTGAAGATTTTGGATCCGGAAGTACTATTGATTCTCTTGCGGAGGGGTTCCATAGTAAAAAAAAAAAAAAAAAAAAAAAAAAAAAAAAAAACATAAAAAGGTTGTGACATAATTACCATAAAAGTAAATTAAAAAGAAAACGACTCATTCGTACATAAGCAAATACTAACTAACTAATTTTGGAAAGAACAAACTTTCTATATAAACAAATCCTGTCTGAATGGCATCAGATTGAGGACACAATCCAAGTGGTCCGTTGGATGTCCTAAAGACAGAACGATGATTCAAACGTTCACAGCGAAGTAGCACTTCACCATCCGAAAACCTATATTTCGGTATGACTGAAAAAAGACCGGTACCTTGTATATTAAACAATTCAGTCCAAGATTCTTTGACGCCATAGTCTTTCATCACCCAAAACTTAAAACTTATGTCTTTTGTATGAGACACATAACGAGAATAAACACAAAGCATTTCTCCCAACACTGAAACAAGACATCCCCGCGTGTGGATGTAAATCGAGAGCATTTGCTCTGGCAACGGTATCTCTCCGTACACCTCACCTGAAATACTAAATGAAGTCACCGAAAATCTTGATAAATCACCAATCCAATGAAATGCCCCACTCACAAATACCAAAGAGTCTGTACATATTAAATCAGGGCAAATGCCGGTAGGATGTTTATTCGTTATTCTCCAGGAGCCACTTTTCAACGCGAGAATTTCACTGCGTGATTCGTGATCAACTTTAAAGATCTTATAGTCATCACTAGTTGAGTCATATCCCAATCCCCAAGTGCAATAGCACTCCGGTGGAAATTCTGTACGAGGAAGTACTATTGATTCTCTTGTGGAGGGGTTCCATAGCAAAAGTAGAAGGTTTTTATCAGGATAATTAAAAACCCCGATAAGAGCCAAGCTATCATAACAACAATATAATGTGCAACGCCATGGTTTACCGTTAGAAGGACAATCAAGTTTTTGTACTTCCTCAACCCGTTGAACTGACGATAAAGATGAACAATACAAGGAAAACTCATTCTTATGAGGGTACCACTGGCTAACAAGAAATTTTTGAGAATTATGATTATTCCTGGCGTGATTGAGATGCTTCGTTGTAAAGTAAGGATCGGATATCAATGTCATCCAACACTTCGAAACACATTTGAATCGTAGAAGAGACCGCACAGGTAGCCTGCTGAGGATTTCCATAATTATTTCTTCTTGCAAGTGAATTCCCATAGTGCCATCAACATCCATCTTCATAACTCTCCTCCCTGCAATTAAAAATTGAAGAATTAACCTAAATAGCCCTACAATCCCCGCTTAAAAATAATAATAATAATTCCATCTGCCTAGCACCCAAGGGCGTGGCCTAGTGGTCAATGACGGGATGTGTTGCTAGTGGGAGGTGGCAGGTATTCTGTGAAATTAGCTCACAAGCTAGCCCCTACACCACAGTTATCAAAAAAAGAAATCCATCTGCCTAATTTTGATAACTTATTGGGTTCTGAAAAAATTATTATACATTATATAGATTCTTAATACAAATACATGATATTTGTCAAAGTTACTCGTTCTACCGAAACCGTAACTAGTACTCTAGCTCCGCCCTGGTGTATCGAGTTTAAATAAGCAGATAGTACATATTCAATGGAATAGTCGAGATGCGTAAAAGTTAACACACACAAACAAGCAAACAATACCTTTATGATTGGGAATTACTGTTTTCTTCATCATTTGGCCTTTGAAAATATTTGCCTCTTTCTCTATTGCTTTAATTTTAATGCTTAGGGTTTCTCTTCTTTTACATATTTTTCCTCCACTTTTCTACTTTTATATTCCCATTACAACGCTACAACTATTTAGTATTTGTGTTGATATGTATCACTTTCTTTAATTATACTTTTTTTTTTAAAAATTGCTTATTTATTACATTTACCTGAACAAAAAATTGTGAAAAATTAGCAAACGAATAGTTCGTAGTTCGACTCGTTATTGTGTTGGAAAGTTTTGGTAAATACTTACTCGGGTGCATACACCAAACTGATGCAACTTATCGTAGTTAATGATTTAAAGGAGTGAGTATAGATTAACCACGTTTAAGTTATACAGTACTTGTGTAGATTGAAATAAATCATGTGCGTCTATTGGTTTGGTGTAAACATATATGTACGAGTATAAAGTTCAAATCTTACCGTTTAGATTTTAGCATCCAAAAAATTTGTCTGTACAAACGATCTAGCCCTTGGGCAAGTAAGGTGAATGTGGCCACCTAGCCCGTTGAGTGATCTACCTCGGGCGATTGTCACCACACTCTATTAAATTAGATTTCGTGGAACACCAACTATATCTGATATGGCTGGCCTTCCATCCTATGCGACAAGTCATTCTCGTATTTTGCCACATACATGTATTCGGTCCTCTAAGTCCTGTTCGAGCTCTTTTCACGTGTGTATGCCTGATTCTTCTGCCTCTATTGGATCTTGTTAAAATTTCCAAATTGAGGACTAGCTATGGTTAAGATGAGTCTGAGATCTCATCTGCTATCATTGATAACAATACATTTAGATGGAAGAGTGAGTTTATGGGAAATCTTGTCCTGTAATTTGTTTCGAGGTCATTCGAAAATTATGATATGCAACAAGAGAAAAACAAATCCTTGTTTTAATAGATAATTACTATAATCACTCTTTTTGAACTTTAGGGAACAAGACGTATCCAACGTATGATTAATCTCCGAAAATAACAAAATCTATCTCCTAACAACTCTGTAAATCACCGTGTTTGACATCCTAATGTACGATCCCAGCGGATCTTACACAGTTTTTTTGAATAATCATGATGTTCAGGCCAGCTTATGCACATAAAATTTATGGCCGCGGCCCGCGGAGCCAGGGGTCAAAACATAAAAAGTAAATACACGGAGCCAAAGGGGGTTCAACATCTATTATATCTACATTAAAAGATAATTTTAACCATGTATAAACAACATAATTTTTCACCGAAGGGGGTTTCATAGCAACAATAAGCTACAATGGCTTCTGTTAACAGAACCTTGTAATATTTCATGAAAAAAGAATACTATACTGCACCACAAATTATTTATGATACTAAAGCGAAGAGAATAAGAGAATAAGAATCTTTATAACATGATTACCCAAAAAAACATAGTGTCTTGAGATCATATGAGTAAATACTAAGTAAGTAATTTTGGAGAGATCAAGCTTTCTGTATAAACTAATCCATCCTGAATACGTTCCGAATCAGATTGAGGCCATAAGCCAGATGATTTTTTGGATGTCTTAAATACAGAATCACGTTCCCAATTCTTGCAACGGAGTAACACTTCACCATCTGAAAACCTGTATATTGGGGTGAATGAATAAAGACAGGCACCGGTACCTTGTATAGTAAACAATTGATACCAAGATTCCTTGACACCATACTCTTTCATTACCCATAACTTGAAAGTGTGCTTCTCGAAACGAATATTAGTAAAATAAAGACAAAGCATTCCTTCCAATACCGAAACGCTATATTTTATGTTATTCTTGTTGTGATCCAAGGACATTCCCTCTTGCAATAGTATCTCTCCGTACACCTCATTTGATATACTAAATGAAACCACAGAATTAACCAGTGACCAATTAAGCCAATGAAATGCTCCATGTACAAATGCCAGAGAATCCATATCAGACACCGTCCTGTGGTAAACAGCAGTAGGATGTTCATCAATATTTCTCCACAAGCCACTTTTCAGCGCGAGAATTTTACTGTGTGGTGATAGGTTATCAATCTGAAGGATCTTATAGTCATCACTGGCTGAGTCATATCCCAATCCCAAAGTATACTTTACCATCGGTGAAAATTTTGTACGAGGAAGTACTATTGATTCTCCTGTGGAGGGGTTCCATAGCAAAAGTATGTGGCGTTCAGTACTAAAACCATGGTAATAAGTAAGCTCACGAAGCCCAATAAGAGCCAATCCATTGTAACAACAATATAGTTTGCAACTCGATGGTTTACGTATACTGCTAGAAGGCCACTCAAGTTTTTGTACATCCTCAAACAGTTGAACCGACGATAAAGAAGAACAATGAAAGGAAAACTCTTTGCTAAGAGCAAGAATTTTTGGGGGATTTAGGTTATTCTTCACATGATTGAGATGCTTCACCGTAAAGTAAGGCTCGGAGATTAATGTCATCCAAAACTTTGAAACATATTTGAATCGAAGAAGAGATCGCACAGGTAACCTGCTGAGGATGTCCATAATTATTTCTTCTTGCAAATGAGTTCCCATAGCCCCATCAACATCCATCTTCTTTCTTTTCTTTGAATGCTTCATAACTCTCCTCCCTGCAATTATAAATTATCGGTATCTCAATTGCATCTGAAATAAAAAATAATTGCATCTGAATTTTGAGCTTATAGATTCTGAATTCTAGAAAAGGTAACTTATTCGGCTCTGAAAAAATTATTATACATACTAAGTAGATTTCTTTATATAAATACATGATTTTTGCCTAAGTTACTGATGCAACCGAACACGTAACCAATACTCTAGCTCTACACCACCATGCAGAGTAAATTAGTAGATAGTAAGTATTCAACGGAATAGTTGAGGTGCATGAAAGCTAACTCATATTACTACATTACAAGAAGGAAAAACACACACACACATACACACAAACAAGTAGAAAATACCTTTGTGATTGGGAGGTAGTGATTTCTTCATCTTTTGGCCTTTGATTTGAATGCTTAGGGTTTTCTCTTCTTTTATATTTTGCTCTTTTTTACTATTTTTTTTTAATTCTTTTATGCAACGAATGTTCTGTTTTTCTACAACTTTAATATTTACATTGATATATACTCTCTCTAGTCCAAAATAAGTTAATTTTTGCCTCAATACATACTTACTAAGGAAAAGAAACTAGGACATAAATTGTACTTTACTTTTCATTTTTACCCTTTTAGATATTATCAAACTACTCTTGAAATTTTAGACACATTAAAATAAAGTGAATTAAGTCTCTTGGAACTCATAACCTAGAAAGCGTAAATGAAGGGTAAAATTGGAAGAAATTTTCAACATGTCTCTTGAAGAATGAACAATTAAATTATTTTGAACATTGAAAAATAGCTCAAAAATTCACTTATTTTGGACCAGAGAGAGTATCACTTAATTTTCTTAATAAAAAAAAAGTTTGCTTAATTTATACATTTAGTTGAATTAAAAATTGTGAAAATAATAGTAAAAGAAGGATTAGTTCGACTCTTTATTGTGTAGGAAAGTTTTGGTAAATAGTTACTCGGGTGCACACATTTTGTTAGTACAAACAATCTAGCAAGTGTCTAGGATTTGAACGTGGAATCTCGAGATGAATGTTTGACCCCTTAAATTACTGGGCCAATCTCTAATCTTGTGTTCAAGGGATTCAAGATCTATATATATACATAAAAAAGTAAAAAATTATCTTATATATAATAGTATAGTGTTTTGCCGAAGGGTTTAGGTGAACATCCTCTGACCCCCCTAGATTTGCTGTTGTCCCTAGGGCTAGTAAGGTGAATATGGCCACCCTAGCCCATTGAGTTCTCTACCTCGGGTTATTGACATCATACGCTCTACTGAAATAGATTTCGTTGAAAACCAACTATATCTGAGCTGGTTGACCTTCCACCCCTAGCGACAAGTCATTCTCGTATTTTGCCACATACATGGATTCGGTCCTCTAAGGCCTGATCACGTGCGCATGCCTGATACGTTGAGTCTCTATAATCACCTTTTTTTAAAAACTTTACGGAACAAGTCATATTGATCCATCCCCGAAAATAACAAACTCGAACTTGTTACAACTCTGTAAATCACCATGTTTGACACCCTAATATACAATCCCAACGGATCTTAGACAGTTATTTGAATAACCATAATGTTCGGGCCAACTTAAGCACGTAAAATTTCAAGAAAAAGAATACTACTACTTCCAACTACTCTGCACCAGAAAGTTAAATTTATGACATTACAATGAAAAAGAGGTTGTAATATGATTAACCCCCAAAAAAATTTTGAGTAAATACTAAGCAAGTAATTTCGGAGAGATCAAGCTTTCTGTATAAACAAATCCATCCTGAATACGTTCCGAAACAGATTGAGGCCATAAGCCAGATGATTCTTTGGATGTCTTAAATACAGAACCACATTCCAAATCTCTGCAACGGAGTAACACTTCACCATCTGAAAATTTGCATTTCGGTATTGAATAAAGATCGGCACCTTGTATACTAAACAATTGATTCCAAGATTCCTTGACATCGTAGTCTTTCATTACCCATAACTTGAATGTGTGGATCCCGTGATGAATATGAGTAGCATAAACACATATCATTCCTTCCAATACCGAAACACCATATTTTATGCAATCCATGTTGAAAACCAAGGACATTCCTTCTGGCAACGGTATCTCTCCATACACCTCATTTGAAATACTAAATGAAATCAAAGAATTTTCAAGTGACGAATCAAGCCAATGAAATGCTCCATGTACGAATGCCAAAGAATCCTCCGTATCAGACAACACGGGGAAAACTCCAGCAAAACGTTTATCAATTTTTCTCCAGAAACCACTTTTCAGCGCGAGAATTTCACAATGTGCTGTCTCAGCAATCTTAAGGATCTTATAGTCATCACTAGTTGAGTCATATCCCAATCCGCAAGAATAATCTTTTGTCAGTGAAAATTTCGTACGAGGAAGTACTATTGATTCTCTTGTGGAGGGGTTCCATAGCAGAAGTATGGGTCGTTCGTAATGAGGATAATCCCGAAACTTGATAAGAGCCAAGCCATCGTAACAACAATACATTCTGAACCTCCATGGCCTAGTGTTAGAAGGCCAATCAAGTTTTTGTACATCCTCAACCAGTTGAACCGACGATAAAGAAGCCGATGATAAAGAAGAACAATGCAAGGGAAACTCGCCATGAAGAACGAGAATTTTTTGGGAATTTTGGTTATTCTTGGCATGATTAAGATGCTTCAATGTAAAGTAAGGCTCGGATATCAATGTCATCCAACACTTCGAAACACATTTGAATCGTAGAAGAGACCGCACAGGTAGCCTGCTGAGGATTTCCATAATTATTTCTTCTTGCAAGTGAACCATAGCCCCATCAACATCCATCTTCTTTGAATGCTTCACAATTCTCTTCCCTGCAATTCAAAAATTTTGGTTAGCATTATGAGCGGTGAAGCCAGGATTTTCAGCAAGGGAACTCAAAATCTAAAGAACTAAACATACAAAGAAACTAAGTGAATTCAACATCTACATATATACATAAATTTTTAAAAAAAAGGTTGACTTTAGATATAAGTGTAAATTTCGAAATCTCCCTGGGCTCCGCCCATGGGTCGATCTATCTAAGTCTTGGTATGCAGAGTTTAAGTTAGGTGAATAGTCAACATCCATATGCTTTGTTATCGTTGAATGCTTCACATCTCTCTCCCCTGCAATTCAAATATGTTGTGAACCCACAATTTTCGTCAAGAAAATTCAAAATATAAATAAATTAAACATTACAAAAAAGCCAAATTCAACATCTACTACATATACATATAAAAAAATTGACCTTCTTTATGTAGTACAATTTATCAGCTATGTCATTTAAGTCTTGCATGGACGGTGCACACCCTTTGTCAGAACATTATCATCTGAAAAGAGGAAAACGGACTCTTTCTTATGTACATAGAGAAAAAAAATTGCACACACTTCGCCCAATTCATGGCTTCGCCACTAAAGTCGTGGTATGTAGATTTTAAATAAGGGGAATAGTCGAGGTGTGTACAAGCTAATTCAGATATGGACATTACAAGAACACACATACAAACCAAAAAAAATAAGAGAGAAAGAAATACCTTTGAAAAAAATTGGCTTTTGTGTCATCTTTAGAGCTTCCGTTTTTCTATTTGCTTTGATTTCAATTCTTAGATTTTTCTCCTTTTAAAGATTTTTAATCGTTTCCTACTTTTGATATGACATGGTATTTTCTTCTTTCTTTTTTATTTTCCTACTTTTTATATGATATGGTATTTCCTTTTTATTTATTTATTTTCTTACTTTTGGTATGATATGGTATTAATTAAAGGACCTGTTTGTTCAAATATATATGAAAAGATCAAAATCGGTAATGCTTAATTATTATATTTAGTTAAAAGAAAAAATAGTACTAATAAATGAAATGTGACAATGTAAAAATAAAAAATTGAGGATCTTTCACGTGTTCAAAACTGTAAACTAAAAATTCGAAATAAACTGGATGATAAAAAGAAAAAGAAAAACTGTAAGTAAAAATATGTAAGACCACAGAGTTCGATGTGTGTCTTTAAGGAATTTATTTCCATCATTGTACTCGAGGTGTTGGATTACTTTCTCCAAGGATAAAACAGATAATACATGTCGCAGGTATAGCGATACCTCAAACACCTACGATTAGTCGCACTCAAAGGCAGTGTTGATTTTTTGTTTGTAATAAAATATGCAAAAGCAGTTAAAAATGCAGTACTTTAATGATTGGAGAGTCTTGTTTACGAGGAGAATTTTTTCTCTCGATATTTTTGTACTCTTATGCTAGTAGATTGTTCATTTGTCACATACAAATGAAGGGAAATTGATCAAACCACGTTTCCTATAGACCCTCGGCTCAAGAAAAATTATTTTTTAGAACAATTTTGAAAACAGAAAATGCAAGAGTTGCTAAGCTAGCTATGATGAAAATAATTTAGAGAAGGAAAAAACTGTTGCTAGTGAGAGAAGGCCTATCCCAAGTTACTGTGGGCTTCATTCAAGTTACCGTTTGTTATGTATCAATTGTCCCACATTGAAAAAATAGTGAAATGCTAATGGATTTATAGGCTAAATGGGTTCTCCCCCTATCAGACTAGTCTTTTGGGTTGGGCTCTCCCGTTTGGTTCAGCCAGGGGACAAAGGAGAACTCAAGGTCAAGTTCACAAAGAGGTCGGTAATGTAGCAAATCCTGAACAAAGGAAACCAGGATATCTCAGGAAGGATATAAAGCAGGAACCAGCAACAACATCAGAAAGGAGATTAGTGAACATAGGCAACACGAGGAAAGTTCAAAGAACACCCCGTTACCCCACAAGACAAATGCCAACATGGAGACGATGGATGCAACAAAACAATGTCAACAAGAAAGTCAAAAGAATCCCAATACTTCAATTGTGAACCACTTTAAGAAAACCAAAGAAAGTGGCAAGAGTGACAAGGCAGAACACCAAAGCAACAAAAGTGCAAAGAGGAAGAAATAAAGCTCTGCCCAAACGAAGGAAATAGAATATCCAGAGATTATCATGGACAAGAAAAATCATTTTTAGAACAACTTTGAAAAAAAAAAAATGCAAGAGTAACTAAGCACCCAAAAAGTATGTTTATACGAACTAGGCATGTATTTGAAGTTTCTCCGGGATTAGTAAGGCGAAATGGGATCTTTCTAGCTTACTGAGAGCTCTAACATGAGCTTTCGACAAGATACGCTCTGCTGAAAGAGATTTTACAAGAAACAAACCACATCTCATCTGGTTGAACTGTCACCCCTAGCCACGAGACAATCTTGTATTTTGCCACATACGTGAGTTAAGTCTTCCAAGACTTGTCAGAGCTCTGTGCTTGGTGAAAATACAAAATATTTTCAGGCACAACAGTAGCAGAAAACAGCTGAAGCAAAACAAATATGGTTTTTTTCCAGAATGAGAGAATTTCAAAGTTCCAAACTTGGAGATGACACTGATGGAAATATTCATTTTGATTATCGTGAAATCCTCGAATGCTAGCTGGCACACATGTTCGGGACTTGGTAGATGAAGGGTCCTTCATTCAAAGATTACACTGAAAAAAGGCTAAAAATATATTCTTTTGAATCTCCCTAGCTCTGCCACTGGCCCTTGTCCACTTAATATTATAGGCTTTATCAGTGGTAGAATTCAAACTCGTGAGGGGCGTCTAACCCATACATCTACTGATAAAATACTATTAGAAGAGGTACATTGTTACAATATATAAATACTAGATCCATCCATATGACAATATATAAATACTAGATCCATCCATATGCTTCAGCATTCTATCTAAATAATAAAAACTCAATGGAACTGATATAAAGTGATTAGTTCAACTAGGCAGATAGTTCATACAATCACTTTTCTTTTAGAGTAGTGAACAAGGTATATCCAACGCAAGGTTAATCCCCCGGAAAATAACAAAATCTGACTTGTTACAACTCTGTAAATTGCCCAGTTTGACATCCTAACATATGTTCCCAACGTATCGAGCAGGCTTAAGCACGTACGTAAAGTTGTATGGCCCCTGCCAGTTCACCCACTCCTACAATACAAGCAATGATGAGCTACAATAGCTTCTCTTAACAGAACCTTGTAATATTTCAAGGAAAAATAAAACTACTACTAACATTACAATGAAAAAGAGGTTGTAATATGATTACCTCGAAAAAATGTTGTCTTGGTCGTACATAAGTAAATACTAAGTAAGTAATTTTGGAGAGATCAAGCTTTCTGTATAAGCAAATCCATTCGGAATACGTTGCGAATGAGATTGAGGCCATAAACCAGACGGTTCTTTGGTTGTCTTAAATATATAGCCACAACGGTCCAAATGCTTGCAACGGAGTAACACTTCACCATCTGAAAACCTGTATTCTGGTATCAAAGAATAAAGATCGGTACTTTGTATAGTTAAAAATTGATTCCAAGATTCCTTCACTCCATAGTCTTTCATTAACCATAAGTTAAAAGTGTACTTCCCCTGATCAAGATGAGTAGAACAAATACAAATCATTCCTCCCAATACAGAAACGCCATGTTTGATGTAATTCATGTCGGATATTCCATCTGGTAATGGTATTTCTTTGAACACCTCATTTGAAATATTATATGAAGTCACAGACTCATTCCGTGACAAACCAAGCCAATGAAATGCTCCATGTACAAAAGCCAGAGAGTCCATATCAGACAACCACACAGGGTAAATGCCAGAAGGATGCTTATCAATTATTCTCCACGAACCACTTTTCAGTGCAAGAATTTCACTGCATGATTGGTAACCAATCTTAAGGATCATATAGTCACCACTAGTTGAGTCATATCCCAATCCGCAAGTATAATCTTTTGACGGTGAAAATTCTGTACTAGGAAGTACTATAGATTCTCTTATGGAAGGGTTCCATAGCAAAAGTATGAGATGGTTAATATTATCATATTTACGAACCCCCAGAAGAACCAAGCCATCGTAACAACAATATATTTTGCAACTCCATGGTTTACCGCCATAAAGCCAATCAAGTTTTTGTACATCCTCGGAAAATTGAACCAACGATAAAGAAGCTGACATTAAAGAAGAAGAAAGATGCAAGGAAAACATGTTCTTAAGAATAAGAATTTTTGGGGAATCTTGGTTATTCTTGGCAAGATTGAAATGCTTCATCTTAAAGTAAGGCTCGGAGATCAATGACATCCAAAACTTTGAAACACATTTGAATCGAAGAAGAGACCGCACAGGTAGCCTGCTGAGGATGTCCATAATTATTTCTTCTTCGAAGTGATTACGCATAGCACCATCAACATCCGTCTTATTTATTTCCTCCGAACGCTTCGCAACTCTCTTCCCTTCAATTAAAAGTTGTGCTTATTAATCCCATATAGACCATAAGACATAAGCAACATTGCACAGAGGCGGCTCTAGAATCTTTAGTTTATGGGTTTTAGATTCTAGAAAAGGTAACTTGTTGGGTTAAATAGATTTCTTAACACAAATACAAGATTTTTGCCAAAATTACTGGATTTTGCCGAACTTGTAACTAGTACTCTAGCTCCGCCCCCCTATGTAGAGTTTAAGTTGGGACATAGTAGGTACACAGCGGAATAGTACATCAAAGCTAACACAGAAACTGCCGTTACAAGGCAGAAATAAACAGACACGCACATAAACACAAACAAGCAGAAAATACAAAGAGATTCAGCAGAAAGAAACAGATACCTTTGGAACGATTTGCCTTTCGCGTCATCTTTAGAGCTTCCTCTTCTCTATTGCTTTGATTTGAATGCTTAGGGTTTCTCCTCTTAGAGCTTCCTCTTCTTTATATACTAGTTCTTCGACACGTGTGTTGCACGTGTATCCCGAGTCATGTAATATGTATTTTTTCTACTTTTGATATGATACATTGTTTCCTTGCTATTTTGTTATATTTAATTGAACAAATAACCTCATTACTATAAGTTGTAAAGATATGACACCTGGGTCTAACTCAACCCTAAAAGTTAGTTCATGAGGGGAGGATTGTCCAAGTCCATATAAGCAAATCACCTGTCCATTCCCCAACCAATGTGGGACTTTTACCCACTCTAACAAAAATCAAGTAATTGAATATTTCGAATAAAGTTCTGAAATCAAAATGAAAGAAAAAATAGTTTACTCTTAAAAGAATAGAAAGGTGTTATACAAAAACTGAGGATCTTAGTTCACACTATACGACGACGTCCCATTAATGTAGTACTTTAATTAGGGATTGGAGAATCTTTTTTAAGGGGAGAAGTCATTCTCTCGATATTTTTATAAAAGGGCAGCCCAGTGCACTAAAGCTACCGCTATGTGCGGTGTCCGGGGAAGGGCCCCACCACAAGGGTGTATTGTATGCAGCCTTACTTTGCATTTCTGCCAGAGGCTATTTCCAAGGTTTGAGGCCGTGACCTCCTGGTCACATGGCAGCAACTTTACCAGTTACTCCAAGGCTCCCCTTCTATATTAGTATATTTGTTCATCTATCAAGTATAAATGCAGGTCAATTGATCAAACCACGTTAAATTACTTCACCACAATGATAGTTTTGTATTATAAAGAAGCCTCACACGCTTGGCAAATGCTTCTCCAATTCTGTCCCAGCTAACTGCAAGAGAGTGTACAGTATGTTAGTAATTGTTCTGCATAGCGAGACGGCTTGATGGCTTCAAATTTATTGCTGCATCTAGCTTCCATATATCCCAACAAACAATTGGTGGTAGTATCATGGTAGAGTAGTTGGTGATAGGGTTGCGTGACTTGTGATTCCACCATTTGCAAAGCATCATGTTGAGGTTAATGCCTCTGTGAGTTATCCCTATTGAGCCAGCAAAGTTTTGCCAGACCTTTCTGGCCAATTCACCCTTGCAAAAAAGATGGTTAAAGGTTTCCAACTCAATACTTGAGTTTGGTACAGTGCAGCAATGACAGTTATGATTAAACGTAATACAAAACCTTGCTACACTCTCGGTGGTAGATATTTTATCATGGATAGCCCTCCAAGTGAGGAAACACATTTTTGAAAGGGATGACTTTGTGCCTATCATATGTTATAATGACGGGATGGGTCGTTACAAGTTAAGATAACCAAAGTAAAAGTAACACCAGTAGTAATAAAATTGAAGAAATAAGATAATGCTAGAATCATAATAGTAATACTAGTAAGGGAGCAAATAGGTGTTCCAGCCTAGATTTGTGATCTACCACTGGGAAGAGAGAAATAGCTAGACTACCTATTAATAGTCTACCCTAATTCTCGATGTCCATGTTCTTCTATCTAGGGCCAAGTCCTCGGTGAGCTGAAGATGTGCAAAAATTAATTAAAAAACTAACTCTTTATAACTCTGTAAATCACTCTGTTTGACATCCTAATAAAGGATGCCGACGGTTCTTAGAGAGTTTTTTTAATAACCGTGATGTCAGGCTAGCTTAAGCACATAAATTGTGTGGCCCCTGCCAATTCCTCCAACATAAGCAATGATGAGCTGAAATAGCTTCTCTTAACAGAACCTTGTAATATTTCAAGAAAAAAGAATATTATTACTTCCAACTACACTGCAACAAAGTTGAATTTATGACATTACAATGAATAAGAGGTTGTAATATGACTAACCCCCCAAAATATTATGTCTTGATCATACACGAGTAAATACTAAGCAAGTAATTTTGGATAGATCAAGCTTTCTGTATAAACAAATCTGTCCTGAATACAGTCCTTATCAGATTGAAGCCATAAGCTAGATGATGAGTTGGTTGTCATAAATACAGAACCAATACGTCCCAACCGCTTGTAACGTACTAGCACTTCACCATCTGAAAACCTGTATTTCGGTATGATTAAATAAAGATCAGTACATTGTATAGTAAACAATTGATTCCAAGATTCCTTGACACCATACTCTTTCATTATTCGAAAATTGAAAGTGTGCTTCCCCTGATGAGCACGAGTAGAATAAACACAAAGCATTCCTTGCCATACTGAAACGCCATAAACCAAGGACATTCCCTCTTGCAATGGTATCTCTCCGTACACCTCACTTGATATACTAAATAAAACCACAGAATTATTCAGTGACGAATCAAGTAGTTTTATCCATAAACAAGTAAACAAAAGTAGTTTTAAACCATAAATCTGGTAGCATTGACGATGCCCAAAAGGTTTTTGATCGGTTGGTGGAAAGAAATGTGGTCTCGTCTCGATGCATACCGCCTATGCTCAACATGGACTTGGAAAAGAAACTTCGGAATGCTTTGAGGAAATGCGCAATATAGGACCTGAACCCTGATGATGTGACTTTTCTTTGTGTTCTTACGGCTTGCAGTCATGCGGGGCTCCTTGACAAAGGAATGCATTATTTTGAAACAATGAAAAAGTCTAAGATAGCACCTCAAATTTCACATTATGTGACCATTGTAGATCTACTTGGTCGAGCAGTCAACTTGACCGTGCTAAGATGTTCATAAATGAAATGCCGATTAAACCAAATGTAGACGTCTAGAAAGCTTTGCTTGGAGCTTGTAGGAATCATAGGAATATGGAGCTGGGAGTTTACGCAGATGAACGTTTGTTTGAACTTGACCCATATGACGCATCACCACATATTTTGTTGTCCAGCATCTACGCTTCTGCCGGAAGGATAAGTGATGCAAGAAACGTCAGAAAAATGATGAATGAGAAAAGAGTCAAGAAAGAACCTGGCCGTAGTTGGGTGGAGACTGGGAATGCTGTTCATATGTTTCTAGCACATGATGATGCCCATCCAATGATAGAAGAAATCCGTAAAATGTGGAAGAAGATAACTGAAAAAAATTAAGGAAATTGGCTATGTACCAGACTCTAGCCATGTGCCATGGTTTGTGGATCAGCAGGAGAATAAAGTGGTATTGCAAAACCATAGTGAAAAACTTGCTTCAGCATTTGCACTTCTCACTACTCCGACCGGATCCACTGTTCATATCAAGAAGAACATCAGAGTTCGTGACGATTGCCACACTGCATTTAAATTCACCTCAAAGGTGATGGACAGGAAAATCATCTTGAGAGACAAAAGGCGGTTCCATCATTTTCGTAATGGATCATGTTCTTGTGGAGACTACTGGTAGCGTAAATGGAAATTATCTATATGTGTAATTGTTAACAATCTAATTTAGACACATTTGCACATGATAACATGCCCTAATCCGGGGTCTTTCTTGGTTTCTTTTGTAGAATTCAATTTGATTGTTAGTAAAGTTACTATCTCTTTCTTTCTTATTACGTTGATTTGATTTGTACTTCCAAGTTTTGTTAACAATCTAACACACATTTGCACGTGGTAACACTAAAACGGTATAATTACAACAACAGTTTACCCACATCCAAACTATCACTATATAGTATCTACCATTAATAAGGGTGAACGAAGGCCTCGTTCTTCTGGTAGCTTATTGACGTGGTGCTAAATTGATTCTTTTTTCTTTTTTTGCGCCCTGAATTGTTCTTCAGGTCCATAAAACCTGTGTTTTGGTACATATTTCCAGCATGGTTTTGTGAACTTTATTAATAATTCCAACTACATCCTATTAATGTTATCTGTCGAGCTCAATTTTACGCTGTTATCTTAATTTTCTCATTTTTGGTGTCTATCATTAAGGTTAGATATGTCAGTTTGCCCACCAAGTTAGCTGTGACCAGCCAGTTTCTGCTTCAATCTTTCGATTTCTTCTATTTTGGATCACTTTCCTGCTTTTTGGCATCAGGGAGTCCAGTTAACTATTCCTCTTTAATGGACTGCAAAGATATACGTACTGTTAATTTATGGACAAATTAGTTTGTATATGGACTAATTTATTGTCATAATTCTGTTTTAAGTTGTAGATTTCTTCTTTCTTTGTTTAGTATTCGTGAAGTATTGGAGAGAGGTGATTAGACAGGACAGTGCATCTTTAGCTTACCGAAGACATGACCTTATATAGGAGGTTATGGAGGTCGCATATTAGGTTAGAAGGTTAGTAAGTTACATTGTTGAGTGTCGTCTTCCTTTCCTGCAAGATAGGCTTGGTGGTTGTTTGGTGTACCGTACTTGTTTCTCCTTTAATACCAGTAGTATAGCAATATTCTCATAGTTTCTTGTCCTTAGATTTTTGTTACTACCGATTGTTTCTAGTGCTTTGGTTATTGTATTTCGTTTGTGAAGTTACTGTTCCTTTTTTTGGAATGTTCTATAATGCTTCATCTATTATTTGTTATGTCTTTTTTATGCGTTACTTGAGTCGAGGGTTTTTCGGATCTGAGTTGTCTCCCTTTCAACTTTGGATGTTACTGTTTTACAAATATGCGGCAGTCATAATAGTAGTTAGTATCCGTCCATGTCAGCAGTTAGTTACAATTAGTTAGCAGATTGTGAATTAGTTATAGCAGTTAGCATAGTTGATTCCTAAATTGCTCGGACTCTTCAAAAATGTTGCCGCACCCATGTCGGATCGTCCAAAAATGCACTATTTCGAAGGATCCAATACACAGACATTTTTCAAGAGTCCGAGCAACATAGATTGATTCAGTCTCCATTCATATATAGGCATTGTACTCATTACGTAACACTTATGAATGATAATATCTCAATTCTTCTTCTACTATAATTCTATGTGCATCTTCTTATCTTCCATTCTTACACTGGAACACTTCTCGAATTCCTCAAGTGAATTCCTGCAAATCAGCTATCAAAGAGCTGGATGGTTCTCGGCAATAAAGGCAAAAGGAAGTAGAGCAAATGGCGATTCTACTGCTGATGGTGGAGATATACGTGAATTGATGCAGAAATTGGAATTCTCAACAATGAGATGTCGAATCTGAAAAGGTAGGATCGACCTGCTATGGAATTATAGGAGCAATTTCAAGGCAATCGAGGAGATGGCACTCCTACAGAAAATGGGATTGGGACTTCAAGAGAAAGGCAGTCGAGGGAAAGGCAATCCATTGATGAGGAACATAGGAATAGGAACACTATGAATTACCAGAAGCATCCCCAGGGAATAACTCGCTATTCTAAGCTAGATTTTCCAATGTTTTCTGGAGAAGATGTGAAATCTTGGTTGTTCAAAGTCGAGCAGCTCTTAATGGTTCACTGGGATACAGAATGTTTAGAGTTACTGGTTATCACTCAAAGAGACCTCTGCACATTTTAGTGGACACTGGAAGCTCCCGTAACTTCATTGATCCTGAAGTAGTGAGGCAATTGGGATGTCCAACTTAAAGAAACACCACCACAGTTAGTAGCTGCAGCTAATGGTAATGGCATGAAGTAATCTGAAATCTTGCTTGGTTTCTTCTGCAGTATTAGGTTTAATTAGACAAGGCACATTGCTTGGTAAAGGACTATGGACATGTTTTAAGGTTTCTCATGTCATATTATCCCTTCGCAGAGTACAACAACAACAACATACCCAGTATATTCCCACAAAGTGGGGTCTGGGGAGGGTAAAGTGTACGCAGTCCGTACCACTAACTCAGAGGTGAGTTAGAGAGGTGGTTTCCGAATTATCCCTTAGCAGAGTCTTGTGTTTTTTGATAAAGTCATCACTAACCCCTAGTTGGTATGTGCGGCTTTCCTAATCAAAATACAGGAGAATGTTCAAGTTCAGTTTGCATACATGTTGCCCAAGACTTACTTCCTTTTAAAACTTGACTAAATTAAAGACATTACGGTGGCCTCGAAAGGACTTTAATAAGAATTAATTTGATTATTCTGCAGGCAAGTTGTCATTTCTTACATAGAATTTCATACATAAACAAAATCCCGAGTGAATCATTTTTTTCGAATAGAAATTACGTTACTACTGAATTAAGTAAGATCCTTTCAAAATAAAAAGAACCTGGTTGCTCTTACTCTCACCTTTCCTTCGTTGAGGCTGAAGAGAGTGATTGCTTCCCGAGCCAAGGATGAGTGCCAAAGAGGGGTTATGCAACCACTTTCTCCGGAGTTTCTTCGTAGGATACTTGGCCAAAGTCTCACCTGCCCATAAGAAAATATTGTGACAAAACAGTTTTTGCTCACCATACACATAGGGAGCTTCGACAAACTTCATTGTATGTCACACAACTGACACTAGTTGTTTGAAGCTTTTTTGTCGCACAATTATCAAACTTTGTTTAAGAAGAAAAATGCATATAAAGAGAGAATCGCTCTGCTTTTTCGAATAAATTTTATTGTTCTACAATAAATTAGGATAAAAAACACAACCAAAATTGCACAATCCGCTATGAAAAAATAAAAGCAATAATAGAGCAGGGCACGTTTTCTGCCTTCTCTGCTTTTTCTTTTGACAAAATTGGGAAGAAGAAAACTAGTCTTCACTTTACTTCCAAGCTTTTCTCCCTCGAAATTGTTTGCCAGCGTGCTGCTGCTTCCTCTTTTTCTCTATCTTAGATTTTGCTACCTTGGATCTCTTTGCTCGTAATGGCATGAGTTTTTTATGCTCTTTTTGCCGATTGCTTGAACCGCCCGTCTGCAAAATTGAAACGCAAATGTAATCACACCATCCAAATAACAAGTGCATTTAATTAGAATAGCAACCTTAGCATTGCATTGCATATGTAATCACGCCATCCAAATAACATTTGCATATGTCTAAATTTCTCTCTTTATCGTACTTTCATATGCAATGCTAAGCTCATGTAAATGAAATCATTTGCAAATAATAAATGTACCTTTTTCTTCTTCAGAGCAGTTTTAGCCTGGTATCTCCCTCTATCTTCTCTGCCAGCCCGAATAATCGCCAGTCTCTCTTCCTTGCTAAGCTTCTTTCGTATGTTAGCCTAAAGTAGTAAAAATAATAGGATAAGATGCATCCTGTTAGGGCAGAAAATTGCAATTAACAAGAAACAAAACACCAACCAACTCCTTAAGTAAATCAAACAAAAGGGGACAAAAGTTTGTGTCCAGCGATCAGCTTAACATGGGGGAAGCATTTTCTTCTGATGCAATTCGTAATTCCAAATACAATAGTTGCTGCAGAAGAGTAATTCTGTGGAAGTGTAAGCAGCTAACCTCAAGTTTAGCAGCATCGACTCTTTTAGTACTAAGTTGGTCTGAGCTAGGAAGCTTAAATCCATGTTGTGCTAAAACGTTCCTCGCATCCTTTTTAGCCTAATGAGCAAAAACAGAGAAATGTTACAGCAAAAACAATGCATACTTTTGCAGGAGGAAGTTCAGGACATAAGAACTTGTATGCAAGTAGGCTTCAGTTTCTTCAAAATCAGCATACCTTGAGTTCTTTGATTCTTTTGAAGTCCTCATTAGATAGAATACCATCCTCCATATTCAAGGAGTTGTGTTCCATTTGCGCTCCTGCCAATTTCTTTAAAGCACGAAGGCTATTACTGGCGGCATTTACATCAATATCAGATATTTTCCTTTTTATTCCTTTAGATTCCTTTTCATCCACATCATCCTCTTCAGAAGCCGAGCTATTATTATCCTGCATTTTACTGCCATCAATATCCTCTTCTTCACCATCACTCTCATCATCTTCAGTTGCATCAGCACTGTCAATTGCATCATCATCTTCAGAAAATTCTTCAGCAGCTTGTGATTTGTTATCTTCATCACTATCACATTCATCATCACTTTCGTGATCATCACCGGACTCATCGTCAGAAGCATTATCTTCATCTTTTTCACAGTTGACATCCTCTTTGCCAGGGTCAACATCTTCATCACTTTGATTATCATGGTCAGACAAGCCAACAGACCCCTCCTCTACGTCATCATCACTATCATCATCATCCTGATCCAGTAACTCAATGCCAGGAACACTGCTGGCAACACTAACCTCACCAAATTCCTTAGGCCTTGCTTTTGGGTTAGTAGGGCGCCCTCTGTCCTTCTTAACTAGAAGTGAAGGGCAAACCTGCAAGCAATTGTTGTGGTCGAACCAAATAAAGCTTCACTGATTCATAACATGCATATTTAAAGAGAGGGAAATTCATACCTCTCTGAATAAAGTAAGAAGTGATCGAGCCGCTGCAGAAACTGCCTTCTCATTCGATTTTCTATACAACACAAGGTCTTGTAGCAAATCTTCTGTCATCAACTAAAACAAAAAAGATGAAATGACAAAAGTTGTGAATATATTAACACGTAAAACAGTATATCATAATTTATAAATGAAAAACACTTGGAGAAATGTTGTACATACCAAAGGCATGCGTAAGCATATTTCTCGGATTACATTGAGTCCAACAGATATGGCCTGCAAATGTCAAATACAGATATAGCATGAATTTTGTTTGCGTACAACATACATGATCCTAATGAGATATGAGGTCATTTTGAATACCTCAGGCCTTGAACGGTCGTGCACAAACTGATTAACTACTTGTTTAAATAATGGTTCAACTGCATCAGGAGGCACCTGTCAAGATAAGATATCACCTGAGCAGCTAGCAAGTTTATCAAAAGAAACAAAAAGAAATTGCAGAACAAAATGTCCATACCATATCATGACATGCCTGAACCGCTGCAGCAAGCAAACTTGTCACGTCTCGCTGATGGGGCTGCAATTATAAGAACATCCATGCGTCAACCTTAAGAACGAATGTGAAAGTACACTGCCAAAAGAAATATCAACTGTGATGCCAAAGGAAATTTCATAATTAGATACCTGAACATATCTCTGAAGGTAAGGATAGAAGTTCAACAAAATCAAGTGATGAAGCCCAACAGTTCGGGCAATTACTTTCAGCATCATCATTTTAACCTGGAAGGAGACAGGTTATGAACAAATATCTAATTTCAAGCAATGGCCCCCAAGGATATACTACACTGGAAAGTCCATTCCAGTTGCACCAAAGCAAAACCACAGGAAGCAAAGAAAGGTAATCTACCTCAAACCTCTCATTGGAAGTCTGAAGACGTGAGAACAGCTTTTCAGCAAATCCCTGCAAGAAAGTATGTATTATAGGTATTTTTCCAGATTCCAAATCACAAAGACTGTATCATAGAGTACTAAAAACTAAAAAAACCTGAGCATCCTTTAAGTGGTTTAATGGGGAATAATAACTAGTGTTGTTATTTTCGGATTGCACGCGCTGCTGCTTCTTCATGCTGCGGACGGCACGCTGCAACTTTGCTTGTTTTTTCTTTTTGCTGGACGATGTGCCCTTATTATTTGCCTAGATGTGCAAGTAGTCATAAGTACAACAGATTTGATGAATATTTACCACAAAGATCAGAATATGGAAACTCATTATTCCACTCCAAACCAGAAGAATCGGATCGGACTGCAAAAATTCATCTGCATGTTTCCGACCTAAACTGGAATGCACTACATCTTGAACAGACCGTTATTCGATACTAGTGCCAAATAAGATCAATAATCTCATTGAATTTAAAAAAAATAAAGAGTAAAACAATTATGTTGGCATGGATCAAAAAACATTTAATGAATGACACACATTAGAATTATAAACCATTCACTGTAATCACTAGTGCAGGCATTGTTGCTCCGCATACGTGTAATATATAAGGAATGCTCATAAAGGATTTAATATGAGAACCAACCTTATAAATAGCTTCTTTATTTAGCACAACCTGAGGCCGATTGGCTGTCTGCTCATCTTCACTATCTGCCATATCACTATCCGAGTCATCTTCAATTTTCTCATAATCAAGAAGAAAGGATAAAGAGGCAATCATAATCCTGAGGAATTTAAACAAGTACAAAGAGCATTAGTTGTAAGGTGATGAATGCAGTGAACAGCTATTAGCAACAAAGCCTACCTCGATGATGAATGAAAGCATGCCGAGCATATAGCATTTGCTGTTCTATCATCAAACCACACCTTTCTTCGATGAAGTTCACAGAGTGTGATGAGTGATCTTTTTGCTTTTGCTTCATCCTCTTGCTATCACATTTTCAGTGTTCACAAATAAGCAGAATTTCAACCTTCAACCAAAAAGAAATTCAGAAGGCATAACAAGAAAAGGCAGAACCAAACCTGTAGCAGGGTAAACAAAACATTCTGAAGTGCCCGATTCTTCGTATCATTCTTGTGCTTCTGATTCATACGTCTAATACTATGGATAACATGTGAGAAAGCCAATTTTCTCAAAACCCTATCCCCCAGAGTCTGGAGCTCCATGAACAATGCAAGTGTCTCCCCAATGTCAACAATCTGAAATAAAACATAAAATCAAGGTTGATTTACATTAGTTCCTTTTTTAATTTGTCGGGTAATATTTCATCAATGTTGATCTACAATAGTTCCTTAACCAACTTGATTGCAAGATATTCAATTGGCTCTTTGCGGCTAACACACCCTGTTGAGTGAACTTTCAATTACTATGTGATGAACAGATTATTGCAATTTTTCTGGTGTCCGCGCCAGTTTGCGCACGCACACCCGACTATCCACAGGATACTTACTACCTCCCACCAACACAATTACCAGGTACCTCTGTCCACCAAGGCTTGGACAAATAGGGATGAAATCACCTAGTATTTTTTTGCTTTTGCTGGGGATTTGAACCAGAGATCTCATGGTTCTCAGCCCACTCCATTGAGCACTAAGTCACACCCTTGGGTGTTTGATGCACGGGTTATAGCAAGTATTATCCCTGATATTAACAAGAAAGGATGAAATAAAACGGAATCTTGATTTTGGCATCATCTTAGGCGGAGCTATGCTAAGCATAATCCTTCAAATTTTATGGATTTCCTTGAAGGTACAATTGAAAAACCATTGGGGAGCAGTACTTCCATGGTTTAGAAAAATCTATGTCTACTTTTGTGCCACATCCCAACAAAAAATGCTATTTTCCTAATACCCCTTCTATCATTTTTCTTTTCCTATCCTTCTTCCTTTCCATTACTACTTTGATTTGCTTCTCATGAGCGAGGGTTTTTCGGAAATAGCCTCTCTACCTCCAAGAGGTAGAGGTAAGGTCTGTGTACATTCTACCTTTCCCCGACCCCACTTAGTGGGATTTCACAGAATATGTTGTTGTTGTTGTCGTACTAACTAACACCCCTAACTAAACGCAGGAAAAAATTATGCATTTCATCCCGAAATTTAACCTTTCAAACAACCCCTAAATGTGCTAACATGACTTAATAAATCAAATTGAGTAGCACTTGAACTTTGTCACTACTTTAATATGTACCAAAAAGAAAAGGACAGCCTATTGCACTAAAACTTCCGCTATGCGCCAAGTTGGGGAAGGGTCAGACTACAAGGGTCTATTGTACGCATCCTTACCTTGCATTTCTGCAAGAGGTTGTTTCCACGGCTTGAACCTGTGACCCCCTGGTCACATGACAACAACTTTACCAATTACTCCAAGGCTCTCCTTCCACTTCAATAAAGGGTGGAATAAATAATCCCCTTCTACTAATACCCCTAACCAAACACAGGAAATCTTGCATTTTTTCACGGGATTATTATCCTTTATCCCTCATACCAAACGACACACATATGTGCTAACATGACTTGAGAAATCAAATTGAGTAGCAATTTTCCTTTTGATAACGGTGGTGTCCAGGCAAGCTTTCGCGCACCTCGACTAATTCCACGGAATACCAGCCACCTCCCATCAGAAACAGATATCAGGTAACTCTGTCCACCCAGGCTAGGACATATGGGAAGAATCACCTAGTGTTTTATCTCTGCTGGGAATTGAACCAAAGATCTCATGCTGATCTCATCCCACATTATTAACCACTAGGCCACACCCTTGGGTGCAATTGAGTAGCAATTTACACAAGTCAAAATAAAACTACGTGTTCAATCAAACAACATACACATATAAAACGAAACGAAGGCATTAGTACTAATCCGTTAGATTCTATATCAAATTGATGAGCAAAATACCTTCCTATTAGCGAGCAAAATCAAAGCTTGAGTAACATGAACACGTAATCTAATTCAATTTAGCTTTGAATAGTAGTCAAATTAAAACTTTCGAAAACCAAAACATGACAAGTAAAAGTGAACGGAGATCGAGATATATCAAATTGATAAGCAAGCAATACCTTTGATTAATGAGCAAAATCAAAGCTTGACTAGCAAATTGAGTAGCAATTTACACAAGTCAAAATAAAACCATGTGTTCAATCAAACAACATACACATATAAAACAAAACAAAGGCATTAGTACTATTATGTTCAATTCTACATCAAATTGATGAGCAAAAATACCTTTCGATTAATGAGCAAAATTAAAGCTTGAGTAACATAAAATATCAAATTAATCTAATTCAATTTAGCTTTGAACATTAATCAAATTAACTTTCAAAAAAGCGAAACATGACAAGTAAAAGTGAATGAAGAACGACGGTATCAAATCAATGAGCAAAATACGATTAATGAGCTAAACATTAACTTTCGAAAAGCAAAACATCACAAGTAAAAGTGAACGGAAAGAGTATCAAATTGAGAAGCAAATCAGTAATACCTTTCGATTAATGAGCAAAATCAAAGCTTGAGTAACATGAACACGTAAACCAGAAGGCAAACTCCTCGCCGAAGAACTCAGCAAATTCGCCAACTCATTAGGAAACTTTCCAAGCTCTTTCGTATAAAAAGGAGTTACATGGGCTAAAAACATCGCTCTATCACCTAAATCCTTTGAAACAGTTGGATCAGTTGATACGCCGCTAAGCGAAGTGAAATTTAGCGCTGCTTGTTGTTCGAAGAGATCGACGGAGGATTTGAATTGCTTGTACACTAGTGTTAGCTCGGATAAATAGCCTTCGGGATCGCATTTCATTTTTGATTGGAGTGTTGGAAGGCTTAGTTTTTCCGATGTGAGACCGGAGGCGGAGATTCCTTCCGCCGTTAGCTCCGACGGTGCATGGCGGCCGGAAGACATGGTGACCGGAGAATTTGGGGGGTGGGGGTGGGGGGAGAACCCTTGTAAAACCCTAAAATTTGAGGTTGGTGATTTATAAGAGGTAATATAAGAAAAGGGAAAGGGTATTTTGGTCTTCAAAGTACAACTACATAAAGCATGAAAAATAAAGAAATCGTTAACTTGGTTTCAGGCATCCATGTCCTTCAACTTTAGACGTACACAACCCGACACATGAATTTATATAAAGTTGAACATATAGATACATTTTTCTTAGAACCCCAAAGGGTCATTTGGTACAAGCGATAAGGGATAACTAATGTTGAGATTAATTTTATGATGAGTTCATTTCATGTTTGGTTGGGATAATTAATCCCAGGATAACTTGTTTCCAACCAAACGACCCCTAAAAGATAGAGTTGAAGAAGAGGTACTTGTACTCCTTTAATAAGAAAAGGGTATTTTGGTCTTCAAAGTACAACTACATAAAGCAAGAAAAATAAAGATCTTTTTCTTTTTTTCTTTTTGGTGTTGGGACCAGACTGGACATCTCAACTAATTCAATGAGATATCTATCGCCTCCTACCAATCGATAGTAAAATCAGACATTTCGCTAAGGTTGATCAAGAATTAATATATACGTACGAAAAGTAATTTGTAACCTATACATTTTATATAATTTTCTATATGTACAACGTAAGTTTTCAATAAAGAGTGTTCAACTAACCACACATTCCCCAATATGTTGCTATGCCGTTGTTAGCAACAATGTATACTAGATAACTTTGTCCATCAAGAGTAGGGCAAATGAAATTGCAAATACTAATAATCATTTTTCTCTTTGAACATCAAGTCTTGAAAATTATCGACCTAATTAATTTAAATTTGTACTGAAAAGGTTCACTATGAATTCAAGAATCGAATTTGTATAAAATTCCAAAGCATAACAAGAAGAGGCTTCTTAGTATAGATAGATATTGATGAAAAGAACGTTTATCTAGAGATGCAAAGTTAGGAACGCAATTATACTCTTTAATAGAGGAGTTGAATTCTGAAAAATTAGATTTTTAAATAAAATATATAAAGACGGTAACTCGGTAAGTTCATACAAGTGACATACACAAAACATACATTTATATTGTTTGATATACCCGAGAAAACTATACAAATAATATACACAAAGAATATATAACTATGTTGTTGCATGTATTTTGTACGTTGTTTGTCTGTATTTTGTCTACTTCTACTTGGTAAGGGCGATCCACATATATTCTACCTTCTCCAGACGTCACTTGTGATATCATACCATGCTTTCTTCTACTAGAATAACACAAAATATTTCTCTGCAATTCCCGAAAACTCATACCTAAAACTTTGAATCCGCCCCGCCATTTTTACAAGTTATTGAGCTCATGTAAATAGCCCACAGGCAAATAAAAGCAGGCCTATGAATGGAAAGAGTGTATGTATGAGCCCAAAAGTCCATAACTATATTCAAGCCCAAGCCCAAACATATTCAATTGCGTGGCATCTTTAACATTGTAAACGTGGCCTATTCATTCAACACTAGACTTATCTTCTCTTACATTTCAAAATTTTCCAAAACTAAAAATTCGGAGTCAGAATTTAAAATTAATAATTCAAAATTCTAATTCTTTCGTTTTACTAAGTCATAAGCTAAATAAAAAGAAAAGTACAGCTCGGTGCACTGAAGCTTCCGCTATGTACGTGGTTCAAAAAATGACTAAACCATAAAGATTTATTATATGCAATCTCACCTTACATTTTTTTAAGAAGCTGTTTATATATATATATATATTAAATAAAGTTAGTTTTAAAAATATAAAATTAAAATTATTGAGTTCGACTAAATTCAATAGCTAACTCTCCCCCTAGGAAAAGTGGTTAGTTGCCTCCAATTTCAATTTCCCACAGGATTTCAAAAACCATCCAAATTTTCTATTGATTGTTGTTGTTATGGCTAAGAGTTTACCAAGTGGATGACAAAACCATAAATGGTGGAGTCTACATTTGGCTTTTTGTTTAACTCCTTTGCCTCTTTGTCTTGTTATTAATAGGACAAAAGAAGATAAATACCAATTTGAAAAGTATTTTGGCTATATTACACAAACAAACAAAATATTATTTGCAATTCCCACTATTCCTCACTAAGATACAAAAGGAAATGATGGCATTTTTCCTTGTCTTTGTTAGGGCATGCTTGGATTCAAATAACTTTTTTAGAATATTATAATCTTTTTTGCCACCCTTTGATTCCCTATACATCTTATGTCATGACAAACATACAACCAAAAAGTTGTTCCACACTTTAAATTCTTTTTAAGGCAAAGAAAAGTTAGTGGGGAGGTGGGGGTTGGGGTTTGATTAGGTTTTTTATTTTTATTTTTTTATTTAATATTAGATATTATACTATATTATAATTTAATTTATTTAAATTCGAATTTTATAAAGCCCAGTTAAAATATAAGTAGTTTTTACTAAATGTTTTTCTTATATCTAAAATTTGAACTTAAAACTTCTGATTGAATAGTTTGATTAAGGTTTCGATAAACTCTTCTTTGAATCCATTGGTATATACTACTCGTGTATGAGTAATCATTAAAGACAATCACAACAAAAAAAGCATTTTATCGACAGTCACTATGCGAAAAGCATTTTATCTTTTCCCTCTTTTAGGAATTAAAGTTGCTTTTTTCCCGTGAAGAATTTTGAATTAACAATTTAATTGTTTTTTTTAAAAAAAAAACAATTAAAATATAAGCAGTTTTTACTAAATATTTTTCTATATCTAAAATTTAAACTTAAAACCTTTGAGTGAATAGTTTGATTAAGGTTTCGATAAACTCTTCTTTGAATCCATTGGTATATACTACTCGTGTATGAGTAATCATTAAAGATAATCACCGCGAAAAAAGCATTTTATCGACAATCACTACGCGAAAAGCATTTTATCTTTTCCCTCTTTTAGGGATTAAAGTTGCGTTTTTCCCGTGAAGAATTTTGAATTAACAATTTAAACAGTTTTTGTAAAAAAAACATCCATGCTCGGCGATTATTCCGAGGTGCAGTGATTTATCATGGTAAAAGATTAAATTGAGATAACTATTTGGCGTACGGTTTAACTTTACACGAGTCATGATCATTTAAAAAATCTTTGCATTAAAGAATTACTCAAAAACCGACTTAACATGAAAAAAGAGGTAAAATAAATATGGTTAATTTGTTGCATTGTGATTTTAGTATAGTAGTAAGAACATAACACATAATGTATAATTAGGACCAATTCAAGCGATATTAATGACAGCTTGTATTAAGTAGACAAGAGTAAAGAAACGGCTTTATTATTCACTGAGTTTTAAAACACGCACTATTAATTTTTCGATTATGGAAAAAATGAGGTAATGTATTCAACTTCCTTATTAATTACTTGATATTAGTCAAAAGGTCGAGAAAGGTAATACCTTACTAACTACATATATAAAGTAAAGTATGATTAAAATCTCAACAACAAAAACAAGCTATTGTATGCGAGTCAGAATCAAATTTAAGATTTAAATTTAACAGTTTCACGTTTAAGGTTTTTAGCATCAAACTCAATTTATTTTAAAAGTTATGAATTCATATATATATACTATTTATCAATAATTTGTCAATCGATAACTTTCTTCGGAAAAGTTCAATGTATAGCTTGAAAAAATATTTGCTTTTATATACTTATATAAAAGTTAGTCCGATGCACTAAAATTTCTGCTATGTGCGAAGTTCGGAAAAGGGTCAAATCATAAAGGTTTATTGTACACAACCTTAACTTATATTTTTTCAAAAGTTTATTTCCACAGTTTAAACACGTGACCTCCTGGTCCCAACTTGAATTTCTTAAAGGCCAAGGAGGTCGCGATTGGTGATGACGGTGTCACGAGGATTAAGGGGCGTGTATGTGTTCCTCGTGTTGATGATCTCATTTAGACTATCCTCAAGAGGCTCGTTTACTTTTTTATATTCTAACTTTCATTAGTGAAAATTTTAACTCCATCACTGCTCGAAGTTATATTCATCCCAAGTAGTGAGTGGGATGGTGTGTTGAGAGAGATTTTGGAAAGACTAATAAAAGCTAAACAGAAAGTGCCAAAGAAGGGAGCTCATTTTCTCACAAATTCCATGTTGTTCAGAAAAATGCAAAAAGACGAGTGATGCAAAAACAGTAAGGACAAAAACCTCACCCACGCCATTGTCGACAAACGTAGCCATGAAGAAACTCTTTCATAACCTGACACAACACACATTGAACACCCCACCCCCCACACCAAACACCCCACCCCACCCCCTCACACATCTTTAATAGCACCCCAACAATCCCATTTCCTCATTCATTTTCCTCTCTCTTTCCTTAAACAGCAAAGAGTCTTGAACTAGTTTTCACTAAAGTAAGTAGCTTTTGTAGGGAGTTGTAGTGTGTGTTTTTGTGGGGTTTTGATGTTTTCAATAACCCTTTAAGCGACCTTTGGTTCTTGCTCTATTTGGTGAGTTCTTGCTAAATTTGAATTGTTTTGGTCATTTCTATATTTAGTGAGTTCTTGCTAAATTTGAATTGTTTTTGGTCTTTCTTTGTGGACTTTTGGTTCTTGCTAAATGTGGTGAGTTCTTGCTAAATTTGAATTGTTTTGGTCTTTCTTTGTGTACTTTTGGTTCTTGCTGTATTTGGCGAGTTCTTGCTAAATTGTCACTTTTGGTTCTTCCTTTATTTGGTGAGTTCTTGCTAAATTTGAATTGTTTTGGTCTTTCTTTATGGACTTTTGGTTCTTTCTTTATTTGGTGAGTTCTTGCTAAATTTGTCACTTTTGGTTCTTCCTCTATTTGGTGAGTTCTTGCTAAATTTGAGTTGTTTTAGTCTTTCTTTGTGGACCTTTGGTTCTTTCTCTAGTTACTGAGTTCTTGCTAAATTTGTCACTTTGGTTCTGTTTTGACTCTTCTTTGTGTTTGGTGATTGTCAACAACTGAGCCAAGATTTCAACTTTTTCCAATTCAAGCTTTATACCATTTTCTCTGTTTGGTGATTTTCAACAACTGAGCCAAGATTTTATTTTTACCAATTCAAGTTTCTGTTTTTATGCTGAGTTTTATAAATTTGGACTGAAGTAGTAGTTGGTTTAGTCTCTTTTCCAGTTTTCCTTGTTTGAACTGTTTTTTTAGTATAACATCCAGTTGGATATAGTCTCTCTTTGTGTCTTTCTTTCCCTCTTAGTTGTTCTTGATACTTCTGTAAGAACTTCCTTGTGTTATCTTGATCTGGTTTATTGGCAAATTCTGTGTCTTGACTCAAGATTCTTTTTTTCTTTTCCATTCAACCATCATTAGGTGTAGGAGTTGGTTGGTTTCCTGGATTTTTGCCTGGTCGGTGAGAGTTCGATTTCCCACCTTATAATTACATTTCCAGTTTTCAAAAAAAAAAAAAAAAAAGTGAGTATTTTTTGGGGGGGAAACAATAATTCCTTGTTGTAATTCAGTTTTGTGACAATGTTACAAGATGATGGTTCTTCATCTGTGACTTCATCATCTCCTCTTCAAGTATTTCCCATGATGTCTTTATCACCTGGTTTTGGTTCATCAAACCAGTGGCTTAAAGAGCTGAAATCTGAAGAAAGAGGGTTGTATTTGATACATCTTTTGCTTGCTTGTGCTAATCATGTGGCTTCTGGTAGCCTCGAGAATGCTAATATAGCACTTGACCATATTTCCCAACTTGCATCTCCTAGTGGAGATACTATGCAAAGAATTGCTTCATATTTTACTGAGGCTTTAGCTGATAGAATTCTCAGAAGTTGGCCTGGTCTTTATAAGGCTTTGCGTTCAACTAAGTTATCGGTTGTCTCAGAAGAGATTCTTGTTAGGAAGATGTTTTTCGAGATCTTTCCGTTCTTGAAGGTGGCGTTTGTGGTCACAAATCAAGCTATAATTGAAGCTATGGAAGGTGAAAAGATGGTTCACATTGTGGATCTTAATGCTGCTGAACCCTTGCAATGGCGCGCGTTGCTTCAGGACTTAAGTGCGCGTCCTGAAGGACCACCACATTTGCGCATTACTGGGGTTCATCAGCAAAAAGAGGTGTTAGATCAAATGGCACATGTACTTACTCAAGAAGCAGAAAAGCTGGATATCCCTTTTCAGTTCAATCAAGTTGTTAGCACATTGGAAAATCTTGATGTTGAGAAGCTTCGGGTGAAAACGGGGGAGGCTCTTGCGATAAGTTCAATAATGCAATTGCACACCCTTCTTGCCCATGATAATGAAAAAAAGTCCCCCTTGCCTTTTAAGCATACAAATGGTGTAACCTTGCAAAGGGCACTAATCAACCAAAATACTTTAGGGGAATTTCTTGAAAAAGATATGGCTAATGGTTGTAGTCCAAGCAATGACACGGCTTCTTCATCCCCGCTATGTTCAACTGGTTCAACAAAGATGGATAGTTTCCTCAATGCTTTGTGGGGGTTATCGCCAAAAGTTTTGGTGATGACAGAACAAGATTGTAACCATAATGGGACAACTCTTATGGAGAGGCTATCGGAGTCGTTACATTTTTATGCTGCATTATTCGATTGTCTTGAATCCACACTGCCAAGAACATCATTGGAGAGAATAAAGGTGGAAAAGATGCTATTGGGTGAGGAGATTAAGAACATTGTAGCATGTGAAGGGATCGATCGAAAGGAGAGGCATGAAAAGCTGGAAAAATGGTTCCAAAGATTCGACACATCTGGTTTTGGGAATGTGCCTTTGAGTTATTATGCTATGTTGCAGGCAAGAAGGTTGTTGCAGAGTTACAGTTGTGAAGGATACAAGATCAAAGAAGAGAACGGTTGCGTGGTGATATGCTGGCAAGATCGAGCCCTTTTCTCAGTGTCGTCTTGGCGATGTAGGAAGTGAGACTAAACTTAGTTCTCATTGTGGGGTTTTAAATTTAGCTCTTCCTTTTTTGTTGTAACATAATCTGTAGAACTTTTGTTAATGAAACTGCTCTTGACATGTTTTGAGTCCTCTAGTGATTACATATCCATTTTGATGAGGATCAATCAAGATGATGTTTTCTTAAAGTTTCTTGTATGAAGTCATATTTTCTTGTTTTGTGTCAATTCGGCCACTACACGATGCATCAACCTATACTCAGCTTCAACAGAAGAGAGGGAAATCCAAGATTGTTTCTTTTATTTCCAAGAGATTGCTGAGGTTTATATGTTTGTTTCTTGAGCCAGGGTTTATCGGAAACAACCTCTCTACGGGGTAAGGTCTGCATACACCACACCCTCCTCAGAGCCCACTCGTAGGACTATACTGAGTATGTTGATATATGTTCGTCTCTTGGCACTAAATAAGCTTTCTGTATTTAGATATAGGCATCGGAATTCAAAAATCTTATCAAGTTCTTTTTTGATCTATTGTTGTAGACCACCACAATATTCGCCTTTATGAGATTAATAATACTCCCAATGGTAAATCAGTCATGCTATATCCATTTCCTTCTGCGACGAAATGACCATGTCACCTCCTTTTTCAGTATATGAGATTAGGATTGTATTATAAGCTTGCATGTACCTCGATTATTTCACAGGGTATGTGCTACTTCATCACCAACATATGTATTCGATAACTCTGCCCATCAAGGGGATGTCTCATTTACAATTATCCTAATCTCGTGGACTTAATGATCTTCTTTATATTTCACTAATATAACAAACACAAATTTAAACTTCATTTTCCAACATGGTTCTATTAGGCATTGGGCTCTTTTTTTTCTCATTTTTCTGCAATAAGTTATAGGGGAAAGGACATAAATGTCACTTCGCCCAAAACTATTTCCACCAAAATAGCCATTGATTTTGCAATTCCAAAAGATAGCCATTTTAGGCCTTTTTGTCTCTGCTATTGCCTTCTTCTTCTTCTTCTTCTTTTTGTCTTTTCCTTATTTTATTGTTTAATTTCTAATGTCAATTATTTTAGCACGTAGCACTATAATTATCCTTACAGGCACTATAATTAGCACTATGATACATTTTATATAACAATGATATATTTTTTTTACATATACAATTGTGATAGATACAATTGTAAACAACAATGATACAATTTCCATACATATCCTATATAGATACATATTACATACAACAATGATACAATTTTTATACATCGTATATACAAAAATATATACTCTATATAAGAATTATACAATTTCTATACATATTATACTCTTCATGTTTTTTTTGTTCATATACAGTTCATATACCATAATGATGCAATCCCCATACCACATTCATATAGTTTATACAGAAAACATATGCATATATAGTTCATATACCATATTGTGCAGTCCCTATAACATATTGATACAATCCTTATACCATATTGTTACAGTCCCTGTACCATATTAATACACTCCTTAAATCATATGGATACAACCCATATACCATATTGATACAGTCCCGACTGGCCATTTTTTGAAATTAGTTTGGGCCGACTAGTCACTCCATGTCCAATAGCCCAAACATGAGTCATTTATTTTTAGATAGGTCATATGGTGTCATTTTCCCTAAGTTAAAGTTGTTAAAGTTGTTATACTCATTGAATCAAATATCTAATGGGCCACCTCAATTTGAGATTTCTCCAACTAAATTTGGGCCCTGCCTGGTTTTTGCTACTTGATGGGCCCAGCCTTTTTGATGGATTGGGCCTGATTTATAGCCCAATTGACATGTTCAACTGATTGTAGTCTTTAGACTATCTTCTAGTAATTGTAGCAGAGTTTTGGAATATGGGTTTTGGTCCTGCTATTCGGAGGTTCGAATCCTTTCATCCATTCTCCAATAACACCGTGAATAAGATCTGCTATGTTCCTCTCATGAGGTGATTCCCTACCTCTGAATTGAAGTAACTCTGCATTTTTTGGTATATGTTTAGGCACCATTGGATGGAAGAAAGGAAGGTAAACTAGTGTGAACAATTTTAGGTGAATGAATGTCATAAGATTTGGTAATTTGAGAAGATGCATTCAATGGAATGGAGTTTATTTTTTGATTGATTTATATCATGTAACTCGTAAAAATATGTTATTGCATTTTTAAACTGAGGTGGTAGATTGATTGCAATGGATTGACCTGAAACGAAGCATTTCATCTATCGACATCGTAGAAAGTCTAAAAATTGAGCCTAAGGGCCTAATCAATTTTCTCGAGTCACTTCAGTACGATGACCCGAGGGAGGAGGAGTCCGCAAAAAAATGCACCATGATGAAAAAGTGAGCTCTGTCGCGTGAGATTCTTGATCAACCACGAATATCATAGTTAGAATGAGAAAAAGAGCTTTTGCATAGGGACCTTTTAGGGATTGCTCTCTTCTTCTAATTTATTCGAGTAAGTTTGTTGCCTTCCTCGTCGCGTGCAGTGGGGAAGGAATTCTTCGTCTGGCGTTTTTGATTTCTCTTCTGTGAAAGAACTAGAACCGCATGTTAAAAAGACTATTTAGCATTTGACAGAATGTTCGTTGAAGCAGAACACAAAACCTAACACTAAAATGAACAAATATTCTAATGAGTTGAGTTTAACGTGAATCATTTCGAGCATCAATACAAAAAAAAAATAAAAAATACAATAACAACAGTACTCGAAAAATGTGTGAATTTTGCTTAAGTTTGCCCATGTATTATCCAAATAGTTCAATTTTGCTATCCTTAAAACTTTTGGTCAATTAATATTTTTGTCTTTGGCAAACTATCTCATATTGTCCGTGTCATTAATGTAGTTTAAGGTTGAAATTGGTGAATCACAAAAAGAACTTTTAGATTTCAGTTGAAAATTTCTAATAAGAATTCTTTATTATCAATTCAAGTGTTCAATCGAAACTGACGTAATTCGAATGTTTAAATAATTTTGCTGATAAATTTTAGAGATTATCAATGTATTCTATTCTATTGTCTATTACTAAAACACCACATCAAGTAGTAACAAAACCATAAACTAAAATTGTTTTTTTTTTTTTTTTTTTTTAAAAAAAAGAAGCTAAAGTACAATGCCTAATTGGGATAGTGTGGTATGTTAAATGTTAATACCTCAAACTAGCCATTCATGTCACATATATCTATCATTCTCTTTACTACTGACACACAGAAAGAGGAAATAAAGCAAAAACAAAATATTATTCCTAAAATACCCTCAACTTTATGAGGCAAGTTGTAATTTACCTCTAGCTAAACAAAGGATGCTATATGAGTGTTGTACAACATGGTGCCATAGCAAATGACAAATCATTCAACTTGCTAGTTTTTTTTAAAACATAGACACACGTGTTTTAGAAACAAAAATAAGAATAAATTGTCTTTAGAAAATAATTGTTGTAAATAATGTTAATAATATGTCTCTTGAAAATACTTTAACGATCGACTCAAATCGCAATGAATCACACATTAAAAACCACGTGAACGATAAATTTATCTAATTACTGATGTGTGACTTTATAAAATGTACAAAAATGATACGATTAATTTGATAGTATTATTTTCATAAAAGTAATACGTGACATGATATATCATGAAACGATATGTATACCATGTGAAAGACATATATTAGGTGAAAATAAAAAAAGGTATTGCATTACATGCTTATACTCAAATTGGTAGGTATTAGAACTTGGCATTTGTCAATAACAAATTTCTATCAAATATAGGGAAAAGGTATCGTTTCCACCCTAAACTATATCCGAAAGGACGATGTCACACTTAAACTATTGTCGCGAAATATTACACACTTGCACTATGTAAAACTGAATCTATTTCCACCTTATAAATGTTACACCACTTTCATAAAGTGTGGTGTTCCACACGCACATGCCACGTCTGCGCCATGTAAGTACCACACAAAAAATACAATAAATTTATTATTTTCATTACTTTGTCCTTTTTTCTTTTTAAATTAAACATTTTTTTTCTTTTCCTCTACCCCCATCAAAAAATCTCTATTGTTACAGATGCATTACCATTGCCAAACCCAATTATCATTCATCACCACCGTCAACTTCACCCTCCGCCAACAAAGCTTTCATCACCATCAATTTCTTCTAACCGCTTTGTATCATCCATCTTCAACCCTTTTCTCTCTTCTTCATGGATTTTCCGATGAGGTAAATTTTATTTTTTTTAGAGTTAAAGAAGTGAGATACGGAACGATAAAAATCCGACAAAGTTGAGGGGTAGGAATCTGCCCAACAAAAATCCGATAAAGGTGTTGAAAAAGTAAAATTCGCAGGTGATGAAATTGGTGGTGAAGTTGTGACGAAATTGGTAGTGACATTGTGACGACATTGATAGAGGTAGGCGATGGAATTGGTAGTGATAGCGGTGAAATTGGTGGTGATGATGGTAATTGGGTGATGGAGGTATGACGGAGGTGGTGAAATGAGATGATAAACTTGTGATTTTTGGTGGTGATAATGAAATTAATAGGGATGTAGTGGTTGTTCTTCATTAATTTTCGATTAATGTGGAGAAATTAATGGTGGTGTGGTGATTCATCTTTACTATTTTCTGGCAAAGTTGATGAAGAATGTACAGTGAGTTGAGTGTGAAGAAGAAGATGTGGGTTAGGGGGTGGGGGGTCGATTTTTATTTTTTTAATTTAATTTTTTCACTCAAACGCGTTTATTTTTTTAATTTAATTATTTATTTTGCCACATCAGTTTTAGGGGTTAAATAAATTCACTTTTAAGTAGTACAAGTGTGTAATAGGTCGCAATAATAGTTAAAGTGAGACATCGACTTTTCGGATATAGTTTAGGGTGGAAACGATACCTTTTTCCATCAAATATATTCGTAAAAACAGTAAAATATAATATATTATTTCATAATATAGTGACGTTTTACATACTATCTGATCAGATCTTTCTCCTCCATCTAATAGGTACATTAAAAAACTCTATCAATGTGATAAAAAAGAAGTCAAATTTACGAAATTCATTTAATATCCTATGATATTGATAAGCAATTTTCTTTCACACGCGAGCGACATACATTCGACGAAAATAACAAAGATGCATGTAATTTGATCGGAGCACACTACATGCTCAAAATGCTTGTACTTTATATTGTTGGATAGTGAATATTAGAACTCGACATATGCCAATATCAAAATTTTCTCTCTATATTCATAAAAATAATAAAACAATAATACGATATATTTCAATATATAAAACAACCATCCACAAATAAATTACTAGTGACGTTTTGTATACTATCCGATCAAACCTTTCTCATCCATCTAATAGGTTCATAAAAAGAATTCTATACAAAAAACAATAATAAACCAAGTGCAATTCTGCAAGTATGATCTGACAAAAAACTCTATCAATGTGATAAAAAAGAAGAAAAATTTATACGATTCATTTAATATATTATGATGTTTATATCGATATTTCTTTCACGTGTGGGAGACATGCATTCAACGAAAATAACAAAGATGCGTGTAATTTGATCGAGGCATAACTATTATAACAAAATGTATTGCACTACATGCTTAAATGCTTGTACTTTACTCTCTTCATTCCATTTTAGTTGACCACCTTATTATAAATACCTGTCCCAAATTACTTGTCCACTTATTAACTCAAGATAAATTTATCTTTTCCTATTCTACCTCTATAATTAATATTCTTTAGAGGCAAATTTTCATAAATGATCTTCACATCCATTAATATGAATGAAGGGTAAGTTAGTAAAATTAATTATTTTTTATTTATAATTTCTTAAGTATCATGTACAACAAAAAGTGACCAATTAAAATGGGACGGAGGGAGTAGTAAATTAGTAGTAGTTACATTAGAATTTGGCATTGGCAAATATCAATTTTCTCTCACATCCCACACATCTCTCTCCATAAATCTAATTTAATACTCCCTCCGTTCTATTTTACTTTATTTATTTTTTGAGTTGACACACTCATTAAGAAAACATTAATTAGAAGTGTATTTTATAAAATTAATCTTATTAATAATATTTTGAAACACTAAGTCTAACTATTACTATTTTCTTTAGTTATTTAATATTGAGTGTAATATGAAAAGAAGTAATAAAATGCTCTTGATTTACGAAAATAGACAAATAATTTGAAACAAATAAATTTAGAAAGAAAGCCAAACATTTTAAAATGGAGGAAGTATATAGATATATACATATTTATCTTACATTCAAAAAAAAAAAAGATAAAAGGGGAAAAAAAAAATAAAATTAACTCTCACGTTGAATAATATTCAATAGTAAGGGCAAAATAGACACAAAATAATAAATTATCCATTAATTTTTCAAACTGAACAAGTATTGCTGGACTTTTATTTTTAGTACACTGAATAAGTAAAAATGGATGAAGGGAGTACTGTACATTGACAAGTAAGGATATTCACGAGTCAGTTATCGATCAAAATCAAACCATAATCAGTTTTTTTAATTATTAAAATCAAACCAAATCAAATAAAATTCAATTTATTTAATCACTTTTGTTCGATTTGGATCGATTTCTACCCAAATCGTAAACACCCCTATTGGTGGGTATATTAGAATTTGGCATGTGCCAATATCATATCTTCTCTCACATCCCTCTCCCTCTCTCTCTCTATTAATTTAATATTTAATATATTATTAATACATAGATATATATGTATTTATTTTACATTCAAAAAACAAAGATAAAAGAAAAAAAAGGGAATTTTTATTTACTCATATATTTTTTTCACTTGAGAAAATTGCTCTTTCTCTCTCTACAACACCCACATCTTTCTCTCTCTAAAAAAAAAAAACTGGGAAAAAATTCATCAAAAATTCACACCGGTAAATCCGATTCACCTCCTTCTTCTTCTTCATCATCAATCGCTTTAATTAATTCACAAAAAAAATTCAATTAATTTAACAAATCTTCAGTAATACGCCGTCGTATTACCATTTAATTTTTTATTTTTTTATTTTAAATTTTTGCTCCGCCGCCTATGGTGTTGGTGGTCGGCGGTGAAGTAAGTTTCCGGCGAAACTCCGATTACTGATTTTGTGTTTTTATTGGTTTTTGATATACTGGGTTTGTGCTATTTTTTGAAATTAATTGATGGTTTGTTGCTATTTTTTTGTAATTAATTTTGTGTTGTTTTTTTGGTTTGATTGGAGAGGGATTAGGGTTTTGTGGGTTGTTAGATTTGGTTATTTGGGTAATTAGGGTTAGGGAAATGGGATTTTAGTGAAGTTTTTGTATTGATTTTGTTTGGTCTTCAGTGGGTAGTAACCGATCCATTGGTTGCAGTGGTGGATACTGTGGATTGTGGTTTTGTTGAGTTTTACGGGTTTTCGGATTGGTTTCTTGCTGTTTTTAAGCAATTGGGTATCTGAATTTGATGGCAATTGATTACTGTAACATACAGAGCAATTTGCTAATATTGTTTAAATAGTTTGTGATGTTCTTGAAATGAATTTTAGTTTGTTTTAGCTCATTCTGTTAGCAATTTTACTTTCATTTTCGTTCTGCTTCCGAGGTTTTTGGAGGGAAGAGAACTGACATTAATACATTTGAAAGCAGTTACCTTTTTCAGAGCAATTATGTAATGAATTTTAGTTTGTTTTAGCTCATTTTGTTAGCGATTTTGCTTTGTTTTCGATGAGAAATGCTCTGGTTTATTGATTAAGTTTGAATTTTCGTTCTGCTTCGGAGGTTTTTTGGAGGGAAGAGAACTGGCATTAGTACATTTGAAAGCAATTACTTTATGGATCGATTTTTAGTTTGTTTTAGCTCATTTTGTTAGCAATTTTGCTCCGTCTTTGTTGGAAATGGTCTGGTTTATTGATTAAGTTTGAATTTTTTGTTCTGGTTCCGAAGTTTTTGGAGGGAAGAGAACTGACATTAATACATTTGAAAGCAATTACCTTTTTCAGTGTCAGACACTGTGACTTCATCGATTTTTACGGTTTTTGGGATCGAATTTTTGCTGATTATAAGCGATTGGGTATTTAAATTTGATGGCAATGATGGCAAGTGATTGCTTCTAATGAATTTTAGTTTGTTTTAGCTCATTTTGTTAGCAATTTTGCTTCGTTTTCGTTGAGAAATGCTCTGGCTTGTTGATTAAGTTTGAATTTTTCGTTCTGCTTTAGGGTTTTTGGAGGGAAGAGTTTTGGCATTAATACATTTGAAAGAAATTACCTTATGGGTCGATTTTTTGCTGATTTTAAGCAATTTGGTATCTGAATTTGATGGCAACTGATTGATGCTACATACAGAGCAATTTTCTAATTAATTTTAGTTTGTTTTATCTCATTCTGTTAGCAATTTTGCTGAGAAATGTGTTGGTTTATTGATTAAGTTTGATTTTTTCGTTCTGCTTTAGAGGTTTTTGGAGGGAAGAGAACTGGCATTAATACATTTGAAAGCAATTACCTTTTTCAGTGTCAGACACTGTGTTTTCATCGGACTTTTTACTGATTTTAAGCAACTGGGTATCTGAATTTGATGGCAAGTGATTGCTGCAGCATCCAGAGCAATTTGCTAATATTGTTTAAATAGTTTGTGATGTTCTTGAAATGAACTTTAGTTTGTTTTTTAGTATGTTTTGTTAGCAATTTTTACATCATTTTCGTTGAGAAATGCTCTGCTTTATTGATGAAGTTTGAATTTTCGTTCTGCTTCAGCGGTTTTTGGAGGGAAGAGAACTGGCATTAATACATTTGAAAGAAATTACCTTTTTGGGAAAATAAGAGCAACTGGAATTTTAATGTGAAGACACAGTATGGCGTTTTATAGGAATTATTCGAATGAATTGGTAACATTGGATGACAAAAGCCCGGGGGAACAGAGTATGCAAGGAATACATCAGGATGTAGGAAATGAGGAAGTAGAGGGTAGTTTGAGTGAAAATGATGATAATGGTCAGTTACAAGATGAAGTTGGTGTAGAAGTGGAAACAGCTGCAGAGGATCAAGTGCCGCCTGGGAGAAGAGTTAATTTGGCTGGGAAATGGGGTTCTGGGTTTTGGAAGGATTGTCAACCGATGGGGCCCTCGGGTAGGTCTGGTTCCGGAGAGGAGTCGAAGAGTGGATCAGAGTATAAGAATGAGGAAGAATCTGATGAGGTATCTGAGGGCAGGGAAGATCAGTTAGAGTCAGAAGATGAACGAAGGCGTAAAGAAATGGGGAACAGTCGAAGTGTTCCTGCGGATGAGATGTTATCTGATGAATATTATGAACAAGACGGTGATGATCAGAGTGACTCGCTACATTACAGAGCTGCTAACCCTTCAAGCGGGTATAGTTCAAAGCCGCAGTCGAGGCCTGTTGCAGCCAGCAAGTATGCAAGTCGGAAGTCAAAAGCTTCACAATATCAGGATGATGACGAGTATGCTGACTGCGAGGATGATGACAGCGAAGATGGTAAATTCTTTTTTTTTTTTTAAAAAAACATATGTATGACGAATTTTCTAGTTAGAACATGATGAGAATAGTCATCGTGATTTTCAATTATTTCCTCTTCTGTGGCGGGACTCGTGGGGCACATGGACAATTGATATTTTGTTAGAAGTTACTGTAATGAATTGCTAATGTGTATGTAGAAGAAGAGGAAAATTAGAGGATTGCAGGAATAAAAAGTAGGAGAGCAGAATAAAACTGGATAACCACCCATTTAATAGATTACTCTAACCTCTTCTCTTTTCTTGCTAGTCGTCAAGAAGTTGTTATAGGAATAAATTTGTGATCGGATTCATAGTTGACTTTGACTAACCTTTTTATTAACTGTTCTCTAATTTCTTGCAGAAGACGACCCCGATGATCCTGACTATGGGAGCACAGGTCGTGGAAGGGGCATTAAGGTGTGCTCTTATGCCTAGTATTGATCTATACTACTCGGATTGCTTGTCCTTGTTATTGCTTGCTGGTACTTTGTGCTATGTGATGAATGTTTTGCCTTTTCTATAGTATTTACACTGCCAACATTTGACATACCTTTTAGCAGTCCACTTTTGGAATGTTTGCTGTAGGAAATTTTTGTCCTTATCGTTCATGTAGTGTCACCTATTTGAATATACAACATACCAAGTGTAATCGCACAAGTGGGGTCTGGGGAGGGTAGTGTATACGTGGACCTTATTACCCATACAAGGTAGAGAGGCTGTTTCCGGTTGACCCTCGTCTGAAGTTAAAGCATTATAACAACAACATACCCAGTGTAAGAAGTTAAAGCATTACAAAGCAGTATTAAAAAAGAAACAAGGAAGTGAAGAAGCCAAGGCAAAATGCTAAAGAGAGCATGATAACATGTACTGAAAACGGAACAGTCACTACCACAAAATAATACAATAATCGAAGTGCTAGAAACAGTACATGGAATAACGAGAAATCCCCAGAGTAATACTATGACTACTAGTATTAAAGACTAAGCGAGACAATTCTCAACTACCTTACTTATCCTCTATCCTAATCTGTGTCTTCCATAATCTTCTATCTAAGGTCATGTCCTTGGTAAACTGGAGCTGTGGCATGTACTGTCTAAGATTCCGGCAATCGTTCATCAATAGAATCCACAATGTCATCTTTTCTTCCAGATGTAACACATAAATCACATAAAACATAAAAACTTCCGTTTTCCCCTTAACCTTTAGTCCTTTACAAGGGGCTTTCATGAATAGGGATTTCCTAGGTGGTTAGATATAGGGTGGCTTCGCCGGCTTGGAAAAAGCTCCATTACCTGATCCATCGATCACCATAAAAGAGATAATGGATGTAATAAATCATGAAGGAGTATGTAAAAGGACTTTGTGGCCAAGGTAGGAAGCTAGAAACAGGGATTGAACAAAGAAGCCACATCTATGGAAAAATGCCTGTAGAAAGCAAAAGTTCTAAAGATGCAGGGAGTTTTTTAGATTGGGAAGAGAAGAAGAGTGGGGGCGGGAAGTCTCTTTTCCTGATTTAGAAGGAGAAGATTAGGGGAGTAGGAGAGCAGTGTGCAGGGAAGCGTGATGCGGGAAAAAGTGACAAGGCTCCGTATCACGCATTATGCGAAGCGTGAAGCGATGCGAGCGCATCACTAAGGTGAAGCGCAATTTAAATGAAAAAAGACTAAATAGAGCATCCAAATAGTAAGAACTGAAAAGACCACAACAACTATATAATCAACAATATAGACAATATATGTAAGCAAAAGTTTAAATTAAACACCAAAATCACAGGTTTGATCACCGAAACACCTGCTGCGAAACAGATCACAGGTTTCATCACCGAAACACCTGCTGCGAAATAGATCAGCAAAACAACATATACCACAATAGCAAAGTAGTTCAACAAAATAGCAAAACAAAACCAGAAAAAAGAAGAAAAACCAAATCTAAATTTATAGTGTTTCAATATCTAATTCTAGTTACCTTTTCCTCAAAAAATGCTTCAACATATAATTCTTGCTCTTCCAAAGCTCATCTATTTCAAGAAGATTGTTCAAATCTTGTATTCCTTCATTATCATCGTATTGCTCATCATCTTCAACTTCCTCATCTTCTTTAACTCGGCTTGAAGGTATGAACTTCTTTTCCCTTGTTATGTAAGCTTGAAGTATTCCTCCTTAAACCATAAAATCAACATGAAGCGACTTTTTTTTTTTTTTTTTAAATTTAAAATTGACCCTAAAAATAAAATCAACATGATGTGCTCGCTTTGGGTCGCTTCTTGCATCGGCTTGCATCTCGCATAACCTTGTGATGCGCCCCGCTTCTATAAGGTTGGCTCGCATCAGGCACACGCATCGCTTCGTACCATCGCATTATGCGACGATGCGAGCGCATTCGTGAACACTGTAGGAGAGGGGACCTGTTTTTCTATTTTTTTTTTAAATTACGAACTAAGTTAAAGTTATTTTTTTTAAAAAAGGATATATGTGTCATTCACTGATTTGTCTATTTGACACGTCATTTGTGATTGCATCTCATGCATAAGGTCTGTTGGATCCGAATGTCCTCGAGAAACAATTGTCAAGTAGAAGTGTCTACTTTGTCATTGGCAAATTTAAGCTGTCTAACTGGCAATTCAATACAACGTTAATGGGCTGTTTATGTATTTGGCTTTTTCTTAAAGTGACATTTGTGTCTGAGTCATCAAGCATATCTCGACTACTCTACCATGTACATGCTGCCTCTTACCAACACAAGCACCAACACAAGTACTGCCTACTGGTGACTCCGCCCATCAAGGTTTTTATTCAGATGTAAACAAATCATCTAACAGTCTTTTGTCTCTACTAGGAGTTGAATGTGCGGTCTCCCATAATTTTCATTTACTTCATTGATTACTAGGCCATACCCTTGGGTGCTAAATTTTCTAGTATTATTACTTTCATCCAGCTCGACCACTGAATCCTGCAATCTAATTATTTATATTTGGTGTAAGTTGGTTAGAATCATTTGAGAAGTCAATATAGCGAGTTGAGTGGTATCTTAGGTAATTTGGATTGATGATAAATTCCTGTACTCCTTTTTGTAGAAGTACGGAAATGGTAAGCAGGAATTTCTTCCCATTCTTTGCAGAGTAGGAGTTATATGTAACAATAGTCACTTATGTGGGCTGTATTAAAACATGTTTTATGCAGTTTTTCATTCATATTGATTTGTATGTCACATTTATATATTGCTCCCTATTCCTGTCCCTTTTCACTAGGCCTCACAACAGATTTTAAATTTATGCATTCCGTGCCTCTTTATGTTCCAAATACTCACCCATAACTTATCTATTCAAAAGCTCTTTTAGCCTAACAGGTTCCTATATTTTGTTCTTGAAGTACTATAAAGTTAACTCCAGAAAGAACAATTTTAGAACATAACATTTGCATCAGGTTGGACTCCCATGACCGTCTTTCATCAGCTTGGGGTTATCTAGGTTCTTTTATTTGAGAACCAACCTTTTTCACATCTAGGGAACTACTAGAAACTACCTAACTGTGCTCTATCATGATCTATGAAGACCCTAGATGTGTTCAATTTGTAGCCAATAAGGTTCATGCACATACTAGACCTATGTAGCACCCAAAAAAAATAAAAATGGAACCGGGGGGTGGGGGATGGGGGAGGGAGGGGGGGAGTTGAATTATGAAGAAAAATAAAACAGAAAGGAGAAAGTAGATATTTGTAGATATATGTTGCTCCATGTAACTCAAATTGTCCCATTCTTCAAATCTGAAGTTCGTGAAACAATGGATGGCTGGACTAGCTCCGTTTGTACGCCTTACACACCATTTGTGATCAGTAAAAGAGTAATTACTTTTTTTTAAATGACATCTTGATTCTTCGGTGATATTTTGAGAGGAGTTTTTGTATTTGGGTCTCCTCAGGTATATCAAGAGGATTGATGTTTAATAATTCTTGGATTGTAATTATAGGTTTTTTGGTTGGTAAACAAAAAAAATTTGAAATACTTGCTAATCACTTCAATAAAATCTATTCTTGTTAAAACGAATTACCCAGTAACCTGTTCCATTTAAGCAAACTGTTGACCGAGATATTGAAAAGCTTTTAGTTCTTTAGGTTTTTTTAAGTGTTAGTTTTATTAAACAAAGGTAACTTAAGGATGTGCTGTAAATTGCAACAATTTCGGTTCTTTATATGTTGTGGAATGAACTGCATATTGGGATTATTGTTCTCTAAGCCACTGATTAAAAAAAAAACTAATGTTCTCCAAGCTCAGCTGGTACAGAAACAATCTTTGCTCCTTTTCATTTGTTCAGTTCCTTGTCATTGCAGTTAGTTTGGAGTCACGTGACGTGGTGATTTTGTTCCTTTTTTCTTTTTGATAAATTTTGCGTCAAACAATTCTAAATATAATTGTACCCGTTAAGTGAACTGGTCATTTGCTTTTACCGTCGCAGGACAAGGATGATGACTGGGAGGGTGGAGAGTCTGATGAGCTCAACAGTGATGATGATGAGGTGGGCATCTCCGATGAAGATGAAGAATATTACAGAAAACCTCAAGGCAAGCAAAAGAACAGGGGTGGGCATAGTGTAAAATCTACCAGAGAAGTTAGGTCTCTTTCTACTTCTGCTCGGCGGAAAAGGGGTAGAACATCATACGAAGAGGAAGAATCATCAGAACATGACTCTGAAAATGAGAGCGATGAGGATTTTGGAAATAAACCTAGAAGGGTTGCAAATCTTCGCCTGAAAAATGGTGGTAGATCTTCTGCTGCAAGTGTATCTGGCAGGAATAGTGAACTCCGAACTTCGAGTCGTCGGTCTGTTCGGAAAGTTTCATATGCAGAGAGTGAAGAAAGTGAAGAAATTGACGACAGCAAGCAAAAGAAGAGCCAAAAGGTGTCATCATGGGTTCCATGCATTCTACATTTTTCTGTACATCTGTTGTTTGAACTTCTTCTGGTGAATGTTTTTTATAACTTGAATCTTAATTTCTTTATGTGCTATCTATGTCAATGACCGTTTTCACTGGACAATGCATGTGCCATTTGCCCTTCATACAAATTGCATGTGCCCGGAGAAGCTGCTTCTTTGCGTTTCATCAAAAATCAAAAGTTCCTGGTGAAATTGCCAGTGCTTTATGAATCTGGCTTTAAATATGTTTGCTTATTATCTCAATCTCACATCAGCGAGGTTTTTCATGTCCTTGTTACCTTTTCTAGCCCTGATTGATAGTGTGTAACAATTGTTTCTTGCAACAGGAAGAAATTGAAGAGGAAGATTGCGATTCAATTGAGAAAGTTCTGTGGCATCAACCAAAGGGCATGGCTGAAGAAGCTAGAAGGAATAACAAATCAGCTGATCCTATGTTGTTGAGTCATTTGTATGACTCTGTACCAGATTGGAATGAGATGGAGTTCTTAATAAAATGGAAAGGCCAGTCTCATTTGCATTGTCAATGGAAGTCATTTGTTGAGCTACAAAATGTATGCCTTTTCAGATCTGCAGTGAATTAACAAATTCATGTTGCTGCAATTTCTTATGATTGGCTACATATTCTGTTTCGATAACATCATATTGAAGTGATTAACTTCAGTTTTATCTTGATTTTTCCATGCTTGAGCAGCTTAGTGGGTTTAAGAAGGTTTTGAATTACACCAAAAGGGTCATGGAGGATGTGAAGTATAGGAAGACTGTATCCCGCGAGGAGGTGAGTTTTATACACTATTCTCAAGAATCTTTGAGGTAGTCCTGTAGAAAGGACTTGACCTGCATGGGCTAGTTTAGTTTCTCACTTGTGCTTGTGGTTGTTTAGTGGAAATATTTCAAAGCCAATTTAGATAGTTATAGAATGGAGTTATATTCAGATTTGATTTGTAAATGACTTTTGCATGGTTCACTGCCTTTTAGCTAACATGAAATGAGAAGCTGACTTGTGAGAACATTTGAAATTTACTTATGGAGCCATGTGTTTTGCGGTTCTTTGTTTTTTTTTTTGGGGTTGGGGGGGTGGGGTGGGGGCACACATTTTGCTCTTGCAGTTTTAACGTTAAACTGTATAGGTGTTTCCTCTACCCCACCCCACCACCACCAAAAAAAAAAGTTTTTCTCGGGTCAAAGAGATCTAACTGGATCTGTAAATTTTTGATTCTAATGGAAGTGATGATATTCGTCCTTGAGCTGTGGGGGGTGGGGGGGAGGATACATGGGAAAAAAAAGCTGTTGCATTTTTGCTGTTGACATTTTATAGTTAGCTGCAGGTTATTCTTATGAATTATTTACTACGCCCTCTCTTATGACCTCTTTTTCTGTTGTCCATATTAGATCGAGGTAAATGATGTGAGCAAGGAAATGGACTTGGATATCATCAAACAGAACAGTCAGGTTTGTTGTTTTTAGAGACCTCTGTCACCTCAATGCACAGTTCACACAGCTCTTAATGTTCGTTTTGGTTGATGCATCCTCAGGTTGAGAGAGTTATTGCTGACAGAATCAGCAAAGATGGTTATGGTAACGTGCTACCAGAGTATTTAGTTAAATGGAAAGGGCTATCTTATGCTGAAGCAACTTGGTATGCAGATTGTTTGTGCGCTTGTATCATTCTATTTGTTCTTTTGACCCTGCCTGTTGATTTGTTCATAGACAATATTTCTTTTGGTCTACTTGGAGAAGAATTGTTGTATAGTTGCGTGTATTTCTGTTTTTTTTTGCCTCTCCCTGCCTTGGATTGTTTGTTATTTGTTTTATCTGCAGGAAAAATTATGTCGTAGTCTTAGCTGTATAAATTGCAATTGAAGCTCGAGTTCTTAGCGTGTCTCCTTCTGTTATCTCAGGGAGAAGGATGTTGATATTGCTTTTGGTCAAGATGCCATCGATGAGTACAAGGTAAGCAATTTGGTAGCATTTGATCCACCTCTTATTCTGCAGCATTACTGATTAATTCGTTCATTTCCTTAAGTAATGCTGTATGTGTAGATTTCATTAATGTATATGATCATATATATTTAGTGTATAATGTGAAACTAGTGAGTGAACATATTTGGATACCAGTTGTTTCTGGAGAAGTGTTTGAGAAACTTGAGCACACAGTAATTGCTGCTTTAATTTATCTGATGAATGAAATTAGAATGCCACCAATTTTATTTATCGAGAAGATCACATAGGAAAGTTTGGTCTTCTCCTGATAACATGTACAGTACTTTTATATTCTGATAAGTAACCTGTAAGATTGTCTTTGTTAGAGTATCCCATATTGGTTAAGTGAATGGGCCGTTGTCTCCTACTTATAAGGTCTTGGGAAATTCTTACTTCATGGGCTAACCTTTGAGTTGAGTTAGACTGTCCATTTCTTTTCATCGCATCAGAGACATAGCCGTTCTGATTTTTGTGTTTTCCATTGTTGGACGTCCATGCTCAAGATAATCAGTCTTGGGGGCACGAGAGGGCTGAAGGGTTCTGTGTGTTAGAAAGCGTTCACATTTGTTGAAGTTGTAGTCTCTTTGGATCAGGCTCAAGGTCCATTTTCTTATTAAGGTATTTGAGTCAAACTCATCCCTGTTTTTGGGTACCTAGTGTTGGCTCCCATGTCATACTTCCGGCCCATGGGCATGTGAGGGGGAGGGGAAGTGTTGACCGTGCCACATCGATTGAGGGAGTGGGCCATTGTCTCCTTATGGTTATGGTCGATTCTTACTTCATGAGCTTAGCTTTCGGGGTTAGTTTGGCACAAGGTTTAATTTTTATGTTTTAAGGTCAAGGAAGGTTTGTTTGCTAAATTCTTTTGAATCATTGAATCTTGACCTCCTGAGAACTTTTATTTGGATCTTGTTTCATTGATGTGACCAAGATTGTGGTGTAGGAATATAATTTCGTTTGCATCCTACCCTGATAGTATGGTACTTTCAATACTGTTGTTCTTCCATTACATTTTCTTATTATTTACTAAAAGCTGCAGGTCATATTTATTTCCCTTTTTCAGACAAGTCAATTTAGTGGCTTCTTGTTATATCTGCCGTTTTCAATGGTCATTTATTTTCATGGTTACTTTGTAATCTTTTTTAAATGTATTCGATCTAGTTTGTTTTTGGTCATGGTGACATCTTCTTCAAAGCTTTAAATTGTTATGCAAATTGCAGGCTCGTGAGGCTGCCATTATGGTACAAGGGAAATCAGTGGATTTCCAGCGCAAAAAAAGCAGAGGTTCTAACTTCTTATCTTTCCCATCTAGCATCCCCTTCTTATTCTGTTATTAACATCTTCCCTATCCAATTTCAACTCGTCATTCCATATCTCTACATCTCTCTCTGTGTTGTCTCGAGTCTCAGATAAATTATTAAAGGCAAATTTGAAACAAGCCTCACCCATCTCATCTGTCTTCTTGACTATATTGTTCATTGTGTTCCTTCATACTATCTGTTGAATGTTGATGTCATTGTCAATTTAAAACTGATACCTTATTAGGAAGTTTGAGGAAGCTTGAAGAGCAGCCTGAATGGTTAAAGGGTGGGAAACTTCGAGATTATCAGCTTGAAGGCTTAAATTTTCTGGTTAACAGGTAATGAAGTTGGCTCTGCATTTTGGTTAAATATGTAATTGAACCATGTTTACTTCCCACTAGTTTTTGTCTCCTGATATGTCTTCTCGCAGCACAGTTGGAGGAATGATACTAATGTTATATTGGCTGATGAAATGGGCCTCGGCAAAACTGTTCAGTCAGTTTCAATGCTTGGTTTTCTACAGGTGCTGACTTCTCTTTGTTTTATGCTCTGCAAAGTACTGCTATCTTGTCTTCAGTAAACAGGATTGTTTTATTGTCCCTGCAGAACGCTCAGCAAATTCATGGACCATTTCTGGTTGTTGTCCCTTTATCAACTCTCTCCAATTGGGCAAAAGAATTTAGGAAATGGCTGCCTGATATGAACGTTATTGTCTACGTTGGAGCACGTGCTAGTCGTGAGGTAAGTCTGGATTATAGTGTTCATGCTGTATTTTGTTTGATTTGGTAATTATCAATTTACTCAGTTATTAACTTTGTGTGATAAGAAGGTGCCCCTGAAGCTTAAAGGTAAGTTTTACAGAGTGGCTTTCCGCCCGGCCATGTTATATGGAGCCGATTGTTGGCCAGTTAAAAACTCCCACACCCAAAAGTTGAAGGTGGCGGAGATGAGGCTATTGCGAGGGATGTGTGGACTTATCAGGAGTGATAGAGTTAGAAATGAGATTATTCAAGAGAAGTTGGGAGTGACATCGGTGGAAGATAAGATGCGGGAAGTGAGGTTGCGATGGTTCGGACATGTGAAGAGGAGGTGCACGGATGCCCCGGTACGGAGGTGTGAGAGGTTGGCTGGGGATGGTTTTAGGCGGGGTAGAGGTAGGCCGAAGAAATATTGGACGAAGGTGATTAGGCATGATATGGAGCAGTTACAGCTTACAGAGGACATGACCCTTGATAGGAAGATGTGGAGGACGCGGATTAGGGTAGAGGGTTAGTGGGTAGGAAGGTGTTCGTTTTTAGCAGGGAAGAGTGTTTGCTTGTATCTTTGACTGTTGTTTCTTAGGCAGAGTATTGTTCGTGCTGTTTTGGTGATATTGGTGATCTTGAATAACTAGTCTATAGTGTTGATCTGTGAGTGCCCTGCTTCTTCGATTATCTAGCGATGTGTTACCCCCTTTTGCTGTTGGTTTTTATGATTTTTGTTTATGATTTCTATGATTCTTAGGATTTTTATGATTTTTGATTTATGATTTTTATGATGTTTTGATTTATGATTTTTTTATGATTTTTGTTTGTTATTGTTATCGGTTCTGAGCCGGGGGTCTATCGGAAACAGCCTCTCTACTTCATCTGAGGTAGTGGTATGGACTGCGCCCAGACCCCACCGGGTGGGAATACACTGGGTATGATGATGATGATGATGATGACTCTAGGGAAATGATTTCTTTATTCATTTCCCAGGAATGTTGTATGATGAAATTCAAGCACAATTGTGTGTGATTTTGCTACTAGTGTCTGTTCATCCTTATTTTACTTGTCCCTACATTACTAGTGTCTGTTCATCCTTATTTCACTTGTCCCTACATTCTTATATTACTTGGTATGCTGTCTGCGTGTTGCAGATTTTTTTAGTTGGATGTGATGTTTATACCTACTGCAGAAGGATATGTATTCTTTTTTGATGTAATTTACTTGTCTGTGCATTTTTTAAAGTAAAAACTGGCTCCCTCCCCCCTCCCCGGCGGATCCAAGCCAGACCATTCCAAAAAACTGTGCTCGTGAATATTGGTTGGCTTAGACTCGAGTTAATTAAAAAATATGTTAATTTCATAGCTGCTTTTGTTAACTTGTAGTAAAACTCCAATAATACCCGACTGACTGACCATAGTGCTAATTGTATTTCTCATTTAGAAAATCGATTCTCTTTGTACAAGATGCAGAAGTAGAAACCTTAAAACTATTGGGTCCAGACTTCCACCCATTCATTTTAGTATATATCTTTCTGAATATGGTCATTTGTTAAATGTATGACATTTGATCATTATTGGTTTTGTTGCTAAGAATCGTAGTTGACACACATGGCTTTATGAATTTATTGTTTGGTCAGTTCGTATCATGTTTCCCTTGGAATGCTGCTATGCGTTAGTTTTTTAAAAGTTAGGCTGTAAAAACAAGTTCATTCTGCATGAACTGAAGTGCGAATTGCTAGACCAGAATTCTTGTTGTTCTGCTCTGAAGCAAAGTACCAATTTTATTGAAATGGGAAGCAAGCAGGCAAGCCAACCAAATGGCTTCAGATGTTACTTGAGGATTGCATTTCTAATAAAAGGTTTTTGACGGAAGTGTTGGAATGACATGTAATAGTCATTGAGTTGCTGTCTTTGAATCATCACCTTAGGCTGGTGGTTGAGTATATTTTGCATAATCTTTATTAGCTGTGAATTGCTCCATGTATCTCTCCAAAAGCTGTTGACTTTTTCGCATCTCTTTGTATGCTGCAATGTGGGAGAATCTTTGTTCTTTTATGGTTCTCCTGACCATGCTTCTTATACTCAATTACTTCTTAATTAAGTTGAATAGATGTGACTTTCTGCTGTTGCTCTTCTAGATTTTTCTTGACATGTTATTTTATTTGCCTGTGATCCCTGCAGGTTTGTCAACAATACGAATTCTACAATGATAATAAAGCTGGCAGAACTATCAAATTTGACGCACTGCTTACTACTTATGAGGTCCTATTGAAGGACAAGGCAGTGCTTTCAAAAATAAGGTGGAACTACCTTATGGTTGATGAAGCACATAGGTTAAAGAACAGCGAGGCTTCTCTTTATACAACCCTTTTGGTAGGATGACTTCTCCTGCTGAATTTCTTTCAAGCGCGTATATGTCGCTGGCGTTTCTGAGCACTCAGATATTTGCTCTCTTTTTCTTTTTGGGTTTCCTTTGTATCTTTAGGAGTTCAACACGAAAAACAAGTTGCTTATCACTGGTACTCCATTGCAGAACAGCGTTGAAGAACTATGGTAGGAGCTTTCTCTTCCTTTATTTGTATTTCTGTATTTGATTTTACTTTGAGTTTCTACTGATTAATTTATTGTCTGTGGAATATAACTTTGTTTATGAGCAGTATCTTCTAGTTAATCTGTTTGGGATGGTAATAAAAAATCTTAAGCAGATCATAACAAATTCTTCAGCTCAATTACAAATGTAAAGTAATGTCTGTTTTTTCTTGCGACCGAGATTATAGCATATATAACAAGTTTGTCAGCACAACTACAAATGTAAAGTAACGGTTGTCTTTTCTTGCGGCTGAGATTATGTCTAGAAGTTCTTTATCCTGCAAGAGTTTATTTGCCCCTGAATAGGATAACATTTGGTCACTTCCTATTAAATGAAAAAGGATTGCATTTGGTCATCTGTATCCTTACTGATGTCCAATACTGCTGCTTTTTGACTGTTATTATTATTATTTGATCGGTTTGCGATAAGCAGAACCAGAAAGCAAGAGGTACAAAGAATGTGAACAGAAGAATGCAGGATAATCATGGGACTTGGAGAAAATGGTCTGGAAGAGGCCAGGTTGAAATGCTAGTTTATGTATTACCTAGATTGTTTCAGGAACTATACCTCTAATACTCATCGACCCAGCAGAACTTAGATACTATCCCTTGAATTCATCATGACTTGGAATCTACCACCTATTGACACTAGCATTTAGATACAGTTCTTCATCTTTTTTTTTTAAAAGATAACAGACAAATCCCCGTGGGCTAGTGGCGCACAGCTCAAAACTCGGTGGATAGTGGGCCCAGCCCTCAACCTTCTCCACTTAAATACCAAGTTTCCGTATGCAGCAGGGTTTGAATCCGTAATGTGCGCCTGCCCACACATCACGTCCTATGCTCTTACCTCTATACCAACCACAGTTGTTCATTTTTTAGGCATAGTAGATTGTTGAAATCAATCCATTGATGAAAAAATTTTACTTCTCCGGCAATGAAAGAAAAGAGAAGATAATGCAGGCCAAGTAATCTCCTAAGAATGATTATGGTATTGCCTCTATGCAATGAATGCGTTTGACATCATAGATGAAATTGCGAATCAGAGTTTCTCAAGTTCCATTCTCAGAGAATGTTCAATTGTTTCTGCTTCTAGCATCTCCAAATTCATTCTCTCAAATTCTTTAGCGCCTCGCTGTCTCAGTAGATGCACTGTGTACTTGTATGTCCTTCTATAAATTATGACGTTCTTTATAAGCATTTCTGGGGCAAAACCTTTTGTTTTTGACTTCTTTTTAAATGTTTTTTTTTTTTTTGACCAAGTGTCATTCTTCTCTATGTTGGTTGATGGAAGCCCAATCTTGCATTTTTTTGGTTGAGAAAGTCTTTTTGCCTTCATCCCCATCTGTATAAAGAAATAATCATCTCTCTACTTTCTCTTTCCCTAAAAAAGGGATAGGTGTGGGGGTGGTGGTGGTGGAGGGGAATCCAGACAAGCATTTTGTTGGCTTGTTTTAAAATTGAAAATTTAATTGTTTTCTCCTCCAGTCAGGAGCAGCTAATCAATCTACTTTTTTAACCTCCAACCAGTGCCTTTCTTTTTCTTTTGGTATAACACTCCATGCAATCTTCTACTTTGTTGGCGTGCTTTAAAATTGAATACTTATTTTTTGTTTATTTTGGTATAGAACTGCATTCAATTCTTTTCTTGTATATCTTTATCACCTGTAACATGGAGAGTGCCTTATTCCTGCTTGCTTGTTTTAGCCTCTGCATACTTGTTAAAATATAATCTCCATTTTTTACCTCAAAAAGAAAAAAGAATGAAACGATCTGTCATTTTATAAAAGCTTTTGTGCGCTCATATATGCCTTCTGTTGGTTAATATGTCTATTTGTTCATGACCTTGGCAGGGCTTTACTCCACTTTCTTGATCCGGATAAGTTCAAGAACAAGGACGAGTTTGTTCAGAATTATAAGAATCTTAGTTCGTTCAATGAAATGGAGGTATCTTTTGAAATGTTATTATCCTGGTTGTCCTTTCTCTCTGGATGCAATTTTGTCATAGTCTGGTGACCTTTGCATGGGCGTACAATTTTTAAGGGAATCTTTTGTTGTATTGTAGCTTGCAAATCTTCACAAGGAATTGAGGCCTCATATTCTCAGGAGGGTCATAAAAGATGTGGAGAAGTCACTTCCTCCAAAGATTGAACGAATTCTTAGGGTCGAGATGTCACCACTTCAGAAGCAGTATTGCCCATTGACTTAGTTTATAGTTACCTTTAAATTGTTAGCAGCACCTGGTTTTCTTAACTCGATCATTTCCCATGTTATATTTGGTAGGTATTACAAATGGATCTTGGAAAGGAATTTTCAAGACTTGAATAAAGGTGTTCGTGGGAATCAGGTTGTCAAAGGACTCTTAATCTTCTATTCCTTCATATGGATACAGTCACTTCCCTTGCTGTATTTTCTTAATTTTTCTTAATTCTTAACTACTTACTTTGCCTGCCATTGCTTAAAATTGATAAGCGGAAAGCTTTTATTTTTGGGTAGTGGTTGATGTAGTATCCAAACTCCAAATTGGTTTCTTTCTTTTTGTTAGGGAGAATAAGTAATAGTATTACAATGTGGATTAAATTTAATCTTCCCAAACTAGAGATCTTGATTTTTTATTTGGATGAGCGGTAGTATGGGATTTCTCCATAGACATGAATTTTTACGACTAAATATGACAGAAATAGGAAGAGAAGCTACGTGATCTCCAGTGAGTTCTACTTATACGTTCCGATAGTATCTTTTGTGACCTATGCATAATTGCATACTAAAATAATTGTCTACCATACAGATTATTTTCTTGATATTCTGCATAAAGAACTATTATTTTGCTTATGTTGGCCTTGTGAACTTTGTAGGTTGCATGCTAAAATAATTGTCTACAGTAGATTATTTTCTTGATATGCAGCATAAATATGTTGGCCTTGTGAACTTTGTAGGTTTCACTTTTAAATATTGTGGTGGAGTTGAAGAAATGTTGCAATCACCCCTTTTTATTTGAAAGTGCGGACCATGGTTATGGTGGAGAAGCAAATTATTTTGGCAGCACAAAATTGGAAAGAATTATACTTAGCAGTGGTAAGCTCGTTATACTTGACAAGCTGCTGGACAGATTGCATGAGACGAAGCATCGAGTGTTGATATTTTCTCAGGTTGGTAACTCCTTTTCCCTATGAGAAGGTTTAAAATATAAAGAGAGAACATTTATGTTACTACTCTTAGTGAGAAGCATAATTTAGCCGTTGGAACTGTTATAGAAGGCATGTTTGAGGGTCACCCTTAGTCATGATGATGTTCACCTGTGCTTTCAACTAGCTGAGTAAGTTCTGTCAATCATCTTCTGATTGCAGATGGTTAGGATGCTGGATATACTGGCAGAATATTTGTCTATCAAAGGATTCCAATATCAGCGGCTTGATGGTAGTACTAAGTCTGAGTTACGCCAGCAGGCTATGGACCACTTCAATGCACCTGGTAGTGAAGATTTCTGTTTTCTTCTCTCGACGCGAGCTGGTGGATTGGGTATAAATCTTGCAACAGCAGACACAGTTATCATATTTGATTCTGATTGGAACCCCCAAAATGACTTGCAGGTTAGGACGAACTTGTTGTCTAGTGTGTTGCGTAAAGGTTTACTATGAGCCAAATCAAAAGATGGATTTTGTGAAAAAATTGCCTTATCTAACATGCTCCGTTATGCTATATCATCTTTGTTTGTGCTAATCAGGCAATGAGTAGAGCTCACAGGATAGGACAGCAAGAAGTTGTCAACATCTACAGATTTGTTACAAGTAAAAGTGTGGAGGAAGATATCTTGGAACGTGCTAAGAAGAAGATGGTAAGACAAGATATGGATGCTTTTGAATGTTCGAATGCCAGTATTTGTTTGATGTGACATAATATGTTGTTGAGAAATCAAGTGTGGCTCGTCGAGTATCCAAACTTTTCCGTTGTGTGTATTGGTGGCATGATGGTTTTATCGGTCATGTTTCCCTTGCAGGTTCTTGACCATCTGGTGATTCAGAAGCTGAATGCAGAGGGTAAATTGGAGAAGAAAGAAGCGAAGAAAGGAAGTCTCTTTGATAAGGTAAGGAGTAGAGTCACAAATATCTGATAGACTTAGTATTGAGTTTTTTTTGTTCTTATATAGACGGAACTCAGATGACACGAGGAAGATAAAATTAGATACTGTTAGAATATATTTGATCTTTTAGATAGTTTATATATTACTGTTTGCCTGATGTGATTGTAGAATGAGCTCTCTGCAATCTTGAGGTTTGGGGCCGAGGAACTATTTAAGGAAGACAAAAATGATGAAGAGAGCAAGAAGAGGCTTCTCAGTATGGATATTGATGAAATTCTTGAACGGGCTGAAAAGGTTGAAGAGAAAGGAGCTGAGGCAGAGGAAGGAAAGGAGTTGCTGAGTGCTTTTAAGGCAAGTAGCAATTTTCCTTCTGGCAGTTTTTTTTTCTTTTTTCTTTTTGAAACTGGTGAAATTGTATTCCTCAACACTAAGGACATGCTGGAGCCCTTCAAAATTTTTTGGATCAAATCATAACCCAAAATAGTAATTACAAAGATCTACTAACTGATCAGCTTCCTCTACACTCTTCACACTAAAAATAGAAGGCTATAATACAATTCCATTTGATTTTCTGAATGGAAGTAAAACTATCTTCAAAACATCTATTGTTTCTTTCTCTCCACACTATCTACAATATGCAGTGTGGAACTAAATTCCACCACTTCTTTTCACTCTCGCTTCCCCCGTTTCCTGACTCTGGCATTGTCCATTTGGGTTCTCTGAGATTGAGAAAGAGTGCCCAAATCTGTGCTGTTACTTTGGAGTGTAAGTACAAATGACTGTTTTAGAATCCTACTTGTATTCTAACAGTTTCCACAGCCTCATTACAAGGGAAACACCTGGATACTATCTGAAATCCTCTCCTTTTGCTGTTCTGATTCTCCTCTTTTGATTTCTCCGACTTGGTTGCACATCTTTTTCTTTTGCTTTTCCCCTCTCTTTTTCTTGTCTCTTCTTCCCACTAAATTTTATTTCTCTCAGATTTTGGAGGTCAGGCATGCTTGAGACTTCATTTTTTCCCTCTTTGTTCACTGTATAACCCGTGCTTTGCAATTTCTCTATGCAGGTTGCCAATTTCTGCGGTGCTGAAGATGATGCAACTTTTTGGAGTCGATGGATAAAGCCAGAAGCTGCTGCACACGCTGAAGTAAATTATTCTACTTTAGTATGGCTGTATGCATTTTTCTAATGGTTCCTATAGTGATGAATTTTTATTTCATGATATTTCCTTTGATAGGACGCTTTGGCTCCTCGAGCTGCTCGAAATAAAAAGAGTTATGCAGAAGCTAGCCCTCTGGTGGAAACTAATAAAAGAAAGAAGGGTGTTGATGCTCAGGAAAGGTTCCCAAAGCGTCGCAAGGGAGATTTTAGGTGCACACTTCCTGCAATTGATGGTGCTTCCTCTCAAGTGAGAGGGTGGTCTTATGGGAACTTGTCAAAGAGAGATGCCACACGTTTTTCTCGTGAGGTAGGGCTAATTAATTACGTACTTAAAGTTTAAAGATGTGGAGGACGCAGATTAGGGTAGAAGGTTAGTGGGTAGGAAGGCGTCCGTATGAGTAGGAAGGAGTGTTTGTTTGTATCTGTGCCTGTTGTTTCTTGGGCAGATTCTTGTTCGTGTTGTTTGTGATTTCGAATAAATAGTCTATAGTGTTATTCTGTGGGTTTCTTGCTTCTTTTATTATCTAGCGATATGTTATCTCTTTTTGTTGTTTGTTTTTATGATTTTTGTTTGTTATTGTTATCTGTTCTGAGCTGGGGGTCTATCGGAAACAACCTCTCTACTTCATCTGAGGTAGTGGTATGGACTGCGTACACTTTACCCTCCCCATACCCCACCTGGTGGGAATACACTGGGTATGTTGTTGTTGTTGTTCTACATGTAAAATGTACTTGTTGGAGTGTACAGTTCCTCTGTTCCTTCAGTTGTGTGATTTTCTTTTCTTTCCGTCCATATGTGTTTTATTCATGGTAACATCTTGTCTTTGATCAAATTATTTGATTGTGTACATATGAAAATAATTAATCTGTTAATTTTCCCTCTAATTTTAGGTCAAGAAGTTTGGGAATGATAGCCAAATTGACTTAATATCATCAGAGGTTGGTGGGGCAGTTGAAGCGGCGCCAACTGAAGCTCAAGTTGAGCTTTTTGACTCATTAATTGATGGTTGTAGGGAAGCAGTTAAAGGTGAAGTTGTTGACCCAAAGGTCTGTATATTGGTTCATAATGTACTTCTGAAGATTTGGCGATGGCGCACTTGAGCTGACATTTCGTGTGTTTTCACCTTCAGGGGCCACTCTTAGATTTTTTTGGTGTTCCTGTGAAGGCTGATGAACTACTGGCCCGGGTGGAGGAACTTCAACTCCTAGCAAAGCGCATTTCTCGGTATGAGGATCCTGTTTCACAGTTCCATGCTTTGGGTTATCTAAAACCTTCAACCTGGTCTAAAGGTTGTGGCTGGAACCCCAGTAAGTTGAAGCCCCTTTTTATTGTTTAACTCTTGTTCTTTCCGTTTTCGTTCCCCTTTCTATCTTGGAAAATTTTCTGAGGTTGCCTTAACTCCTTAATTTGGTAGAGGATGACGCCAGACTTCTTCTCGGAATTCATTATCACGGATTTGGCAACTGGGAAAAGATACGGTTAGATGAAAAACTTGGCCTCATGAAGAAGATTGCTCCAGTGGAACTGCAACATCATGAGACTTTCTTGCCACGAGCCCCGCAGTTGAAGGAGAGGGCTTCTCAACTTCTGCAAAAGGTATAGAATACTCACTCTTGAGTTCCTATATTCAATAAAATTGTTTGTTGGTTCCATCTCCTTTATTATGTCATCATTCTCCTTTCTCCTTTTTGGTTTTCATGCACTCATGTCCATTCAATTGCTGTCGAGAGCATTGTATAGTTTTCTAGTGAGACAGACCAGAAAAATAGTATATTTTGCTACCGTGAAGCACTTTCTTATTTGATCAAAAACGATATGATGACAAAAAGGACATGATGATGAGTTATCAAATTACAATCTTAGAACTGAGATTGTACTTCATTTCTATAAGGTGTGTCTAAGTGCCGCAGGGAAGTGTTGATGCATGATTTGGCAGACTTTGATGGGTCTAAGGGGCTAATACTTTTGTCTCTTAATGCATTGCATCTTGAAATTTCAGTCCTCGTGTTCTTTTACTGGAAGTAATAATGTATGTGGGGTTTTGCTTCATGTCAATGAATGTTTGGTAATACATTTGCTGTGTCCAAAATGCTATTGAAGAAATTCAACTCAGATTAGAGAGTTGTCTTATTTAAACTGTTAATTTGATAGGTGTAAGTAAGTGAAATCACTTGATCAAACTTACAGGGGATCCCTCCCTTCTCCCTATTTCATCGGTTAAGCAGAGTAATATTTTGTTGAGAACCATATTATGGTGTAGGTTCTCTTTTTAGGTATATGGCTTGTATACGAGGTTCCCACATTTGTTAATAAATTATTTACCTTATCGAAAAAAAAAATAGTTAATCAGTAATGACTCGGTAAAAGGATTACCCTTGAATTTTGTTTCTTAGGTCAGCAAATCTTTTCTTTCTTTCTTTTTTTTTTTTAAAAAAATGGTGAAGTGTTTTATTGGTGCGAACAGAAAGAACCAAGAAATCTATCATGTAGAAGACTCTAAAACCTAAACCATGGCCATGTTACACCAAAAAGCAAGCAAAAGGACATATTTTTGCTCAAGATCAAGACTTTTTACCTGAAAAGTGGAAAGGCAGGAGGATCTGCATGTTTCCTGTTCACTGTGTAATTAGGACTAAAAGGTGGAGGGGTTTCCAAGTCCCCCACATTTTATTGGTCCATTCAAAGTGTAACTGTTTGATTACATACATTCCTTACCTCCTCAGTTGTACCTTTTTTATTTAGATAACCGAGAAAATTTCCCAAGGGTCAGTGGTGCATAGTTCGAAAGTCGGTGCATGATGAGCCTACTCCTCTACCCTTCTTCACTCAAATACCAAGCGTCTGTTTGCGGCAGAATATAAACCCATGATGCGCACATAATCCACACCTGATACTTTGCGCTCTTATCACTTAAGACCGAAACCCTTGGTTCACCTCCTCTAGGTGTACTAAACAACACAAAAGGCGAAGGGGAATTCTTTTCTTGGACACAAAAGGTTGACTTGCCCCATTTTCGCTTCCCCTTCTCTTGCCCTCAAGAAGGAAAATGCCGATGTCATATCAGTATGTTCTGATCTGGTTGTGTGGGGAGTCATTGACATAAGATAGTGTACTCCATCTGTGAGATAAGGTCTTCAGTTGCTTCCTACTGACTTCCGTTACCTGATTTCCCAGCTAGTGCAGTGAATGCATTCAGTTGCCTCTTATTGAAATTCCTTTGTCTTTGTGGTTGTATTTTTCTTCCTCCTAGTTTGCAGATGTTCTTCCAGCTGTAGGACGTGGAAGTTCACTTTTATCTTTTTTTGTTATGTGTTGATTCTAAGGACTTTAGCTTTTCAGTTACTTGTATAACTTATCCACGTTAGTCTTGCCACACCAGGAAGTTGCAACTGTTGGTGGGAAGAACACTAGTTTAAAAGTGGGCCGTAAGGCTTCCATTAAGCAGAAGGAAAGCCTTCCCAGCACCACAGCACCTCTGGGAAAGGGTAAACAAAGTAAATTAAGCTCATCCGGTTTAAATCCTAGAATGGGTAGAGGCAGAGCTGCAAAAGGTCAGAAGGCTGAACCGTTGGTTAAAGAGGAAGGTGAGATGTCAGACAATGAAGAAGTTTATGAGCAGTTTAAAGAGGTAAAGTGGATGGAATGGTGTGAAGATGTGATGGTGGACGAGGAAAAAACTCTTAAGCGTCTTGAGAGATTGCCGAGTACTAGTGATCATCTCCCGAAGGACAAGGTTAATTTACTAAATTCAGCGTTCTCTCTTTAACTCTCTCTATTTCTTCGAATGGGTCTGAATTTTTTTATTGCACCAGGTGATAGCCAAAATACGGAACTACTTGCAGCTTATTGGTCGCAGGATTGATCAAATAGTTCTTGAATATTATCCTGAACCACATAAGCAAGAAAGTAAGCCTATTTATGTTATCATTATTTGGCTTTAGCTAATAGTTTATAACGTACAGCCCCTCCTTGAGCCCCTCTCTACCTGACATGGAGCGTGTGGGTGCATGAGTGGGTGTGGAAATGTTGCTATGCTTTCTCTCTTAATTACTCTCCGAAATGCATTCAGTTAACAGGCTCATTTAAAATCTTGCTACAGGGATGACAGTCCGTTTATGGAATTATGTATCAACATTTTCAACTTTGACCGGCGAGAAGCTTCGTCAGATTTATTCTAAACTTAAACAGGAGAAACATGTAGAAGGAAGGGTAGGACCGTCACAATTTAATGGTTCCGCACCTGGGCATCCAATGCCTGGGTTTGTACCCCGAGGTTATGATGCGGCCAGACCTGAAGTATGGAAACGAAGGAGAAGACCTGAAGCTGACGTTCATTCGCAAGTTCAGCCCCAATATCAAAGAACTTTGACTAATGGTACACGCCTTCCTGAACCGAACTTAGCGTCAGGGATTCTTGGCGCAGCTCCTTTAGATAGCAAACAGTCGGGTAATGGTAGGCCTTACAGAACACATCAGTCTGGCCTGCTCAAGAGATCAGGTTTCTCATCCGGTCCCAGATAGCTCTTCTGCTGGACATAAGTTGCCATGGTGGTACCCCTGCAGGGAAGCCATTCAATTTTGTCTCAATGGCTTTTGCTGCTTTGGTCTATATTCTTTACCTGGAACTGCGCTGGCCCATGCGAATACAAATTTTTGCCAATTCCTTGGCCACACATCTACTATTCTGAAGCAACTGTAAACCAGATGACTGCATCGTTTAGAAGCCAGAAGCAGTGGACTGGAGGCCCTTTCCTAGATCCAGGAGATGAAGATTTGGATATATTGAAATTTCTAGGCACAAATTTCTTCCCGTTATAGATAAAATCCCAGTCTTTTTTCGCTTTGACGTATATAGTGGATAGTGAAAGAGCATTTCCCTAGGTCATATGTGACAGTATGTCGCAGCCTGTATGTATTATGCTTTTCGCAAAGTGTACATTATCAAATTTTGCTTATTCAATAACTCAACGTTATTCTTTACACCACTGACTCCACTTGACTAGTTCTCTTTTCTCTGTTGACTAGTTTTCTGCATTTATTGGTTTTTTCGGGCACTATGCCGTCGTGTTTTTCCAGATTCAGAGTTACTTTCTTATCTTGCATTACTATAAGGTACAGCTCAGGATAGCTCACATTCAAATTCTTAACTGTGTTTTGAGGGCCTTTGCTTAACTCCTGATCTTGTTACTGATTCATGTAGTATTAACATTGCTGTACCTTACTTTGCTATTGATTCTTCTTTTAGTATGAACTCAGCAGGATTGGTTTTCAGTATTGTAGCTGATGAAGTCACAAACAACTGTCGACGATAATCAGGTAATTAGATGCCATCATTGTTATTTCTTGATGTATTTACATCTTGTAGCTTTATGAAAAGGTGTACACCCTTCAGTTTGTTAGAAGGGATAGTCTTGAAATTAAGGTCCATATTGCTTGGGTTCTCCAAAAATGTTGCTGCACACTTGTCGTATATTCTGATAATGCACTACTTTTGGAGAATCCGACATGCACATGTCAGGATTTTAAAGTCTCAGTGGCATAGATTAAGGTAACAGAAGCAAATGTGTTTGGCTTCTTGCACTAGTTCTCATGGTGGACATGGTTTCTATATTTGTCATTTGCTGGAAAATACAGTATTACACCTTCAAGGAATGGGTTGCATTCGGCGAAATGCCAGTAGTATGGTGTTATTTCTTTTTGCATACGGTTTGAATTTATGTGATGTTAAGATGCATATGTTGTTACGGGACATAGGATTATAAATGATCACATCTAACCGATGGTGCATGCAACACTGCGTTGCTTGAGATGGTTTGGTTATGTTCTACGTCGACCTCCAAATGTGATGTTATGATGAATGAATGTGATAAAATAAGAAAGACTACTCAAAATTGCATAGAAAGGAGTTGAAAAATAACTACTATATGAATACATTTAGTTGAAAGATCTATATTGATCATATTAACTTGTTGAGATTAAGATTTTCATCCTATTTATTTCCACTTAATTAATGGAGGTATAGATTTGAACCATTAAGATATTGGCTTGTGAAGTGCATTTGTTTTTTTTCTTTCAAAATCATTTTCAACACTTAATTGGTTCAATCATTGAGATCTTATACAAAATTTTAATGTCATTTAAGACTTCATTTAAAGATGTTAATAGTCAAAAACATATCTAAGTTATCACCTTTTTGCGAGTTTCATATTGCAACTATTTATTGTTCCCTTTATTTATTTAAACTATTACTCTCTTTGTATTAAAACACATGTCGTTGCTCAGCTAATCAAGTATATGTTCCCAAGTGACAATAGGTGTGTGTAGGCCGATTCATCATGGAGGTGTTTTTTAAAACAAAGGGGGTGATAGTTGAAGTATGAAACTCGCGAAAAAAGTGACATTTTAGATGTTTCTTTTATCAATGATCGCTACGACTTCCATAGTGCTGACTCAACGACCACCGCCAGCTGCTGCTTGACAACTGTCATTACCAACGACTGCCACGACTCTCCTATGTACTAATTTTTAGATATGATTTATCAAAGGAACAATTCATACAATTCTATTCCACATTATTTTATTGTTCAACATTCAAATTTAAATATAATAATTTAATATTTAAATATGTATTTATATTCAAACATCTTATTCTTATTAAAAAAAAGAAATGGTGCCATGATTTGATTTGAGATTCAGAAAATATCCTAGCAAAAAAATATTATTGAATGGGGAAAAGTGATAAGAATGACTTTAATGTATGAATTTCAAATTAAATTATATAATAATTGGATTAACAAAATCAAATATATATTTTGAAAGTTATTTATTTTTATTTTGACTTAATTTTCGATGTACCCCTGTATTTTAAAATTAAATAGTTTTATCACTTATATTATTAAAATCCTATACTTATATTATATGCCTTATGTTCAAAACTAAGTATATTAAAATATAATTATTAAAAGATAAATTAGAATTATAAACAAATAGTTTTTTTAATATACATATTTATTGATATATTTCATAGAAGACATAAATATAAAATTTCTATAGCATAAAGGGTATAAAAGTGTTTGATTTAAAAATATAAAAGATGTATCTAAAATTGAGTCATATTACAACGGTATTTAATCAACATTATTTATTTTTTTACGTTTTGGAGTTTTATTTTTTACTCTTGTGATTCATCCTTTTCCTCAAATCACGGATATAGCATGAATTTTAATGCATCAAGCCGTCATTTATAATTAACAAAGTTGTAGTAGAATAGGAGTGGGGGTCTTTTTCCTTTTTCTCCACAAAAAAGAAAATTATTTAACTTTATACTATAATCAATCCTTATAGTTTGATCTTTTTCTTTAATTTTAAAATATGAAAGATGTATTTGAAATTGAGTCATGTTACAATGGTATTTAATTAACGCTTTAATAGAAAATTAGAAAAAACAAAACCTCAAAAGGTAAAAAAAAAAAAATATAGTTGGGAGTATAATTAACCCTTATGATTCACCCTTTCCCCGAAATCACGAATATAGTAAAACCTTTAGTGCACCCAGCCGTCATTTACGATTAACAAAGTTGTAGTAGAATAGGAGTGGGGGTATTTTTCCCTTTTCTCCAAAAAATTTTTTTTAGTTAACTTTATACTATAATTAACCCTTATAGTTTGATTTTTTTCTTTGATTTAAAAATACGAGAGACGTATCAAAAATTGAGTCATATTACGAGGGTGTTTAATTAACGCCTTAATAGAAAATTAAAAAAAACCAAAACCCCAAAAGGTAAAAGAAAAAAATATAATTAAAAGTATAATTAACCTTGTGATTCGACCCTTTCCTCAAATTACAAATATAACAAAAACTTTAGTACACCAAGCCGCCATTTATAATTAACAAAGGTGTAATAGAATAGGAGTTGGAGTCTTTTTCTTGTTTTCTCCACACACACAAAAAAACTTAGTTAACAAAACAGCCAATTTATCTACCATTGTTATTCACGCTAATACTGCTACTGCTGATTATTGATTTTTTTTCTACTATGGTGAGCAGCCAATTTATGTCTTTTCTTTGTTTTATGTTTCAATCTTTTCAACTATATGTTTCAGTTATTATTATTTTTTTTTTATAACCGTGATGTCCGAGCTAACTTTTACGTACAGTTAAAAAAAAACATAGTTGGAAGTATAATTAACCCTTATGATTCACCCTTTCTCCGGGATCACGGATATAACGGAAGCTTTAGTGTACCCGACCGCTATTTATAATTAACAAAGTTGTAGTAGAAAAGGAGTGGGGTTCTTTTTCTTGTTTTCAATAGCAATTTATCTACCATTGTTATTCACGCTGCTACTGCTACTGTTACTGATGATTCTTGATTTTTTTTATTTTTTTGCTATGGTGAGTAGCCAATTAATGCCTTTTCTTTGTTTTCAGCTTTGATTTCACCTTTTCTTTTTTTTGCTACATGTTTTTCTTTTTTGATAATCGTGGTGTCTGGATCAGCTTTCATGCACCGTGACTAAATCCACGGTATAACTGCCACTTTTCACCAGAGTAGATATCGTAACTCCGTCCACCAAGGCTAGGACATTATTTGTTTTGCTATATGTGTTCTTTTTTTGATAATCGTGGTGTTTGGGTCAACTTTTGATCAAATTCACGGATACCTGCCACCTCCCACCTCCCACCTCCCACCTCCCACCAAACTTTTTTTTTTTTTTTGGCTATATTTTTCAAGTTTTAATGTTTTTTGGCTATATGTTTTTGTTTTTGATAATCGTAGTGTTTGGATCAGTTTTTGTGCAAATTCACGGATACCTGTCACCTCCCACCAAACATTCTTTTTTGCTATATGTTTCAAGTTTTAATCTTTTTTTGCTATATGTTTTCTTTTTTGATAATCGTGATGTTTGGGTCAGCTTTAACGCAAATTCACGAATACCTGCCACCTCCCACCAAATATATATATTTTTTTGCTATATGTTTCAAGTTAATCTTTTTTTGCTATATGTTTTCTTTTTTGATAATCGTGGTGTTTGAGTCAGCTTTCACGCAAATTCATGGATATATGTCACCTCCCACCAAACATTTTTTTTTTTTTGCTATATGTTTCAAGTTTTAATCTTTTTTGGCTATATGTTTTCTTTTTTTGATAACCGTGGTGTTTGTGGCCACTTTTCACCAGCATGTAACTCTGTCTAGCAATAAATATCATGTAACTTTGTCCACCACGAAGGCTAGGACATTTTTTCCTTTTTTCGCTTTATGTTTCAAGATTCAATCTTTTTTTGCTATATGTTTTTTTTTTTTTTCCTGATAACTGTGGTGTCTGAGTTAGATTCCGCGCACGTGACTAAATTCACCTGATACCTGCCACTTCCCACCAGCAACAAATATCATATAACTTTGTCCACCAAGGCTAGGACATTTTTTTTGCTATATGTTTTATTTGATATCCGTGGGTCTGGGTCAGCTTTCGCCCACGTGACTAAATCCACGGGATACCTGCCAACTCCCACCAGCAACAAATATCATGTAATCTGTCCACCAAGGCTAGGACATGTTTCTTTTGCTATATGTTTCAAATTTCAATCTTATTTTGCTATATGTTTCAATTTTCAATCTTTTTTGGCTATATGTTTCGATTTTAATTCATGGAATTGTATAAGTTTTGTTAAGTGACATAGATTATGTCTGTGTAATGCATTGGGGTTTAATGGGTACTGAAAATCTTGGTTTTTAATGGACCATTGAGGCGAACAATCTAGCAGCCAATCAAGATTTTTGCTATATGTTTCAAGTTTCAATCCTTTTGCTGTATGTTTCAGCTAAATTTTCTATCTTTTTTGCTATATGTTTCAAATTTGATTCAGAGTGAGTTAATTCAGGGAATTGTATAAGTTTTGTGAAGTGACATGCATTATATCTGTATATATGCAGTTGGGTTTTATGGGTGTTGAAAATCTTGGTTTTTTAACAGAGATAAGCGGGCATACTAGGAGAGAGATGATTAAGAACAAAATTATACGGGATAAGGTGGGAGTGGCCTCCATGGCGGACAAGATGAAGAAAACAAGGTTGGGATCTTTCGGACATGTGAAGAGGTGTGAGGAGATGTGAGAGGTTCACTATAGCAGGAGTTTGGAAAGGTAGAGATGGGCCAAAGAAGAACTGGGGGAGATGATTAGAAATGACACAACTTCAGCTGACTGAGGACAATAATCTGGATAGGAAGTCAGGGAGGTCGAGGATTAGGGTAGAAGGGTAGTAGGTAGTCAAGTGTTGTCGGACTTCTTGTAGTATGATTTTGGTATCACATTTCGTGTTTTTCCAATGTGTATTAATATCTGTTACTACACTTAATTTATGCATTTTTATTCTGTGTCTCTCTTTCTTTCTTAGTTTCGTACGTTATTTCATTTTTTATTATTGAACCGAGGGTTTATCGAAAACAACCTCTCTACCCCGCAATGGTGGAGATAAGGTCTGTGTACATCCTACCCTCCCCAGACCCCACTTGCGGAATTACACTATCTATATTGTCGTTGTTGGGTTCTGTGGGTATCCAAAACGTGGCTTTTAATGGAATTATTGAAGGTGAATTACCTTGCCTGAAAGCTTAGCAGTTAGCAGAGAACATGGGTTTATTTGTTAATTATATCTTGAATGCACATTGGTGGAGGCAGGAGTTGCCCCAGTGAGATTCATCATCTACTATATATATATATGTATATAAGAAAAATGTTGATCTTATATACAGTTTGGTTTTCTACCGACAGGGGCTTTGGCCCTTCTGCCTCTCTAGCTCGGCCCCTGTCAATACGTATCATGTGCTTCTTTTTTGGGGCCATATCACCTCTTTTAAAAGCTTAGCAGCTAGGGTGCCCTTTTATTTACTTAATTGTGCTTTAATATGCCTCATCACATGATTCTTTTTCTTGGACCACAAGTGCATGTCTTAAAGTTAGAAGTTAGAGAGATTATACTTCTAATTATTTATTTACTTATACTGAATGTTAATTTCCTAGAAGCACACATGTTGACGGGAATCTCCTCAACTGTGGCGACAGGAATCTCCTCAACTGTGGCATATATATTAGTAGTTATTTACTTATTTAGTCTTGTTGTCAGTGTTCTTTTTCTTGAGCCAAGTATGTAGATATTCTTTTTGTTGATGGTTAGCTGTGAGATTCCAATTTGCTTGCTCATACCATGTTATCGTGTAGTCACTCTATCTAAAAGTTTAAGTTATTAGAGAAGGCTTTCATTATTTATTTAATTATGTCTTTGTCATAAGTTATGATAGATGGTTATTGTTATTTAAAGTGATGAAGTCTTTTTCATAGAGTATCAAGTGTTAAGACTTTAGAGGAATCTGACTCTTTTCTGCTTCAACAATGATCTTTCAGCTGGATATTATTGAACTTTTAACAATATCTAGGTTCTTGGAGTAACTAGTTAAGTTGTTGCCATGTGACCAGGAGGTCACGGGTTCAAACCTTGAAAACAGCCTCTGGCAGAAATGCAAGGTAAGGCTGCGTACAATACACTCTTGTGGTGGGGCCCTTCCCCGAACCCTGCGCATAGCGGGAGCTTTAGTGCACCGGGCTGCCCTTTTTGTATTTTGTGCGAATGTAAAAATTCAATTATTTTAGTTATCCTTAATATTTTTAGTACAGCACAAACATTTGCAAAATAATTGCTCCTTTGGTTACATGCAGGTCATGTGTTCAATGCGTGGAAACTCCCTCTTTGCATAAATCCAAAGGGAAGGTTGCAGATAATATATGCCCGCCTTTCTACCCTGGGGAGCATTTCATGTACGGGGTAGGCCTTCCTTTTTTTGGTACGAATTATTTTTAGACAACTTTCATTGAGTATATTCCTTTTCTTTTGCCTCTAATCATTGTTTCAGAAGATGTCTTGACGTTGATAGTGGAATTTAAGAAGCTTCAAGAAAGGTAGTAACTGATTTGTTTGTCTGTGGATGTGGGGATAAGTGGGGAATAGGAGTGAAGTTGTTTCTCTGATCTGTTTGCTGGTAAAATCTGAATCCCATTAAAATGGCACGACGGGGATTGGAGCGCTGTGATATTTGGTATGACATGACCCGTTTAAGGAGAAAGAGGGCACACTCTTGGAATAAGGAGTCAGAGTCTGAAAATAGTGATGTTTTTCGTTTCAAAAGGCAGATTAGAAAAACTAAGAATATGGATGAAGATTATGTTCAGTATTTGATGCTTCTCCTAGACTATGATGAAGAGTCCAAGTGTTACACAAATGAAGGCGGAAATGAAGGTCTTGCTGTTGGTGGAGAGAGTTTTAATCATGATGTGGACGAGGAAGGGACCGAGTTTGAGGATGAAGACGAGGATGAGGATGATCTAGAATACAAGAAGTTTCTGTCTAATGCTAAACCAAATGGGAACTCATTGGTGGCGAAAGTTGATAGTAGTGATGGGTTTCCTGTGTTTGTAGAGTTTGAGAAAGAGGATGGATCTGATGAAGAGTATGAATATTTAGGACGGAGAAAACAACAGGATTCTGGGAATGAGAAGGATTTAGGTAATGTCGGTTGCAAAGATAAAGTAGAAAGTCAGCCATCTTCAAGAATCGACCTGGAAAATGATAATAATAGATCTGCAGGAGACAACAATGTTATAATTGAGCCTTTTGGTCCTGTTACTCAGAAGGAAACAGAGCTTACAAGCCAGCAGCTTAGCTTGGGAGAGAATGGTGCATGCAAGAGGAGTCGGAAGGGTGAGACAAAGAATAGGTCAAATAAGGAGCAGAAGAAAGGGAAAGGGAGCAGATCAGCTAAAGTTACAACCAAAGAAGAGGGAGATGATATAGATGAAGACTATGCCGACCTTCTGGGGAAATTTATATGTAAGAATTGGCGCACGCCAACCTCATTTATGAGGAAATATAATCTAAAAATGCAGAAATCAGCAAGGACTGTCCTGGAAAATGACAGCAATGTATCTGTCGGTGACATCGATATGACACATGAGCCTTCTGATTCACTATCTCCAAAGAAAAAGAAGAAAAGGGGGCGTCCGAGCTTGAAAAATAGCACTAAGGGAAATGATGCATCCAAGAGGCAGGGAAAGGGTGAGAAAAGGAAGAGATCAAACAAAAAGCAGACACAGGAAAAAAGGAGAAAATTAGCAGATGTCCCTTTCAACGAAGATGTAGCAGGGAGAAAATCAGTAAATGACACTGTCAAAGAAGAGATAGCTGATGTAGATGAAGCCCCATTTAAAAGTGGTCACAATTTTGAATGCAATGCTGCTGACGAAGATCTTCAAATAGTTGTCAATGATAATTGTACATTTGGAAAGGAAGGAAGCTCTAATCTCGTGAAAGTTTCTTCAGCAAAACACTCTGAAAATGTATGCCTCCATTCTCTGATTCTCCTCCCCATTTTATTTTTTCTTCCCTACATCTGCTTTCTTTCTTAGTTAATTTGAAGTTTTGGAAAATATTCTGTTGTGATGCTTATACATTGATGATATAATGAATATTAAGGTTGAGGATATCTGCCCAAGGAAAACTACGCGTTCTGATTTTTGGTGGAAAGTCAAGGCTCTTCTTGAGAGGCCTTATGATCACAAGGAATATACGGGATTGTTGAAAGCTGTCAAAAGTAGAAAGCCTATTCTAAAGGATAAGGACTTGCGTAATGGGAAATTTTATTTGTCGAGGCGGTTGGGAAAATCATATTTGGATCATTATAAAGGTGAGCTCTTTACGTTTCAAAGTTTTGGTGCTACTCCTCCTTGTTTGGTTCCAATTGTGTATTTCCAACAGTGTCTTCTCCATAGACATTCTGACTTTTTTCGAACATTTGCAAATTTGTTCGTCAAATTGCTGTAATTAGTCGCTGAACTCAATCCCTCCTGATGTGTAAATACTATTATGTTAATTTTCTTTTCAATGAGGAATTCTTGTGTTAATTTTCCTTTCTAAATTCTTAAAACAACTTAAATTCTTCAGTTCTGAACGTCGTTATATGAGTTGCTATTGCAAGGTTTTGTGTCAACTGAAAAGAAGAATAAATATCAGAATGCATTAAGAAGTAACATGGTTATTAAAAAAAATACCAACCAACCAAAAGTAAGTGTAGTTTCTTTTAAACTAAGGTGTTTTTTTTTTTTAAGATTCAAATTACTGCAAGATTTGTGATACTTTTTTCAATTCTGCTAACCTTGGCATAAGTTTATTCTGTTGTTCCAGCGAAGGCGTGGAATTATTCTTCACCATCATTTTAGTGTCAGACATGAAACAACCAATAGGTTGATTATTGAGCTATTTTTTTTTTTGTGGGTAACTAAACTTTCCATTAGTCACCAAGTAAGGAATTACAAAACTGTTGTAGGCTATAACACAACCCGCTGGTACTATCAAATCTGACAATTCAGAAGCCTAAAAAAAAGGAATTAGAAAACAAGGCTGCTAACAAAGCTCCTTAGCCTAGGGGGGAACTCGAACACAACATGTATACATAACTTCTTTGGCAATCTGTTCTCTTTCTTTACTCTTACCTTCAAATATTCTCTGGTTACGTTCCATCCATACACTATGAAAGAATTCTGTGAAAAGTAGTTTGAGAAGTTGCGCTTCTTGTGATTTCCCTTTAGCGCTTCTCATGATCTATTGCATATGTTGCTCCTAGGTTGTGGCTTGTGGGTCAGGCAACCAACATAGACACATAGTAGCCTACTCCAAATACCCCTTGTAACCGCACAGGAGCCAAATAAGTGTTCATCAGTCTCATCCTGCTGCTTACATAAGCTACATTGTGTGTCTATGTCCATAGCCCATCTACTCAGTCGATCAGCAGTTAAAAGTTTCTCCTGCAGTTGAATCCACATGGTGAAAATAGTTTTTGGTCTAGCAAGGTTGTGATACATCAGGCCCTTCCAGTCCACTTTGTCTCTTATCTCCCAACAACTCGTAGTAAAATTGCCTGATGGTACTCTTCTGGATAAGAAGTAATATGGATCTAGCTTCAAAGATCTTTCTAATCATCCAGGCTGCTTGTTGAGGAGAGCTGACATTATAAAATTGATTATCTTTGACATAATAAGCATGTATCCATTTGATCCACATTGTATCCTTCTTAGTAGCTACATCCCAAAAGAGTTAGCTATTACTGCCTTGTTCCATATGGGCATATTGATTACGTTAATTCCACCATAAGTCTTAGGAGAGAACACCCTTTCCCAAGCCACTAAGGCTTTCTTAGATATAGTATTAGTTCCAGATCAGAGATAGCTTCTGCAGTAGGCCTCAATAGTCTTGAGGACCTTTGAAGGGATAATAAACAGCTGAGCCAATAAGATTGGATGCCATACAACACAGTCTGAACGAGCTGCAACCTACCAGACAGCTTTTTGGTTGTCCAAGAAGATGTTCTAGCCTCAATCTTATCTATCAATGGACTCCATTGGATGAAAAACATCTTCCTTGTGGACAGTGGAACACCAAGATATTTGAAAGGAAGATCACCTCAAGAGTAACCAAGATACTGAGTAATATGCATCTGTTCAGTCTGAGTGACCCCTTCAAAATAAATGGAGCTCTTTCCTAGATTATCTTGCAATCCAGAAGAGTTGGAAAAGCTCTGAAAAGCCTTATGCAAAGGCAGTATCAGATGATAGATCACCTGATGCGACCCAAGTCACATCAAGGCCATTTACGAGGAGTCAAGCTCGATAGCTTCATACATGGCAAGGTCTATTTGAAAAGAGAGTTGTGATGGAGCTTAAATTGGTGCCATCCCGAGGAGTGCATATGTGGAGATCACCTTTGAAGATGGGTAAAGGGGGCTATGCTTGCAAAGAGGCTACTTTTGAAATACAAGCCCAAGCCTAAAGAAGGCTAAAGAAGGCCCTTATTTCATTAAGGGTAGTATTGTAATAAATGACTTAGACTATAAATAGTTGTTTTAGTTATTTCTTTCCCTAGTTTTTGATGATATTGAACTTGGTCTTCTATTTTGAGAGATTGTGAGCTTGGTAAAACTTTTGTTGATTCATGTTTAGAAATGGAGGTTGTAAGGTGAATTCAATTCCCTTTTTGGTCTTCATCATAGTTTAGGTGCTGTCTTTGGATTAATTGAAAGAGGTCTTAGATTTAATATAATCTTTGGTTGCTTTTGATTTCCTTGTTTGTGTCTAATCTCCTCTCCTTTAATTTCTTGTTATTAGTTAGGGTTTCTTTAGGTTCTATTTTCAATGTTGCATCATCACCCCTGGCAAACACCTTTTTTTTTCCCCCTATTTTTGCCGTTTTGATTTGCTGAACATATACATTGATAGAGGTATCTTCTTTTCTCACTTTCCTTACGATTAAAATTGGTTAAAAGTTAATTCCATCCAACCATGCTTTACCTTCACTTAAATTTTCTTTGGCGCTTTATCTGTGTTCTCTGCAGTTTTATACTATTAACAGTATTTGATCTCTGTGCTTCTGTTAATCGTTATTTAAGTTTCACTGTGAAGGCATTATGTAATGATTGTCCACTTTAAACCTGCAGACCTTCATGAAAAACTTAAAGAAGTTGACAACGACAACATGAAGAAGCTAAACATCTTGCGCGGCTTTTTCTTTTGGTTACAGGTGAGTTGCTCATATTCTAAATAATGAATTGTGTAATGCATTACTCTGGCTGGACTTCTTGGCCGCCTACATATGTTCATGTCTACAGCATACATCATCACTCTTTTTTCTATGAGGGAGCATGCATCATGTCTCCCATCACTTCATTGCGTCGTGCGTCTCCATCATAGCAACATCCTCTAGGGCCAACACCACGACACATGCTGGCCATGCTAGCCCCCCCGGCCCCCTGTGCGGCAGTGCGAACCCGCATTGGGAGGTCCTAGAAGGCCGCCCATCAAGAGGCGTCTGGGAAGCTTCCATGCTCACTGACATTTGGAATACATTTACATTGACTTACGGAATAACTGATCAATATAAAAAGAAATTGTTCTATGGATATCCGTTTTAAATACACAGCTGTACTTCACAATTATAAATATGCTAAATCTGGAAAGCATTTAATTTTTTTTTTTTCAGTTTTTTGATAACTATCCACATTTTATTACCGAAAGTATCACTATACAGCTCAAGGAAAAAAAGAAAGTCAAAACTTAGCACATCATCTGGACATGCCTACCATGGAGTAACTACCTATCTCGTGAACAAAAAAAAACTACTAGCTAAACAGGATAGCTATTGAGCTTGATCAAATACTGTGGCCCTCACAAACACTTCTTGTATGATCTTCTTCACAATGAGATCCTCTTGATTTCTTTCTTGCCAAAGTTCATAAACAGTAGCAGCTAGAGTCACTCTATAGGTTGTAGCGTTACTCCCCTTGCCTCTTCTTCTGGCTTCACACCATTGCACTTCTCCTGACATGGTAGTGGAGGCCTCAAAATACCTTGCCACTGAAGTAGCTTGCTCCAATCACCCTTAGTCACGAACGTGAGAAAGACAAGTGGTGTATACTTTCAAATTCAGTTTCACACTGTGGGCATACAGGGCAAATCTGCATCTCTCAGCTTATCAGTCTATCCTTAGTGTAGAGTCTGCCATGTAGTGCTAGGAATAGGACGAAGAGTCATTTGGGAAGACCAGGGTTGTACAAATTACCTTCCTCCAGGGCACTTTAGTATGATCTCCGAGTAACTTGTAGTACAACTTCTTGATAGTGAAATTAGGCATTTGAATTGAGTCCATCTCACACAGACTTGCCCCCTCTATATACTTCTGAGCCTTCAGTATCTTCTGGATAATCCTTTTATTAATAGTAATAACAGGTTAAATTCCTCCGACCTCATTAATAAGTTTTTCTTTGGTTTAAATTCCATCTTAAGTTGTGTCTCATTTAACTTCATGAGTGCACTACTCTAGCTTAATTCGCCATACTTTTTTGTTTTTTCGGTTAGTTTCTTAGGCTGAGTGTTGCACAATGTAATGGATCTAACATTAAAGATTTCTGTAATTTTGCATCTTCTTGATGCCAGCAAACAACTTGATTAAAAAAAACGTAATGATCAGATCAGTTAATGCATCCATCAGTGACGGTATAAATGAAACATACCATGGAGTAATTTTTGTAGCCAAAGACAGATTCATCATCCTTGATTGTTGTCAAGATAATCAATTTTGTAACTTATGTGAGCAAATAAGTTGGCGTTATTGTTAGATTAAATTTTAATTTATGAAAACATTCAGTATGCTGATATGAGACAAAACATCATTGTTTTTCACATCTTGTCTGGACTTATCAATTTACCTATATTCAAACTTTCACTTGACTTGCAAAATAAAAATGTTTTGATGATTGATAACTTGATCCAATTGAAGTTAACCTTTTCGCTTTTTGGTTTCCGTTAGAATCCAATTGAAGCTTTTAAAAACAACTTAAGTTTCATCTTCCCATGCTGGTTGGGTGCAACTATTAGAAGAGTGATTTGAGCATTGATCTATTCGTCTAGTCCGAGGAATGTTGTTATGAGGGTTTGATGAGAGATAAATATCTTTCTTTTATTTAAACAGCAATAACAATTATCCCATATTTGAGACTATAGCTCTACTTCTTACTATGTTTTTGTTCATCACATTTTTAATGCTTTACACAAATATAGTTTTACAACATGAACTTCACTATTGTTCTTCTGTGGTTGCTAGAATCTCACACAGGCAGGAGCCTTCAGGCCTTGGACCGATCCGGAGTGGCTCTCGTTGCTTGATAATTCTACTGTTCTAACTCTTACTTTCGATCAATAATCAAGCGGGGACAGTTTGGTGAAAGATGTTACTAAAGTATGCTATGCTGAAGTGCAGTGCGTTGTCCGTTTTGTTAGTGGATCATCATGCTATCCTTTTTTTTCCTTTTTTTGGCTGATAACATTGTAGTACTCTTGGGGCAGATTTCACCCATCACAGTCTGGTATAATCCCCCAGAATTTTGTTATATTAAACTGGCTGTTGTTGATTGAAGTTACTTTGTTGCAAAGGATGTAAAAGGGGGTTGAAGTCAATGTATGCAAATAAATTTTGGGTGATATCTTCATCTACTTGTGTTTGCTCTGTACTGCCTTCCTTGTCGGTTGCCATATTTTCTTCACTATCGTTTTTCCTTTTCATTACTACTTTGATTTGCTGCACTTGAGTCGAGGGTCCTTCGGAAACAACCTCTCTACCTCCACGAGGTAGGGGTATGGTCTGCGTACTCTCTACCCTCCCTAGATAGCACTTGTGGGATTTCACTTGTTATATTGTTATTGTCTTCATCTACTTGTGTCTAATTTCTTCTTCTTTCCTTTTTGCTCTGTAGTGTTACCTGTTTACATTCTCTTATTATGTTGCCTTCTGAAAACAATACAAAAGCGTAGGGAAAAGAAACCTTCCTTTTGTTCTTGTCAAGACAACAAGACTATAGGCCTGAGGTCTTTGCCAAATGAAATATCAATTTGGTATGTGTAGATGTGGTAACTGAGTACTTTAGACTGTCATTTTCTCATTTTCGTTGCCAGGAAGAGGGTAGAATTGGCAGTTGCGATTCATATAATCAACTCCAACTTATTTGGTTCGGACCCGTCTGGCCATAAAAACCAAAAACGTATTCACTTTATTTGATATTTTTGAAGTTGAAAATAGAGTTGGAGTTGTATTTGGCCATAGTATTTTCAAAAATATTTTAGACTTTGGATGTACTTTTTTATAAAGTGATGCGAAAAATTGAGTTCAAGTCAAAAAATCAAAAATTGTGAAAACATATTCCGGAATACGTTTTTGGTTTTTATGGCCAAACAAGTATTCAGGAATAAAGTGAAAACGCATTCCGGAATATTGTGAGTTAATATTTATGGTCAAACGCCTACTAAGTTGGAACTGAGACGTAATTATTGTATCGTTATCTGCAGTATATCTCTGTTAGGAACCTTTTACTGAGTCATTCTCCAAACTTTCTAAACTTTCTTTCTATAGCATTAGAAGTACTTGGTTAGGAGAACTTCTCCATCATTTCACTAGTTAAACTAATACAAAGACTATGCTTAAAGACATTTTCCAGGGGCAAAGGTCAGCGTGGATATTCTATCTTTTATAACGGTTTGTGTTCTGCTCAACTTGCATGCGTCTCAACTAATCTATCGATTACCTACTACTCACCACCAACAAAGGCATCAGGTAACACTGCCTATGTCGACTTAGCCTGATTGATTTTGACCACTTACCTAAAGGGTGCAAGGCCAAAATATATTTAATAAAAACAAAATATTTGATGAGAGATTGAAAACAAATGGCTGAAACATATGAATAAAAACAAATCAATGAAAAGGAAAGTAACAAAGAAACAAAAAAATTAGGAAAGTTGCTAGGTATAGCTATTGTTTCCCACAAATGAGGGAGTGGTTCATATGAACCTTTTTATCTTATCTTCACATATTCCTTCTCAACCTCATGCTCTAAATTAAAGTTTTTCTGTGGACCTGTATTAATCTCTTGTGAAGTAAAAAAATTTATGGCCTCCTTTTTATGTTTCTAACACTTGGTGTTCTCTAGTTATCTTGATAAGCTTTTTGATTCTTTTATGTACTCGCTTCGCTTCGTTTCAATTTATGTGATGCACTTTGACTGAAAGTAGAGTTTAAGAAACAATTTTTAAAATGTATGGCCTTCTTTTTATGTTTCATCACTTGGTATTCTCTAGTTATCTTGATAAGCTTTTTGATTCTTTTCCACATATTCTATTAGCCATGTACTCAGTTCCGTTTCAATTTATGTGATGCACTTTCACTGAACGCAGAATTTAAGAAAGAAAGAACAATTTTTTAAAATTAATGGCCTTCTTTTTGTGTTTCATTACTTGGTTTGATTTTTTTTTTTCCACATATTCTTTTGAATTATGTACTCGCTCCGTTTTAATTTATGTGATGCACTTTGACTAGGCGCAAAGTTTAAGGAAAAAAGGAATGATTTTCAAAATTTGGGATCTAAAAACAAGTGATGAATATTTGTATGGATATAAATTATCTGTTAATAATAAAATAATAAATTTAAAATCAAATTATTTGATTTGATGTAAATATCGAATGGGACTAAGCAGATGGGGGAGAGAGGAGACGTGTGGTGTTTTGCTTCACCCTCAAATTGTGCACATTTGTTACTATTCTCATAAGATTACTTTCTTTCTATTTTTATTTTGTTATTTTTGGAAAATATTTTATTAGAGAAATATTAGACATCTCAGAAAAATAAATATAAAAGATGTTCTCTCGCATATAACCAAAAATTATTTTCCATACTTGTATTTTATACGTTTTACTTGACGCGAATGTCTATCGAAAATGGTCTCTCTAACTTCACAAGGTAGAAGCAAGGTTGCGTACACATCACTCGCCTTAGACCCTACTTTATGAAATTACACCGGATATGTTATTATTGTTGTTGTTATTATCAGTACGCAGAGCCAAAATTTTCATTTTCACTAAGGGGATTCAAAATATAAAAAAATAAACATACAAACTAACCGAAGGAGGTTCAGCGTTTGCTATATATACATAAGAAATAATTTCAACCATGTATATATAGTATAATTTTTTATCGAGAGGGTACGGATGAACCTCTGGCTCCAAGCTAGCTCCGTCCTTGGTTGGTATAAGTATAATTAAAATGCAATCAGCTTAAAAAAGAAAAAAATCTTCACAATTGTTATAATGCTCTTTTATCTTTAAATATTTGACACAAAAATTATGGCTTTTTGAAAGGGGAAAAAAAGTTATTAAAAGTATAAAAAAAAAAAAATTGGACCTATCAAAATTCACAGATTTTTTAGCCACAGGATTAGCATCCACGTAATGCCACTTATCTGCCACGTCAAGTCCAAAGTGGGACCCACATAGGGCCTTGAATGGTCTCATGCATTTCTTATAAGAGTTTGTATTTGTTGCTTTAGACTTTTCATACTTCCCTTTGGCATTTGCTTCTTTGCTTTGGTTTGAGCCACTTATAGTAATTATCTGCAATTCAGGTACCTTTTTCTTCTATATATTTAGAGTTAATGGTCAAAATCACACACCTAAACTATTTCAGTTTTTCGAGTTTCATACCTAAACTGTTAGGTGCGCGAGTTGAGTTTCCTATCTGAAATATTACAGTCGTTCAGGTAGGAAAATGAAACAGTTGATAGTTGAGGTGCGTTTTGATAAATAGTTGGTGATAGTTCAGATAGAAAACTCATAGTTCAGGTATGAAACTAGAAAAATCGGAATACTTTATGTGTGTTTTTGACCCTTCACTCATATATTTATGCATGTGTATAAATGTTTCTTCTATATATTTTAATATATTTAGAGTTAATGGTCAAAATCACATACCTAAACTATTTCGGTTTTTCGAGTTTCATACCTGAACTGTCAGGTGCGCGAGTTTCCTACCTGAAATATTACAATCGTTCAGGTAGAAAAATGAAACAATTGATAGTTGAAGTGTATTTTGATAAATAGTTGGTGATAGTTCAGATAGAAAACTCATACACCTGACAGTTAGGTATGAAACTCGAAAAATCGTACTTTAAATATTTATGCATGTGTATAAATGTTTGTGTGGATAAGTGTGTGTATATATGTTGCGAGTTTAAGTTTTGTGCATTGACAGAGTAAATGTTATGTTGACCTATAACAACGTGTAACTCTTGGTATTAAGAGCGTGTTTAGCTAAACTGCCAAAAACTGCTTATTTTGAGTAACAACTTTTGTCGGAACAATTTTTGGAGAGAAGTTGTTTGTGTTTGGCCAATTCGTTTGAGAAATGTTTTTCTTTTCAGTACTTGATAAGAAGATTGTGTTTGGCTAATTCTTCAAAAAGTGTTCTTGAGTGTCAAATTATGAAAAAAGAAAGACAAGAATATAGGATTCTAACAAAGAAGTTATTTTAACATGCTATAACCGGTTGCGAGCTTACGTTCTGTGTAGTGACAGGTTAAATGTTAAGTTGACTTATAACAACGTGTAACTCTTGGTAGTAAGAGTGTGTTTAGCTAAACTTCCAAAAAACTGCTTATGTTGAGAAACACTTTTGTTAAAATCGCTTTCTGGAGAAGTACTTATGGAGAGAAACAATTTGTGTTTGACCAATTCGTTTGAGAGATTTTTTCCTTCCCTTATTTGGTGCGCTGATTGTGTTTGAGCAATCTTCATAAAAGTGTTTTTGCGTGTCAAATTTTGAAGAAAAAAGACGAGTATCACAATAAAGAGATTATTTTAACATGCTATAGCTGGTTAAGTTGTACTGGTAGTGTAAATTTTTACTATTGGGTATATAACTTAAACTCATATATTATATATGTTAAATGTAACACTCATACCATAGCGGTCAATATGATGGTGTTTGACTGAATATAAAGTCTAAGATGCTATTTATATTACATTGCCACTTATAGGTGAAGACCTTTTCCATACTAATTACCTAACATCTAGGTTCTAGCCTGATATTATGCAGAGTGCTTAACTGAGTCAATTAGTGGAAATAAAATTCCATTTCCATAAAAAAAAATCCGATGGAATAGTCAAAGTGCACACAAGCTGGCTCAGACACCAAAGTTATAAGAAAACATGTATTTGTTTAGTGTCTAGTTCTATACAAGTGGTAACATTTGTTTTTCTTGTTTCTAGTGGGATGCTTCTTTTGCTTTGTAGAAATTAAGATCCTATTGTCAATGTAGTAATTGGATTTTTTTTCCGTGTGTGTGTGTGTGTGGATATATTGAAGGCATAGGGTGAATTGTTAAGCGGGAGAAAATGGACTATGTTAATGGACCTGGAAGGAACCATTTGTTTGTTCCGGGACCTGTTAACATCCCGGAACAAGTTCTCCGTGCTATGAACCGGAACAATGAAGATTACAGGTCCCCGGCTATTCCAGCTATGACAAAGACCTTGCTTGAGGATGTGAAGAAGATTTTCAAGACTACTAGTGGAACTCCATTTCTGATCCCAACTACAGGTATAGTAGTAATATGTTGATATGATGATATTATACTCTTTTTTCATCATGATACATTGGTTTCTCTAAATACTTTTGTTATGTATTGCTACTTATTTCAATATTCATCAGGACAAGTTGCCTAGGTTTAGTCGTCTTGATCTTCCGCCTTAGAGTTAAATATGACGAGATAAGATCTTTTTTTAGCATTAGAATGAATCTTTTGATCGTAAAATAGGACAAAATGGAAGAAAAAGATCTATATAGACAATACACAATTAGTTGAGATTAAGTCTTAGCTATGTCAGTACTTTTGCTTAAGGACTCATTTAGTGATTTATATGTCAATAGAAAATATAAAGAACGTCTAATAATTTTTTATATTATATCGTATTGGGTTGAAATGAGCTTGAATGGGGGATTCATATAGCCGACCTCAACTTGCTTGTGATTGATCCTTAGTTGTTCTGTTGCTGTATTACCATTCAAATTGACCTTGTCCATCTATCAGCAACATCATCAATAAGTGTATAGTTTTTAAGTAGTTCTTGGATTTCTTTGTGGCTCAACTGTCAAACTCATGATGGCCAAACTTCATATTGTTTCCGTGTGGCAGGAACTGGTGCGTGGGAAAGTGCACTCACGAACACGTTGTCTCCTGGTGATAAAATTATATCGTTCCTCATCGGTCAGTTCAGTCTGCTTTGGATTGATCAACAGAAACGCCTCAACTTTGACGTTGATGTTGTTGAGAGTGATTGGGGCCAAGGTGCAAATCTTGAGGTTTTAGCCTCAAAAATTGCAGCAGATAAGTCGCATACCATCAAGGCGATTTGCATTGTGCATAATGAGACAGCCACTGGAGTTACCAACAACTTGGCTACTGTAAGGAAAATACTCGGTAATGTATCTAAACTGTGGCATATATTCTTCGAAAAATTGAATTCAGCTCACGAAAAGTAGGCATGAAATTCACTATCGATCTCTGATGTTTCTTGCCTGTTTCTGTCAATGCCTGCCAGATCACTACCAGCATCCTGCCCTCTTCCTTGTTGATGGAGTGTCCTCAATTTGTGCACTTGATTTTCGTATGGACGAATGGGGTGTAGATGTGGCACTTACTGGTTCCCAGAAAGCACTTTCCCTTCCCACTGGGCTCGGGATAGTCTGTGCTAGCCCCAAGGCTCTTGAGGCCAGCAAAACTGCAAAATCAGTGAGAGTTTTCTTCGACTGGAGCGATTACCTTAAGTTCTACAAGATGGGTACTTATTGGCCGTACACTCCTTCCATCCAACTTTTGTACGGTCTGAGAGCAGCTCTCGACCTTCTTTTCGAGGAAGGCCTCGAAAATGTGCTTGCAAGACACAGTCGCCTTGGCAAAGCAACAAGGTAAAAGTAAAACCTCTGTTAGTAAATAAAGAGGAAAGACCAAAAGCTCAATATGCTATGCGTTGGTTAGAAACATTTTAACTTCAATTTTACCCTTCATGACATGCTGGTATAGTCACAGAAATGGCATAATTGCTTGTTTAAGACCATAAGTTTTAAAAGTCTTTCTTAAATTCCGGGCCCTTACAAACACTGTCATATAAAATGTAACGGAGGGAGTAGCATTCTATGTCAATTTAGGCACAATAACTTATCAATCTTGGTAAAATCAATGTATATTCTTATTAAAGTCGAAGAGTTACGTTTCATTGGTAGTGATTAGCTTACATAATTGGAAATTCATTCTTGAAACGGAGAAATGATATATATTCTATTGAATGAGAATGCAGACTTGCTGTGGAGGCATGGGGCTTGAAGAACTGCACTCAGAAGGAGGAATGGTTCAGTGATACAGTCACAGCAGTTGTTGTTCCTCCATACATCGACAGTGCTGAAATCGTGAAAAGGGCATGGAAGCGATACAACTTAAGCTTAGGTCTCGGCCTAAACAAAGTTGCAGGAAAGGTTTTCAGAATAGGACATCTCGGCAACTTGAATGAGGTAACATTCTCTTTATTGCAGCAGATAACATGTCTTATTTTGATCGCACATTTTGTGAAGACTAATAATATAAAGATTACACGATCATTCCTCGAGCACGTGAAGGCATTCAAGTAACATCTTTTTGAAAAAAATTCAAGATCATTCTTGAGTATGTGACTGCTACTGTGCATAAGCTCTGGTTTGTTAGTCTATTGGCACCAGATATTTATCATCATCCAAGTTAAGGTCTGTTTCAAACTATGTTGCTCTCTTAAAAAATGCCATCAAGTGTGTGTTGAGTCCTCCAAAAGTAGTACAGTTTAGAGGGTCCAACCGAGTGCGGCAACATTTTTGGAGAGTCCAAGCAACATAGGTTTCAACCATATAGTATATACTAAGTAAACTAAAAGCATAACATTTTCACCAAATAGTTAATTTCTTTTGTTTCCTTTTTGAAATGTTTCATGTCATAAAACTTTCATCCTAAATTAGGCTCTTCTCTTCTTTTTTTACTTGCTGTACATTTATCCTCAGAACTTCTATTAACTGTCTCATTAGTTATGCTACTCGGACTCTCCAAAAATGCTGCCTCAACGTGCCGGATCCTCAAAAAATGCGCACTTTTGGAGGATCCTGCAGCATGCATTAGGTGGCATTATCGGAGAGTCCGGGCAACATAACTTGTTAGTCAAACCTGTTTTTTAAGTGCTCTCTTGAATTTGCCACTCCATTCGTTCCAATTTACGCGACACTATTTCCATTTTGAGACTACTTGATACTCTTTCTTCATCACTAAAAGACGGAGCCAGAATTTCAACTTTATGAGTTAAGTACTACTAATTACTAGTTTTTAAATTAACGTGTACATATTTAATGAACTTAACACGAATACACTGTTTGAGCAGTAGCTACTGAGTTCGGTCAAACCCGTATCTAGCTAGGCTTCTACTTTTGCCTCTGTCACTACTATATTATACAAGTCAAATTAACACATGAAACTCCTATGCCCAATCAAACACCGTCACATAAACTGAACTGGATGCATGCTCCTTTTTTCTACTACTTTTTGCTCTCTTTTTATTTTTACATAATAATTCTTGTTTTAATTTTTTTTGTAGTTGCAACTATTGGGATGTCTTGCTGGAGTTGAAATGGTACTTAAGGATATTGGTTATCCAGTGAAGTTTGGCAGTGGTGTTGCAGCTGCAAGTGCTTTTCTGCAAAATTCCACTCCACTTATTCCATCAAGAATTTAATTCATGAACTATTATTAAAAGTATACAAAAGTAATGCATGTAAATTATTCTCTTCATGTAACTTTTGTTCAATGTTCAAATACTGGTTGAGGAATACTTCTGTAAAATTTCAAAATTTCCTTCTTATTCTTCTAACTGTGTGTATTTTTCTTTCTTCTTTTTGACTTGTTACTTGAGCCGAGGTCTTTCGAGAACAACCTCTCTATCTACACTCGAGGTAGCCAGGTAGGGGTAAGATCTGCATACACACTTGTGACTAGCCTTCCTAAACCCCACCTATGAGATTACGTTGGGTATTGTTGATATTGTCTTTTTTGATTTCTTGCCCCTTGTTGCATTTTAAGTTTTTTGTTAATATATATAAATAGATTGGCATCAAATGAAATGAAAGAAAAACTTGCAAAATCAAGTTAAATCTAGACATAATTTAGTTTACTTGTTAATTCTCCAATATATGGTTTCAGATATTATATTGTTATTTTAACTACTTAAATATCACGATATTACAAAATCTAAGTCCAGTTATTACATGTCTAGCTTAAAAAATAAATGGTGTCAAATTAAATGAATTTTTTTTTAAAAAAAATGTCAAGCAATGGATTCTAGAACAATTTCGATAGGAACAATTCGTTTTTAATCACATTTTTACTTTGCAGCTCACGTAAATAAATAAAATTCTTTTTCAAGAAAAAAATAAAAAGGAGTTGCCTGTCAAGAATATTAGCTTCACCTCTCTTTTTCATTTTATTTACTTAAAAAATAAAAGAGAAAGAAGAATATATGAAAGTACCACATTGGTTATCATTTAAGGCTTGTAGATTAATGATATCGATCATAACAATCTAGAAGATTTGCAGTGACAAAATCAATAATTTCGTTAAAAGATTATGTAGATTTAAGTTAGGCTTAAGTCATCGATAGACCCTTAAACTTGTTCCGAGATTTTACTTGGATGCCTCAACTGACCTTTGTACCCATTGAACACTTAAACCACTCAAAATATGTATCTATTGGACACTTTTTTGTTAATCAGCCAAGAATATAAAATTGGTGTAGTACACTTGCGGTGACATGACAAAATGACCAATTATATTAGTGCATGTGGCAGATGAATTCAAAAAAATTATTTTAAAAAGATATTATCTGTAAAAAAAATAAAATACTTAAATCCTAACTCTAATCACCCATCGTTGCCACCCCTCTGTCCGCCTTCACTTTCATCTACTATATCAAAAGCTATCATCCCTATTTCAAGCTCATCAATGGCATACAATTTCAAAACAAAAATTAATGCAAAATTTATTGAACAAATCCAAGAAAAATGTCATCTTTTAACGTAAAAATTGACAAATCATTACAATCAAAGAATTAATTTTTATCTAATAATTAAGAAAATTAATTGAATTTGAAAAATGAGATGAGGAAGAACACGTAAAGATTACATTCCCCTTGAATACATCATATTTCTCTTCTTTTTTTTTTACGCGTTTTTATTCATTTCACTTTAAATTAGTATTTTTTTTTTTCTGAATTTGTTCTTTTTCTTTTATTCAGATTTGTTCTTCATTTTTTTTCTATTCCAATTTTACTTTGTTGGGAATAAGAGAAGGTGGGGGCGGGGGGTGGGTGGTGGTGTTGGGAAGAGGAAGAGGAAGAGGAAAAGAGATAGAAATAAAGCAAGTATAATTTGGATGATAGACTCCATTTTTTTCGGCAAGAAAAAATGGCCGAAGGTGGTGGTGGATTTGGAACAAGAATACAATGAAGAACAAGAAGAAAAAAAAGAAATTTGACAAAAAAAATACTTCTCACGCGCCTATTTCAGGTGTTGTACATTCACTGAGCCTTGTCAACAAAAGATGTTAAGTGGTTCAAATCCAAAGTGATAGATGTGTTCAATAGGTACAATGGTGTGTTGAAGTGTCTACGTGAATTATGCAGACAACTTTAAGGGGCCATACATGACTTGGGCCTTTAATTTATATCTATATAAAGTAATTTTGATCTATATATATATAATATAATTTTTAATTAAGAATGTTCAATTGGTCATCCTTCCGTCTGTGTAGCTACTCTAAAGAGTTCACAACAACAACATATTTAGTGTATTCCCATAAAATGAAATCTAGGAAGGATAAAGTATACACAGTCCATATCACTACCTCCGAAATCGAAAAAACATAAATTTTTATTTTTAAAAAAATTCGTTAAGAGAAAGAAATGCTAGCGAATGTCAAAATTTATCACCTTAGAAGGAAAAAAATTATTCTTTTCTTTCTTTTAAAAATTTACTTTTGGAGAGACATCTATAAACTTTCTGAATTATTTTTTTGCCTAAACTCTCGTGTATGTTCAATTTTTATTGTTTCTATCTTCTGCTCAATTCAATTTATTCATTGGTTCGATTAATTTAATTTGCATCACGTATGATCCAATTAAGAAAATGTACTCTTTGTCAATAATCTTTATTTTCAAGGTTAGAACTTGAGTACTCTAATTAAGATTAAGAGTGACGAGAATCCATCAACCTCACCATATCGATACAATGATATAAACTTACGCTCCCAATGTTCACTTTTATTTCTCACTTTTTTATTTCACGAGAGTCAGTTTGACCAATCTTCAGAACTAAATTGAATTAGAATAATTTAATATTTTAAATTTAAATTTAGGTGTTTGAAAATTATATGAAAAATATTATAAGTTGTAATCTTTTTAATACTAATACGATTAAAAAATATATCTTAAAATATTTGTTAAATTTATATAATTTGACTTTCAATATGCGAAAAGCCGTAAAGTGATCAGTAAAAATGAACGGAACGCGTAATTCTTTTTAAGTGGCTGCATTAAACTGTCATTTTTGTGGGACCCAACATAGACCCTACTTAAATTAGGAAAGTGGATAAATTGGATATCTATATATTTATCCTTTCCCTTATTCTTTTTCTTTCTCCCTAAGTAATACCATTTGATTTTTCACCCAAAAAAAAAATAATACAGTTGACCCTCTCTATTTTTTCCCAAATTACAATTTTTTTTTTCTTCCCTTTAATTTTTCCCCTTATTTAGGATCTTTAAAAAAAAAAAGTTTGAATTTTTTTTTTCATGTGATTAATCAAGAAAAAGAAGGAAAGAAAAAAAAAAATGGAGCTGAAAAGTGTGTTCTTGTCTGAATTCAAGATTCAACAACCTAAATTCAGTTGGGTTTTTTGTAAACAAGACAAACATGAACAACCCCTTGTTGTCAACATTTTTAGCAGGTAACTATGATGTCTTTTTTTTTTTTTTTTTTTTTTTTTTTTTTTGGTTTTAAATGTTTTCTTTAATTGATTAGATTTAGATGATTTGTATAGCCTATCCCAATTGGTTTGTGATTTATGTTTTTTTTAAGGTGAATGATTGGGTAGACAACCAACTGAGCTACTAAGATTTCCCGGTTTGTGATTTATGTTTTTTTTAAGGTGAATGTTCGGGTAGACAAACAACTGAGCTACTAAGATTTCCCGGTTTGTGATTTACTTTTTTTTTTTTTAAGGTGAAAATTCGGGTAGACAACCAACTGAGCTACTAAGATTTCTCCTGTTTGAGATTTGCTTAAATAAAGTTTGTACTTTTATTTGTGATTTTGAATGAAATGGGTATTAATGGGGGTGTAATAGATGTGGAAGATTTATATAGCCGACCCCAATAGTTTGTGAAAATACCTTCTTTTTTTTTTTTCCCCAATTGGGGAGGGGATTACAAGGTGGGAAATTGAACCCTCGTTAATAAGGTGAAAGTTCGGTAGCCAACCAACTGAGCTACTAAGATTCCCCCAGTTTGTGATTTATTTAAATAAAGTTAGTTTCTTTATTTGTTATTTTGAATGAAATGGGTATTAATGGAGTGGAATAGATATAGAGTAGTTGTATAGCTGACCCCAATTAGTTTGTGATTTACCTTTTCTTTTTTTGCCAATGGAGGAGGGGATTACTAGGTGAGAAATCGAACCCTCGCTAATAAGGTGAAGTTCAGGTAGTCAACCAATTGAGATACTATAATTTGCCCAGTTTGTGATTTACTTAAATAAAGTTAGTTTCTTAATTTGTGATTCTGAATGAAATGGGTATTAATGGAGTGGAATGGATATAGAGTATTTGTATAACTGACCCCAATTAGTTTGTGATTTACCTTTTCTTTTTTTGCCAATGGAGGAGGGGATTACTAGGTGGGAAATCGAACCCTCGCTAATAAGGTGAGGTTCAGGTAGTCAACCAATTGAGATACTATAATTTGCCCAGTTTGTGATTTACTTAAATAAAGTTAGTTTCTTAATTTGTGATTCTGAATGAAATGGGTATTAATGGAGTAGAATAGATATAGAGTATTTGTACAGACGACCCCAATTAGTTTGTGATTTACTTAAATAAAGTTAGTTCCTTTATTTGTGATTCTGAATGAAATGGGTACAATGTAGTGTAATAGATGTGGAAGATTTATGTGGCTGACCCCAGTTAGTTTGTGATTTACGTTTTTTTTTTAATGAGGGTGGAGAAAGGGTCCTGAGCCGGGGTTCTATCGGAAACAACCTCTCTACTTCTCCGAGGTAGTGGTATGGACTGCGTACATCTTACCCTCCCCAGACCCCACTTTGTGGGAATACACTGGGTATGTTGTGGTGGTGGTGGTGGTGGAGAAAGGGGAAATGGGAAGACGATTAAAAGGTGGGAAGGTGAAAGTTCAGTTAGCCAATCATCTGAGCTAATAAAAATTCCTTAGTTTGTGATTTACTTAAATAAAGTTACTAGTTCTTTTATTTGTGATTCTGAATGAAAAGGGTGGAGTGTAATAGATGTGGAAGATTTATGTGGCTGATCCCAATTAGTTTGTGATTTACTTAATACCCAAAACAAACTGATGGATATATATGATCCTGATGGTTTCTATCACTCTTGGGTATTTCCTTAAAAGGTTGCATATTAAATAAAGTTAGTTCTTTTATTTGTGATTCTGAGATGGGTACAATGGAGTGGAATAGACATAGAAGATTTATTTAGCTGACCCGGGGCTCGATGCATCCCTCATTCACACGTCCGTTGAAGGGATGGACCCCTAAGGGTGTGATTTTGACAGCCTATTATTGATGCTTTGCTGATTCATCGGCTCAAACCCCTGACCTATAGGTCACACAGAGACTACCTTTACCGTTGCTCCAACACTCTCCTTCATAGCTGAACCAAACTTGTTTGGAACTATGTTGCTCGGACTCTTCGAAAATGTCAGCGGGTGCGTGTGGGATTCTTCAAAAGTAATGTATTTTCGGAGGATCCAGCAGGGGTGCGGCATCAAAAGTGAGAGTCGGCGCAACTTAGGTTTGGAATTTACGTAATGCCAAGATAGGATTGGTGTATATATATATGTAGCTAGTGGTGTTCTCAAATCTAATCTTTGTATTCTTTTGAGGGGTTGCATGTAAATAAAGGTGGTTCTTTTATTTGGGATTCCGAAGGAAATTGGTGCAGTGGAGTGGAAATGTGGAATAGATATAGAAGATCTATATAGCTGACCCAAACTAGTTTGGGATTTATTTAATACCATAAATCGGATTGGTGGGTATATATGAAGCTAATGGTATTCTTAAACTTGGTATTTTCTTGAAGGATTGCTAGTGAATAAAGTTGGTTCTTTTTTCGGGTTAACCAGATTACAAACAAAACGGTAGTAATGTTCTTTTCTTTTGTGTTTCCAAATTATTAAGATTGGACACTGGACCATTTGTATAAATGCTTGATACTAGTTCGATGTATTATTGAACAATTGTGTAATGAATGTAAAAACTCTAAATTTGTTCATGGGGATAATGTTATCGTCAAAAAAATGCCAAGAAAAGAGGCTTAAATTCTAAACATATCTTCTTCTTCACCTTATGAAAGGGAGAAGATTTACCGAGTTATTTTTCTTTTTTGTCATCTTTTCAAAAAAAACCATCTAACTTCTGCATTTTCTCTTCTCTCTGATGGTGTCCAATCTGCTCCTAGGGAGGCTTTTCCCGTTTCATATGATAGGTGGAAAAATATTGAAGTACATTGCAAGAATGACCAGAGTATCAGACACTCACCCCTGTCAAAGCAGGACAATGCAAAGTTACCTGAGCTAGCTTTTAACCGTCTTCAGCAAACTGATGATGGGTACTGTGGATTGCAAAGGCGGAACTTTGGTCGTTTCATTGCTCGTGAGGCTGTGCTGGATGAAGAATATTGGGTTTGTTCTGCTACTTCTAAAGAAAAATTTCATGGCTATTCTTTGTTACTCTTCCTAAAAGTATTTCATATTTTCTTGTTCCTCTTATTGTCAATGGCAGACAGCAGCCTGGCTACGAGCAGAAGCTCATTGGGAATCTGTGTCCTATATGAGGTTATAGCTCGCACTTATCACCTGTCCCTCTTATAATTAGGACTAGTTTAAAAATTGTTTTCTGGAATGTAAGTCTGAGTTGTTATATGGTAAATATTAACTGCACTTTTGCTAATTTTAGGCATGTTGACGCATATAAAAGAAAGTATGCTGAACAGGTGAGTTGCAGTAAAAAACTTTTTGTTTGTTAGCAGATAAGATATTATTTGTTGAAGTTGAGATCTTACCATGAAATATTCCTCTCTCCCTCCCCCCCCCCCCCCCCCCCCCCCCAACCAACTCAGTAGAATGACATTAAGCAGTTACATATCGTTTTAAAAAATTGCCCCGTCTCATGGCTTGCCCACAGTGATCTGCCTATCATGACTTTTATCTATACCTTTAGGCTGGCTAGTTAGTAATAACTTCTGTGAGCCCCCACATGTTTATCAGTGAAACACATATAGAGGTCACTGCCGTATATCTATTTATTAGTGTGAGAGCTCCAAGAGCTATTCTTCTCATGGTGACTCGAGGTTTATATCAGCTGTGTGAGGCTGAATTTCAGTAATTGGAGTAGAAGACAAATGGAAGTTGTATCCTCTGCTGGAAGAAGCTTGGTTCTGTTAAAGCTTTAGGCAAAATTCTCATGTAAGATTGTGATCTTGCATATTCATGTTGCCGGCATTGGTTTAGTGACTTACTGTAATTTTAGTAGTTAGACTTGACAAAAGAGCAAAAACAGATCCTTGCCCAACTTTGAATAGTGTATATTTAGCATTTGGGACTATAGGTTTCCTTTGACATCGAAGCTCAATGCCTATATATGAAATATTGTATTTTTCTAGGATTGTTACTAGGATAGCAGTTGTAGTTTCAATTTTGGGAAAAGGTGTTTCACGTGGTTGATGGGCTTGTGTTTAATTAGACATGTTAAAATTTGGCATGACATATATTTGGTACTAGTAACAACACCTCTGCTGTAATATTCTTCTTCCATTTACATAAAATATTGATCATCATATGTTGCTCTAATTTCTGCCGTTAGTATTGCTTAAACCTTCATTTTGATTTACTTTTTCTTATCGTTCCACTATTTGTGTGCAGGAGTTTTATGCTTTAAAGAGAAGATGTTCTAGTCAGGATGGAAACTGCTTGAAGTGCTTTTGTTTTGTTGCGGTACGTGGCTTCTAGACGAATTCCTTGTTCTTCCTTAGTATTGTGCATGCACAAGTTGCAACTGGTCAGTCATAGTTGATTTAGACGGCTCTCTAATTTCCAGAATTGTAATTTCAATTTACCATTGATTTCAAATATAGTGCTTGCATCTAATCCGTTAATCTTTTCGCCTGTTGCCAATTTTATTAGTATCTAAGGTTCTATTTTATCAGTAAATAGTAATGATGGAGATTTTTTTAAAGAAGTTTTGGACTAGTCTCTAATTTCTCTTAGCCAGTGCTAGTCACACTACTGATTTATTATGTGTAAATAGCTTCAAAAGGTTGGTGACTTGGTGTTGGTTCATAGGCTGAAGAAATCTAAGCACCTCATACAACTGGGGCTGTTTCATAGTTCATAAAGACTGATAAACCAAGCTAACAACTGAACGAACTTTTCCTGCCGCCTCTGCTAGGCCTCTTCTTGTTATATTAAGCTGTTGAATACCTAAGTGACTTATACTATATTATCTGGAGCAAAAGAAACATTTTTCGGGCTATTTGGTAAGTGTGCACTAATTTCCTTCTTGGACATGAGTTAACTGCTTCTGAATTTAACAACTGTAAAAGCACTTAGGTCTTGGATGTTTCCGGCAGATATCAAACATAGGAGGAATGGATCTGCTCTTTTGAGCAATTCCTTCATCCAATGTGAGAATGAATACATATAGATTGTGCTGGATGTTGGCGATGATTCCACCCAGGGAGTAACACGAGAACTACAAAATAAAATTTTCTACTTAAACCATGAACCAGCTAGACTACCTGTCAGATAAGAAATCCCATTGTATCTGTGCATTTTGAATTTTGACGAGAAGATTCATACTCCCGTGAGGCGCGAGCAATTAAACTTCACCACTTTGTGCCAAGTGGCCTGATGCTTCTTCAAGTGCTGACATCTTCTTAACAAGTTCTACTTTCTGCAAAATAGAGTTTTTTTTTTTTGAGTTAAACGCATGCTTAAAAATTTCTGCTATGTACTTAAGATGATTGTTATGTGATATTCGTTCTTTTTGGATTTGATGTTTTTCTTCATGTAAGTAAGATGACTCTTGTGTGATGCTTATTCTTCCAAGTTTGATATTTATATTGGATATTCCTCAGTCTTCAAATGTTTCAGGTCAAAAAGGAAGAGAAGAATGTTAGAAGAACAGTACTTAACAGTGTAGTGGGAACGTTGGACCTGTCCATCCGACAATTTGTACAAAGGGAGAGATACCCAGGGGTACCAACTTAACCAAACTTTTAGCTAAATGTTAAGTTGATGCATCTTCTTTTATTCTGTGGATAGGCTTAACTGTTGGACTGGACAAGTGGAATTTGATTATATTGTAACTTTGCATATGTTGCTAATTTCAAAATAATGGGGATGCTTACATCTTTGCATTTCTTTTTCTGGTGGAAGTCCTTTTGTTCGTGCCTTTTTCATTGTGTTTTTTATCCCAGTCCCTCCCCTCCCAATTCTGCAAGAGGAAAAAAGGAAGAAGACAAGCTTGAATTGTACTTTATTTCCTCGTGTTAAAGTGGAGGTAAATCTGTGTACTAGGGTTTGCTGAACCCGCTGAGTTCCTTTTCCTCTCATTGTCTCCAGGAAATCAAAAGGTTATCAGCTGTCTTCGCACGTCAAGAACCCTTTGATTCACATAAATATGCTTACATTGCAAATGTTAGTGTTGCAAAGTTTGCTCGACGTCAGGGTATTGCTTCAAATATAATACATTTGGCTGCTGATAAGGCCACATTAGAAGGTGCCTTGTTTCAGCTTTAAACTTTCTAATGCTCTTCATTATAATCTACCAGTTCAGAATTGCCATCCCTTTTAACTAAGTTTTCTCTGAACTATGTCTAATCTTATTTATTGCATGTCCAAGCAGGTTTCAAGCAACTATTTGTTCATGTAAATGCAGACAACATACCTGGCCAGGAATTATACAAAAAAACCGGTTTTAAGGTTAGCTTTCAATCTGTTTTTTCATATACGAACCATCTTATTTCTATTGTTTAGTATCTGTTTATGTGAATAATTGGATTCCATTAGCTTTTTTTCCTTTTATGGTAAGTGAATGACTGTTTTTCATTTTGGACATCTTAATGTCTGCATTACACCTCTCATAATCATCCCATGGAAATTGTCATTAGGCTGTTAACCTGTTCAATTTCAGTTGCAAGGGACCAACCAGTGAAAGCTTATCAAATTAAACTCTTTCTTTGCACATTTTTATAGGAAGTAAGCTGGAATATGAAAGATACTTGTTTTAAAACATAGATGGAATGCAGAAAAACTTTATGGAAATAAAGCCACAAGAGATTGAGCGGAATCAGCGGATAAGAGAAACATTAAGTTCCTGTTTTGTAGGAGCTATTATAACTTGTCACTTGGCAACACAACATCAACAACATATCCAGTGAAATCTCACAAGTGGGGTCTGGGGAGGTAGAGCGTACGCAAACCTTATCCCTACCTCTTGGAGGTAGAGAGGCTATTTCCGAAGGACTTTCACTAGGAAACACATCATGCTCAAAAAATAGACATTTCGCGTGTAGCACGAAGTTGCTATTTCATGAAGTTCTATTTTGTGTTTCCTCATCATCACTTCAAATAATAGTTCCATTTCCATTTTTTTAAAAAAATATTTTAATAGTTACAATACTTCAATTGATCCTTTCTTAATTTGCTTACCTACTTCTTGAAGCGAAATCCCGCATTTATTCTATGTGCTTGTCCTTCCTTAGTGCTTTGTTTGTAGCTTAACTGTGTCCTATGCTAAAGGGAGCTACTAAGCTTCTGCTGGTAGTTTCTTAAAATTTTAAGAAGAGAAGGCTAAAGAGGTGCTTCCAAGGAAGACTCCTCTGTCAGACACAATGGTACCGTATTCTTAATTTCTTGAAGTTTGAGCTTTGTTCTTTGCGAACATATTCGTAATGTTTGAAGCATTATTTATAGCCTGCCTCATAATTCATGATCTATGAATTAGATAAAACGAGCCCTTATGCTTCTGATACCATAATGAAATCCATTTTGAAAAGAATTTGTAATTTCTGTGTACAGACAAGGAGGTATAGATTTTTTTTCACCTTCAAAACGAGGTAGCACTTCACAGAATGTCTTATATCAAATATGGTATGATAACCTAGAAAATAGAGTAATAACTTACTATAACCTGTTAAATTGAATTGACGGTGTAAAATTTCTTCACACGTTATGTATAGCTTAAATATCTTTGAAAGTGCTTACTTCAACTTATCTTAGTTTGGTTAACAATTAGTTCTTGATGTATAACAAAGGTGATTCTTTTGACTTGCTCTTGTCACTCCATGCAGATCGTGGAAGCCGACTCATCGTCTCTATCAAAAGAACAGAGGATACTGATGTCCTTGGATTTATAATATCCATTGCTACTTCACTTCCCGACTGAAGTAAATGTTTTAGTTTGTACATTTACATGATTTGAAGCCAGTAGTTTGTTGGTTGATGTATGTATCTTTGGGTAGACAGACAACTAGTTAGTTACAGAGAATGTAATATATGTATAAAGACGTTATATGATTTGTTTGGTCTAGGGAACGGGTACGCATTGGATACATGTTTATTTAAGTATCCAATATGAGTATATCCGGTTAAATATTTAGTCGATTTTGGAGAATTCAGACTATGTACTCATACTCAATGTTTGGACATGAATATGTTTAAGACAAATGAAGAATTCATGTATAGGTTGAAAGATTCATTGAATACATTATTAAAATTTGTACTCTCACTTTATTATCAAATCTACGTTCACCAAAACCAGCAATCATATTGCATCTCCAATTCAATTATTTCATCTTCTTAAGCATCTTTGACTGCCTCGTTGGTTATTTCGCCTTCTCATGGCGATTCTGTATTCTAGTTCCGAAAAAGGAAATCCACGTAATCCATCATTACCTTCATATGAATTGTTCTCAAATGTAGCAAATTGACGTCCTTGAGGGATGCATCCTTGGAGGTGATTGTGGGAGAGATTTAAGAATGAAAGAGATGTAAGAGAAGCAAGTTGTTCTGGTATCTCTCCAGAAAGCTGGTTAAATGAAAGGTCAAATGATTCGACTACAGATAAACTTCCAAGTGATGATGGTATATGACCTTGCAATCCATTATGAGACAAGTTCAGAACTCGAAGTGCAATGAGATCTCCCAGAACACTAGGAATATGTCCTTCAAATTTGTTGTTTGAAAGATCGATAGTGATGTACAAAAACAAGATTCTCACGACTTCAAGCTCCAATCCCTTTGTCACTACAACTACCGAGTCTTGGTAATATCCATCTCCTTCATAACTTGGTGCCTTCTTTGATGGATCAATTGTCCTCATGGCTTTCAGATGTTGAAACAGACTCGAAGATAAGTTTCCGGAGAAGGCGTTGTAAGAGAGATCTATGATTTGGAGCTCGGGAAAAATAGTTTCAATCCTTGAAGGTTGAATGGACCCATGGAATTCATTGGATCTCAAGCTTAAAACTTGCAACTTTGGAAGAGTTCCCAGCCACATCGGGAATGTGTCAATGAGATGATTATCTCCTAAATCAAGAACCTGCAAGTCTTTGCAATCGGGGAATTTTCCCCTCTAGTTTATTGCCATGCAAGTTGAGGCTTCTCAGTGAACTTCCAGTTATAAAAGTCATTGGAAGAGTCCCGGTAAGACTCTGGTGGTGCACATCCAGAACCTGGAATCCACTGATATTACCAAAACATTGCGGAATTACTCCCTTCAAGTTGTTTCTGGACAAATCTAGCATTACAAGTGATGTCAAATTGCAAATAGATGAAGGAATTTCTTCACTGAGATTATTACGGGATATGAAAAGTAACTTGTGGAACTTGGTGGAATAGGTAGTGAACCTTGAAGCAAATTGGATCGCAAATCAATAATATTTCCGGATGAAAGAGGAATTGAGTCCACACTTGTCAGCATGTTGTGGGATAGATTAAGATATGACACTGAAACCATCCAATTAGACCACGCCCAATCAGGAATTCTTCCTCGAAGCTTATTATTTGAAAGATCCAACTCCTCGAGATGCTTTGCGGACCTTAGAAACTCCAATTCTTTCACTTCACATGCAGCCAATTGTAAGAACTTGAGTGGCTCGGGCCAAGTAGATTTAACTTCCTTCTCATTAGTCAATGAGTTACTATTATATGAAGGATCAAGATCCTTAAGATGTTTGAGGTCTGAAAAGAAGCTGACATCCACATGACCACTAAAATTATTGAATGAAAGATCAAGCCATGTTTGGTTCACAAGGTTTTGAATTGACTTGGGAAGATGGCCTTGCAGCCGATTGCCTCCTAAGACAAGTTCCTCCAAGTTGGGCAGGTGAAAAATACTCTCAGGTATTGTCCCATACAATCCTGTATATTCCTGTTGGTTTTAATAACGTTAAGGTAAATAACGCAGCAAGAAAAGCTTGAAACAAGCGGCTGAAAAACAGAGACGAATAGAAGAAGAGTTGACGCAGAGAAGGTTTTTTATTTTCTGAAAAAAAACAGCGTACTTCTTGATTATTAACTCCTAACTTAAATAGTGCTATTGCAACTGAAAGTAGGTCAAAACTTACCATAATAAAGCAGTCCTATTGCTATTCTAAAAAATAAAAAACCGACTAACAGTTTTCCAACAAAAATAGGAATCCCAATTCGACTAGGAGTCGTATGTAAAAAGATGGGAGAGAAAGGAAAAAACAAGTCAGTGCATTATTCCTTAAAGTAACTTTTAACAATTCCACCATCAGAGTTGTTAAATGAGGAGAAATTCAGAGGAATGGTGTAAGAGATGTTTATGGAAGTAAAATCAAGCTTTCTAAATGGGTCAAATTCTGAAGGAGCAATTCAAAATTGTGAGGTCCAAGTCTTAGCTTCATGTCATCAGAAAGTGTGGATAGACTAAGCTATTGTAACTTGGAAAGATAAGAGATTTCCGAAGGAATTTGACCTGAGAAATATGACCAGGAAAGATCAAGATGCGTCAAGTTTGAAAACCTGCCAAATTAAGGGGAGATATGAGAATTGCAGAAGTTTTTCACAGAAAGATCAAGCCTTTGGAGATGAGTGAGTTGGAATAGGCTGCTATTGGAATCTATGGTCCCATCAAGATAGCTGCAGCTGAGGTTAAGCTCAATGACATGGCCAGTAATCTCATCGCATATCACTCCATCCCATGAGCAGCAATCTCTGCTCATGTTCCATGAACTCGTTTTTGGATAACGGTAACTGCATTGATCAGAGGCTGAGGAATTTAGAGTAAACGATTTCTTGAATTTTAGAAGGGAAATGCATTGATCTTCGCGGCACGGATGAGGTATGGATGAAGAAAAAGAAACCAGACAAAAACAGAGAAAGAGAAGAAATGAGAATTGCTTGTAGCCCATGTTTAGCATCAAAGAGTTTTAGAGCAAGTTGGTAGTGAATATCAAGAAAAAGCTATGCAAATATATATATATAGGCACACTTCATATGTACTACTTGCATGTCCAAATAAATAAAAAATATAGTCTTGCCACTTTAACACCATCACTGATGCAATCAGCAACTTCATACAAGTATGGAATAATTTAATCAGACAAGGACTTAACCAAATAGTTTTGTTGTATATGATGCTGATATTTGGTTCTCATTTCTCATCTCTAAAAGTAGTGGACAAGAAGGATAATGAATTACTCCCTCAACTTTAATTTGTTTGTTTGGTTTTAACTTGACACGAAGTTTAAGAAAGTAAAGAAGACTTTTGAATCTTGTGGTTTTAAATTACAGATATGTAGATTATACCAAAATGTCTTTTAATTTTATGGTCTTAATAGTGCATTCAAAATGAGATTGACCAAAAGGTTTTTCATGAGCAGCTGCTTCTTCATATTCGTCATTCTCCTCCTACTCTTCCTCCTCCTCCTCCTCCTCATCGTTCTCGTCCTCATCATCTTCATTCTCGTCATCATCATCATTGTTTCTGCCTAAATCTAGCATTACTAATGATGTCAAATTGCAAATAGATGAAGGAATTTCTTCACTGACATTATTTTGGGATATGAAGAAGTATCTTGTGGTATCTGGTGGAATAGGTAGTGACCCGTGAAGAAAATTTGACCGTAAATCAATGGTATCTAGAGATTGAAGAGGAATTGAGTCCACACTTGTCAGCATGTTGTGGGATAGATTAAGATATAGTAATGAAGAAATCCAGTTAGACCATGCCCAATCTGGAATTCTTCTTGAATCTTATTATTTGAAAGATCCAAGTCGTAAAGCTGCTTTGCGGATCTTAGAAACTCTAATTCTTTCACTTCACATGCAGCCACTCGTAATGTTTTAAGAGATCCTGGCAAAGTAACCTTAACTTTGTCCTCATTGGTCAATGAGATACGATTATATGAAATATCAAGATAATAAAGATGTTTGAGGTCTGAAAAGAAGCTGACATCCACATGACCACTAAAATTATTGAAAGAAAGACCAAGCCATGTTAGGTTCACAAGGTTTTGAATTGACTTGGGAACATGGCCTTGCAGCTGATTGCCTCCTAATAAAGTATTTCAAGGTTGGGCAGGTGAAAAATACTCTCAGGTACTATCCCATACAATCCTGTTTCTCCCAGCAGCAGAATTGTTAAATGAGAAGAAAAATTCATAGGAATGGCGGAAGAGATGTTCACGGAACTAAGATCAAGCTCTCTTAGTTGTGTCAAATTTTGAAGGATCAATTTAAAGTTGTGAGGTCCAAGTCTTAGCTTCGTACTGTCAGAATGTGTGGAGAGACTAAGAGAGTGTAACTTGGAAAGATAAGAGATTTCAGAAGGAATTTGACCTGAGAAATATGACCAGGAAAGATCAAGAAAAGTTCAAAAAACTGCCAAATTCAGGCGAGATATGACAACGACAGAAGTTATTCCCAGAAAGATGAGTTGGAATAGGCTGCTATTGAAATCAATGTTCCCAACAAGATTGCTGCAGCCAAGATGAAGTTCAATAACATGGCCAGTTATCTCATCGCATATCACTCCATCCCATGAGCAGCAATCTCCGCTCATGTTCCATGAACTCGTTTTTGGATAAGCGTTAATGCAATAATTAGCAGAGGCTGAGGAATTTAGAGTAAACGATTTCTTGAATTTTAAAAGAGAAATACTTTCATCTTTGCGGCATGGATGAGTTATGAATGAAGAAAAGAAAACAGATACAACCAGAGAAAGAGCAGAAATGAGAATTGCTTGTAGCCCATGTTTAGCATCAAATAGTGAAAATCAAGAAAGGGCTACGCAAAAATATATAGAAATAAGCATACTACTTAAATAAAAAATATATAGTTCATTTACCAATATACTCTTGCCACTTTTAACATTATCACTTTTGCAATATAGAGATAATTTAATTCAGACAAGGACTTAAACAAATGTTCAAATAGTATCAGACAAAGAACACATGGTATATGTGCAGATATGTTTGGTTCTCATTTCTCATCTCTAAAGTAGTGAGCCATTATATCTGTGATGTACTCTATACTAGATTGAGACAAGGTTTGGTAAAGGAATATAACTAGTGAGAATTCATATAGCTGACGTCAAGAGTTGAAAGATAATGAATATGAATGTAAAATGTGTGGTATTTTTCCGTGGAAATTTCAAATGAAGCTACTTATCTTTTTTTTTGGTTTTGGTTTTCCACCCACTGTCCGGTACTCAGGTTGGAGCTCGACAAAATTCAGATTTACGCCTGGAAGTCCCACATTGGGGGGTGGGGGTGGGGGGTGGGAGGGCTAAAGCGCTTCCGCTCCCTAACAAAGGTGACTCCGTATACAGGGGACTCGAACATGAGACCTCTGGTTAAGGATGAAAGAATACTTACCACTCCACCACAACCCTTGTTGGTGAAAGCTACTTATCATTAAAGACCAATAGGACGTGTTTCTCCAAATATTCCAAGTTCGGCTACTCTCTCTCTCTCTCGCGCGCGCTTTCTCTCTTTCTCTCGCTCTCTCTTTCTCTCTTCCACACTTTATCTGTTCACATTATTTTTATCCATGTGTTACACATATACATTTTTTCCCAAGGAAACAAAGCTAAAATAAGAAAACACAAAGTTCACTGAAAATTAAATATTTAGTGTATTTTGGAGAATTCAGACTATAAATTCATACTCAATGTCATATATTTGGACATGATTATGTCAAAGACAAATGATGAATTCATGTAACATACGCTGAGAGACATTGTTGTTGCTTTCTTATTAAAAAAAGATATCTGTTACTATTTTTCTTACAATGTTGAGAAGGTTGAAGATGTTTTCTAGCCTGAGGTCTATCCAAAACAACCTCTTTACTCTACAACGGTAGAGGTATGGTCTGCGTACACCTCACCTTCCGTAGATCCGACTTATGAGACTATACTGGATATGTTTTGTTATTATTGAGAAGGTTGAAGATGGCTATGAGAGGTTCAAACACAACTCCAACGTGCATGCAAAAGAACTTTTTATTGGACAATGAATATCTAAGGGAAAACATGAAAAACTACTAAAATATTTTTTAAAATTCAAATTATATAGAGAAAATTTCGCAAAGCAGTATAGTATGGATGCTACAGTACACCCTTGTGGTGGGGCCCTTCCCCGGACACCGCGCATAGCGGTAGCTTTAGTGCACCGAGCTGCCCTTTTTTAGTATAGTATGGATGCTATTTACTGAGCATAACTACAAGTTTGTAAAATTACAATTTGTAGCTCATTTTCAGTTGCTATACAACTTGTATCACCTGTATTCATCAGCGCATAATGGGTGTATCAACTAACACAGTTTGAATGTATATGCTAAAATCGCGAGAGAGGTGTGTTGTTTTTTCCAGTTATATATTCGAAGTGGAAATTGGGCCAATTTGATAATAAGTACTTAGTTGAAATAATCTTCAAAAGTTATTTCAAATATTTGAGACAAAGGGTTATGGTCTAATTTTTTTGGTACATTGAAAATGTTAAATAGAAATACTAGAATTTCTCATAAGGTACCTTGCTTAAATGTACAAAAGAGCAAAAATTTCACATCCTTATCACCCTTTCCTATACTAGCATATCTTCGTCATGTTTGTCAGCACATTGGTTTGTTTCTCTCCAGATGTGTACTAAATTCACCTTGTTAGCTTCAAGTATTTGCAATCTTCAATAACAGTGCATGTCAGTTCAAACACTATTGCAGATAAAAGTCCAGTATTTAAGTGGAGAAGAATAGATGGACAAGCTCTTATCCAGTTTTCTTTTAGGAACTCATAAGTTGAGCAAGATACATATATTTAAGTGGAGAAGAGTAGAGGGACGAACTCATTATCCAATTTTCTTTAAAAAACGATAAATTATGCAAGATATCTCAATTTTCATGTTTTATTGGTGAGGATTCAATTCACCCCTTGTAAACCCCTTCTCCTAGTGGTGTTCTATTCAGCAATACAGGATGCCTTGCCTAATTCCTTGAAGGATTTCCCTGAATATACCACATCAATTCATTATGTATGGGTGATGCGATTCTATTGACACGGGACGTAAAATAAAAAGAATACACCGATCGGGCATACTATGTGTAATGATTTCCCATTCACGATAAATAATAAATAAACAATAAAAACGGCTTCCCCCCCCCCCCCCCCCCACACACACACACAAAAAAAAAAAAAAAAAAAAAGAAGGGAAAACATGCCTATAGTTAAAGTATAACAGCTTATATGTTACAAACTAAAATAAGAAGGAAGCAAAGTGCAATTTTCCCCAAAAAATTTATCGTTTCCCTCTCAAATAAAACCCTTTTTCTTATCCAATCTTTTTCATTTTTCACTTTGAAAATAAAATTTATTTTTTTCACGTGTTAGCAAGATACATATAATCTCGTCCCCCACCCCACCATCAAAAAGAAAAATGGAGGGGGGGGGGTACATATAATTAAACTAGAAGGGCTTATATGTTTCAAACTAAAATAAGAAGGAAGCAAAGTGCAATTTGCCCCAAAAATTTCTCATTTCCCTTTCATATAAAACCCTTTTCCCTTATCCCCTAGCTGCAAAGGCCTCATCATTTCTTTATAATAATTTGTTTCATGGCCGATCACATCTCTAATTTTGAAATATCATTTTTCACTTAAAAAACAAAAATTGCTATATATTTTTTTTTTTTAATTTTCACAATAAAACATGACCAAACGCCACCTTAGTAGTTCATTTAACTGTCTATCGGAACTTTTATTTTGTTTGTGAGATTTTGATTCCTCAACTGGTCGTCTCCTTCCCGTACGCCAAAAGGGGGGGGGGGTTACACATAATTAAACTACAAGGTGCTTATATGTTACAAACTATAATAAGAAGGAAACCAAGTGCAATTTTTCCCTAATTTTTTTTTTTTCATTTCCCTCTCCTATATAAAACCTCTTTCCCTTATCCCCTAGCTACAAGGCTTCACGGCACAAAATCTCCGGCCAACTTTCCGGCAATAGTCTTTTCAGGTACGGTATTCGATATCTGAGCTCATAAGCCAAAAGGCTTCTAGTCTTTTAACTTTGTGCAAGTATATGTTTTTGTATTAGTTTGTACTCCCTCCGTTACTTTTTAGTTGTCACGTTTTGCTTAAGAGTCAATTCGACTAATTTTCAAAGCTAAATTAAATTATATTAATTTAATATGAAGCACCCAAGCGTGTGGTTTAGTGGTCAATGAAGTGGGTTGAGAACCCGAGGTCTCAAGTTCAAATTCCAGCAGAGACAAAAAAAACACTAGGTGTTGCTTGTGGGAGGTGGAGAGGGGTGCAAAAGCTGGCCCAGATACCACGGTTATCAAAAAAAAAAAATTAATTTAAAATTTGAATATTTAAAAACTATACGAAAAGTACTGTAAGTTTCAATTTTCTCATATATGGAAAAATACATCTTAAAATGTTGGTTAAAGTTCATGAAGTTTGACTTTCGAAAAATGAAACGTGACAAGTAAAACTGAACAGAGGGAGTATAAAGTGGTTATAAGTGCTTACTCCCTAGTGCATTGGTAACCTGAGTCAGAATTTGAAGCATATGGGTTCGGGATGTTAGTCCTTTTGAGTTACTCAGTTTTAATTTAATAACTTGTGCGTACCCGCTACATATACTCGAGCTCCACCCCTTGTAGAGATTGAGCTTATAGGTGCATAGTCTTCTCTTTGCATTTTCTATAAAGATGTTATTTTTACATCTTGAACTTGGGACTTTTAGGTCAACAAATTAGCTAATCTGTGGATGTGGCAAGAATTGTCGTCATCTACTGTAGATATATGTATTTGAAAATTATATAGTTGCGTTGAAGATGATGAGTGAGCCATAATCGTACAATACTCCTAGTTGTGAGGTGTGTTGGTGATGGCTCGGTTTCTCTCGAGTAAAAGCAGTAAAAATTAGGTGTTGTAAACTTAGGCAGACAACTACACTGAGAATGAAATGGACCCCAATAGAGTGAAATGGAAATAGAAGATTTATGTAGTTAACTCTAACTAGGTTGCGATTGAGGCATAGTTGGTTTGATTGATTGGTAGTTGTTTTTATTGATTTTCGATTTGACCAATGTTATAAGAGAAAAGGGCAGCCTCTGCATAAGGCATCTCCTGTTAGCAGGGTCTGGTGAAGGACCGCACAATGTAGACAGTCTACTCCAATGTAAGCATTGATGGTTGCTCCCACGGCTCGAACCTATGACCTATGGGTTCGTTGCTCCAGGGCTCCCATTCACCAATGTTGTAAGTGTATTCCTCTTATTATTTAACAAGTTGATATGCAATTCAATGTCTTTCACTTGTTGAAAGCTCGTGTCTTTCTAGGTCTAACTGTTCCCATTTCAATTCTAGCAATCAAATCTTATCTCTATGTGCCTTTTTCTGTTGACGCAGTATGCCAATGCGACATAAAGGAACTTTGTTGGTTTCTTGTGATTCGAAACAGATTAACTTTCCCCTCTCATACTGCTGTGACTCGGTACAGATAACTTTCTTTACTTACCTGGCCTATGATCCTAAGTTTGCTCACCTTTTGTGGCTCAGACCTTAATTTGAAACTATGGTCAAAGGATTTTTTTATTTTTTTTTCATAGGTTGAATACAACATAGGCCACTCTGGTAGTTCTATGTTTTAATGGATGAAAATGGCCCCGAGGGAGTATTGAGTAGAATAGTAATCTTAGAAACGCAGTAAGCTTAATATCTTTCAATATGATGAGCTGACCTAATAATATCAATTTTTTAGCCATTTCAAAAAGGAAGCTCAAAATGTTATTTTTAAACTATTCATGTTGTGCCTGCAAGATAAAACCACACTGAGATGATTTTTTTTATTTATAAATAATTAAATTCAATTTCACCACTGTTCCACTCCTCTGTATGTGGAGTCTTTTTTCATGAGTCAAGTGGAAAATAGTTTTGAGATGTTGCATCTTATGATTCGTGACAATATTATGATCTCATGACTTCATTGACTGGTTTATTGGAAATAACATTTGTAGGTAGTTTATTAAAGTATTTTCTGAACAATTTATTCATGTATGTACATTAGAGGGTGAAATAAAGAGGGTCACTCTCTTGGCTTACGAGTTCTTTGAGGGGGATAAAGGCTGCTCTGATCCAAAACTGTATACTAGCTGCTGGTGAAAAATGGCTTATTTGAAATCCACAAGATCAATCAACCTGTCGCAGAATAGTTGGTGTTATAGTTGTCATGCATTATCTTTTCAGTCTTAAGGATCTCCTGTGATTGAATATACGTAATCTGCTTTTGGTTTCATCTCGTGTTTACAGAAAACAAAAAGGAGTGTTTTGTTTTTTTTTTGAATTCACTTAGCTTGCGCTCTTTCCCTTGTAGTCCAGTCCTCTCCCGACCCTGCACACCGTGGGAACTTTAGTTCTCTGGGCTGCCCTTTTTTAGCTAACGCTCGTACTTTGCGAATGGTTTTTCCAGTATCATATTTTTTTTCTCATGTTCTGTCCTGCTCTATTATTCCATGACCTGACTAATGTCTGCAATTTTGTTCTCTGTTTGCCGTTGCGAATTTTCTGCTATCTATTCATTTAAGTGGTTAATCATAGTATAAATTATTAAAAATATGCTTGCAACTTTACTTCTTATATATGATACATCCTTAACCTGCATTGCTGCCTACAGAGTTGTCAAATACTATTTGTTTTAGCTGGTTCACTAAGTTTAATGCATGCTTTCTATTAATTTTCATTCTTCCTGTTGCACAGGCTTAATCTGAAACTGTGGACATCAGAGAGAACCCGAGGGAAGAAATAAAAAAGTAATGGGAAAACCACCACAACCAATTCAAAAAGGGAAGGAGGAGATAAAAGAGATAGATGCTGCGACGGCCAGCAACAGCAATGAAAGCAGCAAAAAGAAGGTGACGAGAAAGTTGCCAAGCCCGAGAGAGCTAGTATCACACTATGAATCACAAGGCATGGACTCCCAAGAAGCTTCCTTGAAGGTCATTGAGGATCTCCAGGGTGCTCTCTTTAGGGTGATCAGCTCTTCTCGAAATGACAAGAATCGCAATAATAATAGGAATGTGTCATCTGAAATCTCTAGAAAACTCGATGTCATCCATGCTCGACTCCTCAGCCTTGACATGAAAGTTGACTCCAAGCCAGGCTACCCTCAAACCCTTGCCATCGGAATGGTCTCTGGTGGCCTTCTTCAAGTGCTCCCTCGTGTTGCAGAATCAGTCGGCCAAATTTGGAATACTGTTAGAAATGCTACTAACTCAAAACAGTAATAGATCATAAATCTTGTGGGTTAGATGCTTGTTGTAGTAAACTAGTAATGGTTCTTCTACTTCTAAAGTAGAGTTTTGTTGAACTTATTTGAGTTATAATATGCCAAAAAATAGAAAATTGTTCTCTTAGGGGACCTTTCTTTCATGCATGTATCACATTTTTTGGCTGTTAATGCCAACTACTTCATCCGTTTCAATTTGTTCAATTTGTTTGTTTGATTTGATTTGACATGGAGTTTTAAGAAAGTAAAGACTATTTTTGAATCTTGTGGTCTTAAACATGCTACTTTAGAAGTTAGAGTTAAAGAGTTACCAAAAAAAAGAGACATTATTTCGTTGTTGTTACTGCTTTCATGTATATACTTCTGTTTTTGAAATTGCTTTGAAATGATTCTTTTAAGCTCTCCATCTTTATGAGGTAGGGACAAGATTAACGTATACTCTATGTGTTGTTGATATACCTTGCTTATATTTCTTCCCTTAATACAGTTAAATTTCTTTATAATGGTCTTGTTTGTTCGGAAAATATAATATTCAACTTTTTCTTGTTCATGTGATAATATTGAAAATTGAAAGGTTACTTTGTCGTATTTCACACATTATTAATTGTTGTGTTGATATTTCCTCCGTTCCAATTTATGTGATGTACTTTGATTTGACACGAAGTTTAAGAAAAAAAGGAAGACTTTTGAAGCTTGTGGTCTAAAATGAGTTATAGATATTTATGTGGTTGTAAATCATTTCACTAAGGGTAAAGTGGGTATTTAAAAGTTAAATTGTTACCAAATATAAAAATATGTCATTCTTTTTGAGACTGACTAAAAAAAAAAGTGTGTCATATAAATTGGGACAGAGGGAATATTATATTTGAGGGGGGTGTCACTATCATTGTCCTCTAAATCCAACGTAGGCACACAAGCTAAAGAGGATAATATATGCAAAAAAAATAAAAATGTATCTTTTGATTTGACCATTTTACACACATTCATATATTTAGTGAATCTACACCTTCCATTTTGTAGTTATCCTTTTATCAACCATTCTGATCTTTCCACGTCATCCATATTTATCCTCTAAACTTTCCTTTTATGTTTTTCTTCATTTTTTTCCACTTTCCATCTCTGCCCTTTTCTCTATGACTTTTCTGCGAGTTAGAAAATTACATTATTTGATTTGATGTAAATATTATAGACAGATGAAATCCTTCATTTCACTCATTTCGCGACATGTACATTAATTTATTCTCTTTACATCAATCGTATTTACATGTATCAACCAAATGTTATTATGTTTAATTAATATTATAATCATTTTCTATTTATAACGATGTTCAAATTTAAAATTGATCATACTATTGAAACTCATATAGCAGAACTTTAAAGTTTAAACTCATATATATAATACATGTTCTTGCATATATTCCTTTTGAAGCATTCATTAAATTTTAAATTTACTTCATTTCTAAATTTGTAACTTATATTTATATGTAACAATCTAACGATTTCAAGTTTTAAGTTTCAACTTTAAAACTCGTGAGAGTCATTTGATTTAACTTTGGAGAAAAAGATTACCTTTCAAAACTAGTTCCCACTTCCCATAGCCAGGTTGAGCATATTGTCGTAAATTAGTCGAGGTGTTCGTAAATTGAAAGGAGGAAGAGAAAAGTCAATCCAGGGCATTGTGGTAAATAACTCCAATAGTGTGCCTTATTTTATACCCTTCTCTAATCTCACACATATATAAACATAATACAACGTGACTTATATTACTTTCTCTCTCTACCTATACATACAAAAATCTATATCTATATGTATATACATTAGCATTATTGAGAACTACATGGGTAATGCGAACGCCAGAGAAGACGGCGGCGGAAGCGGTGGCGATGGCGGCGGTGCCGGAGACGGTAGCGAGGGAAGAAGATCGAATGTGGATGAGCACGCGCTGACCGCGCGCGTGGGTTCAGCTGACGTGATGGTCAATTCACCTCCGCAAAGTCCACATCGCTCTGCTTCACCTCTATTGTTCGGACCTCAGGTTTTTCCATTTTTGATGCTCATGTTTTTGCATATTTATGTGTAATCGTGGTGTTCGGGTTAACTTGCGTGTAGCTGGACTAATCAGCAGCAACAGGTGTAATAATATGTGTGTGTGATTTAGGATTTGGTGTTGAGTAGAGCACATATGAGGTCTAATTTGAGCATGTTGATACTTCATTTGTCCAATATGTAGCCATTTTTAGGTGATTTCTTCATGTCGTAGCCTTGTGGATGGAGTTACCTGGTACCTATTGCGGGTGGAGGTGATAAGTATCGTGGAATAAGTAACATATGAGGTCTAGTTTGATCATGTATATACTTCATTTGTACAATATATAGCTATTTTCAGGTGATTTATTCATGCCGTAGCCTTGGAGGACGGAGATACCTTGTACTTGTTGTTGCTGGAGGGAGGTGGCAGGTATTTGTGGAATTAGTCACAAATGAGGTCTAGTTTGAGCATGTATATACTTCATTTGTCCAATATATGTGTGTGTGTGTGTGTGTATGTGTTTGTGGTGTTGGTGAGAAAGGTGGATTTAGGATTTGGTGCTGAGTAGAGTACAAATGAGGTCTAATTTGAGCATGTATACACTTCATTTGTCCGATATGAGTCTTTTTTCACTTTTTGGAGATAAATGAGGGAATTTGTCTTATAAAGTGCATTTTTTCATATTTATTGTATATATGGAATGGTATACGTATGTGTGTGTGTGTGTGTGTGTGTTTGTTGGTGAGAAAGGTGGATTTAGGATTTAGTGCTGAGTAGAGCTTAAATGAGGTCTAATTTGAGTATGTATATACTTCATTTGTCTACTGTGTAGCCTTTTTCACTTTTTGAAGATTCAGAATAAGAGAATTTTGTCTTAAAAAAGGACATTTTTTGTTAACTATGGTGTCCGGGTCAGCTTTGTTCATTTGTCCAATATGTAGCTATTTTCACTTTTTGGAGATTCAAACCGAGAGAATTTTGTCCTAAAAAATGCATTTTTTTGATAACTGTGGTGTCTCGGTCAACTCATATGCACCTCAGTTAATTCCATGGATACCTTCCACATCCCACAAACAAGGTAAGGCTAGGACAGATGGGAAGAAATCACCTAGCAACAGGTACTAGGTGTATCTATCCACCAAGCTAGGATAGATAGGAATCACCTAGCATTTTAGTTCTCATATTTTGATAATTGTGGTGTCCGCACCATCTTGTGTGCACCTTGATTAGTTCCATGTATACCTGCCACCTCTCACTAGCAACAAGTACAAAGTAACTCTTCCACCAAGGCTAGGACAGATGAGATGAAATCGCTTAGTGTTTTAGTAAAAGAAATCACAGTTAAGTACCAAAAAGCTCAAAGGGATGTATTTGTCTCCATCCAAGTATTTAAGTAATCTAGCAAATGATAAGCAAATTCACTGTAAGGTCTATGCCATTTAGTGTTTCGTCTATTTACATATAAATTTTGCTCACCATGGAGTAAATACTTAAGAAAAGATGACTTTTTTGCCCTTTAAAACATCTATGATTTCTTTCTATCCAAATGCATTTCTTATTGTATTGATATGATGAGAACTGCAATATATAGTACTTCTTGTTTTGTTTTCAAATGTCTAATTTTTAATGCCAAAAAAAGAGTTCATCTAGTATGATTTAATGCTAAATTTAGTTGAAGTGATTCTTCATTAGGAAATGTGCTGAATAAATTGTGATGGAAGAAGTATCTTTTTAAATGGTTTAATTATATAAAGGTTAGCTGAGGTGGATAAACCCTCTGCGATTACTCCACATCTATAGTCTATACTGCCTGTGATATGCTGCGATGTATCTGCATCTATAGTGGCAGAGTTGTAAATTGATTGTTGTGCTGTTTCTTTATGTAATTCACATCATTATATGCTTAACTGTGATTTGTTGTGTTATCCCGATGTGGTAGTGTTGAAGTGTTCTGTTTGACAGTAAACTGAAACACCTATAGGAACAACAATCACTACTTCCTGATCCCACTTCTATTAGATTTCATGTTATTCCTATATGAAGTGCCGTTAGGAAATTGCTGGATAAACTCTTTTTCCTGTTAGGTTGGAAGCTTGCATTATAGGACTTGCTTGAGTGTTGGCCTTAGACCATTTGTTAAATGGGGAAAGGGAAACTATCTCATGGCCTGTCTTTCTGTTGGATAAAACAGACAAACTAATTTATATTAGCAAGGTACATGGAAAAACACAATGAACTTATGCCAGGCGAGTAAAAGCTATAATGTTTCTGTATTAGAATGACTTGCACTAATGATACCTAATGCATCCGGGAGCATGAGGTGGGTGCAAAAATGTTATGCTGTGATCCTAGTAGGACTGGTGAAACCTTTTAATCAATCTGTAGTCAAGTGAAATTTGGAGGTCTCCTTTTGTGTTCGATTTCTGTTCGAAACAATTCAATCTTAGTCGCACTGGCTGATTTTTCTACCACCTTATACTTGATGAAATTCCTTCAAGATTTATAATCAACATTATCATTCAAAATTTAGGCTTTTCTAAATGGCCAAGAAGGTAATAATGTCCCCTCGAGGTTGGCCAATTTACCAAAAGCAAGCACCTCTTATTTTAAGTTAACTTGGAGATAGACCAGGAGCAGTTGATTGCTTCTCGGGCGCCCCAACGTACGCCATAAATACTCGACTGTCTAGTTTCAAGACTAAACTCCTCTTCATCATCCTTATCAGGTGCCAGTAGTTCCTTTACAAGGAGGGGATGTCAATCCTGTTAGCAATCAATTGTGGGGCAATGAATCTCAGGATGCCTCTGATCATTCTCCAGAGTGTGGCATACCTACTTTGATAATATGGAGTTATGGTGGTAATAACGTTGCTATCCAAGGATCTTGGGACAACTGGAGATCAAGGTAAACTCTGGCCTCATGTTCAGGAGTTGAACTAAATTCAACCAAGTACTAGCTGTTGCAATGTGGAGTTTCTGAATGTATCCACTAATGATATTTGCTTGCAGGAAGATTCTCCAAAGATCAGGCAAGGACTATACCATCCTCTTGGTCCTTCCGTCGGGTATATATCATTACAAATTCATTGTGGATGGAGAAGTTAGATATATTCCAGAACTTCCATGTGTAGCAGATGAGACAGGCGTCGTCTTTAATCTTCTTGATGTTAATGTGAGTATTCTGCCTCCTGATTATTTGGTTTGGGGGAGGGGAAGCTGATCTACATTTGCCTAATCAACTGATAATTACATTATCACAGAAGAGGCATCTTTGATAACTTTAGCACAGTTAGCAGTCTTCGCTAATGTAATTAGGGAAAGACTGACTAATAGCTTTGCAGTGGAAGGGTAGACAGAGTTTGCAGTGTTGCAGCTTTCCTTTTGTCCGGGTTTATTTTTGTTGTCATTTTATTTCGTGCTGTTTTTCCTCGTCTTAATCAAAAAGGAAATGTGATTCTCTTGCATCTTTAGGGGTAAAAGTGAAAATGTCTCTCAGATACTAAACTAAGGTACATGGTCTGGGTAATGTGTAAGTGAGCAAATTAAAATGAATGGATGCCTGTATTAACTTTTCGAAGCTTAGGTGGTGCCAGTGGTATTAGTGACACTATGCTAAGTAATGTTTGTGTCATAAATGGACAAATTTTCAGCAAGATTATGTAAGAGGGAAATTTATCTCAAGGATTTATTCACATATAGCTTACGTAAATGTATACACAGCTATACGGGCTTGGTTGCTAGAGATAGGGGAAGAGTTTAAAAGATAAAAGCTATGTAAGAACAAGGTAAGTTACTATATGCACATATGCAGTTAGTGATATTATCACTCGGAAGGGTAAGTCGAAGATTTCTCTAAAAGAAAAATGAATCTCATGGAAAAAACACACTGATGGCTGATTAATGCGTGCACATGTGATACTATCACAGCAGAGGCATCATTGATAACTTTAGCACATTAATGCATAAACATGTGCTTTATAGTCTATATACCTGCTGTTCCCTGAGTATTTGTTTGGCTCATAACACATGGATAACACAATTCACGCCCTTCCTACAGGACAATGTGCCAGAGAACCTCGAAAGTGTTGCAGAGTTTGAGGCCCCACCATCACCTGACTCTAGCTATGCACAATCTTTACTGGGAGATGAGGATTTTGCGAAGGAGCCAGTGGCAGTTCCACCCCAACTTCATCTAACTGTTCTTGGTTCTGAAAACTCAGAAGAATCACCTTCTTCTCCAAAGCCCCAACACGTAGTGCTTAATCACCTCTTTATAGAGAAAGGATGGGCTTCTCAATCCGTCGTTGCTCTTGGTCTGACGCATAGATTCCAGTCCAAATACGTCACCGTTGTCCTCTACAAGCCACTGAAGAGGTGACCCCGTGTTTACAATCAAATCTTTCTAGAGCTTTCCCAGTGTGGTTGCTTTAAGATTTCCACTGTTTATAGACCTGCTCAACGTTCAACTTCCTTTAACTTCTCTGCTCTGTTGTACTATAGTTTCGAGTTTTATCAGCAATGCATATTCTCTTTGCAAGTAAACATATATAGGCATGTTTACTACTACTGCACTCATCCTTTCTTCACCTTTTTTGGTGATTTTATGTTCATAATGTTTTCTATCACAGAAGATTAATGTGCAAAGTGAGAAAAGAAAATATAGTTTGCTTGATTACGCGTTATGCTCCTGTGATTTTTGAGGAACAATTGGGGTTTTAACGAGAACTCTGGCTGGTTGATTCTTTTCTGCCATCTCCCTATTATGTAGGCATGTGCGTAACATATCTCTAAAGACCAAATGGGAAATGAATCTAAAGGTGTGGCCTAGTAGTCAATGCAGTGGGTGAGAATCATGAAGTCTTACGTTCAAATCTATGTAGAGACAAAAACACTAGGTAATTTCTTAAATGCCATCTACCTATGACATAGGCATGTAATAGCAACTATGCAATCACCATGTCATTAGAATGCACGTCTCTTAAAGTCATAAACAATTCACAAAATATTACAATGGAAAAGAAAACGAGTTGTTGCAAATCATGTGTAGTACTTGCATGTCCAAACAAATAAAATAATACAGTTCATTACAAATATAGTCTTGCCACTTTAACATTATCATGATTTACAAATAGAGTCTTGCCACTTAAACATTATCATGATGCAATCAGCAACTTCTTACTTATATAAAGGATTTTCACAAAATACAAAGTTCACTGAAAATTAAATTTAGTAACAAAAGAAAAAGGGCATGGAATAATTTAATTTAATTCAGACAAGGACTTCACCAAAATCAGACAAAGATCACATGGTGTATGATGCAGATATGTCTAGTTCTCATTTCTCATCTCTAAAATAGTGGACCATATCTAGTCTGAGACCAATAAATTTCTATACTACATTAATGTCTCATATATATTTTATACTAGATTGAGACGAGTTTAGGTAAAACGATATGACTTGTGAAAATTTATATAGCTTATGTCAAGAGTTGATTTTTCACATGGCCACTCAGCTACTGCTAATTATCTCAGAAAGTCACATTTTTATTTTGTAACAAAAAAGTCAGTGATTGACTAAATATTAGGGACAACAAATAACGCATTTCCGAGTTCAAACATTTATTCATAATTAAGTGCCTCTTGGATTCTTTGAAGTGAGTATTATTAATTTGCAAGTTGTAGGGATTTCCAGTTGAAATCATGAAACATACTACGGATAATCCAATACATAGTCCACTTCCATAGCCCATAAAAGCAACTTTCCAAAAATTAGTGAGAGATTCATAATTTCTTTATTGATCTTCAAGCGCAGATACGCTATAACTTGTATCTCATACCAGATCACTGCCACAACCTTTTGAAACTGGATATCCACGTAATCCATCATTACCATATGAATTGCTTTCAAAGGTATGAAATTGAGGTCCTTGAGGGACACATCCTTGGAAATGATTGTGGGAGAAATTTAAGAATGCAAGAGACATAAGAGAAGCTAGTTGTTGTGGTATCTCTCTCGAAAGTTGGTTAAATGAAAGGTCCAAAAATTCAACTACAGTTGCCTTTCTTTATACTTTTGTTGATGTAATTTCTTTTGACAACACTATTTCTCTCCCTCTTTAGATTCTTTGAAGTGAGTATGTATTATTGGTCTTTATATCAACAGAAGCACACTTTTGAGTTGGTAGAGAACAAATAATGTTACACACTTCATTCAATACACTGCATAAATTTAAGTTTAATTATATACAGTGAGAAGTTAAGGCTGTTCAATAGCTCTCATTGCTGGGATTGTTTGTTGATTGTTGTTGTGGTCTTCTCAAAGCATCTTGCATTCGTTTACGTTCATTACCATAACTTCTTCTTCCCTTTCTCCACTTCCATCGACACCAGCTCCGCGCTGTAATCCAAATATCTTAATTAAACTTCTACTAGCTTAAAATATCAACTGAGGCTGATGTTTTCAAAATCTTCTACTTATTGAAAGTATTGGAAATGAAAAAAATGCTTAGTATAGAGCATCAATTAGTTATTGTTATAGAAAATGTATAAAAACTAAGATATTAATAGCTACCATAGACTAAGAGATCAGCGTAGAGCTTAATTTACCTGAAGTTCTGAAATCAAAACCTATAACTTGTCTAGAAGTGATTATTTCTTTTTCTGTAATTCCTTTGCCTTTGCGGCTTCTTTCTCCTTCCCATCATAATTTTGTGCTCCATCTCTTCAATGATTCTTGCAAGCCATCTCGGATTTCCAGTTGAAATCATGAAATATAGTATGGATAATCCAATACATAGTCCACTTCCGTAGCCCATAAGAGCAGCTTTCCAAAAATCGCTCAAAAACTCAGAACTGTTTTCTTGATCGTCTGGTCCAGATACAGTGTCATTTGTATCTGATACCCGATCATCACCACAACTGTTTGAAACAGGGAATCCACGTAATCCATCATTGCCTTCATATGAATTGCGCTCAAAAGTGTGAGATTGAGGTCCTTGAGGGATGCATCCTTGGAGATGATTGTAGGAGAGATTTAAGAATGAAAGAGACGTAAGAGAAACCAGTTGTTGTGGTATCTCTCCCGAAAGCTGGTTTCCTGATAGGTCTAACGATTCAACTGAAGATAAATCTCCGAATGATGGTGGTATAGGACCTTGGAATCCATTATGAGATAAATTCAATGTGTGAACTGCAATGAGATCCCCCATTATACTTGGAATTTGCCCTTCAAATTTATTACTTGAAAGATCGATAGCGGTGTATAAATACAAGATTCTCACAATTTCACGCACCCATCCCTTGGTTGCAACTGTAATAGAATCTTGGTAATATGTATCTCCAGGATATCTTGGTGCTTCCTTTGATGGATCAATTGTCCTCATGGCTTTCAGATGTTGAAACAAACTCGTAGGTAAGTTCCCCGAGAAGGAATTGTAAGAGAGATCTATAATTTGAAGCTGGGGAAAAGTACTTTCAATCCTTGAAGTTTGAATGGACCCGTGCAATTTATTCGATCCCAAGCTTAAAACTTGTAGCTTTGGAAGAGCTCCCAGCCACATCGGGAATGTGTCAATGAGATGATTATCTCCTAAATCAAGAACCTGCAACTCTTTGCAATTGGCCAAAGATTGGGGAATTTTCCCCACTAGCTTATTGCTACGCAAGTTGAGGCTTCTCAATGAACTTCCATTGCTGAAATTTGTTGGAAGATTCCCAGAAAGATTGTTGTGGCGCATATCCAAAACCTCGAGGGTAGTGATAGTTCCCAAACATTGCGGAATTGCTCCCTTCAAGTTGTTTCTGCTTAAATCTAGCATTACCAGTGATGTCGAATTGCAAATAGATGAAGGAATTTCTTCACTGAGATTATTATGGGATATGAAGAAATATTTTGTGTTATTTGGTGGAATAGGTAGTGAACCTTGAAGCAAATTGGACCGTAAATCAACAGTATCTACAGTCTGAAGAGGAATTGAATCCATACTTGTCAGCATATTGTGGGATATATTGAGACTCATCAATGAAAACCAGTTAGACCATGCCCAATCAGGAATTCTTCCTTGAAGCTTATTATTTGAAAGATCCAACACCAAAAGCTGCTTTGCGGATCTTAGAAACTCCAATTCTTTCACTTCACATGCGGCCAATTGTAATACGTTAAGAGATTCAGGCCAAGTAAAACTAACTTTGTTCTCATTGATCAATGATATCTTATTATAGGAAAGATCAATACCCAAAAGTTGGTTGAAGTTTGAAAATAAGCTGATATCGACATTGCCACTAATATTATTGAAGGAAAGATCAAGCCCTGTTTGGTTCACAAGGTTTTGAATTGACTTGGGAAGATGGCCTTGCAGCTGATTGCCTCCTAAAATAATCTCTTCTAGTGAATTGGACTTGAAATCCTCAAGATGACCAGAAAAGTGGTTATTACTCAAGAATAAACGACGTAGTGATGGAAGGGAGAACATCCATGATGGTATAGTTCCATTCAGGGAGTTATCTTGAAGGTACAACGACTCTATGCGGGTGAGATTCGAAAGCGATTCAGGAATAGGCCCTCTAAGGTTGCAATTTCTAAGATACAAATAATGCAGTGAAGTTATATAACCAAGAGACTCAGGAAAATGATCAGAAAAGTTCACCTCAGTAAGATCTAACAATCTGAGAGATGCACTGCTGTTCCATTTGGTCTTTGGAAAATAACCACTGAGCTGATAATTGTAACTTAAGTCAAGTGTTTCCAGGTTGGGCAGGTGAAAAATACTCTCAGGTATTATCCCAAACAATTTTGTCCATCCCAGCCTCAAAGTTGTTAAATGAGAAGAAAAGTTTAGAGGAATGGTGGAAGAGATGTTTACGAAAGTAAGATCAAGCTCTCTTAATTGCGTCAAATTCTGAAGGAGCAATTTAAAATCATGGGCTGCGAGTCTTAGATTAGTTCCAAATGATGGGAAGAGGCGAAAAAACTGTAACTTGGAAAGATGAGATATTTCAGAAGGAATTTGACCTGAGAAATTGGAGTTGAAAAGATCAAGATGTGTCAAGCTCGATAACCTGCCAAATTCAGACGAGATATGAGAACCGTTGAATTCATTCCAAGAAAGGTTGAGCCTTTGCAAATGACAGAGTTGAAAAAGGCTGCTATTGGAATCAATGGTCCCAACAAGTTGGCTGCAACTGAGGTCAAGTTCAATGACATGACCAGTCATCTCATTGCATATCACTCCATCCCATAGACAGCAATCTCTGCTCATGTTCCATGAACTCGTCTTTGGATAAGGCTTCTGACCGCGGAAATCACATCGAGATGAAGCATAGGGATCTATATTAAGTGTTTCCTTGAATTTTACAAGTGAAATGCTTTGATGTTTGGGACACAGAAATATGGATGAAGAACAAACAAGTTGACAGAAAAAGAAAATTAAGAACACTATTGAGAAGCCCATATTGTTTGCACTAAAAAGTAGGTAGTGGGAATTATGAAAAAGCTATGCAAATATATATATAGAAAGACTGCAAGCTTTCTTTGACTTGTCAGAGGTGGCTATCAATTATTGAGAGGTTCTGTATAGCATCTAAATTCTCAGTTTTAACTAATGCTATTTGTGTCAGTTAATTGTAAAATACAACTTGATTGAATTTGTATATAATCCTTAAAGACATTTATGTGGGTCCCAAAAGGATAAAAATAACAAAAACTGAGGGTGTGCTTAGTTTTCTAGACTGCGTCTTTGTCTTGAGCCGAGGATCTATGAGAAACAAGCTCTCTGTGTCACCTTTGAGACAGTGGTACGGATTGCGTACATTCTACCCTCCTCAGTCCCCACTTTGAGGGAGTACTCTGGGTATGTTGTTGTTGTTGTTGAGGGTGTGCTTAGCATGAAAGAAGATGTTTTCTAGGAAAATAAGTGAGTTTCTTATTTATTTTCTTGTGTTTGATAATTAAGCAAAAGATATTATCCTAAAAACATTTATAGATAATCAAGACAAATACTATGGAAGTCGGGGGTAGGGTGGTGGGGATGGAGGCTACGGGGTTGGCGTGAAGATAAGGTGTATTGGAGGGTGGGAAGGATACAATCAGTGCAGAATGCTATTTGTGGAACTTGTTTTCCTAAAAAATTTTTTAAAAAAGGCTAATATAAAAAAAAGCAAAATAGTATTGGAAGAATAATCTTCCCTACACGAGACTCTTAAATGATTACATTATGAATGTTATTTTATTATTGGAGGGTGGAAATGACACAATCAGTGTAAAATATTATTTGTGGAACTTATTTTCCTAAAGAAAATTTAAAAAAAGGCTAATATAAAAGAAAGCAAAATAGTATTGGAAGAATAATCTTCCCTATACAAAATTTTTAAATAATTACATTGTGAATATTATTTTGTTACTGTGTGAGAAAGAAAGATTCTCAATTTATAAAAGTTTAAAAAGAAAGATTCTCCATTTATAGAAGTTTAAAGTTTTTCTTCCTCCAAGTAAAGAAATAGGGAAATAAGGATGAAATCTTTTTGAAAACAACAAGGCAAACACAATTACAGTGAGCAGGGTGGAACCCGCTAATGGTCAGGGGGTTCCAACCCACTCGACGAAAAATTATATTATTTTTATACATGGTTAAAATTACTTTTTATGCATATATAATATATGTTGAACCTCCTTCGGCTAGTTTGTGTGTTTACTTCTTTTGATTTTGAACCCTCTTAGTAAAAATTCTGACTCCGCTCCTACAAATAAGATAAAAGAATTCAGGACAAACCATAACAATAATTTTATTCTACAGTGTAATTAGTTCCAAATTCCACCTTGGAAATCAATGTTTGTTTTTCTCAAGTCAATGGAAATTTCAAAGAAAGCTACATCATACAAATTCATTGAATTTGATGTAAAGTTCCAAAGCTTGCAAAAGGAAAAAATAGGAAAAAAACAAAACAAAGCAAATTGCTTTTTAGTTAAAAAACCAGCAAATCCTTACACTCAGATTAGATATTTATTTATGTGGGCCTATGTCTTATTCTGAAGGTAGACTTATTTTGAAAAAGAGCAGTTTTATTGGACTGATAACTGATTTAGTCAAACATATTTAAATAATTAAAAAAGTAAAAAAAAAATTATTTCCAAAATTAGACATTAATAAGTCATATGACAGAGTGTCTTGTTTTGATACAATTATAGATATTGGGCATGGTATTAGAATGAGACCTGCCTTTTTTTTTTCTTTTTTAGTTTCATATTCAATTTTCGATATCCATATTAAAGTCCCGACTAATCTAGATTTTTGCCGCATAAAAACATATTAAAGGCGAAAGCACCAAGTTTTTGACGGAGTGCGCCTCCAATCTTTTGTCTTGCACTTAAAAGTATTAGTTGCAATGAGTCTTGTTTGAAAATTTCAACGAAAGCTACTTAACATACAAATCCCTTTCACTTTGAATTTTCCGAAATAGGAAACTTAAGAATTTTTATTATTAAAAGAAAGAGGAAAGGGGAAAAGTCAAGTAAGGACTGTTGCTGCCTTCGTATCAAATTATCAATCAATTTCAAGTTGACAAACTGTCAATTTTATGTTTCTTTACTGTTTTTCTTGTCCAAACACATGACAAACAATCAAAATACAAACACATAATACATAAACGTGTCTTTTAACTTGACCTCAGCTGACATTTATCTCCTCCAACTTTGAATGTGCATAAGTAAACACAGACATCTTATGTGGCAATTCGCGTGAGATACGCTCAAAATTAAGTCAATTTTTAGTTTTGCAAACAAGATAAAATAAACTTTCGACTAGTTTGCATCTTCTATAGCAAACTAGTAAACTTGCAAATGTTTGATTTGGTGTAACCACCTGATGTGTTCCATGAAGATTATCATGACGATTTGATCAATTCTTGTATGCTCTTTCCCCGAAAAGGATTCAACCCTTTTAAAGACACTTAATATCACGGGTAAAATGGAATAGGAAAATAACTAATTAATTTCATCTTGATTTAGTAAAATGACAATTATTTTGAGACAAGTATTTTTAGTAACCTTGACAACTAATATAAGGAGGGAGTATCTTGCATTCTTGGAGTTGATGTAACTTGTCATTAATGGTATTTATTTTTAAAAGAACAAAAAGGAAGTGAGTAAAAACGACAAGAAACAATGGAGAAGATTACACTGGATATGTCGTTGTTGTATAACCTTCGCTAGGATAAATACAATACAAGTACTAACTGTAATTCCACATGATGATCTTGCAGGCTTAAAAAACATGAGCATTCTCAGAAAAAAGGGAAACACAAGCAACGTATATTAGAACTCAGAAATAGAGAGAATGAATACACAAGAATCTGGAATATCTTCAGAATTCCGAATTTAAGAAAGAAAAAACCAGGACATACCAACAACAGACAGAGCAGACAAGCATATACTGACTAGTTGCACTACAAAACAGCGTGAAAATGAAGCGAGGCAAGCACTCAAACAAAGCTAATTACGTCAAAAGAACGTATCCTAACCAAATATAGAAAAGCTCATCCATTTTATCTGCCATGTTTCCATCTTTTTGTAATTTTTTACTTCTAAAATGTAAGTTGAGTTGATCAGTTCTCACTTGGCCATCATGACCTTGACGAACTCGTCATAGTTTATCTGTCCATCACCATCCACGTCAGCTTCACGAATCATTTCGTCAACCTCTTCATCTGTAAGCTTCTCGCCTAGATTTGTCATGACATGGCGCAGCTCAGCTGCAGAAATAAATCCATTCTGATCCTTATCGAACACTCTGAAAGCTTCTTTAAGCTCCTCCTCAGAATCAGTGTCTTTCATCTTGCGAGCCATCAGGTTTAGGAACTCGGGGAAGTCAATGGTTCCGTTTCCATCAGCATCAACTTCATTGATCATGTCTTGAAGCTCAGCCTCAGTTGGATTTTGTCCCAACGACCGCATCACAGTTCCAAGTTCCTTAGTGGTGATGCAACCTGTAGCAAATTTGGCAATAATTACTAAAAATGTATAGATATCGTGTTAAAATCTTACATAGTACTTCAAAAGGTTTTTCTTTTCTTATATTGTTCATTCTACCACAAAATTTTAGACAAGCACAAAACAACGAGAATAGCTCAACAAAACTGGACAATAAGGAAGGAAAATGGGAAATCGTTTCAAGAAAAGGACAGAGCAAGTTTTATTTGGTCTCCAATCTGTTTCAACCAAAAGAAGTAGTAAGTCCAACCAAAATCAGCTATTCCGGTTTAGGAGTTACCGACTAAATTAGTTTATGTAATAATTCAAAATCTGAAAGCTTTCATGATGGCATATCTATCAGCTTATCGGAAAGAAAAAGCAAACACAAATATATATCTATTAGAAAGGAAGTTTTATAGTCGATGCTCAATAGACCGGAAGACTTCAGCCTGCACCAGACTTATGAACCAAGTGTCTCAGAAACAGTAACATATGCCCAAAATGTATGGATAGGATTCAAGTCAAACATTTTATTTATCCAAAATGAGAAAACGGTCTTCCCTAAAGACTAGCATAAACTTTCTCACAAGTTAAAGCATTCTACAGGAACTTACACAATTTCGTTACCAACGAGTTATCCCATTGAAAAAAATGGATTATCTCCATAATTAAACAAAATAAAAAAATCATGAAACAATAGGAGGAAATCCTAGTTAGGAAACGCATAAGAGGTTCAACACTTCTAAGAAATACAGCAGCTCCATTCTGATGCAACCCCCATATGAGTTCCCCATTTGTCAAAACCAAATCAATCCTCAAGTTCCCAGGAAAATCAATCAAGAAAGTTACCAATATTAATGAGTACTCAACCACTTGAGCCAGACTCACTTGTCCATCAAACCAATCATGGATCACAATTTTTTCAATAAAAAATAACACTATATATGAATCTATCCTTTCGAATAGCGTTATGCCAAATCCACTTCTTTCAGCTCAAACAATATACATACATACACAAACAATTCAACTATACATACATATAACAAACACCAATCACTCCAACCCCATTAACTCTAAAGTCTTGAATCAAAATTTTAGGCAAACCCCACAAAAAATAAACACATAAATATGAGAAGAAAAACAAAAAATTCAAGAATTATGGATCTGGGTATATTTCAAAGTAATTAAAGATTCAATTTTTATTCAAAAAACTAATATTTGGGTATATGAAAAAAGTATGTATATGTGTTGTTGGCGCGAGGTGACAGATATGTCGTAGATTTAGTCGAGTTGTACGAAAGCTAGCCCAGACACCACAATTATCAAAAAAGAAGTATGTATTTATGTTGCTAGTGGGAGGTGACAGGTATCCCGTAAATTTAGTCGAGATGCACAAAAGGGGCCGGACACCACGGTTATCAAAACAGAAAAGTATGTATATCTGTTTACTGGTGTGAGGTGAGTGACAGGTATCACGTGTATTTAGTGGAGGTGCACAAAAGCTAGTTTGGACACCAGGGTTATAGGGTTATGCTATGGAAAAAGAAAAGTGTGCATCTATATTGCTAGTTGATATTGCAGGTGGCAGGTGAGTTATCACGTGAATTTAGTCGAGATGCGTAAAAGCTAGCCCAAACATCACGATTATCAACAAAGAAAAGTATATAAAACTGTTGCTGGGTAAGGTGTCAGGTATTTAGTGAATTTAGCCCAAAAGCTTGCCAAAACACCACCGTCATCAAAAAAACAAAAAAGAAGAAAAGTATGTAAGGGAATAGTGAAGAACTGACCATCTCCATCTTTGTCAAAAAGGCTGAAGGCTTCTTTGAACTCAGATATCTGATCATCTGTAAGCTGATCTGCCATTTTCTTGAAAATGAGAGAGAACAATGGGACAAAATATTAGGAAAAATATATGAAGAATTGACTAGTGAGTGTCAACTTGGAAATATGGAGTGGCAATTATACAAGGTAGTGGTCCAAAAATAGGGTGGGGGGTTGCGGGGGTGGGCATATATTTTTTTTTTTCTTTGATATACCAGTCACCTCCCAACAACAACCGATATCAGGTAACTCTATCCAACAAAGTTAGGATAGATAGAAAAAATCACCTGGTGCTTTTTTTTTTTATAATCATGGTGTCCGAGACAATTTATGTGCAACTCGATTAATACACAATGAGTGAGGGGTTTATGATGGTTTTCTCTTTTTCTTTTTGTTTTCATAATTATGATGTTCGGGATAATTTAAAGATATAGTGGATGGTTGGTATATGATGCTTTTTTTTTTTTAATAATCATGATGTTCAAGACAATTTACGTACAACTCGACTGAATATACTCCATGGATGGACATATGATGCTTTTAACTTTTGTAATAATCATGATATCCGGAACAATTACGTGCATCTTGACAAAATATACTATCTCCTACCAATATATGTGTTTTTTCTTGAGATAATAATGATATACACACGCTCGACTATTTCGTGAAACATCTGTTATGTTCTACCGACACACAAATAAAGTAATTCTGTTTAATACTCCTTATGTCTCAATTTATGTAATGAATTTTTGCTTCTTAATTTGTCTTAAAACTAATTATATATTTTTGTATTTACAAATAATTTAATTTTATATTTATAATAACAAAAATATTTATGATTTATTTAAGAGTTATTCTTATTAATGTTTCTGAAACCTTTGACCCCTAAGTTAGAAGTGAAGACTTTATGAACATTATGGTTTTGTCTTTTTGGAGAAACTTTTCAAAGGGGAACAAGAATTTTGCTTTATTGAATAATTGTCTATATGAGTTTATGCAAATTTGTAGTCAAAATAGTACACTTGATTCTTATTATTGCTACTTTATTTTCAATTTACTTGGCTATTACTTTCTACATTTAGTAATTAGATGGCTATTTTATTCTCACTTTTGTAATGATATGACATGTTGTATGGTCCATTTGAGAGAATATAAAAATTTCTATGAAAAATAAAAGCAAGAAAAATAATCATCACTCTTATGCTACTTCTTTATTGGGATTCTTTGTCTATTTTAACTGAACCTAAAAGAGATTTTGATTATTCAACTTCAGCTTCTGAAGAAGGAATCATGTCACTTGAAATTTCGAAAAGTGAATTCTCTCTTTTAGATCCTGGCCTTGGTAGAACTTTGTCTTTTGAAAAATTAACTTAAATAACCGTCCATTCAACTATTTAAACTAGAAATAGTCACCGAATGTGTCATACATATGCTAAATAAATAAAAAAGTAAATAGTGAATTTGACCGACTATTTGAATGACAATAGGACACAAGAAATTCAAATAAAGCCCACATTATGTACATTGGTTATATGGCTTGGCGTTTAAAGATATTTAGTTGGCAAATGAACGTACTAATAATTTGTAAAAGATTACAATTCATTCAACAAAATCTTTCATATTGAATGGCATATTGGTTGTCTAGTTCTTCTAGTGATGGATGTAACATCATAAAAAGTTACATTAGCTTTTTATTAACAAAATGACTCTTCACAGCTTCAACCAATAAGTCCAGCAGGAAAATTTCATCGTAGCAAAATTGGTAATTTATTCATGTTTATCAAGTAAACACCCTTATGGGCTGAATATGGTAATATCACGAGTTCGAAGCCTAAAGGATCACATTTTAAAGTAATTTTTCCAAATAGGCCAGTCAACGAGTTCCTCCAAAATCAAGTATTAAAAGTTGGAGGAAATCATTGACGCATGGGCGATTTGTCCGTTTTGGTTATATCCAAAATCAAGTGGCCTATTTAGATTTTTTACTTCAAAATGTGGTCCTTTAGGCTTCGGCCTCGTAATATCACCAAAGGGTGTGGTGAAGTGATAGGGAGCGCTAAAATCCTCCATAATATGCTTTCCACGGATCGAGCCTGCTAGTGGATTTCGATCGAACACTAGATAGTTAAATACAACAGTAATCTCACAAATAGGATCTGAGGAAAGTAGAGTATACGTAGACATTACCCCTAGCTCATGTCCATGTGGTAGAGAGATTGTTTCCAAAAGATCATCGGGTCAGGTGCAACAACACTAGCCAGTTAGAAAAAATTGTGTTGTTTTGTTAGGAGGCATTGGTTAAACAAACACAATTCAATTTCCTATTTTTTTCTTCGTTTTTCAGTTGTTGTTTTGGAAATTGAAATTCGGAATCTATAAGGGATCGTTTGATTGTGAATAAGTTATCCCGGGATTAGCTATTCCTGGATTAGTTATCCCACCACGTTTATGAGATAACTTATCCAATCACTATGGTATAAATGGTGGGATAATTAATTCCGAGACTAACTAATACCTCCAACCAAACGCAAGATAAAATAATCCTGCGTTTTATCCCGAAACTATTATACCTTATACCTCACACCAAATGATCTCTAAGGGTTTGGTTAATTGTTGGATTTGGTGTTTACCCGGGAAATATATGGGCTCAAATATTTGGGCCCAACAAGGTACTTCTTATTTGACAAAGAAATCCAGCCCAATACCCATCACTCATTGGAGGAACCGTAAATTTTTGCAAGTTTAGCCGCTTTAAAATATACGCATGTTTTAAATAATACGGTCAGACCTCTCCATAATGACAACACTTGTCCGAAGATTTCATTGTTGCTATAGCGGGGTGCTGTTATATATGTATAGTGATATTTGACTTTTAGATCTCATTTAGCCGTTATACACAAAAATACTCAAAGTTAGATATTTTTACTTGAAATTTACTATGTGTATGACATTAACAATGACCGCCATAAATAGTTTAATATTTTATTTTATATATAATATATTTTTTACAAAATATTATTATACAGTAATTAAGTATAATAGTTATAGAGGATTTTTTTTACAAAGAGTGTACTGTATAATGAATGTTATTGTTATTATAGGTAGAATGATGTTATAGAAAAGTTAAATATAGAATGAAAAATTAATTCCGAAAAAGATTAGATCGTTATAGTGAAGTGTCATTAATTTCGTAATTTTTTTTTTTTTTATAATAACGTGGACAACTACTGTGAGGAACGAAGTACATGATACTAGTGAGCAAAAATGAACTCATTTTTCTCTACTAGTAGTACTTTTGGTATGTCTGTCAGAATTTTCAAAATTCTTTCAACCCAATGATCAGTACATAACCCCCCCCCCCCCCCAAACCCCCCTCCCTTCAACCTAAACTCTCAACAATTCTTTATAGCTTCCTCCATTCTTTGCTCAAATCTGAATCTAATTCATACAAACTAGTTCAAGCATTCAAGGTCCAAACTGTAGTCAAAATCAAGAATCTCAAGTTTTTTTTTTTTTTTTTTGTAAAAAGATTGAATTTATTATATTCAAAAGGTGATTTTTTTTTTGTTGCTATAGTTGAATACTGTCTTGTTGGGTTTAATGGGTTTTGTTCATTTTCCTTCTTTTTGTGTTATCCACAGGTCAAGGGGATGGTGAAATAGAGCTTCATTGCTGTTGTCAAGAAGGAAGAAATTGGAAAAGATTTGTCTTATTAATGTTTTGATAGGTGAGTTTTGCTTTTTTGTTTATTAAGAATCATTTATTTCAATTGAAATTGTTACTAGTATTGGAATGTGACTAAAAACACACCTAAAGTATTTTGATTTTTTGAGTTTTATACCTAAACTATCATCACATTTTTTTGTTATAATACTGTCTTGTTACTATCTGTTGTTTTATTGATATATGCTATTTCTTGGACCTCTATTACTATATACTTCTTTTCCTGGACTGCTTTCGACTATTTTTCCCTTGAGTCAAGCCTCAACCGGAAACAGTCTCTCTACTTTTGGGGTAGGGGTAAGGTCTGCGTATATTCTAAATCCCCTAGACCCCACTTTGTGGGATTATGCTGGGTATGACGTTTTTTATTGTATACGTGAACTATCAGGCACGTGTGATTTCCTCTAAACTATCACCATTCACCAACTTATCAAAACATACCTCAACTATCACTGGTTCCCGTTTCCTACTTGAATGATAATGGTGATATTTCAGGTAGGAAAATGGAACAACTGATAGTTGAGGTGTCTTTTGATAAATAGTTGTTGATAGTTTAGGAAGGAAAAGGGAACAAGTGATAGTTGATGTGTGTTTTGATAAATAGTCGGGAATAGTTCAAGTAGGAAACTCGCACGCCTGATAGTTTAGGTATGAACTCGAAAAACCAGGATATTTTAGGTGTGTTTTTGACTATTAACTCATGAAATAAGCTGAATTAGAGCAGGATGGATGTAAAGGATGTATAAACTCTGACCAGAACTTGTTGATTGATTGGTGTATAATGGTTATGTGTAATTTAGTTGTAGTTCTTTTTTTAAGCTTAGTAAGGAAAATTTGCTCTTGGATTTACCTGTAGCTGGATTGATGGTTATTGTGATTGTTACCATGTCGATGTTGTTTGTATTGGTGCTATCTCTATGCGAAGTTCTGGATTATTTGTTTTCGTCACGCATTTTGGTCAATGTGAATGTTGCTTGCTTTATTTTCTTTTCTCTTTGGAGCATATGTGAGTTTTGCAATGTGTAACCCTCCACGAGGTAGGAAAAGGAAGACGGTTGTGACAACTATGATTATTCCTCTTGATATTAAGAAATGGGTTTGAAGGGATACATATGATTTAGTTGAAATCGAGGCACATTTGATTGATATAGTACAGCAATGAGCATGCTCATGTTGAAAATAAGAAGTAGAAGCTATAGATGATGTTGGAGCGGATAGTAGTTGAATGTTGATGAAACTCTAGCTGGAAAATGCATCGGAGCATTTAAGAAAAAGGGGATATAGATGATGTTGGGGCTGATAGTAGCCGGAAAAAAATGCATCAGTGCGTTTAAGAAAAGAGAATATATAAGAAAACTTTGCACGTAATAATAGAGTTTACTATATATTGATAACGGCTATTAAAGTCGCAGTTATCCTACAGGCTTTCCAAATTTCAAATGTTGATGGATATTTATGGTAAGTTGGTCAGCAGCAGGGAGATTTGCTAAATAAATTAATTGTTCTAACTTGAATAAATTACCGTGATTAACTAGTAATATCTCCATATTAATACAAATTTGTCAAGAGGAAGTTATTACTACCAGACAAAACAGGACTAGTTACTCCTCGTTTCGGCATTGGGTTGAAATCTTAATTACTCCCACAAATTACCATGATTCAAACATGTCTATTTTAGACCATAAGTTTCAAAAGTCTTCCTTTTTTTCTTAAACATCGTGCCAAGTTAAACGGTGACACATAAAATGGGACGGAGGGAGTATCAAGAAGCATTATGTTTGTTTATATGTCGTGAATTTAGTGTTTTTTTTTTAAAAAAAAAATTGGGGGTAGGGGAAGGGGAAATGGGGGAGGGAATTACAAGGTGGGGAATGGAACCCTCACCAATAAGGTGAAAGTTTAGTTAGGGTTTATAGGTGCTTGAAATGTCAATGGTTTTTTTTTTGACCGATGGAAATCCTGATGGCTTTTGAGCCCACATCATTCACCATCGATTTTGGTTTACGATGTAATAATTGAGTTGACAAACACGCTTGGACAAAAAAAATGGATATCATGTATTTTTTTCACTGAGAAATTGTGAATCTTGTGATGCTACTGCCAGAATTCCAAATTTGGCACAGATTTCATGGAGCTGATGGGGATCTTAGACATGTTTGACACAAATATAACGGTGTCTTTTGTTAAAACTTTTAATGCTGACCCAGGTAGGTGTATTAGTGACCCTTTCTTTAATATTTTAACAATGATGGTCATTGAAGTGGATGTTTAAGAGAAAAATTTATTCCACATCAAACCAGTAAATCATAAATGATATACTAGTTCAGAGGTATTATTGCATTGAAGTGGATCTATTGAAGATTTTAAAGTTGATTCTCGAGGCCATTGTTGATGTTGAAGCAGCTTCCAGTGAGCTGCTTAAGAAAGCATTTGCTGGACTAGCTCAATTTGTTGATGAACTGAGGGAGCTATGTGAAACCTGGCAACCGTTGGGCAATAAAGTTTATTTTGTATGTACAGATCTATGCTCTTTATTATTGGATAAGCAGATAGTCCATCTATTCCTTTTCATAATCAACAAACTGAATGATATATGGGATGTAGTGCAGATAGTCTTCTTTACTGTCATATTTTTCTTTTCAAAACGCCTTTGAAAATGCTTTACTTGTGCCGAGGGTCTATCGGAAACAACCTCTCTACCTCCTTGAGGTAGGGGTAAGGTCTGCGTACTCTCTACCTTCCCCAGACCCCATATTATGGGATTCACTGGGTATGTTGTTGTTGTATTTAAGGCATTTCATTAATTTTTGCAAATACATTTATTTTTGTTGATGTGTTGATGATTTACAGGTCCTGCAAGCTGAACCACAGATTGTAAAAATTCAAACATATAGTTTTGAAATTCTCGAGCTACTTAAATCTTCTCATCAATGCTTTCCTGCTGATACAACTTTGACACCTCTTGAGGTAGGAGCCAAAAACAGGTCATTCCTGATCTTCTTTTCCCTTCTATATGCTCTATTCCGACCCCAGATGTACTTTTCCTCTCTGCTCTTTTTGTCAGTTAGAATTGTCATCCTTACTTATGGGGATTTCCCGATGTCTTATATTTGGATTGCAGCACTGTATACTGAAAATTAAGTATGTGGATTATGAACTGATGTCCATGAGGACCATGACAATCACAAATGCTATTAAGGCTCAAATGAAAGGCAGGCTTGGGAGCAAACTCAGACAGCTTTGTGAAATTGTAGATTGCCTAAGATTGAAGTCGAACCAAGAGCTTTTAATTGAGCTTGTGGCCCTTGAAAAATTGAAGGAGAACTCTGAACAAGCGGAAAAGACTGAGGAAGTTGATATATTGAGCAAATTATGGCTCTTGTTTCCCATATGCATGACTGCTTCGTCACAATGAAACAGTCTCAGACCCGCACGCCTGTGCCAATACCTCCTGATTTTTGCTGCCCCTTCTCACTTGAGTTGATGACTGACCCTGTAATTGTCACAGTCTGGCACCCCAAGAGCCAGAGAAAAGGTATGGCATTGTTAGGGACTTCTTAGCTACTTCAGAAACCAATGACATGGTAATGCAGGGAGGAGCTGATTTATACACAAGACAGTGAACACATTTTTCTCAAGGTAACGGATTAAATGATGCGTGTAAATTTGATATTCAGAGTTATTTATGTAGAGGATTCGGCTTATTGAAATATTCTTATATTTGTGATTTGAGAAAGAAGAATGATTTATGGAGGCTCTTATGAATCCAATATTCCATTAACTTTGTTTGTGAATGTGGAAAAGCTGTAACAACTAACAAGTGTCTGATTGCTTCAGTTATAAACTTTGTATGTGAATGTGGCAAGATTGAGAATCACTAGTAATATTCATTTCAGTGGCAGATTCAGGAATTAGACGCTCTAAGTTCTGAAATGTATATATGCAACTCTAGTTATACGTGATTTTTGCACACATATATTCATACATAGCATTTGACTCCGAAGTATTGAGTTCTGATGACTTCGCAAACCCATTATTGGATATTCTGGTACCAATTCATCATATGATGATGGCAATGGACATTGTTCTATCTTCTTTGAATACCATGTCCTCTTGGTTTTAAAAAAGCGTATGGAGAATACTCAGTATAGACTCATTAGTTTAACAATCATTGATAGTTTAACACTAGTAAAAACTTGACTTTTTATTTTCCTTTTTTACTTTGAGGAGCAACACAAAAGTTTTTTTGGTAAGTTAAAAACAGTAGAGGAAGACTTAAATGTATACTAGGTCATGATTAGATTTAAGTAAAGAGTACGCTTCTCTTACTGTGTTGTCACATCAGAATGAAAAATCAAAACTAAAGTGAAGAGAATAGAAGTTGAATGATTCTTAGCTATTAGAGTGAAGAATACTCACTTGAATTGAAAATTCAAATTGAAAGGACGTGTGCCGTAGAAAATATAGTAAAGAAATTATTTTCTCAAAGCAAATGACCACATTATATGAAATTTCCATGGAAGAGACTTGTCCATTGACTCGAGAATGACAAAATTTAAGTCTTTGCAGTTGGACTCTTTCTTTCTTTTGAGAGTAAAAGATGCAGATTAAATATATATACAAGCATATGGTGCCTCAAGCATTTCTTGCCTACTTCAGAGAGCATTTACTTTTCTTGAGGTAACTGATTAAATAATACGTTTACATTTCATATGGAGTGTTATTTAATTCTATTTACTGAAATATTATAAGAAAAAAAAAAGACTTATGGAGGCTCATATATGCGAGTCCATTCCAATAATTCTATATGTGAATGTAAAAAAATCTTTTTTACTTGTAAGAAGTTTGTGATTGCATCAATTATATAATGTTATAGTGGCGAAATTGGTAACTAGCTATTCGAAAAGAGAGTTGTCATATAACATTAAAAGGAAAATAAAAAAACACTACAACATTTACAATTATTACATTAGACTACAATTTTCAAACTATTTTCTATTATAGACTATGTTTCACTATTATGTAGTTTTGAAATATGTTAATTTTAATTTTAAAATATAGGGAACTGCATTTTTATTTTTCAGGACAAACAAAGTATTATTTTGAAATTTTTTGGGAAAGACTTGTGCATTGACTTGAGAATGACAGTATTTTGTAAATTAGGAATCAATTAATAATTTGATAATGAAGGTAACAACAGTCCTTAACTTGACTTTTTCCCTTTCTTTTGATAATAAAATTCGTAAGTAATTTCTTTCAATATGACAATTTAAAGTGAAAGGGATTTGTGTGTAGTGTTCATTGAAATTTCCAAAGCAAGACTCAGTTCAATTACTTAAAAATTCAAAGAACTGCATTTATACTTTTAGTTGCAAGAAAAAAGATATTTGGATATTGAATATCAAATGAGAAACCGGAAAGGAATAAGAAAAGACCACGTCTCATTCTAAATATCAGGTCCCTCAATCTCGTCTTATTACACCAAAAAAGATACTATATCATATGACTTAGTCGTATCTAATATTTGAGAATGACATTTCCCTACTGTTTTGACTGCTTAAATATGCTTGACTAGAACAATTATTGGTCCAATAAAATACTATTCTTTTTTTAATAAAATAGGTCCACATAAATAAATGTCTAATCAAGTATAAGGATTGGCCTATTCCTGAACTAAAAAGCAATTTACATTTGTTTTGTTTTTTCCTATTTTTTTCTTTTGCAAGCTTTGGGATTTTTCATCAAATTGATTGAATTTGTGTGATGTAGCTTTCTTTGAAATTTGTATAGCAAGATTTGAAAAATACAACACATTTCCCACTCACAATTCATTATCTTTCTTGACTTAATTTCTTCCACTCTTTGTTTTTTTGGAGGGTGGTGCAGCCCGTTAACAGCGAGTTCAATTGAACTCATAGTTTTCAGACACAAAATACAAATATATTATGAATCCTCACATTCCAGGCATGAGATAATTTGAATAGTTTAAACTAACTATGAAGAAAGGTCAAATCCATGTTCCTAAAATTAAAGAAGCACATGGAGAATTAAAAAAAGGGTATTTTTTTTATAGTTTAAACTAACTGCACATGATGCTTGATGATTAGAGTGTAAAATATACGTTTAGTTAATGAGTAGTAACATCAAACGAAAATTCAAAGAGAAAAGGATTTGTGTGTTGTAGTTTTCATAGGAAATTTCCACAGCAAGACTAGTACAAGGACTTGCAAAGTCTTTCTTGACTTCATTTTTCTCTGCTCTTTTTTTCTTTTCTTTTGGGACCAAAGAAAAGTGTTTAATTATTCTACTTATTAATTTAAGACGAAGACTCATTGACTTGGAAGTCGTTCTGATTCTACGCCTTATTTGACACGCAAGACTTGTACTGGTTTATTGCAATATAAAAGGTGTATCGTGCACCAATTTCATCCATTAACAAACAAAATAATCAACTCACAATCATTTAGCAATGTATGATGATGGTTCCAAAAATATCCTCTTAACTTCAGTTTTTCACTCTCTTGTACCTCTTTACAATTACATTTGCTTCCACTGAGGAAATAAAATTGTAATCTAACCTTGCAATTTGGAGCTTTCCCTTTTAATTCAACACAGTAGGTTTATATGTTATGTATATAGTTTTTAAATTATTATATATGATCTTACTTACACAAACATCTCTTCCACCATTCCTCTGAATTTTTCTTCTCATTTAACAACTCTGAGCCTGCAGCAAACAGGATTGTATGGGATAATACCTGAGAGTATTTTTCACCTGCCCAACCTGGAAACACTTGACTTATCCTACAATTATCAGCTCAGTGGTTCTTTCCCAAAGACCAAATGGAACAGCAGTGCATCTCTCAGATGGTTAGCTCTCAGTTTTGTAAATTTTTCTGATAAAAATTTGCCTGAGTCTCTTGGCTACCTAACGTCACTGCGTTATTTGTCTCTTCATGATTGCAACCTTAGAGGGCCTATTCCTGAATCTCTTTCAAATCTCACCCACATAGAGGATTTGGACCTTTTTGATAACTCCCTGAATGGAACAATACCATCAGGGATGTTCTCCCTTCCATCACTAGAGGGGATTAATTTAAGAAATAATCGGCTGCAAGGCCACCTTCCCAACTCAATTCAAAACCATGTGAACCTAACAGCTCTTGATCTTTCTTTCAATAATTTTAGTGGCCATGTGGATGTCAGTCTCTTTTCAGACCTCAAACATCTTGGGCTGCTTGATCTTTCATATAATAGTATTTCATTGACCAATGAGAACAAAGTTAATGCTACTTGGCCAGAATCTCTTAATAGGTTACTACTGGCGGCATGTGAAGTGAAAGAATTGGAGTTTCTAAGATCCGCAAAGCAGCTTAAGCAGTTGGATCTTTCAAATAATAAGATTCAAGGAAGGATTCCTGATTGGGCATGGTCTAACTGGATGTTTTCAATGCAACGTCTTAATATATCCCACAACATGCTGACAAGTATGGACTCAATTCCTCTTCAATCTGTAGATACCATTGATTTGCGGTCAAATTTTCTTCAAGGGTCACTACCTATTCCACCAAATACCACAACGCTCTTCTTCATATCACAAAATAATCTGAGTGGGAAGATTCCTTCATCTATTTGCAATTTGACATCACTGCAAATACTAGATTTAGCCAGAAACAATTTGAGCGGAGAAATTCCACAATGTTTGGGCAATATCACTGCCCTCGAGGTTTTTGATATGCACAACAACAAACTTTCTGGGACTCTTCCAACAACTTTCAGCAATGGGAGTTCACTTAGAAGCCTCAACTTGCATGGAAATAAACTAGAGGGGAAAATTCCTCGGTCTTTGGCCAATTGCAAAGAGTTGGAGGTTCTTGACTTGGGAGATAATCATCTCATTGACACATTCCCGATGTGGTTGGGAATTCTTCCAAAGTTTCAAGTTTTAAGCTTGAGATCCAATGAATTGTATGGGTCCATTCAACCTTCAACCATTGAAACTATTTTTCCCGAGCTTCGAATCATAGATCTCTCTTACAATGCTTTCTCAGGAAACTTACCTACAAATATGTTTCAACATCTGAAAGCCATGAAGAAAATTGATCCATCAATTGAAGCACCGAGTTATCGTGGAGATAACTATTACCAAGATTCTATTACAGTTGCAACCAAGGGATTGGAGCTTGAAATTGTGAGAATCTTGTATTTGTACACTGTTATCGATTTGTCAAGCAATAAATTTGGAGGGCAAATTCCAAGTATCATGGGGGATTTCATTGCACTTCACATATTGAATTTATCTCATAATGGATTGCAAGGTCATATTCCACCATCATTCGGAGACTTATCTTCAATTGAATCATTGGACCTATCAGGAAACCAACTTACTGGAGAGATACCACAGCAACTTGTTTCTGTTACGTCTCTTTCATTCTTAAATCTCTCCCACAATCATCTCCAAGGATGCATCCCTCAAGGACCTCAATCTCACACTTTCGACAACAATTCATATGAAGGCAATGATGGATTACATGGATTCCCAGTTTCAAAAAGTTGTGGAGATGAACGTGCGTTAGATACGAATTATACCGTATCTGGACTAGACGATCAAGAAAGCAATTCCGAATTTCTGAGTGATTTTTGGAAAGCTGCTCTTATGGGCTATGGAAGTGGATTATGTATTGGATTATCCATAGTATATTTCATGATTTCAACTGGATACCCAAAATGGCTTGCAAGAATCATTGTGGAAGTGGAGCACAAAATTATGATGAGAAGAAGGAAGAAGCAGCGAAGGCAAAGGTATTACAGAAGAAGAAATAATCACTTCTAGACAAGTTATAAGTTTTGATTTCAGAACTTCAGGTAAATTAAGCTCTATGTCGCCCTTGTACGCTTTCTTACTCTGCTGCCCCGTCGATTGTCGCCGTCGCCTTCCGCCGTTCATTGCTTCCTCTGTAAGTTCTTAGTTCCCTTCTTTTTCTATATATTTGCTATTCGGTATTGTATTGTATGCAGAAGTCTAGTAGTAATATTATCTTAGAAGATGCAAAGGTTGATACTACTACTATGCTAATAGATTTACTACAAATCTTCCTAATTGCCTGCCTGCATTGTTTTCTTTTGTGAATTTGAAATTAAGCTCCGACTAATTGGGTGGCGGTATTGAACAAATCTCATATTCCTTCTTTTTCTCTGTCTCCCACCTTCCAATTATTTCTCTTATTCCTGGTTGTCGTCTTCCTTATTTTGTGAATTTGAAATTAAGGTTGTGGCGTTTGGCCATAGATTTAGTTTGAAACTTGAAAAAAAAAAAGAAGAGATTTTGAAGTTTGTTGGGATTTGAACTTGTGTTTGGACATGTAGTGTACTTGGAAAAGAATTGAAGTTTTGTGGGCGGAAGTGAAATTTCACCCTGAAATCCAAAAATGAGTCTAGACCAGTTTTTGGAACTTGAAATGTTTTTGAAGATAGATTTTTCAAAAACTGATTCCTCGGTAAGTCCGTAGTTCCCTTCTTTTTCTAGAATTTATTTGGTATTGTATGCAAACAGAATAGAAATTAGTTGAAGAAAACTAGTAATGTGTTAAAGCTAGTTTATTGTAGCTATTAATATCTTAGTTTTTATACTTTTTCTATAACAATAACTAATCGATACTCTATACAAAGCATTTTTTCATTTTCAATAATTTCGACAAGTAGAAGATTTTGAAAAGGATTAGCCTCAGGCTGATGTCTTAAGCTAGTAAAAGTTTTAACTAAGATATTTGGATTACAGCGCGGAAGTGGAGAAAGGGAAGAAGAAGTTATGGCAATGAGTGGAAATGAATGCAAGATGCTTTGAAACGACCACAACAACAATCAACAATCCCAGCTTTAAGAGCTAAATGTCTTTCAAATTTTTTTGGGTGTGACGTTGTGATGTAAATGATGTTTAATCAGTTTTGGACCATTTTAAAGGGGTTTTAATAGAATATTACAGTTATTTCATTAAAGAAAAGATGTATTAGGTCGTAGACGTACTATCTTCAAATCCTGATTTGCCTTAGATTTCACCTTATAATAATAAGCTTCAAGGCAAGGAAGAATTCCTGTTTGGGAAATAATGGTCTAACTGAATATTTTCATTGAACAGTCTTACCGTATAGTATAAATTACAGATTTACGCGGTATATTGAATGCAGGGTATGGAATCATCGCCTCTCTACCAACTCAAAAGTGTATTTCTGTTGATTGGAAACAAGATATATAGTCCAATAATACTCGCTCCAAAGAAAAAGGTCTTTAAATTAATCAGCTGAGCAAAATAGTATACAGGGGAAATAAGTGTGGGCGGTTTCGAGTTTTCAGGTTCTAACCCGCTCCGAAGTTATTCAAAAAGAAAGAAGGGAATAAAAATATAAAACGACTTTCCAAAAGAATCCTTGCATTGAACTGAAAAAAAGATTTTCATCAACATCTAATCCTAAAGGATGCTATCTATGGCGTGCTTTTTAGGCCATATCTCATCTGAAGCTTATCATATTCAGCCAGCAACGGCGCAAGGATGTTAGTGCCAGCACATATGAAAGAGATCTCGTTCTTACTAATATGGGACAATGCATCGAGAGAATTCTTGTACTTGAGGTTTAGATGCTCTGGTGATCCCTAGAAATATGCAATTATTTTCTATTTGATGTTGATTGACAAACTAAGCTGAAATCGCAGAAACTTAGAGGGGCTTCAAAATAATGAAACAACTCTTATTGGCGACCTTGATGATAGAACCTTGAGAGATGCAGTTCTCTTAATAAATCCAATTATTTAGCCCCCGGGCACACACACATCATCATTCTGGCATTATTTCTCTGTTTTGACTCCAGCAAATGGCGAAATTACTGCACTTTGACAGTATGCTGTCAACAAGATGAAGACGAACAGTCTCAGCAAATATTTCCATTAAACACAGAAGCATTTTAGAAAAAAATATAAAGAGATACAATATGCAAAATCGGTCTGAGACTCGTTGAAATTTAATTTTTATCATAACATTTGAGTATAAGAAATCTGAGAACTCTGGCAGGTCTATATCGGTCTAATTTTTATCGGTCTGTGAACTCGTTGAAAATAGAACACCATTCTAATAGGAGAAGTTAAGTGTGGGTATAGGTGTGGGTGCAGGGGGGGAGGGGATTCAACCAAGAGTAACCCACTCTTAAAGTTTAAAAATTACTCAAAAAAGTAGAGAATTGGTAAAGCCGTCTTTCCTAAAGAATCATCAACACCATGAGCATCATGTTTGGCACCTACCAGCTGGTTGACCAAATTCTTTTTCGAAACTGTGGTTCGCACCTTATACATTGAACATTGAGCATATACTTTTTTTACTGATATTTGTGATCGGAGAAAGATGACTGATTTATGCAGGCTCATATGTATAAGTCCATCCTTTTAGAAATTTTGGATTGCATCAGTTATGATGTCACAGTGGCGAGATTGATAATGAACTATTTTATTCAGAATGGCCAGTAACTGGTTGCGATAAGCAACAGATAACATAGTTCAGGACTCTCTTATCTTTCAAATACATACATGGGGTGAGTTGATCGTTTCTTCACCTATTCTTGTTGGTTGTTTCTGCACTTATTTTTTATGGTTTTCCTTTGAGAGTATTGGCTTCATAATCTGTATAGTCCATTGAGTACGTCGCACTGAACTTCCGGTATGTGTTCTTTAAGTTGTACTTCTAGTGTAAATTGCAGTTACAGAATGAGATTTTCAGCTAACGCCATATGCCAGACGTCTGTTGATTGTCTAATATTTTCTGTATGATAATTTTGTTTACTTGAAAAAAATGTAGATGTGTAACACATGGACAAGAATAGAAAAGGACAAAAACAGAACAACCCAAACTTGACTTGTGCACTGACAACGTTTTCTCTGATGATATATGAACAGACGAAGCGTGAATGAGACTATAAGAGAGAGAAAGAGCAGCCGAATTTGCAATATTTGGAGAAAACACATTTCCCTTTGGTCTTTAAGGATAAGTTACATACAATATAAAATCATATGAACCCAAAATAATGAACTCAAAATATGATGATGGTTTCAAAAACCAGAATAATTCCTTACTGGTTTAATTTATATATTGACTCTGATATTAAAAAATGGGTTGGTTCTCTCTCTCAAATGGGTCAAATCGTTGGGGTGGGTTCTTAAAAATTGGATAATATAAAATAACTGAGCTTTAAAAACAAATTTATATATGAAAGATGGCTGGAAGTTTACCTTTCCATCTGTGACGTGGGCTATTCCACTCCAGATTTCTTCTCTACCAAACTCTGAAGTGCTTTTATTGATTGGAATCTAAAGGGAGTTCCATACAATGGAAAGTAAAATGTGACATAAACTACACAATGGAAGTTATCTGTATCAGTTTTTAACGGGTTGGACAAGTGGAACGAGTCAATTTACTGGTTAAATTGATAGCTTTTTTTAAAAAAAATAAAATGTTTGGCTTGAAAAAAGTACCACACCATCAATATCTACCAGAAATATCACTTGAATTGGTTGAGTGATGCTATACGTGAAATGACAATGACTGAGTGACTTTTTTGTTACAAAACAAAGAAAAATGACCTTCTGAGATAGTTAACAAAAGTTGAGTGACGATGTGAGAAATCAACTCTAGACGTCATATCACTTTATCTAAGCTCATCTCAATTTAGTACAGAATATATTAGAGATATTAATGTGGTATAGAAATTTATTGGTCTAAGAGATATTGTCCACTACTTTAGAGATGAGAAATGAGAACCAAACATGTCTGCATCATATACCATGTGAGATTTGTCTGATAACACAACAAAACTATTTGGTTATGTCCTTGTCTGAATTAGATGTGCAACACATTTCCCAAAAGACAGTTCCCAAATTTCTCTGATAAGATATGAACAGAGACAAAGTGTGAATGAGAGAGAGAGCAACCGAATTTGCAAAACTTGGAGAAAACATGTTTCTCTTTTGGTCTTTAATGATAATTTTATTTCGTTTTAAATTTCCACGAAAAAATAGAACACATTTACGTTCACAATTCATTTTCTTTCTCCTCCTTTTTTTTTTTTTTGTAGAGGCAGATGCAGCCCATAAACAATGGGTTCCACTGAACTCGTTATTTTCAAACATGAAAGATAGATATATGATGAATCCTCACATTCCAAGCAACATAAAATTAGTCTATTTCATGATGAATTCTCGCTTACAGGCATGAGATGATTTAAATGGAATAATAACGTAGTCAGTAAGGATCATATAATCGACTCCCAACTTCTACGGGACTGAGGCGTAATAACTTTTGTATATTGTCATAAATCTTTATCTTTTTATGCAAGTCGATAGAGACAGATACAGTCCAAAAGCAACGGGTTCGACTGAATTCAAATTTTCAATCGTGAAACGTAAATATAATCTGTCTGCTTTCTTTTTCTTCGTCATCCATACCTCATCCATGCTGCAAAGATCAAAGCTCTGCTCTTCTGAAACTGAAGAAAACGCTTACTCCAAAGGATCCCTCATTAGTTTCGTGTAGTAGTCCTAATCTAAAAACGAGTTCTTGGAACATGAGCAGAGATTGCTGCTCATGGGATGGTGTGATATGAGATGAGATGACTGGCCATGTAGTTGAGCTTGACCTCGGCTGCCGATTCTGCTCGCTCTTTAAGTTCTCCAAGGAAGAGTTTGATTTCATCAAGTATAAACCAAAGAGGAGGATCATTTCCATCCCATCCCCAATCTTCTTCGGATGAGTCTTTACCTAAAACTGCTAGTAATATGCTTGCTCTGGATGTTGAAAGGATATCTATTAAGAGTTCTGAAGAACTGATGGCCCACTCTGGAGAGATAAACTCCCATGGTCATAGTATGTTAGCAGCTGATGAACACTCCCTTGTAGGTCATAATCGAACCATCTCGGCACCCAGCACACTATCTAATTCAAACTTTTCACCTACAATTCCTGGTGATGGAAATGAACTGTTCTCAAGGTCAGCAGCGGCTGCGACTGATGTTTCAGGTGATGTATCAGAATCCCAACCTGGCGCTGCATTGTCTGTTCTACGAAGGGGAGCCAGAATTCCCATCCATGCTGGAGACAAGAGGTCGAAATCAATTCATCTGGTGTAGACTTTCTGAGAGGTTTCCTAGAATAGTTTCTTCTGCTACGGTTGAAAGAAGAGCTGATCTTTTGGAACTTGAGGAGCAAGTTAGGAAGCTGGTTCAGGATTTGAATAGCCATTCCATTGATGTGCAAAGAGATGCCACAGCTGAACTCCGACTACTTGCCAAGCACGATATGGATAATCGTGTTGTAATGGCAAACTGTGGTTCCATCAGTTTGTTGGTCAACTTACTTCATTCGGAAGACATGAAAGTGCAGGAAAATGCTGTTACCACACTTCTCAACTTATCAATTAATGACAACAACAAGTGTTCGATTGCAAATGCTGATGCAATTGAACCTCTGATTCATGTCCTCCACACGGGTAGTACTGAGGCTAAAGAAAACTCTGCTGCTACACTTTTTAGCCTTTCAATGATTGAGGATAGCAGGATGAAGATAGGGAGGTCTGGGGCCATCAAACCTCTTGTGGATTTATTGGGTAATGGAACTCCTAGGGGCAAGAAGGACGCAGCAACAGCTTTGTTTAACTTGTCAATACTTCATGAAAACAAGGTCCGCATTGTGCAGGCTGGTGCCGTAAAGTTTCTCGTTGAGTTGATGGACCCTGCTGCTGGGATGGTTGACAAGGCTGTTGCTGTTTTATCAAATCCCTCAACCATTCACGAGGGAAGAGCAGCACTTGGTCAGGAAGGAGGGATTCCTGTTCTGGTTGAGGTTGTTGGGCTAGGCTCTTCAAGAGGTAAGGAGAATGCAGCAGCTGCTTTGTTGCAATTATGCACTAACAGTAGCAGGTTCTGCAACATGGTTCTCCAGGAAGGAGCTGTACCTCCGTTAGTGGCATTGTCACAGTCTGGCACCCCAAGAGCCAGAGAAAAGGTACGACGATTTTGCAGAAACCTCACACTTTCTTTCTATTCTAATCCAAGTATTCTAACCGCATACGTGCAGGCTCAGGGACTTCTTAGCTACTTCAGAAACCAACGACATGGTAATGCAGAGAGGAGCTGATTTATACACTGGACAGTGAACACATATTTTTCTCAAGGTAATGGATTAAAAGATGCGTGTAAATTGGATATTCAAAGTTATTTATGTAGAGGATTCGGCTAATTGAAATATTCTTATATTCATGAAAGAGATAGTCTGAGAAAGAAGAATGATTTATGGAGGCTCTTCTGAGTCCATACTCCGATAACAAGTGTGTGATTGTATCAGCTTGGATGAAGAAGTATAGTAAAACAGGTCAAGTAATATTCAAATCAGTGGCAGATTCAGTAATTCGACGTTCTAAGTTCTAAAATATATATGTAATTCTATTTATACATGATTTGTGTATATGCTCGCACACATACACTCACACATAGTATTTGACTGATGAACTCGAGAACCCATTGTTGGATATTCTTCTACTGATTCATATGATGATGCCAATGGACATTGTAATTTCTTCTTTAAATAACATGTCCTCTTTGTTTTGAAAAAGCGTATGGAGAATACTCAGTATAGACTCATTTGTCTAAATAATTTCTGTTTTAATAAAATAAATCCACAATATAATTGAAGTTTAACACTAGTAAAAACTTCATTTTTTATTTTCCTTTTTACTTTGGGGAGCAACACAAAAGTTTTTTTTTTCTAAGTTAAAAGTGTACGCTCTCTTTGTCACATCCTAATGAAAAAATCAAAATTAAAGTGTCTTTCATTTGAAATTTCAATGATGGACAAGAACCAACAAATTTAATTGATTTCATTATTTTTTGATGCGGTGTGTAAGCGTGTAATCTCTGAAATAAAAGTCACAAAATAATGAGATTTAAAAGGTTTTTAACCTAATCACTCTTTTAAAAAAATATGTTCATGAAATGATTGTAGAAACGTTGAATGATTCTTGGCTATTAGAGTGAAGAATAAGTTCTATGACTTAGTGTATTGACTTGATGATGAAATTTGCTTAAGTTGGAATTGATTTCCATGACAACAACACTTTTTGTTTGGATTTTTCCTTTCTTCTTGAGAATAAAATTCATGTTCTATTTCACAATTTTTTTAATCTTTGTCTCTAAAATGGAGATAATTGTTTTCCCTAATTTTTTCTATTTTCTCTCCTCTTTCGTCTTCGAAATTTCTTATCACCAAAACATGTGGTGAAATAGGTGTGATACCTCCATTCTTAGAAGAGAATAGATAATTGAATAGTCCTTAGCTATTAGTGTGAATAATACGTTCACTTGAATTGAAAATTCAAATTGAAAGAACATGTGAAGTAGAAAAAAGAACATGTGAAGTAGAAAAAAATAATAATTAAAGAAATTATTTTCTCCACACAAATGGATCCCATCATATGGAATTTTAGACTTGTTCTAAGTCTTTGCAATTGGACTCTTTCTTTCTTTTGAGAGTAAAATACATGTTTTATTTTACCGCATAAATAAATTTTATATTTTTGTCTCTAAACTACAAAAGATTATGGATATTATTTTACCCTAGTCTCACATCTTTCTTCTATGAAATTGCACATCATCAAAGGTCTTGGATTTGAGCTCTTTTGGAATAGAGAAATGTCTCGTTAACTAAATGTCTCTACACTTATATGTTACCAATTGGCAATAAATTGAACAAGTGAAATCCTATTAAATATATTTGTGATAATTATAAATTACATATTATGTAATTTTGTTAACAAAATGCTATCAGTTATCATAAATATATCAGAATAAGAAGTACGTTATGCTATTGTGTGATAATTATAAATTACATATTATGTAATTTTTCTTTTATTTTTTTCCTTCACTTTGATTTTCTTTTCTAGCACCTATAATTAATTGTCAATATACATGACTCATTAGTCACATCAAAATGAAAAATCAAAGGAAAAGAAATTTGTGTATTGAGTAGCTTTTCACTTGAAATTTCCATGGAAAACACAACACATTTCTCACTCACAATTCATTATCTTTCTTGACTTAATTTCTGCCACTTTTTTTTTTTTTTTTAGGGACAAAGGGGAAAATATATCTCTAATCTTTGCGATTTAAAAAAGATATACCCCTTGTTAATAAAATGGTGCGTATATAATCTCGTTGTCTAACAAATGGTGCAGATATACCCTCATCGTTAGTCAAATGGTGCATATTTATCCTTTTCATTAATAGACTTTGCTTGGAATTGATTTCCATGAAACCACCACTCTTTGCTTGGATTTTTTTCCTTTCTACTTTTGAGAGTAAATTTATGTTTAATTTCACTGCATGCATTTTATATATATCTTTGCCTCTAAAATGGAGATAATTATTTACCATAATATTTTTTATTTTCTTTCCTCTTTCTTCTTTGAAATTGCTCATACCACCAAAGGATGTGGTGAAATAGGTACAATTCCTCCTTCCTTAGAAGAGAAGAGAATCAAATGAATGATCCTAGTTAGCTATTTGAAAGGATATGTGTGTCGTAGGAAAAGTGTTTCTCAAAACAAATGGACCCGTCATTCAAAATTTCTATGGAAGAGACTTCTGCATTGACTGTCGTAGAAAAAGTCTTTCATTTGAGAATAAAATACATATTTTATTTCACTGTGCAAATAATTTTATATCTTTGTTTTTAAACAAAAAAAAAGTGTTATGAAGATCATTTTTTTAATCCTAATCTCACCTCTTTCATTTTCGAAATTGCACTTACTACCAAAGGACGTGGCGGAATATATAGGTGTGATTTCTTCATACATAGATATAGGTCTTAGATTCGAGCCCTTGAAATAGAGAAATCTCTCTACGTTTAGTATTTTACCAATTGAAAACAAATTGAGCAAGTGAGATCCTATTATATGCATATGTATTTAACTGAATTCAATATTTTGAGATACGAACTATAGATATAGCATATGTACATGTGAAAAAATCACTAATCCTATAGTATTAAAATTGAAACCCATATATTCAGAAGTACGATATATTAAGCATCTCACAACTTTAAAGGTTAAATTCACCAAATTTAAACCTTGGATGTACCACTTACCATAACAATTTTGTCCATTATTAGAAAGATATGCATGTTCAATTCCTTTTGAGGTTATCATCAATTGATATTTCATTATGGGTAATTTTCTGATTAAGAAAAATTATATGAAGTAAAATAAATTAAAAGTTTCAAGGCAAATAGACTGGCTCGATCATCTTAGATTTTCCCGATAAGACTTGTGCATTACTCAAGAATGACAATATTTTCTAAAGTAAGAATTGATTGATAACTTGATATGAATGCACTACTAGTCTTTTCTCTTTCTTCTTTCTCACCTCTTTCTTCGAAATTGCAGTTACCACCAGAGAATGTGGTGGAATATATTGGTGCAATCCCTCCATCCTTAAATATAGGTCTTGGGTTTGAGCTTTTGAAATAGAGAAATATTCTTGTTAACTAAATGTCTCTTTTCTTAGTATTTTATCAATTGACAACAAATTGAACAATCGAGATCTTATTAAATGTATTTGAGAACAAAAAAAAATAAAGAAAAGTAGAAGAAAACTTAAATGCATAAAGACTAAGTCATGATCCTTGGCCTTTTAGAGTAAAGAGTACGTTTTGAGTATTCACATCAAAATTAAAAATCAAAGTAAAAAGAATTCGTTTGCTGAGAAGGTTTCATTTGAAATTCCCTTGGCAAAAATTGTGCAAGGACTTGGAAAATCTTTACTTATGCTTTTATGTAATTAGTCTCTAAAGGAGGATGCAACTCAGCACCAATAGGTTTAACTGAATTCAATATTTTGGGACGCGAGAATAACTATATTTTCTAATGTAGGAAGTGATTGATAATTTGATATGAAGGCAGGAATCGGTCCAAGCTTAACTTTTATTTCTCTTCCTTTGAGAGTAAAATTCATGTTTTTATTTCATTGTATGTATTTTATATCCTTTTTTTTTCTCAATTTAACAAGTTATGACTATATATCTTCTTTACCCACATCATAATCAAAGGTCTTAGGTTCGTGCCTTAAAAATGAAAAATATCCATAAAGAGCGTGTTCCCTCTGAGGAGCCAGTAATTTTCAAATACTAAAAAAGAAATTGCACTATGCTATTAAAGGAACTATATCAAAGCGTCATATCTCTTATGTTAAAAGAAATTGTTGGGTACTATGCATTTTTGATGATTGACAAAGTGATATGAAACATGTCAGTCAAGCTGGTTCAAAGACACACTGTCTCATGTAGCTGGACTTATAGCAAAATCACTGATGATTAAAGACAAGGGTGCAAGAATCGAGGATCAGATGGGTGGTTAATTCTAATAAACTCAAGGAAATAAACATGTGCTGAATTGAAGAGTTGGAGTTTGACTACAACACTAAAGAGGCAAGAGTTGGAATTGAAGGAGTCTCATTTGAAGTATAACTCTAAGCAATGAGATTTCTGATGGAAGGAGGAGTTTGAAATGAAGAACGACTCTTTGGAGTGCTGTGCTTAAATAGAAGATGTGTTATTTAGAGTTTTTCATGCACTCACAAAATAGAAAAAGCAATTGACAGATTGACTCCTCGAGTGCTACTCAACTACTAACGGAACACATTGAAGAACCAGGTCCTAGTGCAGAATTTAGCTAGAGGTTTAGCTTTGATTTATTAGGAGTTGTTCATTGAGTTGATGTAATCTTAGTTTCAGTGTGTTATAAACTAAAATAGGAGTTTGTCTTTGAGTTGGGGATAACTCAAAGACTTGGGAACACATACCTAGGGAGGTGTGTGCGTAGTTAGGAATTAGAGTTTATAATTCCTAGTTGTTGAGTTATAGGAATTAGAGTTTATAATTCTTAGGTTACAATAGTTTTGTAATCAGTCGTTGTTGAGGCTCAGAGTTATTTAGTGAAGTTGGGGTTAAATCCTGTAGAGAGGTGTGTGTGTAGTTAGGAATTAGAGTTTATAATTCCTAGTTGTTGAGTTATAAGAATTAGAGTTTATAATTCCTAGGTTACAATAGTTTTGTAATCAGTCGTTGTTGAGGCTCAGAGTTATTTAGTGAAGTTGGGGTTAAATCCTGTAGAGGTACAAGTCGTGGTTTTTTTACACCTTTTGAGCCGGGTGTTTTCCACGTGAAAATCATTGTGTTCTTTACTTACTGCTTTACTGATTCTTTGGAACACGTTAGGCAAACCGTTCCATCCATAGACAACTCTTAAGTAAAAGTCACTAATACATTAGGTCGTGTAGTATATCACAAACTACTAATATTGTATTCATATTTCATATTGTAAGAAAGCTTAAAGATCCCCATTATTACTTTATTTAATTTTTCTAGTGAAATTTTTCTCCTCCTCGCAAGTAATTTTTTTTTCAAATGAATTGGATGTCCAAACAATTAATTTCAACCTCCGCATATAATTTTTCAAATTGATTAACTTCAAAAACTATTTTTTTAAACATATCACTCAATTCATGACCAAACATAAAAGCAAGTTTGAGGTTGAAAACTCAACTTTCATTTTGATTTTTATATTTTTGCATTATTTAAGCATCCTAATTTGTAATATCATCATAGAATGTATTACAAACTCTGTGATGATCGTAGAATATCTAGTTCTCTGTAGCTCTTATTTTTTTCATGTTAATTAGTAGAGGTTCGTTACCTCGTTAGGACGGTAAGGTAAGGTCTAGCCCCCTTGCTTGTGCTTTTCCTTGTTGAGGATTTTTTTTATTCTAATAAATTAAAAAAAAAAAATCATGCCCAAACGCCTACTAAATAAGCTGTGTGGTACAAAATTAAAAAGAAAGTTTTAAGAGTAAATTTTTGTATAAAAAATCGAGGGTTCCATGACTTGTATTATGAAACACACAGATCTTATCAGTATTTAGCCGCAACTTGGACTAGTCTAACAAAATATTTGCCTATATATATTTGCGTAGCCCTTTTCTTAATTCCCACAACCAACTTCCATACCTTAATTCCATACCTTTTTCTTAATTCCCACAACAAACTTTTGACACATTTGATGCTGAACATGGCCTACAGCCAATTCTCATTTCTTCTCTTTCTCTCTTTCTGTTTTCTTTCTTTTTCTTCATGCGTACCTCATTCGTGCCGCAAAGATCAAAGCATTGCCCTTCTAAAATTCATGAAATCGTTTACTAATTGTCCTTACTATACAAAAACGAGTTCATGGAACATGAGCAGAGATTGCTGCTCATGGGATGGAGTGACGTGCGATGAGATGACTGGCCATGTCATTGAACTTGACCTCAGTAACAGCTGTCTTGTCGGGAGCATTGATTCCAATAGCAGCTTATTCCAACTCTCTCATCTCCAAAGGCTTGATCTTTCTTGGAATAACTTCTACAATTCTCACATCTCCCCTGAATTCGGCAGGTTCTCGAGCTTGACGCATCTTAATCTTTCCAACTCATATTTCTCAGGTCAAATTCCTTCTGAAATCTCTCATCTTTCTAAGTTACAGTCTCTTCGACTTTTATCATCTAATCTAAGACTCACAGCCCATGATTTTGAATTGCTCCTTCAGAATTTGACCCAATTAACAGAGCTTCATCTTATTTTCATAAACATCTCTTCCACCATTCCTCTGAATTTTTCTTCTCATTTAACAACTCTGAGCCTGGTGGGTACAGAATTGTATGGGATAATACCTGAGAGTATTTTTCATCTGCCCAACCTGGAAACACTTGAATTACCTTACAATGATCAGCTCAGTGGTTCTTTCCCAAAGACCAAATGGAACAGCAGTGCATCTATCCTAGAACTCAGTTATGTGAATTTTTCTGATAATTTGCCTGAGTCTCTTGGCTACCTAACTTCACTGCGTTCTTTGTCTCTTGGATATTGCAACCTTAGAGGGCTTATTCCTGAATCTCTTTCAAATCTCACCCACATAGAGAATTTGGACCTTAATGATAACTCCCTGAATGGAACAATTCCATCATGGATGTTCTCCCTTCCATCACTAAGTGAGTTATACTTGAATAATAATCACTTTTCTGGTCAGCTTGAGGATTTCAATTCCAATTCACTAGAAGGGATTCATTTAAGAAATAATCAGCTGCAAGGCCACCTTCCCAACTCAATTCAAAACCATGTGAACCTAACAAGGCTTGATCTTTCTTTCAATAATTTTAGTGGCCATGTGGATGTCAGCCTCTTTTCAGACCTCAAACATCTTTCGTATCTTGATCTCTCATACAATAGTATCTCATTGACCAAAGTTAATTTTACTTGGCCAGAATCTCTTAATACGTTACAATAGGCTGCATGTGAAGTGAAAGAATTGGAGTTTCTAAGATCCGCAAAGCACCTTCGGGAGTTGGATCTTTCAAATAATAAACTTCAAGGAAGAATTCCAGATTGGGCATGGTCTAACTGGATGTTTTCATTGAACACTCTTAATTTATCCCACAACATGCTGACAAGTGTTGATTCAATTCCTCTTCAGTTTGTAGATATCATTGATTTGCGGTCAAATTTGCTTCAAGGGTCACTACCTATTCCACCAAATACCACAAGGATCTTCTTCATATCACATAATAATCTGAGTGGGGAGATTCCTTCATCTATTTGCAAACTGACATCACTGCAAATACTAGATTTAGCCAGAAACAATTTGAGCGGAGAAATTCCGCAATGTTTGGGCAATATCAGCGCCCTCCAGGATTTTGATATGCACAACAACAAACTTTCTGGGACTCTTCCAACAACTTTCAGCAATGGAAGTTCACTGAGAAGCCTCAACTTGCATGGAAATAAACTAGAGGGGAAAATTCCCCGATCTTTGGCCAATTGCATAGAGTTGCGGGTTCTTGATTTAGGCGATAATCATCTCATTGACACATTCCCCATGTGGTTGGGAACTCTTCCAAAGCTGCAAGTTTTAAGTTTGAGATCGAATAAGTTGAATGGACCCATTCAACCTTCAAGGATTGAAACTATTTTTCCCGAGCTTCGAATCATAGATCTCTCTTACAATGGCTTCTCGGGAAACTTGCCTATGAGTTTGTTTCAACATCTGAAAGCCATGAGGACAATTGATCAATCATCGAAGGAACCAAGATATCTTGGAGATTCATATTACCAAGATTCTATTACAGTTGCAGCCAAGGGGCTGGAGCTTGAACTTGTCAGAATTTTGACAGTTTACACCACTATTGATCTTTCAAGTAACAAATTTGAAGGACATATTCCACACACTATGGGAGATCTTATTGCACTTCGGGTGCTAAATTTATCTCATAATGGGTTGGAAGGTCATATACCACCATCACTTGGAAGTTTATCAGTAGTTGAATCGTTTGACCTTTCATTTAATCAGCTTTTGGGAGAGATACCACAACAACTTGCTTCTCTTACGTATCTTGCATTCTTAAATCTCTCCCACAATCATCTTCAAGGATGCATCCCTCAAGGACCTCAATTCTCTACATTTGAGAACAATTCATATGAAGGCAATGAAGGATTACGCGGATTCCCAGTTTCGAAAGGTTGTGGCAATGATCATGTGTCAGAGACAAATTATACCATATCTGCACTAGACGATCAAGAAAGCAATTCTGAATTTCTCAATGATTTTTGGAAAGCTGCTCTCATGGGTTATGGAAGTGGACTATGTATTGGATTATCCATAATATATTTCATGATCTCAACTGGATATCCGAATTGGCTTGCAAGAATCATTTTGAAACTGGAGCACAAAATTATTATAAGAAGGAGAAAGACGCAACGACGTCTAAGGAATAACAGAGGAAGAAATAATCCCTTGTAGACAAGTTTCTGATCAAGCAAGATTGGATTTCGGAACTTCAGGTATTCAAATTATTATAGACACTCCTCTTTTATTTCCAAGATTTTGAATTGCCCCGTCAGACTTAACTTTCGTTGTGTATGATTAAAGTCCAACTGTAATTTGATTTTCATGTAAAATAAAAGTTAGATGTAACTTTTTTTTTTTGTAAAAATAAAAATCAGTCAGTAAATAAACAAATTTGAATATGCAGGTGCTTGGAGGAGCATTTGGTGATGTTGCAGCTTAGGATGTTGTATTTGATTAACTTGGGAAAATGTAATATTATCAATTTTGATGTTATATATATCAAGTTTACGTAAGATTTTAATGTATTCAATAAATGTTGTGTGTATTGACTGAAGCGTATGCATTTCTTGGATTCCTTGCTACTGATTCAACGTGTGCCCAAGTTTTACATCAGTTACATCAGTTAATGACTTTGAGATTGGAAACAAGATATATAGACCAATACTCATATCAAGAGAATCTACGAAGGTAATTTTGTTCTATGGGAAGGAAAATCATATCAGCAAAAGTATACTGAGATTGAATTTTATCAAAAGATTGGGTATGAGTATAGAGGTCCCAAAATAAAACACCTTTCAAAGGGGAAAGAACTGTGGTAGATTTCGAGGTTCTAACCTGCGCTAAAGTTTCAATTTGTTCAAAAAAAAAAAGAGAAAAAAATGTAGAACAAATCCTACATTCTTTCAAAAAGAACCCTCACATAGCACTACAAAAAGATTTTCATCAACAACAAATCCTAAAGGATGCTATATATGATCTGAATTTAGGCACCACCAGAACCGTGTCTTTATTTTTCAGAAAACAAACATCTGAAGCTAATCATATCCTGCCAACCCACCAGCACCAGCAACAGCACGAAAGGTTATTTTTTAAGAGTTGGCACCGTCAGCTCATTTTTTAAGAATCTGGGAGAACGTGCTTAGTGAGCTCTTGTACAATGGACAGCTTCTCCAGTGACACAAACCAAACCATTGAACTGCCTCTCACCTCCTTTGTTTGCAGCCTTTGCATCATTTGCATAGTCCAATGAGGAAGCACCACCTGATGGAATTGATTCCACATTGCCTTTGATTCCTAAGTACTTCTGATGAATCTTATCTTTTGTTCTCTGGAATGAATGATCCGACACTGGACATTCCATTTGTAGCACTCTTAAAGTTTACAGTTCTTGAGATAATTTTTTTTTTCTGGCAGCCAGATTTCAGGGGTCTGAAGAATGCAGAACGAACTTGCAGGTTTGCATATGCACAATGCTTCTGAATGCCCTCATTGCGAGCATTCAGAACTTGTACATTTCAGCTGAATATTCAAAAGATTCAGAATAATCACCACCACATTACAACACAGAAGCTACAGTGCTTGTATTTGGCATTTACGCTAACAAAGGAAGGATTGGCTAACAAAAAAAAAAAGCATTTACCCTGACACAAACATTAATAATTGATTCCGCTGCTCAAACCCCCCAGCTACATGTCACAGGGAGTTAATTTTAGTTTACATATCACAAAAATGTTCACATAGGAAATAAAGAGAAGACTCATTACTTCAGAAAGAACATAAAAACAATGAGAAAGATGCAAGAGTTTCCAGAGAAATTTTACTTTGTGTCTCACATAACAAATCAACGAAATAAAGACCTTTTATGATCTCTTAAGCCTTATTATTCTCTATGTAATCTATGGCCTTCAAAAGCAAATCAGTCTTGAGGGGTTTTGGTAAGTAATAATTCATTCCAGCTTGTAAAATCTTATCTTTCACTTCCTCTCTATGTGCTGTTAAAGCTATGATGGGAATCCGAAATCCATAGCGAGCCTCTTCTTCCCTAATGCATTTTGTTGCTTCAAATCCATCCATCTTTGGCATCTGTAGCAGAAAAAAAAACAATGACATAATTAAGTTACGTATACTGACAATGTAATATTATTGGTTCAGTTAACATTCAATAAAAAAGTTAACTTCAACTGAAGTATGTTTTTGACCTATGTTCTCTGATCCTCCAAAAGTGTCGAGATCTGACATGAGTGCGACAATAACTTTGGAGGATCTAAGAAACATAGTTTCCAACAAGAAGGATGAATATGAATACATCTTACCTTACAATCCATCAGAATATAATCAAATGGTGGTGAAGGAATGGATGGTCCTTTTTCGGATTGATCACTGAGGGCTTTGCAAACATCATCTAGAGCTTGCTTACCATTTTCACACGTATAAGTGGTTGCACCAAGATTAGAAATCATAATTTTGCAAATTATAAGTAACGTCTCATCATCCTCAACCAACAAGATTTTCTTTCCTGTTAAAGGTAACTTCTCACTTGAAGGTCCGTTAACATCAACAGAAACATCCTGAATTGTTTCTTCCTTCATTTCTTGTGTGATGGTGGGTAAAATTTTATCTCTAAACTCTGGTACATCTCTGAGAGCACAATATAAATTAGAACCATGGAGTGGTTTGGCTATGAGTATATCTGTTGAAGGTATCTTATCCTCATCAACACCTGGTTTTTCGAGCCAAACAACTCGAAGGGACACATTTTTAGGAAAGTCCTTTCGGAACTCAGCCATAGCTCGACTTATTTCTCGAATTGGTCCAGCACTCGTGTCAATTATGATCAATATGAATCTTATAAGTGCACTCCTTGAACTAAGTCCTATGCCCCTCCTCTGAGATGATGAGATATCAATACAATCATCGATATCTGTTACATATAAAGCACGGAGGGGAATTTCCTTTGATCTTCTTGAGGATGAGGAGAAGGAGTTGTTGAGTGATGCAATGTTGATTATATTCTCTTTCAGCTTCTTGAGAGTTTGAGAAAACTGCTCGTGTTGATTCACAACATTTACCCTTAAGCCCAGTATGTTCATCATGAAACTATGAAGAACTCGGCTTCTTTCTTCCTCCTTAATGAAAAGAATGACATTGGACGTTTCTGGTTTAAGCCTGCTACTTCTTGCTACTGAACCTCCTCCTGTCTGTGACTCCAAATCTTCTTCTCTTGCATAATTAACACTAATTGCTTGACATTCTTGAGCTTGAGGCTGATCACACACTATCAGGAAAACGTTAAATCTGAAGCAAGTTCCCCTTTCACCAATATTCTTGCCGACTACACCTAACTTACCACCCATTAGACGTACCTGAAAAATGAACGTAAATAAGAAAGTAACATGAGTTATGAAGTAAGCTAGAAATGCATACAAATGTCATGCATTCTTGTGTTTCATAGTGTTCTCATTAACATATTTCTTATTAGCACCATTGTATGTTTGTGATGTTTCTATAATACATGACAAGATTGTCTATTGGAGAAATAATTAGTACCAAAAAGAAACTGCAATAGTACTGATAAAATAAGAAACCAGACTTAACAGGGAAATTCTTTAACCTTTTTTTCTTTTTCTGAAATATTTTTAGTTAAAGACTACTAGCTAGACAATGCTGATTGATCTAGACTAGACATAGCGTATGTGTGCATTTGTAACTGTCACATATAGAAATAGCATAATACACTGAGTAAATTTTAAATTCGCCAATGCACGTGTAGAAAAAGGTACACATACCAATGACTGAGCAATGCAAAGGCCTAAGCCAGTGCCTGTGTTTGATTCATCATCCACTTGAACAAAATTCTCAAAAATAGATGTCTGTTTCTCTTTTGGAATTCCTTTCCCTGTATCCTCCACCTCGAATATGAATTCCATGCAGTTGGGATCTTGCTGAACACTGTTGAGTGCTTGCACTTCTACAGAAGATTCATCCTTCCGTAAATGTAAGCATGACAGCCAGCCAGTACTTGTATTCGGAGCAATCTTGGGACTTTGATCAAACCCAGGATTTCGAGCCCAAGCACGAAGAATTACGTGCCCTTCTGAGGTAAATTTAACTGCATTATGCAGCAAATTACTCAGTATCCGTCTTAATTCTGCTCTATCTCCTTTAACTCGGGAAAATTTTCCAATAGATCCATTACATGGATCTAGTAACACGTCAACATTCTTCATTGCCCCATTGGGGTAATTCATGTTGACAACGTGTTCTAGTAGCTCTTCCATGTTAAATTCTTCTTCTTTAAGATACTTCTTCCCTTCTTCTATCTTGCTTTGGTCAAGAATAGAACTCAAAAAGCCTGAAAAAGAAAAGATCATTACTTTGATAATGCATAAAGTGTAATATGAACTAGTTAGTTCAGTTAATCAGTAATTAGCCATGATAATTGAATCGACACGTATTGTGTGATAGACTTTCAATTCACAGACATCACGAGATTGAAGTCTTGGTGGTAGAAGGTATCGCATCATAGATTATCTCGAAGAGTTAACTAAAAAAATAACCTTTTTTTTTGTAGAAACTCCAAGAACCAAATTAGACATCCAATAAGATGTTTCACTCATTGTTGTTTCCCAGTACATGACACATAAATAGACTAAAAATGTCAAACTCCACATAGCCCAAAAAGTTATGTCCAACTAAAAAACTAACCTAAAAGATCATTTAGCAAGATTCCATATCACAGGCAACCACCCAATAATAGTTGATCAATAATGACGTAGAAAACAAGACATGTTTATGTGATAATAGAAAAGAGTCGACTAAAACACTAACCTAAAAGATCATTTAGCAAGATTCCATGTCACAGGCAACCGCCCAATAATAGTTGATCAATAATGACGTAGAAAACAAGACATGTTTATGTGATAGTAGAAAAGAGTTAACTAAAACACTAACCTAAAAGATTAGTTATGCAAGACTATATAATAAGACAGGTAACCGTTCAATAAAAGTAGGATGAATAACGTAGAGAAACAAGACAGATTAACTGGTATGACATAGTGCTACTATAAGAGCTTTAGACTGTCAGCGCATATAAGTAAACCACAAATCTTAAAGATCATTTATGGAAGACTTTACTTTGCTACAATAAACGTTATTTAGACTGTCAGAGTATATAAGTTAAATCAAGACTGAGATGAAACACTAACTTAAAAGATCGTTCGTGCAAGATTCCATCATTGTCAAATAATACACCAATTCGGATTCTGGTGAAGCCTGGGATGTGCGACGACAGAGCTCGATTAATCCACTGATTGAAGCAAGATTAACACTAAGATCATGATTTGCTTGAACAAAGGCAGTGCTTTTGTTAATACTTTTTCTCTCTTCTTGTTGAGTTGCTTCAACTTGCTTTATAAGTTCATCATGCAAATGCATTTCTCTTCTTTCTGCTGTTATTATTAGTATCACAAATGTGATTATTGAAACAGCCAAAGCAACCATCATTAAGATGATTAACATTAATCCAAATTTAATGGTCTGGTGAAAATGGCTTAGTAGAATATCTTGTACATTGGCTGATGCATACACCTGAAAATTAAATCATTGATTATACATCGAGCTTAAAAGATTTTCTATGTTATCATGTCACCTAAAAGATAATACAAGTAATCGTCCAATAATAGGAGATGTTTATAAATTGTAATAATAGGGGGGAAAGCCAAAATGAGATTAAATATCCACTCATAAGTAAGGATGGTTAGGTATTTTTGACGGGGTAGTATTTTTGGTTGAAATGGTATGGCGTTCAAACTCCTGAAATATAATCTAGACAACCATCACCCACCCACCCACTCACCCAAATCACCCCCACCCCCACCCCGGGTGCTGGGTAATAGTTCATTCTCAAGTACTTGAATCGAGCTAGATAGCCTAGATAAAAAAACATAATACTAATACAATAGATTAAAACTTAGTGATAATGTAAAAATTCTTTACAAGGTACATACTCTTCTCTTTATTACCCTAATGCAATTCTACAAATATTGAAACCAATATTTTTTTTAATTTCATTGTCATTAGTTAGGTCAATAAGTTGCAATAAATAGTGCTAATAAGATATGAAATTATTTTTACCATTTGCCCTCTATGTCCCAAAACAAATACTACAATTATGTCTCGGTCGCAAATTAATTGAAATCGGTTATGTAAATCTTTCAATGTTCATGTCAATTAAAGTAAACTCGACGTGTGTGGAACCACACGAGGTTAGAAATGTATTTGAAACGTCAATTATCTCTGAAAAAATATGTAAGAGTGCTTATATATGTGTGTGCGTGTGAATTTAAGACGATTTTAAATTCTACATACGGACAATATAAAATATATATATATATGAGACTATACCTTAATTTCGCCTTCCATTTTTTTGAATTTACTGACCCAAAATGTTATGAATGTAGGAGGTACCAACAACATTAGTAGTGACTGCATTGCATGCAAAAATATTTAAGCACAATACTACTCAAATAAATCAGTGACAGGCAAATTCTATAGATAAATAACAAAATTTGTACTAGAAAACTTACCAGAATCAAGCAACTACAAGCAGCTCTTGGCATTTTAAATGAACTGAGAATCATTTCTTGATAAGTGAGGGTATGTATAATTTTCTGGATCAAATGATTAATTTAAAAAAATTAAAAATTTGAGTTGTGTTAATGCAACATAAAAAATTAGAAAAAAATTAAACTGAAAATTTTAACTTACCTCTACTTGTTTACTCAATATAGTTCGTAGACTTATCATTGACTTATCATATATATATATATATATATATATATATATATATATTTCTAAAAAGGTCAAATATTTAATATTGGATTAAAAAAAATGGCTAGTTATTTATTAGTTTCCCTTCATAGGTCATTTTTCTTTATGTTGTTTCCATATTACTTAATATTTTTTAAAGAAAATTATATTTAAAGAATCTAAGGATTTTTATTAATATAACTCAAATAAAAAAAAAAGGAAATTCACTTAAAGATGAGAAGTTAAAAGAAAAGCAAATGTCTAATTACATTAATATAACCAATTAAGCTTATTTTTTCTCCTTTTTTACAAATGCATCATGATTTTGTTGATAGGTAATCTATGGAGGGAAAACTTTAATAGTTTTTATATTGTTAATTGCCATAATAAGCAAATGTTTATCATCCCTTAATTGTTAATCAAAGGAATCTCGATTTCGAACATTAATGAAAATAAAGTTATCTTTAGTGGAGAAGATTTTACTCCTCCAATGGAATTTCCCAACAGGGACAAAATAGACATGAACATCAAATTAAAAAAAAAACAAATTAATTATTCGATGTCCAATCTACTGGTGCATGTGGAGATTTCTTTTTCTCTACAAAAAGTATACAACTAAAAAAAAATAATTAAAACAATAATTATGTCTCAGTTCGAAGTTAGTTGAACTTGAAGTATTTAAAGAAATGAGGTGAATCCAAAATCCAGTAGCAGCCAATCCAGAATCAATATAAATCTCTTAAATAAATATATATCTTAATATTTTCATATAGTTATATGAAGTTTGAGGTGAAACATTCAATTTCACTAAACTAACCTGTAGAACTTGTTCTAAATCCGTCTCTGATCTAAATCACAATTAGAGAAATAGGAATAAGAATTAAGATGAATAGAAAGAGAATGTATTTTATTTTTCTTCACATAAAATTAAAGGTTCTCTAATCTATATAAGTATATATATGTTCCTATAATTTTAAAAGGAAAATAATAGTTAAGAGATACGTGCATGTTTTTTCTTTTCATCTGTCTTAAAATTTCAAAAGGTTGACTCTAAAAGATTTTTTTGTTAGATATCCCGTATTCATATTGAGACTTGACTAAATTTGAATTTGTGTGCATTAGAAAATCCCACATAATTATCAATAGATGTGTGATATGTGCTTGGATAAAGGAACACTTACTACTCCATCACAATCCTCGTTGATTACATGACAAGTTGATTGGACATACATAACTATCATTTAATCAATAATTAATTGTTATATATCTTCACATTATTAAATTAATTAACTCATTAGACTGTTGAAAAATTAGAAAGAACAAACTTGATTAAGGAGAAAAGCAACAAAGTGAAAAATAGACAATTTAGGGAGTGTTTGGTACAAGGGAAATCATCAGAAAGTATTGTCTCAAAAATATTTACATATAATATTGTTTTCCTTTAGTTTTATTTTCATTTTTAAGAAGTTTAATTTTCTCCTTAGAGAGAATATTTTTCAAAAACTCTGACTAATCAAACATGAAAAAATCAAAAAATGTTAATGCTCAATGTAGCGATATTATGAAAATGCATTAGAGAACTAATTTAGGTTATATACGTTGCATTATAAAGATTCTTTTATATATATATATACTAGTAAAATTACCCGCGCTTCGCGCGGGATCTTAAGAATATTAATAAAATTTAATATTATATTTTATAAATTTAGTTGACAAATTTTCAGGTATATACACGTAAAAAGGACTTAATAAAGAAGTCACCTTAATTTTTTCGTTTTATCATTGTTATTTGTCTCCTAATTTTACCGCTGATGATTGTTATAATTAGTAGATTAATCACAGAGATAAAAACCAAATTTGTTAGGAAGTCATGGGCGAAATATGCCACATTAACTCTATGAACCAGAAGTATAAAACTACAATGTAACCAAAAATCAGTATTATTCTGACCTAATACTAATACTTATTAACCAAAAGTGTAACCAATGCTCCATAAAAGCCAAAGAAATTAGGTCAGAATAATATTGATTTTCCCAACAAAGAAATTAAACCTTCTTACACCCATGCTATTGAAACTTAGTGCAACAGGAAAATTTCCCAAAAGTAATATTGATTAGTTACTGTTTTAGTACTAATAATTAAGCAATCACCATTATAAAACATCAAGGTTTGTGACGACCATCCATTTCGAGTTACAATATTTGAAGATGAAGATTCAAATTAACTAATAAAGAGCTGATATAATTTTATATGGAAATCTTTTGCAATGCATTTTGTGCTAGAAGCAAAATGTGATAAAATTTTCACCAACGGAGAACTTAGCATATTCAAATTTAGCAAATTAAATCAACAACCCTCAAAAGAAAATTCATTTTAATTTGTCACTATATTTCACTAAGATTCAACAGTATTTTATTGTAGTCCCAAAATTAAACCTTGCAATATGAATCAGAAGGCTGTGAAATATGCTAGTTCAACTTTCATTGAATAAAAGCGCTTTAACTTTGAAACATATTTAAGAGGTGTTAGTGAAAGAGAAAAAAGAAAAACGGAAATTGTTATTGGTTACGGTGGAAGAAAATGATCAAGTTCAACTTGCATTGAATAAAAACCTTTGATCTTACGTTTGGATTTGAAGAAATAATATAGTAGATAAATAGGGAAAATAGGATAAAAAGACAAAAAAATTGACCCAAAAATAAAAGGATAATCAGGTTTCCTACTCAATGAGGCATACCATTATTTGAATGTAGGATTTCATATATAGTATGTAGATATTATTTAAATGACCTGATAGTGTAAAAACTTATTTGCATTGATGCTTTATAAAACATACACTCTTTTCTATATCAATAGATACTATATTGTACCTCTAAGTAAGACCGATAAGAGTAATAAGAAGTCTAGAAAACACAATTAATTGGCGAAAGGTAACGAAAAGGCATGAGATTGGCAAGTGCATAGAGAAGACCTTAGGACTTGAACTTCTCTTTTTATAAATATGATAAAAACGGTCAAACCAGAAAACTATTCGATCAGACTCTGTTCGGGGGAGATGTCAACCATCTTTCCTATTGACAAACACAACTTCAAACTATACCTCTAAATATATTTGATCGTAAACTTAGTTATCATTTTACATTAATTTCAGATAGCTACTCAAAGAACTTACAGGCTTCAAATCTTGAATCTGCCTCGTCATAAGGTACCAAAGCTGCAACCAACATGTTCTTGGGTGATTATAGAGTCGATCTTTCATTACAGATATTGATTGATAAGGCGGAAAGCATATGTTGTAGAAGCAAGTTTGTGAAGATGGCAAGTGACCATTAGGCAGAGAGTTTTTGTATTCAGGGTGTGTATTTTTATATATGTAAAGGCTTTAATCCAAACCAGCAAATCCCTCTACAGGTAGAGACTTAATTGAGGTCCAGAAGAAGAGGAGAACTTTTCTTTGCTCAACAGACTATCTGCACAATGAAAGAAAACAAACATTGTCGAATAATGGCAGAATTTCCTGAATAATGGATTCGTTTTTCCAGACAACATAATGTGCGCATGAAAACAATTTTGAGCTGGAAGTGGCTAAATAGGATCACTTTATCATTAGTTTAGATTATCAATCAAATTAAGTCGTAGTTCAAGTATCTAATGAAATTTATTGACAAATTTAAGGAGTTATCGATGTATTTAGCCAAAAAAGTAAGTAAAAGTATACCTTCCAGGACCAGGATATTTGAAGATCATTTTTTTTTGGTAGCCATAGTAATCAGTATATGCTTTCCAATCTTCCAGAGAAACATCACTTCTGCCATTCAGGATTAAGTCGAAATCTTCAAGATTAAGACATCGAAAAAAGGACAGGGTCCTTGACGTAGTTGTAAGATCAGCAAAACCTTTCGCTAAATACATGACCTGCTCTGCTATTGATGTTACAAAGAAGTGTTGAATGAGAATATTAACATACGTCTCCCAATTCTTATTGTCCACAATGGTATCTTTACTGTTGGGGCAAAGCTCCACCCCTCTCTTGGAGCCCAACGACTCAACTTCACAAACAAACGTCAAGACTAACATATCTTGATCCACCGCCTCTGCACCCATATCCAGCATCCGCATGGAGCTACTGTACAAGTACGGATCCACATCTCTAACGTCTTCCAAAGATATGTCATTTTCAGCCAAACACAACACCTATTTGTACATTATGCATTAAAGTTAATGTAGTCATCCTACCAAAGAAGCAATGGATTCACCTTAGATGCTGCAGCAAGAACAAATTGTAGATGCGCATTCTTTACATTAGATTTAAATAAAAGGGAAAAAGTGAAAATATACCCCTCAACTTTGCGATTTAGAGCGGATATACCCCCCATTAAAAATGTGGTGCATATATACCGCGTCATCTAACAAATGGTGCATAGTGGTTAACATTCCTATATTTGCTAAACAATTGAAACCTAGATTTACTTGCTAAAAAAGAATGAAACAACCATTGTTGATCTGAAAGGGTCTAAATCTTGAGAGAACAATATATATTATAATGAGCAAAAACATTCAGCAATTGTTGATCTGAAAGGGTCTAAATCTTACATGTTGTAAATATGTCAAAAAAAGTTGGTAAGGTTTTACTCTAAAAGAATTATAGGATTGTATCTTGAGTAAAAAGCAACATTTGGTGAAGTCGAGGGGCAAAGTCTCTGTATAGGGCATTTTTTGAACACTTCATGGGTGTGAAAATAAGCATACAATAATTTTATTTTGGAATTAATTTAGTAGTCACCTGTGATCAAGATCCCCTTCGATGAGGTGATGTCACGCCCCAAATTCCAACGAGGCGTGATTGGCACCCGAAGCCGATATGTCCCGAGAGAACCAATCTTTGCTCATGTACTCTCATATGTATGTTCGCGTATGCATATCATTTTATTTCATGTAATTAAATATCAATGACGGAAGTCATGGCAATATGTGCAATATATGGAACTTGGCCGTTAGGGCCATTACGTCAAATGAATGTACATCTTTTACTTTCATCTCCCCACATATGTCTACAAAGCCTCTAATAGATACAAGACCAAGTGTATACAATATTTACAAAATGCCAAAACCTAATGAACCCATGTGACTTGGGAAGCCCCGAAGCAACTGGAGCTCACCAACAGTCTGCGGAGATCTACTGACACCTGTGCCTGCAGCATGTAAAGTAAATTCCCCAAAAGGGGTCAGTACAAGGAATGTACTGAGTATGTAAGGCCATATGAAACTATAATAATACATTAAGCATAAGAGAATAATCAATATGGATATACCTCCGTCCTGAATATGTGGGACCCTGTTCATTACTTCTGTTAGTCTCATTACTTAATCAATCAGTCGCATCATTATCACTTTCTTATAACCATCTTCATGTTTATTTACATCTATACACGTGAGGAATATATTCTCATCTCTTTACAACTATTTTCATTACTGTTCACTCAATTAGTTAGTACCGGGCCTCCACCTTTGGTGGGCTATAAGATATAAGTATAATACCGGACATCCACCTTTAGTGGGCTATCATATATAAATATAATACCGGACATCCACATTTAGTGGGCTATCATATATAAATATAATACCGGACATCCACATTTAGTGGGCTATCATATGTAAATATAATACCGGACATCCACATTTAGTGGGCTATCATATATAAATATAATACCGGACATCCACATTTAGTGGGCTATCATATATAAATATAATACCGGACATCCACATTTAGTGGGCTATCATATATAAATATAATACCGGTCATCCAGCTGATCAGTGGGCTATAATATATACCGGACATCCAGCTGATCAGTGGGCTATAATATATACCGGACATCCAGCTGATCAGTGGGCTATAATATATACCGGACATCCAGCTGATCAGTGGGCCATAGTCATATATATATATCGTAATAATACCATAACATGATTTGGGATTGTTCCATCTTGAACTGACTGACACCCTTTGGATTGTGATCCATACTCAATGTAACATATAGTAACCATATGTACATGAGTTCTCTACAAACCTTATACCCTTTAGATAGTTATCCATTCTCAATGAAACATAACATAAAGTAGCCATTGGTGCATTACTTCTTCACAATCTTATTTCCTTGACATAGCTAGGTGAGTGATACATTAGAGATCATAACACTAAAGTTCACACTCATATACACATCTTCACTTATAGGGAATAATTACACTAACTTGCACATCGCCTCTTATTACTTTTATGAGACTGATACTTTTACTTGTGAGAGATTGACACAATGATAGTCACAACTTTCTAAGCTTTGGGACCAATAATCAATGAGTGAGAAACATGTGAATAAGCATTATTGGAAACATAACCTTCATGGAAATATAACACTGTTGGAACCATTGGAACAATGACCAATGAACAAGATACATGAGTATAACCACTATTGAAACCTTGAAACATAACCTTATTGGACTTTTGGAACATTACTAATGAAGAGAAGACATGTGTCTAACTCTATTGAAGCTTTGGGTCATGACATGATTGGAATAATGTTATTCAAACTAAACAAGTCCTCTTTACCTCCTTACTCTTGTTGAGATAGTTCTCTTAGACTTTGCAACAACGTTATGACAGCTTAGTAACCTCAGTCAATGAATAAGAAATAAGTGAATCATAATTAATCTAGGAGTAGGACATTTATTCCCCTTCGGAATAGAACATTTGTGGAACCTTAGGATAATGATCACTAAATACTACACATATGGATATCAACTGTTCACCAACCTGAGATGCAATCCCTTACAACATTTGGAACTCTTGACATATTAGCCGATGAACGTGAGTCAACCAATGGACATGAGTCAATCAATGAACATAAGTCAACCAATGAACATGAGTCATATGATTCACCCTTGACCAATGAATAAGGAACATATGAGTAACTCTAGCCAACTTTCGGATACGGAATACCTTAGGGCATTTCGGAATCGAATGAGTATTCTAACAATGTGAACATTCATGCTGCAGAAGGATATAGAAGAGTAACCTTACATACCTTATGTCCGCAATGTGAAAGTACAATCCTATATGTGATTACGATGATCCAGCTCCTTCCTTACGTCTTACTCTACATCACAAGTTCATAATAGAATTCTTGTTAACAACTATTCACCTTACAAACGCATAAGTGTCACAATGAGTTACGTGGCTGCTTTATAGCATCGTTTCATCCTTCACAACTCAAATCACTGCATTAACATGCCAACAATAGCATAACATACCACACATTGACCAATACATCACAACCCAATAACATTTCACACTACACTTACCCCTTACGTCCCTTCATTGTTATTCCGTCGCCATTACTCTTTCATAACAACATGTGAACATTAATCCATACTTAATACAGTCCAACATGCCTTCATACGACACTTTAAAGTCATTAAAATGACATCACAAGTTCATAATTTCATCCATGAAGGGTATAGGGGTTTCGGGGGGCCAAAGGGATGCAAAAACAAGCAATTCGGAGTTCTGGGCCGATCCGCTAAGCCACCTGCGCCCGCAGGTGGATGACCTGCGTCCGCAGGTGACCTTTGGCAGTAGCCAGAGGCACCTGCGTTGGCACCTGCGCCCGCAGGTGCTTCGCCTGCGAGGGCGGGTGCCCGTTTTGGTCCGAAATGGTCTTTTTGGGGTCTTTTTATGCAATGAATGGTACATGATCATAACCAAACTTATTTTAACATATTTTTTATCATATTATATTCCAACAATCAGCCATGGTCTCACAACACAAATAACAACACCAAAACGACACTTTACGGCCAATCCGCCACCAAAACCATGACCAATTTCACAATAGAAATTCCAAACATTATACACCATGACCAAAACAAGTAAAGACTATAATCACATATCACATGTCAATATTGAATCCATCAAGCTTATTTCCTTCAAGATCACAAGTCCATGTTCAAGTTTTCAAGACAAAAATCATCCTCCGATTTAGCAAACACAAATTGTTTTACACATAGTGACCTTCTCACTCTTCACCAACATAACCAACATGATATAAACCATCTTTCATGCATAAAATATATTAAACCATGACAATATACATTTACCAAGTCTTTCTCCAAGGTGCTCTTGACCAAAGGAATGAAGGCTTAGGGTTTGGATGAAGAAAGAAAAATGTTGTAGAAATTTCCAACATTGGCATGAGAATTTTGTTCAATAAAATCTGAATTATTCCCCTTTATATAGTCCCCTAATGGTCCATCTTTAACCACCCACTTGTTCCAATAATAATATAACAACTTGTCTCACAAGAATGGGTCAAAAAAATGGGTCAAATACCCCTTTTGGGCCATGTCTTCATTACTATTGGGCTTCATTTGGGTCCAAAACTTAAGCCCACAAATTTAAATACATAAATCATCAAAGATCCCATGTTTCATGATTTCCATAAATGTTACGGGAATTAACTAGACTCAGAAACTTACGGGGTGTTACAGGTGAAGCCGTCGGTAAGGTCTCGCCTATGTCACAAAGTTGATTGCAACTCCTTGTCTTCCAAACCTGCCACTTCTTCCAATAAAATGAAGATACTTTTCTAGTAGATTTGGGAGATCATAATTGATCACAAGTGATACTTGTTGTACATCAATACCACGAGCTAACAGATCAGTCGTGATAAGGAAAGGGGAAGAACCAGACAAAGAATGTTGTATATCAATTCAAATCACTCATGCGCCTGATGTTCACAAAAGTAACACTCTGAGTGATCGCTAGCGTCTCGCATAGATTGTATAGTGTCTCTTATGTTCATCAAGTCTTTCACAGGCTTATTCATGACTTTCTTGTGATGTCAAGGCTTCTGGTGGCATGGTCGCAGAAATACTCCGCTTTGAACTTGGGTAGACAAAAACTGGAAATATGATAAATTTGCCTATATAGACACATGAACAAAGAAGCAAACTAATTTCACAAAGTCTGCATACAAGCGGAACAGGGAAAAAGGTTATGAACTATGTATTTCACTCACAATAATCAGGAAATCAAGGAACTAATTGCACTTAGTACACTTCACATTTATGTAGTTCCTAATGTCATTATATAAAAGCTCATCCAGTGCAAAATTAGTTTAGCATAAATGGTAACTAAACACAATTGTCGAAAATAAAAAAAGAATTACAGAAATACAGATCTGTCAAAATTTGCATACCTTTGCCGATTCTGCGGATGATTCTCGTTAAGTCTATTCGGATTTGTAAAGCCATGGCCACCAGAGGTCAAAGTCAGCGGCAGAGCCTAGAGAGGAGATGGCTAAAGGAGAATAAAGGGGGAGACATAGACAGAGCAGTGATTGATAATGCAAAACGGAAAAGACCGATGAAGAAAGAATCGGACATGACAGAAGCGAATAGGGAGAGTTTCAAAAGACGTGATTGCCGAAGCGGTGTTTTTTTTTTAATTATCCAAAGCGTTTTTTAAAAAAAATATTTTTGTAAGAAAAATAAAATCCCTATTTTCTTAGATAAATAAATTACTATTTTTCTAAGGACGCCACATCATCGGGGCTATGTCCCTCTTTTATATATATATATATATATATATATATTTACTATTATTGTAATTTAACTTATTATAGAAGTCATTGATAATATCAGTTAATTACGTAGGTATTTTGATGTTTTAAAGGTTTTGTTATTTTAGTCTAAGGGTATTATCATTCGAATAATATCTAAAATTTATTTAATTTTGAAATACTGATTAAAGCTTAGATAACGATTCAAAAAGTTGATATTTGTCCATTTCTTCCCGAAGAACTTTTAGACCCATTTTTCTGAGGTTGTCGTATTATGCGCCAAATTTATGTGGGTTGGCCCATAGATGAACTCACAGACCTTGCATTGTTGAATATGGTTGGATGAAGTAGGTAAATAGCCACTTTTAATCGATGTTATTAAATATTAGCAATCTATCTATCTATCTATCTATCTATATATATATATATATATAAAAGAGGATCATAGCCCCGGTGATTGATGTGGCAGTCACTAAGACACTCACCTCTATTTTTCTTTTTTTCCCCCTCATTTTTTCCTTTAATTCTCTTTAAAAAGATTTTAAAAATTTTACATTAAAAAATAAAAATAAAAAAATATTGAACAGTCACATCTGAACATAAAGTGCCGCTTCTTTTTATCTGGGCTCCACTCTCGCCCTCCTTCTTCCCCTCCTTCTCCTTACTCACTTTTGTCATTCGTTTTATTGGTATTTTCTGTATCCATGTATGCCTACGAAAGCACGAAAAACATTTATTTTTTACCTCATTTTACTACTGTTGGATTACGTTTTTCATACCATCTTTGTTACTGTTGAATTTGTGATTTATCTTTTTTATCAGATTTTTGCCCTCTCTTTCTTTATTTTCCTGTTTTAATCCTTTTCTCTAGTTTACATTTTGCAATTCACATTTCCAGTTAATTTAATTCATAGTTAAAAGCCCAAACGTCTTTGTTATAGAACCCACCGTTTGAAGTTTGACGCTTTATTCCGAGTGGAGTTGCGACAATCTGGTACAATTAAGTGATGGACTTGGTGATTCAGAAACTGAGAAGCAAAGAACGAAACTACCATTAAGTTACTATTGGAATTTGAAACGTTGTTATGTGATTTACATACAAGCCAAACTCGGTTTTTGTTCTGTTTCTTTCCGTTATGTAGACAAATTTCTCAATAATTTTGTATTGTCATTCTTGATTACTGTCAATAGTCTTTTGAACACCAATAGAGCTGGTGATTAACTTTATTCTCCATGACTTTGAATGGTAGATCAAATTTTCAATTTTCAGTTCCTTTTACTATGTGGCATTTTCTATTGATCAGAAAATTAGTTGTGTCATTGTACCATTTTTACTTTTTCAAAGCATTTTTCAGATCGAATTTTGAATTTTGCAGGGGTTGAATGAGTGCTCAAGCGACAACCAACATTCATGAGGGTCACTGACCTATTCAGCAGATTTCACATATAGAGAAGTAAAAAGGAAGTCTTATCGCCTACATTATTTCACCAAGGTATTGAAATTTGCATATAATCTTTCTACTTTCTTTTGTTTTATACCTCTCTCGAATTGGGTTGATTTGGTTTGCAAAGGCTAAAACAAAAATCTCAAACCTATTAAAAGCTATGATGACGCTGACTTTCCTGGCGGTTCGTGTCTCCCCTCCCTTTTGTCTTCTGCAACCTGGATTTTAAATTTTCTGTTTCTCCTTTATCCATTTGTCTTGGCGATTTTCTACAATTGCATTGAGCTGGTTTTTTGAACCTTTAGTTGATGAGTTAGATCCTGTTTGGATGAGCTTATAGCTTATGACTAATAATCGAAAAGTCATAAGTTAGAATTTCTAAACTTACGACTTTTGGCTTATTTTTATTTTTTTTTGCTTAAAAACAAGGTGCTTAAAAGCACTTTTAATATGTACCTAAACATTACAAAAGTGATTAAAAGCTATTTTGGCTTTAAAACACCTAAAATAAGTCGATCAAGCTCTTAGTGATTTTGATAAATTTATGAATTTTTTTCCTTAATTTTTTGGTGATCTGACCTCTATATATACTTTCTTGATTTTGATGTGTTTTATTTCCGTTAGAGATCGATCTAATTTGGTGTATAGGTCAGATATAGACAACTCCACTATTGTAGGAGTCACATTTCTATTACTATAGCTAGCAATTATTTACATCAGCGTTCGTGTTGAGTTTCATCAATGGAGGTTTCATTACTGGAGCTCCATGTGTAACTGCCATAGCAAAGCTAAGAGAGAGAAAGGGGATTTTATTATCAGCACCAACTAACTGCCTTATCACAAAATATCTACTCCATCATGTATTTATAGACTAGTTAATCAACTCTAGTCATTAACCATCTAGTCTAGTTAGCTTAACTTATCCTACTAACTAACCAACAAATTGACTGACCCTGCCATGTAACTAACTCTAGGCAGCACTATTTAGAACACCCCTCCTCAAGCTGATGGCTGAAAGATGTCTTTTAGTCCCAGCTTGGACAGCAAGTACAGGTGTGGCCCTTTTGCTAAGGTTTTGGTGAGTAGATCTGCTAATTGATCCTTTGTAGACACATGATTAGTTTTGATCTTACCCTCCAGTAGTTTTTCTCTAACAAAGTGGCAGTCAATATCAAAATGTTTTGTCCTTTCATGGAATATGGGATTAGCTGCAATTTGAATAGCTGCTTTGCTATCACAGAATAAGTCTACTGGTTGTTTGATGCTCACTCCCAACTCTTTGTATAGTCCTACAAGCCATGTAATTTCTGCCACTGCTGATGCCATACTTCTAAACTCAGCTTCTGCTGAACTTCTAGCCACTGTCTCTTGTTTCTTTGACTTCCAAGACACAAGTGCATCACCAAATTTCACCACATAGCCAGTCACCGACCTCCTGGTCTGTAGGCAAGTTCCCCAATCTGAGTCACAATAAGCAATTAATAACATTGAACTTTGAGCAGGCATAAACAAGCCTAGTCCAGGGGATGTTTTAATATACTTCACTACCCTGAGAGCTGCTTCCATATGGGATTCTTTTGGTGCATGCATGAACTGGCTCAATACTTGTACTACAAATGAGATATCAACTCTGGTCATAGTTAGATATAACAATCTACCTATCAACCTTTGATATTTTCCAATGTCTTTAAGAGGTTTGTCTGCTGTTGTTGTATTCACACCCTGCACATGAGAATCATATTCTATAGATGTCAGCCTTAGGTTCGGATCCAGTGGTGCATGAACAGGTTTAGCACCACTTAGTCCCATCTCAGAAATGAGTTCTAAAGCATATTTGCGCTGACTCATAACATACCCCTCCTTAGACCGAGCAAACTCAATACCAAGGAAGAATTTCAGCGCCCCCAAGTCCTTCATTTTAAACCTTAGTTTGAGATCATTTCTGGTCTGAGTAATCTACTCATTGCAACTTCCAGTTAATAGTAGATCATCTACATAGACAAGTACTACCACTAGCTCCTTTCCTATTCTCTTGGTATACAAAGAATAATCATAATGACTTTGAGTGAACCCCAGTTGAATCAGAGCTTCTGTAAGCTTAAGATTCCATTGTCTGGGTGCTTGCTTGAGTCCATAAAGAGACTTCTGTAATTTGCAGACTTTAGTAGTCTCCCCCTGTCTGCAAAAACCAGGGGGAATAACCATATAAACATCTTCAAGCAGATCCCCATGCAGAAATGCATTATGCACATCCATCTGAAATACTGGCCAATCCTTTGCCGAGGCAACAGCCAGAACAGACCTCACTGTGACCATTTTAGCCACAGGAGAGAAAGTTTCAGAGTAATCCAGCCCTTCTTTTTGACTAAACCCCTTGGCAACAAGCCGTGCCTTGTACCTTTCAATAGCTCCTGAGGCTAAATACTTAATTTTGAATATCCATTTGCATCCAATGGGATGCTTACCAGGTGGAAGATCAACAATAGTCCAGGTGTGATTCTCCTCTAAGGCTGCCATTTCAGCTTTCATGGCTGCAACCCAGAGAGGATCAAGAGCAGCCTCAGAGAAAGACTTCGGCTCAGAAACAGAAGAGTAAGCATGCAGGGCTGCAGAGTGAGTTGCAGACAAAGACTCATAGCTAACATAATTGGAAACTGGATAACTGCAGGTGGACTTGGATTTAGTGTGACTGGTGTCAAAGTCCTGAAGCCATATAGGAGGCTTAGAGGTTCTAGAAGACTTCCTCTGTGGTGCGGAAGGAACAACAACTGAGTCAGGGATATCCAGTTGAGCCTCAGCTTCAGGGAGGACTATAGGTGACAGAGCTGGTGGAAGAGTAACAGAACCACCACTGGAAGGAATAACACAGGGTGAACTCTGATCAGCATGCAGGTTTGTAAACCGAAGCACAGGAAATAAGGGTGAAGGAGAAGTATGTAGCTGGTGAAAAGGGAAGACATCTTCCCTGAACTTCACATCTCGACTGACCAGAAATTCCCTTGTATGAAGAGTGTACAACTTGTACCCCTTCTGAGATGAAGAATAACCAATAAACACTGCTGGAACAGCCCTCGCAGCAAACTTGTCAATTTTCCTAACTTCAGTGGCAAAAGCAAGACAGCCAAACACTCTAAGGTGATCAAGTTTTGGTGAAGCATGATATAAGAGTTCATGAGGGGTTTTGACCTTAAGAACAGAAGAGGGTAACCTGTTAATTAGATAGACACTAGTAAGAACACATTCTCCCCAAAACTGTAAGGGCATGCTAGACTGAAACCTCAGTGATCTGGCTGTGTCTAGTATGTGTCTATGCTTTCGTTCAACAACACCATTTTGTTGAGGTGTATAGACACAAGAACTTTGGTGTAGAATACCTAAAGACTGCAGTAACCCAGCCACTTGAGAATTGAGAAACTCACATCCATTATCAGTCCTTAAGACCTTGACAACAGATGAAAAAACATTTCTAATCATCACAAAGAAATTCCGGAGGGCCACTACAACTTCAGACTTGGAATTTAATAGCATTATCTAGGTATATCTGGAGTAATCATCTACTAAAGTCAAAAAATACCTTTTACCATCATGAGTAGGTACCCTGTAGGGGCCCCAAACATCAGCATGTAATAGTTGAAAACAAGCAGAAGTAGTTGTATTGCTCACAGGAAAAGATAATCTTGATTGTTTTGCCAATGGACAGACAGTACAGAGATCAGACGAACTAGTGGAAACATGTGTAAAACAATGTAATTTCTTCAGAGTTTTAAGGGGCACATGCCCTAGTCTTTTATGCCATAATGGCAAACTTATTGAATCAACACCTGACTTAGTGATACTGGGAACTGTGTTTACTTGAATTTCAGCAGACTTCAGCTGAGTTCCCTGAGACTGCAAAGGACAGTCTGTACTAACCACATATAGATCATTCTCCAACTTGCCAATCCCCTTCACTTTCCCACTGTAGAGGTCCTGAAATAGACAGAAATCAGGGAAAAAAACAGCACAACAATTTAGTTCTCTTGTCAGTTGAGACACAGAGAGTAAATTGTACTTAAACTCTGGAATATGCAGCACATTTTTGATCTCATTTCCTCCTAACACATGAGAAGAACCAACATTGCTAACCCTAGCAGGACTACCAGTAGGTAGATGTACATCTCCCGCTTGAGAATCTGGGAGAGCAGTGTGTTGTGTTAACAGGTTCAATTTATGAACCATGTGTTTTGAAGCACCAGAGTCAATTATCCATCTGTCATCTGCAGTGGTGAAAGAGAGGCATTTTAACATACCTGCAACTTTCACATGAGCACTGCAGTCAGTTTTTGCAGATTCTTGATCAAGCATGTGATGAATCTGTTGGTATTGCTGGGGAGAAAAATGAGGATAAGATGGATATGACTGCATGTATGGATGTTGTGAAGACTGCAAAAACTGCTGAGAAGGCATGTTAGACATAAGAGCGTGTGAATTAACATAAGCAGTACTAGAGGAACCAGGTCGAACTTGAGCCTGATAACCTGAACTTCCTAGATAACTATTACCACTTGCAAGATTTGCTGCAGTAATGGAACCAGGTCCAGTTCTCTTTTTACCCTTCCAATCTGGAGGATAGCCATGGAGCCTAAAGCAAATATCTCTGGTGTGACCCTTCCAATTGCAATAGTCACAGTACAAGTTGCTATTAAAATTCTTTTTGGACTTAGAGTTAGAACCTGTAGAATGTTGTGATCCAGAGGGCATGCCATTCATGTGATGTGAGCCAGAATTCACATTGACTCTACTACTGAATAGAGCAATAGTATCACCAATAGATGCAGAGCTAGAGGCATTCCCGATCGAAATGGACTGCCCAAGTAGCCGCTGACTTTCTTCAGCCATAACCAAGGAATAGGCCTTATTCACACTAGGAGTAGGATCCATCATCATAATCTGGCTCCTACATTGATTATAAGAGTCATTTAACCCTAGAAGAAATTGCATCAGCCTCTGATAGTCAAAATGAGCAGCATAGGTTTTGGATTCATCACACGAGCATCCAGGACAAGGCATGAGTGAATCAAATTCCATCCATAATTCTTTCAATCTAGAGAAATAACTAGACACGGACATGACTCCTTGAGTCAGTGTAGCTATTTCCTTGTGTAAGTAGAAAATTCGACAACCATCAACTTTATCAAATCTCTCCTTGAGATCATTCCACACCTGCTGAACACTGCTAGCATAGACAATTCCGCTAAGTAACTCCCTACTGACCGAAATCATAATCCATGACAGTACTATCGCGTTGCATTTCTCCCAAAGATCATGCAATGAGCTATCGAATTTTTCCTTAGAGCTTTTGCCATTCACAAAGCCTAGTTTACCCTTTCCTAGAAGGCCTATTTTCATTGAACGACTCCACAAAGAGTAATTTTCAGGTCCAGTTAGCTGTATAGATACAAGTGAGCTACCTGGTGTGTCGCAAGCTTGAAGATACAGAGGATGATGAGAATCAACAACTGTCGCACCTCCAGAAGTTGTACCAGTACCGCTATTGATCGCCATTAATGAAAACAAAGGAAAAGTTGATGGGAAAACCTGTAGAGTTTAATATTCCCCACTTGACAGTAATCGCAACCCTAGCTGCTTCTCAATCAGTGCAATTGTTCTTCTACACTAGAAAACAGAGACGTGGTTGTAACTAATGAAGGCCAGTGATCGTCAATCGAGCACCGCTGGCTCTGATACCATGTTGAGTTTCATCAATGGAGGTTTCATTACTGGAGCTCCATGTGTAACTGCCATAGCAAAGCTAAGAGAGAGAAAGGGGATTTTATTATCAGCACCAACTAACTGCCTTATCACAAAATATCTACTCCATCATGTATTTATAGACTAGTTAATCAACTCTAGTCATTAACCATCTAGTCTAGTTAGCTTAACTTATCCTACTAACTAACCAACAAATTGACTGACCCTGCCATGTAACTAACTCTAGGCAGCACTATTTAGAACAGTTCGAATGACAAGAAGCCTGTTAAAGGTAAAATAAGAGATTTTGTTTATTACTAGACATTTTTAGTCCAGAAATGAATAATAGAAGCCAATATCCTTCATTAAATAGAAATTATCCAAAACATATATGGTTTAGTTTCAGTTGGGAAAACCTTAATGAAACGAGTTTCCCTTCTTATTTTGAAATAGTGAATATCCCTCCTCTAATCCTATGTATACGTACGTTGCTGCATTAGTCTATAGTTTCTGAATTATCTACTTTATTCACCCGTTGCTGAAGGTACAACATGGAATTCCTTTAGGATCTATAACATCTCTTAGAGATAATTTTAAATTCGGTATGTATGTGATAAGGACCTTTAAAGTCTTATCAGCCCTTGATGTGCTGAAGTGAACCATGCCAAGAAGACAAGAAGTAACAAAATTTTGACATAGCTTCAAGGATGTTGCGTCGGCCGACCCATTGAAGAACATGACTGGAATGAAGTTTTTTTTATCCCAAGATGTATATCACTACACAATAAATTGCTAGTTCACATTCAGCAAAAAAGTGGAGATCGATTTTCAAGTTGAACTACAATTAACAGTTGTAAATGCTTTCTTTGAAGTCTTGTGTATCACTAAATTGAGGATTGGAACAAAATTGTAGTTTTGAACTAAACCCCATCGCTTTGGTATCATGCTTTCTTTCTCTCAAATATATATAATAAATGAAATTTTTGTGCAATCATGATGATACATTCTACCTCTTCCCATTTTTTGATACTTCCTTATGAGCCATTCGAATGTCGACCATAACTTTTGAACACACTACATGTTTATCTTTTCTCTTTTCCTCCCTTTTTTATTTTTTTTGTCTCATTTAAATTTACCTATTTTAGAAAATCTAAAGTCTCTATATACAATTAATCAACATTTCTTCTCTTTTTAACTACAGTTTATGCATTCTTTATAGTTTCACACTTTTCCCTCCACCAATAATTATGTATTGGTTAAATTTTAATATCTCACGATGGTGTTTTTTGGTTCCCCTAAAATTCCAACAATATTACATCCCGATCGAAAGCAAAACGGATTATAGTACAGATAAAAGATTGGTTCAAGGATGAATGGCATCCTGTTATTATTATGTATGTTTTCACTATTAACGTTTGTAAATTACCATATAGTTTTATTATATGTAAATTATATATTGTTGTAGTTTTAATAACCAATAGTTTTTGTTCATTCCATGTTTTAATTGACGTGGTACTATAGAGAGTGTTGGAGCTAACTAAAAATTAATAATTTATATCTGTAATTTATTCAATTTAATTTATTTTGCATGCATATTTGTTAATTTAATCCATATAGTTTACTTACCTTACTTTATAAAAGTATTATCTCATTATTTGATTTTTTAAAAGACCCTGCAAAGCGCGGGCAATTTTACTAGTTATTTTATAAGCTACTAACATTTAGTCATTATTTTGATACGATTTGAAATAAAAATATCCCTAACTAAAATACGGAATAACTTCAAAAAATGCTATGGAATTTGAAGAATTAATGAGTGAAAATCAAAGAACGATTCATACAACAACAACAACATATCCAGTGAAATCCCACAAAGTGAGGTTTTGGGAATCTAAGAGGGACTCCCATACAAAGGGAAAGAAAATGATGTCAACAAAAGAAATCACATCAGCGAAAGTACAAATAGATGTAACTCTGCAAATTCGTCTCTTTTAATTATATCAAAAGATATGAGTATAAGACACCCTTCAACAGGGGAAATAAGTGTGGGGGTTTTCAATCATCTGAAGGTTATTATATCGAAGTCGAAGACTCTCTTGATTGGAAATAAATTCGAACATGTAGGTGTTTGGAGGAGCATTTGGCGTGGAATGCCCATTAGAGACGCAATAATATCCTCGCGCATATATATACATATAACTCCTTAAAAATAAGAAATACATACATGAGAAATAACTCAAGAGTCCATTCCACACAATTTACAAAAATTCACGGGAGCTATTCAAACTTTAAGATGTACCTATACTTAAACGAAATTTTATAGGATGTGCTACAAAGTGCTTATCGACATTCAAAACATTTTTACCAAACACATTACCTATTTATTAGCAATTCAATGCTCTATCCACATATGTAACTACTTATTTATTAACATAAGCTAGAAGTGTTTTTTCAACACTTAATAGTTGTGAACGGTTTTTAATTAGCTAACGTAGACTGACTCTATATTAACACTGTTTCTGAAAATGCTTGATTTTTTCTTTCACTGTACTTTTCCATGGACAGAAAGATTTATACAATTTGAAAAGTAATTGCCAAACACTTTTGAATTATTAATTTACTTTTGCATCGAAAGTGTCACGCCCCGACTTCCAACGAGGCGTGATTGGCACCCGAAGCCGATAAGGCCCGAGAGAACCAATCTTTGCTCATGTACTCTCATATGTATGTTCGCGTATGCATATCATTTTATCTCATGTAATTAAATATCGTTAGCGAAAGTCATGGCAATACGTGCAATCTATGAAACTTGGCCGCTAGGGCCATCTCGTCAAAATGAACGTACATCTTTTACTTTCACGATACCCCACATATGTCTACAAAGCCTCTAATAGATACATGACCATGTCTATACAATACTTACAAAATGCTAAAACCTAATGAACACATGTGACTTGGGAAGCCCCGAAGCAACTAGAGCTCACCAATAATTTGCGGATATCTCGCCACCTACTGCAGAGATCTACTAACACCTGTGCCTGCAGCATGTAAGGTAAGTTCCCCAAAAGGGGTCAGTACGAATAAAGTACTGAGTATGTAAGGCCAGATGAAACTAAAATAGCACATAAGTACTTCCAAGAAATTAAGCGTAAGAGAATAATCAATATGGATATACCTTCGTATAAAAATATGTGGAACCAGGTTCATTACTTCTATTAGTCTCAATACTTGATCAATCAGTCGCATCATTATCACTTTCTTATAACCATCTTCATGTTTATTTACATCTATGCACGTGAGGCATATATTCTCATCTCTTTACAACTATTTTCATTACTGTGCACTCAATTAGTTAGTACCGGGCCTCCACCCTTGGTAGGCTATAAGATATAAATGTAATACCGGACATCCACCTTTAGTGGGCTATCATATATAATTATAATACCGGACATCCACATTTAGTGGGCTATCATATATAAATATAATACCGGACATCCACATTTAGTGGGCTATCATATATAAATATAATACCGGACATCCACATTTAGTGGGCTATCATATATAAATATAATACCGGACATCCACATTTAGTGGGCTATCATATATAAATATAATACCGGACATCCACATTTAGTGGGCTATAATATATACCGGACATCCAGCTGATCAGTGGGCTATAATATATACCGGACATCCAGCTGATCAGTGGGCTATAATATATAACTATAATACCGGACATCCACATTTAGTGGGCTATCATATATAATTATAATACCGGACATCCACATTTAGTGGGCTATAATATATATATATAATACCGGACATCCACATTTAGTGGGCTATAATATATATATATAATACCGGACATCCACATTTAGTGGGCTATAATATATACCCTTTTGATTTTTAATCCATTTTCAATGAACCATAACATAAAGTAACCATTTGTGCATTATTTCTTCACAATCTTATTTCTTTGACATAGCTATGAGAGAGAGTGATCCATTAGAGATCATGACACTAAAGCTCACATTTGTATACACATCTCACTTCACTTCACTTCATAAGATTCACATCTTCACTTATGAGGGATAATTATACTAACTTGCACATCGCCTCTCTTATCACCCTTATGAGATTGGTACTTTTACTTATGCAAGATTGGTACAAGGCTAATCATCATACTATCGGATTTTGGAACAAGACATGATTGGAAAATGCCATCCAAGATTAAATAGATTCTCTTATGTTATTATTCTCTTGAAAATAGGTCCTTTAGAGATTTCAACGTTATGACAACTTTCCTTGAAGCTTTGGATCATTAACCAATGGGTGAGAGGTATGTGAATAAACATTGTGAGAAACATAACATTATAGCAACATAACACTATTAAAACCATTGGACCATAATCCATGAACAAGGGACATGAGTATAACCACCATGGGAACCGTGGAACATAACCTTATTGGGCTTTTGGAACATTAATCATGAATATGAGACATGTGAATTTTGGAACTTTGGTTCATGGCATGATTGGAATAATGCTATTCAAACTCAACAAGTCCTCTTTACCTCACTACTCTTGTTGAGGTAGTTCTCTTAGGCTTTACAACATATGACAACTTAAGAACTTCCGTCCATAAATAAGAACTAAGTGGGTCATAATTCGTCTAAGAGGAAAACTCATATGAATAATAATATATATCAACCTTAGTTGGAATACTATAGAACCCCTTTGGAATAGAACACTTTAGGACAATGAGCACTTCGGAATCAAATGACAATGTGAACACCACATGCTACAAAAGGATATAGAAGAATAACCTTACATACCTTGTATTCTTAATACGAATACACAATCTTAGATGCGCATACAATAGTCCCTCTCCGTTCTTGTGTTTTGCTCTACAACACAAGTTCATAACGAAACCAACATTAACCACCAATTACCTTATAATGGCATAAAATAATAATTAGTCACATGTTTAGCTTTAACATGTCATTTCCCCTTGACAAAACCATTGATAAAAGTATTATTCCAAAAATTCCATAATATTCCCAACATTGACCAATACATGATAATTGACACATTTCACCACAACACTTCTCCTTTACACTTTCTTATCCATACCACATCACAATTAATCCATCAACTTACCTTAATACAACTCATAACACATATCGGTCAAAATCCCACAATTTCCACTTATAGACAATAACAAGTTTAATACCAAAAATAACACCATACATGTTTATATTTTGTCCATACCATGCTTTTTCATCAAAGGCACAAGTCATAATTCAAGTTACAATTCCATGGATTTCACATCTTTTTCACAAAACCAAAAGTGCCATGTCCAACACTCCCAAGCATAACCAACATGATATACATAATCTATCATGCTTATAATATGTTAAAGTACAAGAATAAGCACTTACCCAAGCTTGAAAAAGGATGATCTTGCCCAAAAATGCTTTAGGGTTTGAAGAGCACCAAAAAAAGTGTTCTTGAGAATTCTAGAAAATGAGAGAAAAGCATGTGTGTGTACAATGAATTAAAATCTGATTTTTGGCCACCTTTTATAACATTTTAAAGTCATCCTTAGCCATTAAGTCCATCATTGACAAGTCAAGGCAAGAATGGGTCATTTTGACCCATTGGGCCTTTCATGTTTTTTTTCACATTTTGGGTCCTTTTTGGGCCCAATTCACTTAATCCAACAAAATCCATAATTTCTCATGTTTAATTCATTTCATATGCGTTACAACAATATTCCCACTCACGGGATTTATATTTGTAGCCTCAATCCCAAAAACAAGCGATTCTAGCCACGTATGACCCATTTTGGCTATAGGGGTAAAATCGTCATTTTGACGCCAAATTCGTCCTCGGGTAATTGTATCATACCAATATAATATTTCACTAATTTCATGTATATTCTCATGGTTGTAGAAGAAACGTGGCAAAAATCGGTCCGGTACGTCCCCGGGCACCCTTGGAACTTAAGAAAAATTCCAACTTTTGAAAGGTGCGCACAAGCAGCCCGGCACGCTGCCTGGCGCGCCCCCTTGCTGCCTCTGGACTAAAAATTTTAGCCCAGAGCGGCGTGGCACGCCCCTGGGCGCGCCCCTCCTTAATTTTTTTTGAAAATTTTGTTTTTCGACTTTTCTTCGCGGGTTTGGTTAGATACTTCAAGTCCTATTCTTTAACTTACTTCTTGGCCTCAATATACTTTGTTTAGAGGTCCTCTTAGCCTCATTTTTTTTAACCCCACAAATGCGCCATGAAAATCGCAAAACACCTTTTATGCAAGTTTAATCACATATACAAGGGCCAAATTTCAATTTCTCCATCACTAACATTACCAAATACATACTTATAGCTCGTGACACCTAAGTAAACATTATTTAATGTTGTCAAATAGGGTTAGGAAGGTACGGGGTGTTACATCCTCCCCCCCTTAGAAACATTCGTCCTCGAATGTTAGTAACATTGTCTCATCGTCATAACTTATGCCGAAGTGAATCCTTCAATTGTCATATACACATAGAATACTTGTAAAAACTTACTTATTAGGATCCATTTCCGTACCCCGAACTTTGCTTTGTCCAAAACTTACGATTACTTTAGCTTTCATTATTTCTCTGGTCTTCCTTGTGACTTTTTCCCTGTGTTCATTTCTCCTATTGTGGTTTCACGGAAGCTCCTTCTTTAATTCTTATTACTTTCGCTTATCGAGCTAGAAAAATAAGCCGTACTTCCTCACCTATGAGATTTTTTATTTTTTTTCCATAACTAGTGGATTTCCACTGGGAGCAACACGGCAGAATCTCCTACACACTTTTAAAGCATCGCATATGAGATACTGAATGAACTATAAAGAGTTCTGGGGATACCTCAAAGTCATATACGACTTGACCACATCTCCGAGCCATCTTATAAGATACGCTATAGAGAACTAACTTCTCATGCTTAAACAGTACGGTTTGTTTGTTCCTCTATCTGAAGACAAAAACCATTCTTGCATTCACTTGGGTTCCCAAAAACATTTCTACAACTGTTATTACCCATATCACTTCGATTACTGAAGTATAAATTTTGCAATATTCTTTTCATGTAATCTCATCAATAAGTCGCTTCCAAATCCTGGTACATATGGATTACTCCCTACTAAATAGCATATTATGAATGATGTGCTTTACCCTAATGCATTTCTTCAGCTCATATATCTATCCGATACATAAAATCTTCCTGACATCTCAATCCGTTGCCTATACGTGTCATCCCTCGTCGATACAATTTATACTGGGACATCCTATGGGGGTAGACTAGTATCTTTCACATTAGTAGCTTTAACATTAATATTCTTCACTTTGACCAAGTGACATATGTACCCTTCCATTCAAGAACATTCTTTGTGGAAAGTGAAACTGCAATTTCTTTACTCGGCAATCTATTGGGGCCTAACAAAAAGCTAACCAAGTCATACCCATGGTAACATTAAAAATCTATCATTTCCATCTCAATAATATTCGTCAATGTAACGTGATCACTACATTTACTATACAATCGTGACATACTCTTTTAGCTATAATAAATTCACCAACTGGTGTGGACATCCCAACTGACTTAACTATTAACTCTAATATTCCTTCAAATTTTTCCCGCAGTCAATAGAGTAACATCTGATAGGGTAGAACCCGGATCAATTGATGCATAGTCATTAGGTAAACATATAAATAACGTACCTGTCACAATGTCACGGAGAGCCTCTGAATTCTGCCGACCCCGTAGGTCGTGTCATACTACCCGTGGCCCTCTGTGGGCATGCTCTCTTCATGTGTCCTGGCTCTTTACACCAAAAGCAAACGTCCGTCTCAAACCGACATTCACCTGAATGAAACTTTCCGCAGCGTTGGCACTGCTGACGAAAAGATTCTGCTGTCTGCGAACCCCGTATTCCACTATTCTGCCCAATCGGAGTGCCTCTAGACCCTCGAAATGGAGGTGGAGTATCCGCTGTAGGGTAAGAAAATGACGGTCTAGGTGGTCTTGGGAAAACCTGAGGCCTCAATCCTCCTTGAGATGCCGTGAACTGTCCCATGGGTCTAGCCCGCTTTGACGGCCCTGCATCAGATTCTTGTATCCTTCCCCTTTGCCTTTGATCCTCCATCTTTTGCGCGAAGGCTTGTATTCTGGCTATGTCCATGTCTTTATTCAATGCAGCAATAGTACAGTCTCTTACCAAGTAGGGCTCCAATCTGTCTACATACCGATGAACTCTATCGGCCATAGTTGCTACCATATGAGGAGCGTATCTAGCCAATGAATTAAACCGAAGACTGTACTCCCTGACGCTCATATTCCCCTGACAAAGATTTAAAAACTGATCCGCTCGAGCCTCGCGGATCTCATATGGCAGATAATGATCGAGGAATGCCCCCTTGAATTCCTCCCAACTAGATGGATTTACACCGATACCTCTGGATTGTTTCCAATCTTCGTACCATAATATAGCCTCTCCTTTCAATCTATATGCTGCAAGCTCCACTGTTTCTATGCCCGTCACATGCATAACATCTAGAGCTCTTTGAATTTGATCTATAAAGTCTTGCGGATCTTCGTTAAGATCGGATCCGGTAAATGTGGGAGGATCCAATTTCAGAAAATCCTGTGTCCGCCGACTAGCTATCCTAGCCGCACCACCATCACTTGTCACTGGACCAACTCGTCCTTGACTCTGGGCAACAACTATCTGAGTCAACATTTGCACTGCATTTTTCAAATCTTTTAACTCCTGCCTAGTAACATTAACAGACGATTCTGGGGATATTTCCCTCCTTTGTGGCCTCCCTGGAGAAGGGGGAGGAGAAGGTGCCCGTGATGTAAACTCAGTTTCAACCCCATACTGACTAGCTGGATTAGGTGGGGATTTACTAGTTCTTTCTTTCGCTTGCATATCTACCTGCTTATTTTTGCCCATACCTTGTCTTGAAATCGGCATGTTACTATATCAAAGGAAATCAATTACAATTGTCAGATGTAATCCCACCTATGACAATGGCTCTATTGCACGATGTAGAATGAAAAAAATGAAACAACTCCTAAATGTCCCGTAGCCTCCTACTTATTAATGTGGCGCGCAACACATCGATAAGTAAGACTCTACTCAGACACGGCTTTGTAGACACCCTTAGGACGAACTGCTCTGATACCACTTTTGTCACGCCCCGACTTCCAACGAGGCGTGATTGGCACCCGAAGCCGATAAGGCCCGAGAGAACCAATCTTTGCTCATGTACTCTCATATGTATGTTCGCGTATGCATATCATTTTATCTCATGTAATTAAATATCGTTAGCGAAAGTCATGGCAATACGTGCAATCTATGAAACTTGGCCGCTAGGGCCATCTCGTCAAAATGAACGTACATCTTTTACTTTCACGATACCCCACATATGTCTACAAAGCCTCTAATAGATACATGACCATGTCTATACAATACTTACAAAATGCTAAAACCTAATGAACACATGTGACTTGGGAAGCCCCGAAGCAACTAGAGCTCACCAATAATTTGCGGATATCTCGCCACCTACTGCAGAGATCTACTAACACCTGTGCCTGCAGCATGTAAGGTAAGTTCCCCAAAAGGGGTCAGTACGAATAAAGTACTGAGTATGTAAGGCCAGATGAAACTAAAATAGCACATAAGTACTTCCAAGAAATTAAGCGTAAGAGAATAATCAATATGGATATACCTTCGTATAAAAATATGTGGAACCAGGTTCATTACTTCTATTAGTCTCAATACTTGATCAATCAGTCGCATCATTATCACTTTCTTATAACCATCTTCATGTTTATTTACATCTATGCACGTGAGGCATATATTCTCATCTCTTTACAACTATTTTCATTACTGTGCACTCAATTAGTTAGTACCGGGCCTCCACCCTTGGTAGGCTATAAGATATAAATGTAATACCGGACATCCACCTTTAGTGGGCTATCATATATAATTATAATACCGGACATCCACATTTAGTGGGCTATCATATATAAATATAATACCGGACATCCACATTTAGTGGGCTATCATATATAAATATAATACCGGACATCCACATTTAGTGGGCTATCATATATAAATATAATACCGGACATCCACATTTAGTGGGCTATCATATATAAATATAATACCGGACATCCACATTTAGTGGGCTATAATATATACCGGACATCCAGCTGATCAGTGGGCTATAATATATACCGGACATCCAGCTGATCAGTGGGCTATAATATATAACTATAATACCGGACATCCACATTTAGTGGGCTATCATATATAATTATAATACCGGACATCCACATTTAGTGGGCTATAATATATATATATAATACCGGACATCCACATTTAGTGGGCTATAATATATATATATAATACCGGACATCCACATTTAGTGGGCTATAATATATACCCTTTTGATTTTTAATCCATTTTCAATGAACCATAACATAAAGTAACCATTTGTGCATTATTTCTTCACAATCTTATTTCTTTGACATAGCTATGAGAGAGAGTGATCCATTAGAGATCATGACACTAAAGCTCACATTTGTATACACATCTCACTTCACTTCACTTCATAAGATTCACATCTTCACTTATGAGGGATAATTATACTAACTTGCACATCGCCTCTCTCATCACCCTTATGAGATTGGTACTTTTACTTATGCAAGATTGGTACAAGGCTAATCATCATACTATCGCATTTTGGAACAAGACATGATTGGAAAATGCCATCCAAGATTAAATAGATTCTCTTATGTTATTATTCTCTTGAAAATAGGTCCTTTAGAGATTTCAACGTTATGACAACTTTCCTTGAAGCTTTGGATCATTAACCAATGGGTGAGAGGTATGTGAATAAACATTGTGAGAAACATAACATTATAGCAACATAACACTATTAAAACCATTGGACCATAATCCATGAACAAGGGACATGAGTATAACCACCATGGGAACCGTGGAACATAACCTTATTGGGCTTTTGGAACATTAATCATGAATATGAGACATGTGAATTTTGGAACTTTGGTTCATGGCATGATTGGAATAATGCTATTCAAACTCAACAAGTCCTCTTTACCTCACTACTCTTGTTGAGGTAGTTCTCTTAGGCTTTACAACATATGACAACTTAAGAACTTCCGTCCATAAATAAGAACTAAGTGGGTCATAATTCGTCTAAGAGGAAAACTCATATGAATAATAATATATATCAACCTTAGTTGGAATACTATAGAACCCCTTTGGAATAGAACACTTTAGGACAATGAGCACTTCGGAATCAAATGACAATGTGAACACCACATGCTACAAAAGGATATAGAAGAATAACCTTACATACCTTGTATTCTTAATACGAATACACAATCTTAGATGCGCATACAATAGTCCCTCTCCGTTCTTGTGTTTTGCTCTACAACACAAGTTCATAACGAAACCAACATTAACCACCAATTACCTTATAATGGCATAAAATAATAATTAGTCACATGTTTAGCTTTAACATGTCATTTCCCCTTGACAAAACCATTGATAAAAGTATTATTCCAAAAATTCCATAATATTCCCAACATTGACCAATACATGATAATTGACACATTTCACCACAACACTTCTCCTTTACACTTTCTTATCCATACCACATCACAATTAATCCATCAACTTACCTTAATACAACTCATAACACATATCGGTCAAAATCCCACAATTTCCACTTATAGACAATAACAAGTTTAATACCAAAAATAACACCATACATGTTTATATTTTGTCCATACCATGCTTTTTCATCAAAGGCACAAGTCATAATTCAAGTTACAATTCCATGGATTTCACATCTTTTTCACAAAACCAAAAGTGCCATGTCCAACACTCCCAAGCATAACCAACATGATATACATAATCTATCATGCTTATAATATGTTAAAGTACAAGAATAAGCACTTACCCAAGCTTGAAAAAGGATGATCTTGCCCAAAAATGCCTTAGGGTTTGAAGAGCACCAAAAAAAGTGTTCTTGAGAATTCTAGAAAATGAGAGAAAAGCATGTGTGTGTACAATGAATTAAAATCTGATTTTTGGCCACCTTTTATAACATTTTAAAGTCATCCTTAGCCATTAAGTCCATCATTGACAAGTCAAGGCAAGAATGGGTCATTTTGACCCATTGGGCCTTTCATGTTTTTTTTCACATTTTGGGTCCTTTTTGGGCCCAATTCACTTAATCCAACAAAATCCATAATTTCTCATGTTTAATTCATTTCATATGCGTTACAACAATATTCCCACTCACGGGATTTATATTTGTAGCCTCAATCCCAAAAACAAGCGATTCTAGCCACGTATGACCCATTTTGGCTATAGGGGTAAAATCGTCATTTTGACGCCAAATTCGTCCTCGGGTAATTGTATCATACCAATATAATATTTCACTAATTTCATGTATATTCTCATGGTTGTAGAAGAAACGTGGCAAAAATCGGTCCGGTACGTCCCCGGGCACCCTTGGAACTTAAGAAAAATTCCAACTTTTGAAAGGTGCGCACAAGCAGCCCGGCACGCTGCCTGGCGCGCCCCCTTGCTGCCTCTGGACTAAAAATTTTAGCCCAGAGCGGCGTGGCACGCCCCTGGGCGCGCCCCTCCTTAATTTTTTTTGAAAATTTTGTTTTTCGACTTTTCTTCGCGGGTTTGGTTAGATACTTCAAGTCCTATTCTTTAACTTACTTCTTGGCCTCAATATACTTTGTTTAGAGGTCCTCTTAGCCTCATTTTTTTTAACCCCACAAATGCGCCATGAAAATCGCAAAACACCTTTTATGCAAGTTTAATCACATATACAAGGGCCAAATTTCAATTTCTCCATCACTAACATTACCAAATACATACTTATAGCTCGTGACACCTAAGTAAACATTATTTAATGTTGTCAAATAGGGTTAGGAAGGTACGGGGTGTTACAGAAAGTAATTAAAACATTGACTCCTAAGTCATTCTAAATCTACGTCGTATTTCACAAGCTGAGGAATATTATATAATATATGCCATTTCAACAACCCAAATGTTAGACAAAACAAAAGATTCAAGATTTAAGTGCTTACTAATATATATATATATATATATATATATATATATATATATATATATATATATATATTCTTATCTTGTTGGACTACTATATAAGCAAAAAGATATAACAAGTCATACGTTTCAGCAAAGATATTCAAGTGGCCTAAACTTGTTTTACAAGACTTGATACTTATCAACTGTTTTTAATCAGCTAACCTAAACTAACTCTATATTAACACTGTTCCTGAAATGCTTGATTTTTCCTTGGCATAATATATAAACCCTCCAACTTTGGGTGTCTAGACGTAGTCATTTAAACTTGTGTAAAGTTGAATAAGTAGACACACGCGTCTTATGTGGCATCTACGTGGCAATTCAAGTGAGATTGTCATGTAGACGCCACAAAGATGCCACATAGGACGCGTGTGTTTACTTGTTCAACTTTATACAATTTTAAATGCCTACATGTGCATACTCAAAGTTGGAGGGTATAGATGTGAGTTGAGACCAAGTTAAAGGGCATGCGTATGTATTATGCTTTTTTTCTTTCACTGTATTTTTCCATGGATAGAAAGATTTCCACAACTTGAAAAGTAATTGCCAAACACTTTTGAATTATTAATCTACTTTTGCATGGAAAGTGAATCATTGACTCATAAGTGGACCACAAAGATTAGTGATTGTGCTTTTCGTGATTCACATTGAATATAAGAAGAAGAAAATAGAAAGCAGCCAAAGAACAGTAACATGAAGATTTGTGTATTGACTCGAGAAACCTCCACGAAATCTGGTGGCATAGACTTACAATTTAGTATTGGTAAATTGTAGTTAAGAAAAAAAAAGCTTAGATAGTGATGTGAAACAATTATTCTTTTAGGTATCATCCAGGAAATTACCAAACAAAAATTTGAAAATACAGATGCTTGGAGGAGTACTACTTTTATTTTATTTGCCAAGTGTTGCATATACATAGTAAAAATAAAATTAGTTCTTTTTCGATTTGTTAAAGTGGACACGTAAAACAGAACTAAAGGAGAATCACTTTTATTGCCAAGTGATGCATATAGATACAAAAAAAGAAAATTATATGTGTCTAGTGATAAAACATATTGAATTTTTTTTATAAAATTACACATGCATTAGTGATAAAACAGTATCGAAATTGTCAGATAAAATTATAAATGTATTAATGATCCCATAAAACGAAATGTTAATCAAAGGCAATATAAAATAGTAAATATGGGAACTTTATATCAGGCTTATTTATTATTACAAACACATAATAAATGTAGTATTTATTATTTAAGCTTTCCACTCTTTTTCCAAAGGTGCTAGTGGACCTCGAAGACTAATTAGTGTTTCTGCTTTTGGGAAATAGAGAAAGGAAACATTAGAAAAGCTGGAAAAATGATGATGTGAGATGCCATGTCATTCTCCAACGCTACAGGAAATTTGACTTTCCAGTTAGAGGCGAAATCACGATTTGAAATTTATGGGTTAATGGGAGTATTTTCTGGGGGACTACCACATACTTTTGTGACTTTGGTTTTCTCTGCTCTTTTTCTTTTCTTTTCTTTTGGGACCAAAGAAATGTGTTTGATTATTATTTTATCTCCACTACAGTTATTCCATATATGACCCCAAAAATTATAGTTGGTCAGGGAATTCTTGATTAGATTTGTTCATATGACTAAACATAAGGGCATCATTAGCAAAACTAAGACAATTAACGATAGAGCCTTTTTTATGGTTAATGAGGTTAGTGTTGGAAATTTGATGGTGGACACAATCGATTTCTCACAAATTGAATTTTATTATTACCAAGTAAAGACCCGCTTTAGTCTTACAATCACACTCCTAACAACTTTTTTTGTTGTTCTCTCTTATTCCTCACTTGTTGCTTGCTTCAACAACACTCTTTACTTGAGCACCCTTATTTGAGCACACACACTCTTGCTACTTAAGCATTCACTCTTTAACTTGAGCCTACTTACATTTCAAATGAACCACCTCTAATTATAGTTGGTTATGGAAGAATCTAGCTAAGAGTATTTCCTACTATATTCTAGAATCTTCTGTCAACTTCTCAATTCTAGAACTACCTTTTCTAGAATATTTCTAGACCTTTCTCTCTAGAACACTCATTCTAGAGATCTTTATTTTATTCTCTACAACTCTTTAATATTCTAGGTTCTTCTATGAAGTGTGTCTTGGATACTAATTAAGTTGGTGATGAATTCTTAACATTCCCCCTCAACACCAACTTAATTCGTTCGATGCCATCACGTCGAGCGATTTCCCGAGATTTGAAATCATCCTGATGTCCAGGCACTTTGTGAATCTCTTCCTCCTTCGATTTTCTCCAATCACTACTCTTTGAAGCTTCTTCAAAGGCGGTAGTCTCTTTGATCTTGACTACCTCTACTAATGTTGCATATATATACTTGACATTTGGGCACTTTGATCATGTCGTCCTTCTTAGTTAAGGCTGTAGAACTTCTTGCACTTCTTCTAAGGCTTTATGTACTTTAGTTTGTCGTGGACTCTCATTTTCTCCTCTTGAAGAAATTTCTTTTGTATGTGATTTATGTTTTTCACATACCTCTTGTTCTAATTTTGCCTTACTTACTTGTTCTTCTTCTTCAAGTTTATGTTGTAGGTCTTGCTCCAATTTTCTTGAATTTGGTAGGGTGACTTCTTTGTACCACCATGTTGGTGCTTCATCAAATACCGCATAAGTTATTTCGTGTCACGCCCCGAATCCCATCGAGACATGATTGGCACCCGTAGCCGATAAGGCCCGAGAGAACCAACCTTTACCTATGTCCAATCATATGCATATCATAAACATCACCACCACACGTAAGAACATGAAAGACGAATAACGGAAAACATGGGACATATATATATATATATATATATATATATATATATATATATGAAACTTAGTCGTTGAGGCCATCCAGTCAAAACAACATATGCATGTTACACTGATACACCCACATCTGTCTACAAAAGCCTATAACAAGAGCATTGACCAAAATGAACCATAAGTCGGGACAAGTCCCCGCTTTACACAATATGTACATCACCAAAACATATATACACTCTGATTCGGAGAAGCCCCGAATGAGCTGGAGCTCACCAAAGACCCGCTAACACTGGCGATCTACTGAGGAGGCCTACTGGTACCTGCGCCTGCAGGAAGTAAGGTAAATTCCCCAAGAGGGGTCAGTACGAAATAAGTACTGTGTATGCAAGGCTCAGATGAAACTGTACAACACATGAATATTTCAATGAACTCAAATACAAATGAACAATCAATGTGAGTAAGTCACCATGTTGCATTTTGGAAACCATGTGGATTGCTTTCATTACTTTCATTACTTTCTTTACATTCAATACTCACTTGTCAATACATATGTCACACTGTACCCGGGCCCCGACTGATCATTGGGTCTTTTCATATCATATCATCATGTTGGGATCGAGTCGAGCTAGGCTTATGCCCCTAGACTTGCCACCCTCGGGATCGAGTCGAGCTAGGCTTATGCCCCTAGACTTGCCACCCATAAATCCATATCTCGGGATCGAGTCGAGCTAGGCTTACGCCCCTAGACTTGCCACCCGTACTTGATCATTGACCACATATGCATTACTTTGTTCTTTACTTTGAGATTGAAACTTTGATTGTCATAACATCACTTTGAACTTTGGAACATAACATTGTTGGAAGCTTTGGATCATTAACCAATGAGTGAGAGACATGTGAATAAACATCATGAGAAATACAACATTACTAGCACCTTGACACCATTGGAACCATTGGACGAGAATCCAAGAATAAGGGACATAAGGAATATCACTATTGGAACATAACAGTGGATTTGAGCTTTTGGAACATTACCAATGAATATAATAAATGAGATTCACAATTGATCAATGAGTAGGAAATATATGACAATGACCATGGATAAGTGCATATGGGATACCTTAGTACATTTCGGACTAGGACTAGTGAAATGTCAATGTGAATACAACTTACCGCGAAAAGATACGGACAAGGTAACCTTACATACCTTCACTTCCAAGTATGAATACCCAAGCCTATGTATGAATACAATGGTCCAGCTCCTTTTCTACGTCTCACTCTACAATACAAGGTCATACCGGAACTTACATTAGCAACTATTCACTATAAAGGCGTACAAGACGACAATGATCCATGTGACTACTATATAACGTCATGTCACCCCCGTATAATACAATCCAATGCATTTCCATATCAACAATACCATACCATTACACACATTGACCAAAAGATCATACATCGATAGCATTTCACACCATACTTGCCCTTTACGCTTTTCCTTTTATCATTCCGTCGTATTTACTCCTTTATAACAACATATGAACCATCATACATACATAAAATAGTCCAACACACCTCCATACGACACTTTAAAGTCATTAAAACGACATCACAAGTTGATAATTACATCCAAAAAGGGTATCGGGGCTTTCGGGGATCAACTAGAGACGAAAGCACACAAAACAAGTTCTGGAGGTGACCTGCACTGCCACCTGCGCACGCAGGTGGCTGAGGTGCGCGCGCAGATGCCCTCGTCTGCGGGGCGGATGCCCGTTTTGATCCGAAATGGCCTCTTTTGGGTCTTTTTATGCCATGAATGGTACATGATCATAACCAAACATATTTGAACATATTTTTTATCATCATAAACACCAACATGTAGCCATAACCTCACAACACACATAACGACATTCAAAACCACATTTCACGGCCAATACGGCACCAAAACCATAACCGATTTCACAATATCAATTCCAAATGTTATGCACAAGAATAAAACAAAGTAAGACCATAATCACATATCACATGTCAATATGTACTCCACCAAGTTCACTTCCTTTACAAACACAAGTCCATCCCCAAGTTTACAAGACAAACCAACCTCCGATTTCACAAACACATAACATGTCACACCTTGTGGTCTTCTCAATATTCCACCAACATAACCAACATAATATAAACCATATATCATGCATAAAAATGTATTCAATCACCATAATAAACACTTACCAAGTCTTACCAATGGATGATTTTGGCCCAAAGGAGATCTTAGGTTTCTTGAGAGCAAAAAGGGGATTTTGTGGAAATATCTAGAAATGAAATGAGAGTTTAATGGAATTAAAAATCTGATTTTTCTCTTATATAGTCCCTCATGTCTCCCTTATCTTTTCCCTTAGCATTTAATGCCTTGTTGATTGGTCAAATGGACCATATTTGGAAGAATGGGTCAAAATAACCCTTTTGGGCCATGTCTTCTTATGAATTTTGGGCCTCACTTATGGCCCAATTGTACAAGACTTCTTAATGCCCACACTTTAATGCAAAATTCCACAATTCTCTCCTTTTTTCATTTTTCCATAAATGTTGTGATTGCCAGCTAAACGTAGGGACGTACGGGGTGTTACATTCTTCCCCCCTTAGAAACATTCGTCCTCGAATGTTAGTGTTATCATGGCAAAGTAACCAATTACAAGTTTACGAACTTTCTTCATGTCATCATCTAGAAATACACTCAAATCTTATAAATACTTACTTGTCATTCTTCTCTTTGAAACAAATGAGGGTACTTGGATTTCATCATCTCTTCCGCTTCCCACGTGATCTCCTCTACTTGTTGATTCCTCCATAAGACCTTCATGGATGCTATGTCTTTATTCCTCAATCTCTTTACTTGCCGATCTAGGATAGCAATGGGTACCTCTTCATAAGTAAGATCCTCGGTAACTTGGACATCGTTAATGGGAACAATACGGGATGGATCCCCTATGCATTTCCGAAGCATCGAAACATGGAATACCGGATGGACTGAGGAAAACTCCTGGGGTAGTGCTATTTAATAAGCAACTTGCCCAAATTTTCGAATAACTTCATATAGGCCTGTGTAACGCGGGCTCAGTTTCCCTTTCTTTCCAAACCGCATTACCCCTTTCATTGGTGACACCTTCAGAAATACCCAATCACCTATAGCAAATTCAAGTCCTCGTCTTCTAACATCAGCGTAGGACTTGTGTCGACTTTGGGCCGTTTGTAGCCGCTGTTGAATCACTTTAACTTTCTCCATGGCTTGATGAATAATGTATGGCCCAAGTAAAGCAGTTTCACCTGCTTCAAACCATCCAATTGGTGATCTACATTTCCGTCCATACAATGCTTCATACGGTGCCATTTTAATACTTAAATGATAGCTATTGTTGTAAGCAAATTCAATAAGAGGCAAATGGTCATCCCAACTGCCTTGAAAATCTAACGTACAAGCTCGTAGCGTATCTTCAAGTGTCTGAATAGTACGTTCTGCTTGTCCATCAGTCTGAGGATGGAAAGCCGTACTCAAATTCACCCGTGTACCCAGACTCTGCTGAAAAGATCTCCAAAAGTGTGCTGTGAATTGTGCTCCTCTGTCTGATATAATAGAAAGTGGAATACCATGCAATCTTACTATTTCTTTCACATACAACTTCGCATAATCCTCAGCTGTATAGGTCGTCTTGACCGGTAGAAAATATGCCGACTTTGTAAGCCTGTCCACTATGACCCATATAGAATCAAACTTTCACAATGTACGAGGCAAACCTGTGATGAAGTCCATATTAATCATATCCCATTTCCAGACTGGAAGATTGATACATTGCATGTAACCTCCCGGTTTCTGGTGTTCCACTTTCACTTGTTGACAATTCGGGCATTGTGCGACAAATTTTGCAATGTTCTTTTTCATATTTCCCCACCAATACACTTCTTTCAAGTCATGGTACATTTTAGTAGCACCCGGATGAATAGAATAGCGCGAATGATGCGCCTCTGTCATGATTCGCGTCCGCAACTCATCTACGTCCGGTACACATAATCTCCCCTGACATCGAAGTACCCCCTCTTGTGTAAGATCAAATGCCTTAGTCAAATTCTGCTGTACATTCTCCTTTAGCTGTAATAATATAGAATCTGCAAACTGCTTCTCTTTCACTTCAGCTATTAAGGAGGATTCTGCTGCGTTCTGCACAATAACTCCATCATCTGAGGATTCAATGAGGCGAACTCCCAAGCTGGCTAATTGATTCAAATCTTTGATTATCTCATGCTTTTCATTCAACTGACCACTAGTGCTTTCTACTGCCTTACGGTTCAATGCATCAGCTACTACATTTGCTTTGCCTGGGTGATAAAGAATATCAATGTCATAGTCTTTTAAAAGCTCCAACCACCTTCGTTGCCTCAAATTGAGTTCCTTCTGCTTAGAAAGATATTGCAAGCTTTTGTGATCCGTATAGATGTCAACATGAACCCCATATAAATAATGACGCCATATCTTTAAAGCAAACACTACCGCTGCCAATTCAAGATCATGCGTGGGATAGTTTTTCTCATGTGGACACAACTGTCGTGAGGCATAGGCTATGACATTACCGTATTGCATTAATACACAGCCGAGGCCAACCCCGGAAGCATCACAATACACTACATAACCTTCGGTACCTTCGGGAAGCACTAAAACTGGTGTGGAGGTTAATTTATCTTTCAACCTTTGGAAGCTTTTCTCGCACGCATCATTCCACTGAAATTGTACTGCCTTATGTGTAAGCTTCGTTAGCTGTGCAGCAATAGAGGAAAAACCTTCCACAAATCTTCTGTAATAACATGCTAGTCCAAGAAAACTACGGATTTCTGTGGGTGTTGTCGGTCTTGGCCAATTTTTCACTGCTTCAATCTTTTGTGTATCAACCTGTATACCTTCATCTGAAACAATGTGGCCCAAGAATGCAACTGATTTCAACCAAAACTCACACTTAGAGAACTTGGCATACAACTTACGCTCACGGAGAATCTGTAAGACTTGCCGTAAGTGATTAGCGTGGTCCTTTGGTGATCTAGAATAAACCAGGATGTCATCAATAAATACTGTCACGAACACGTCTAGGAATGGCTTAAACACCCTGTTCATCAAATCCATAAACACTGCCGGTGCATTTGTTAGTCCAAATGACATAACTAAAAATTCATAGTGGCCATACCGTGTTCGAAACGCTGTCTTGGGTACATCCTCTTCTCTAACTCTGACTTGATGGTAACCCGACCTCAAGTCGATCTTTGAAAAACACCTAGCACCCTGTAACTGATCAAACAAATCATCAATTCGAGGAAGGGGGTATTTGTTCTTGATCGTTACCTTATTCAATTGCCGATAGTCGATAAACATTCTCAATGTGCCATCTTTCTTTCTCACAAATAATACCGGCGCACCCCACGGGGACATACTAGGCCTAATGAAGCCTTTGTCAAGCAAATCTTTCAATTGTTCCTTCAATTCACGCAATTCTGCCGGAGCCATTCTATATGGAGGAATAGAAATAGGCTGAGTGCCTGGAATCACATCAATGCCAAATTCTACTTCCCGTTCTGGGGGCAAACCTGGAAGATCCTCCGGGAATACATCAAGAAATTCATTGACAACTGGAATCGACTGCATAGTTAGTGGTTCTACTTCAGTATCTTTCACCCGTACTAGATGACATATATATCCCTTGGCGATCATTTTCCTGGCTTTCAGATAGGAAATAAATCTCCCTCGTGGTGCCCCTACATTACCCTGCCATTCTAGAACATTTTCCTGCGGAAAACAAAATTGTACCTTCTTGGCCCGGCAATCTACCGTAGCATAACACGAAGCCAACCAATCCATTTCCATTATCACGTCAAAATCTACCATGTCTAGTTCAATGAGATCGGCCAGTGTATCCTGACCACACACCGTTACCACACAATTGCGATAAACTCTCTTTGCAATAATATATTCACCCACCAGTGTAGACACTTCAATTGATTTAATTAATAATTCTGGGGCCTTTGTAAATTTCGCAGCAACCAATGGGGTGACATAGGAAAATGTAGAACCTGGATCAATCAGTGCATATACATTATGTGAGAATATGGATAACGTACCTGTGACAACATCAGGAGAAGCCTCTGAATTCTGGCGGTCCACTAAAGCAAAAGTACGATTCTGGACCCCGCTAGTACTGGCTGCTCCTCTGGCACCTCTACCACGGCCAATAGGCTGCACCCCTCGGCCCAGTGAAGGAACCGATGCTGATGACGCAACAGCCAACCCAACCGGTCGTGCTATACCACCCATGCTCCGTTGTGGACAATCTCTCGCTATATGTCCCGGCATACCACACCAAAAGCAGACATTCGTCCCTGACCGGTATGTGCCTGAATGAATACGCCCGTAGTGCTGACACTGCTGATGAGGAAAACCTGTTGCCTGTGACCCATGAACTCCACTACTCTGCCCAGCTGATCCACCTCTAAACCCTCGAGATTGAGAATAAGCGCCCCCTATAGAATAAGAGAACGACGGTCTAGGTGGTCTAGAAAACATGAGGGGCCTAGATCCTCCTTGGGACATCGTAGGTGGTCCCATAGGTCTAGCCCTTTTGGACTGTCCCCTATCAAATTCATGTACCCTTCTCCTATGTCGTTGGTCTTCCATTTTCTGGGCGAAGGCTTGTATTCGAGCAATGTCCATGTCTTTATTCAAGGCCGCAATAGTGCAATCCCGTACCAAATATGGCTCTAGTCTGTCCACATATCTATGGACTCTATCTGTCATTGTAGCTACCACATTTGGCGCATATCTAGCCAAGGAATTAAATTGCAAACTATATTCCCTGACGCTTAGATTTCCCTGACGAAGATTTAGGAATTGATCCGCACGTGCCTCACGGATCTCATAGGGCAAGTAATGATCAAGGAAAGCCACTTTAAACTCTTCCCACGTAGGTGGATTTGCACCAATGTCACGGGATTTCTTCCAATCCTCATACCACAGTATTGCCTCTCCTTTCAACCTGTACGCAGCAAGTTCCACTGTCTCTACCCCTGTCACATGCATAACTTCATAGGCCCTCTGAATTTGATCCACGAAATCCTGTGGATCTGCTTTTAGATCTGCCCCTGTGAAGATAGGAGGGTCCAATTTGAGGAAATCCTGTGTTCGGTGACTTGCTACTCTAGCTGCATCATCATCATGTATCATTGGACCAGCTCGTCCCTGACTCTGGGCTGCCACTAACTGTGTTAACATCTGAACTGCATTTCTAAGATCCTGATCTGTGGCATTATTTGGTGGTTCCGCAGGTGCTCTTCTCCTACTCGACTCTTCTGGTACAGAGAGAGTGGAGGAAGCTCGTGACACAAATTCATTTTCAGTATCACCTTGATTAACTTGATCAGGTGGTGGTATACTGGTTCCCTCACCAGCAATTCTATCTATCCTCTTACTTTTTCCTCGACCTCTCCCTGTCTTCGGCATTGTACTATATCAAAGAAAGTCAATTACAATGATTAGATACAAGTCAACTTACAACACTGGCTCTACTGCACGATCTAAAAGTGAAGAAAAGCAACAACATCCTATATTTCTCGTAGCCTCCTACTTATAAATGTGGTGCACAACACATTGATAAGTAAGACTCTACTCAGACACGGCTTTGTAGACACCCTTAGACCGACCTGCTCTGATACCACTTTTGTCACACCCCGAATCCCATCGAGACATGATTGGCACCCATAGCCGATAAGGCCCGAGAGAACCAACCTTTACCTATGTCCAATCATATGCATATCATAAACATCACCACCACACGTAAGAACATAAAAGACGAATAACGGAAAACATGGGACATATATATATATATATGAAACTTGGCCGTTGAGGCCATCCAGTCAAAACAACATATGCATGTTACACTGATACACCCACATCTGTCTACAAAAGCCTATAACAAGAGCATTGACCAAAATGAACCATAAGTCGGGACAAGTCCCCGCTTTACACAATATGTACATCACCAAAACATATATACACTCTGACTCAGAGAAGCCCCGAATGAGCTGGAGCTCACCAAAGACCCGCTAACACTGGCGATCTACTGAGGAGGCCTACTGGTACCTGCGCCTGCAGCAAGTAAGGTAAAATCACCAAGAGGGGTCAGTACGAAATAAGTACTGTGTATGCAAGGCTCAGATGAAACTGTACAACACATGAATATTTCAATGAACTCAAATACAAATGAACAATCAATGTGAGTAAGTCACCATGTTGCATTTTGGAAACCATCTGGATTTCTTTCATTACTTTCATTACTTTCATTACTTTCTTTACATTCAATACTCACTTGTCAATACATATGTCACACTGTACCAGGGCCCTGACTGATCAGTGGGTCTTTTCATATCATATTATCATGTTGGGATCGAGTCGAGCTAGGCTTATGCCCCTAGACTTGCCACCCTCGGGATCAAGTCGAGCTAGGCTTATGCCCCTAGACTTGCCACCCATAAATCCATATCTCGGGATCGAGTCGAGCTAGGCTTACGCCCCTAGACTTGCCACCCGTACTTGATCATTGACCACATATGCATTACTTTGTTCTTTACTTTGAGATTGAAACTTTGATAGTCATAACATCACTTTGAACTTTGGAACATAACATTGTTGGAAGCTTTGGATCATTAACCAATGAGTGAGAGACATGTGAATAAACATCATGAGAAATACAACATTACTAGTACCTTGACACCATTGGAACCATTGGACGAGAATCCATGAACAAGGGACATAAGGAATATCACTATTGGAACATAACAGTGGATTTGAGCTTTTGGAACATTACCCATGAATATAATAAATGAGATTCACAATTGATCAATGAGTAGGAAATATATGACAATGACCATGGATAAGTGCATATAGGATACCTTAGTACATTTCGGACTAGGACTAGTGAAATGTCAATGTGAATACAACTTACCGCGAAAAGATACGGACAAGGTAACCTTAAACCATCCAATTGGTGATCTACATTTTCGTCCATACAATGCTTCATACGGTGCCATTTTAATACTTGAATGATAGCTATTGTTGTAAGCAAATTCAATAAGAGGCAAATGGTCATCCCAACTGCCTTGAAAATCTAACGTACAAGCTCGTAGCATATCTTCAAGTGTCTAAATAGTACGTTCTGCTTGTCCATCAGTCTGAGGATGGAAAGCCGTACTCAAATTCACCCGTGTACCCAGACTCTGCTGAAAAGATCTCCAAAAGTGTGCTGTGAACTGTGCTCCTCTGTCTGATATAATAGAAAGTGGAATACCATGCAATTGTACTATTTCTTTCACATACAACTTCACATAATCCTCAGCTGTATAGGTCGTCTTGACCGGTAGAAAATGCGCCGACTTGGTAAGCCTGTCCACTATGACCCATATAGAATCAAACTTCCGCAATGTACGAGGCAAACCTGTGATGAAGTCCATATTAATCATATCCCATTTCCAGACTGGAAGATTGATACATTGCATGTAACCTCCCGATTTCTGGTGTTCCACTTTCACTTGTTGACAATTCGAGCATTGTGCGACAAATTTTGCAATGTTCTTTTTCATATTTCCCCACCAATACACTTCTTTCAAGTCATGGTACATTTTAGTAGCACCCGGATGAATGGAATAGCGTGAATGATGCGCCTCTGTCATGATTCGCGTCCGCAACTTATCTACGTCCGGTACACATAGTCTCCCCTGACATCGAAGTACCCCCTCTTGTGTAAGATCAAATGCCTTAGTCAAATTCTGTTGTACATTCTCCTTTAGCTGTAATAATATAGAATCTGCAAACTGCTTCTCTTTCACTTCAGCTATTAAGGAGGATTCTGCTGCATTCTGCACAATAACTCCATCATCTGAGGATTCAATAAGGCGAACTCCCAAGCTGGCTAATTGATTCAAATATTTGATTATCTCATGCTTTTCATTCAACTGACCACTAGTGCTTTCTACTGCCTTACGGCTCAATGCATCAGCTACTACATTTGCTTTGCCTGGGTGATAAATAATATCAATGTCATAGTCTTTTAAAAGCTCCAACCACCTTCGTTGCCTCAAATTGAGTTCCTTCTGCTTAAAAAGATATTGCAAGCTTTTGTGATCCGTATAGATGTCAACATGAACCCCATATAAATAATGACGCCATATCTTTAAAGCAAACACTACCGCTGCCAATTCAAGATCATGCGTGGGATAGTTTTTCTCATGTGGCCGTAACTGTCCTGAGGCATAGGCTATGACATTACCGTATTGCATTAATACACAGCTGAGGCCAACCCCGGAAGCATCACAATACACTACATAACCTTCGGTACCTTCGGGAAGCACTAAAACTGGTGTGGAGGTTAATTTATCTTTCAACCTTTGGAAGCTTTTCTCGCACGCATCATTCCACTAAAATTGTACTGCCTTATGTGTAAGCTTCGTTAGCTGTGCAGCAATAGAGGAAAAACCTTCCACAAATCTTCTGTAATAACATGCTAGTCCAAGAAAACTACGGATTTCTGTGGGTGTTGTCGGTCTTGGCCAATTTTTCACTGCTTCAATCTTTTGTGTATCAACCTGTATACCTTCATCTGAAACAATGTGGCCCAAGAATGCAACTGATTTCAACCAAAACTCACACTTAGAGAACTTGGCATACAACTTACGCTCACGGAGAATCTGTAAGACTTGCCGTAAGTGATTAGCGTGGTCCTTTGGTGATCTAGAATAAACCAGGATGTCATCAATAAATACTGTCACGAACACGTCTAGGAATGGCTTAAACACCCTGTTCATCAAATCCATAAACACTGCCGGTGCATTTGTTAGTCCAAATGACATAACTAAAAATTCATAGTGGCCATACCGTGTTCGAAACGCTGTCTTGGGTACATCCTCTTCTCTAACTCTGACTTGATGGTAACCCGACCTCAAGTCGATCTTTGAAAAACACCTAGCACCCTGTAACTGATCAAACAAATCATCAATTCGAGGAAGGGGGTATTTGTTCTTGATCGTTACCTTATTCAATTGCCGATAGTCGATACACATTCTCAATGTGCCATCTTTCTTTCTCACAAATAATACCGGCGCACCCCACGGGGACATACTAGGCCTAATGAAGCCTTTGTCAAGCAAATCTTTCAATTGTTCCTTCAATTCACGCAATTCTGCTGGAGCCATTCTATATGGAGGAATAGAAATAGGCTGAGTGCCTGGAATCACATCAATGCCAAATTCTACTTCCCGTTCTGGGGGCAAACCTGGAAGATCCTCCGGGAATACATCAAGAAATTCATTGACAACTGGAACCGACTGCGGAGTTAGTGGTTCTACTTCAGTATCTTTCACCCGTACTAGATGACATATATATCCCTTGGCGATCATTTTCCTGGCTTTCAGATAGGAAATAAATATCCCTCGTGGTGCCCCTATATTACCCTGCCATTCTAGAACATTTTCCTGCGGAAAACAAAATTGTACCTTCTTGGCCCGGCAATCTACCGTAGCATAACACGAAGCCAACCAATCCATTCCCATTATCACGTCAAAATCTACCATGTCTAGTTCAATGAGATCGGCCAGTGTATCCTAACCACACACCGTTACCACACAATTGCGATAAACTCTCTTTGCAACAATATATTCACCCACCGGTGTAGACACTTCAATTGATTTAATTAATAATTCTGGGGCCTTTGCAAATTTTGCAGCAACCAATGGGGTGACATAGGAAAATGTAGAACCTGGATCAATCAGTGCATATACATTATGTGAGAATATGGATAACGTACCTGTGACAACATCAGGATAAGCCTCTGAATTCTGGCGGTCCACTAAAGCAAAAGTACGATTCTGGACCCCGCTAGTACTGGCTGCTCCTCTAGCACCTCTACCACGGCCAATAGGCTGCACCCCTCGGCCCAGTGAAGGAACCGATGCTGATGACGCAATAGCCGACCCAACCGGTCGTGCTATACCACCCATGCTCCGTTGTGGACAATCTCTCGCTATATGTCCCGGCATACCACACCAAAAGCAGATATTCGTCCCTGACCGGCATGTGCCTGAATGAATACGCCCGCAGTGCTGACACTGCTGACGAGGAAAACCTGCTGCCTGTGACCCATGAACTCCACTACTCTGCCCAGCTGATCCATCTCTAAACCCTCGAGATTGAGAATAAGCGCCCCCTGTAGAATAAGAGAACGACGGTCTAGGTGGTCTAGAAAACATGCGAGGCCTAGATCCTCCTTGGGACATCGTAGGTGGTCCCATAGGTCTAGCCTTTTTGGACTGTCCCCTATCAAATTCATGTACCCTTCTCCTCTGTCGTTGGTCTTCCATTTTCTGGGCGAAGGCTTGTATTCGAGCAATGTCCATGTCTTTATTCAAGGCAGCAATAGTGCAATCCCGTACCAAATATGGCTCTAGTCTGTCCACATATCTATGGACTCTATCTGTCATCGTAGCTACCACATTTGGCGCATATCTAGCCAAGGAATTAAATTGCAAACTATATTCCCTGACGCTTAGATTTCCCTGACGAAGATTTAGGAATTGATCCGCACGTGCCTCACGGATCTCATAGGGCAAGTAATGATCAAGGAAATCCACTTTAAACTCTTCCCACGTAGGTGGATTTGCACCAATGTCACGGGATTTCTTCCAATCCTCATACCACAGTATTGCCTCTCCTTTCAACCTGTACGCAACAAGTTCCACTGTCTCTACCCCTGTCACATGCATAACTTCCAAGGCCTTCTGAATTTGATCCACAAAATCCTGTGGATCTGCTTTTGGATCTGCCCCTGTGAAGATAGGAGGGTCCAATTTGAGGAAATCCTGTGTTCGACGACTTGTTACTCTAGCCGCATCATCATCATGTATCATTGGACCAGCTCGTCCCTGACTCTGGGCTGCCACTAACTGTGTTAACATCTGAACTGCATTTCTAAGATCCTGATCTGTGGCATTATTTGGTGGTTCCGCAGGTGCTCTTCTCCTACTCGACTCTTCTGGTACAGAGAGAGTGGAGGAAGCTCGTGACACAAATTTATTTTCAGTATCACCTTGGTTAACTTGATCAGGTGGTGGTATACTGGTTCCCTCACCAGCAATTCTATCTATCCTCTTACTTTTTCCTCGACCTCTCCCTGTCTTCGGCATTGTACTATATCAAAGAAAGTCAATTACAATGATTAGATACAAGTCAACTTACAACACTGGCTCTATTGCACGATCTAGAAGTGAAGAAAAGAAAGAACATCCTATATGTCCCGTAGCCTCCTACTTATAAATGTGGTGCACAACACATTTATAAGTAAGACTCTACTCAGACACGGCTTTGTAGACACCCTTAGACCGACCTGCTCTGATACAACTTTTGTCACGCCCCAAATCCCATCGAGACATGATTGGCACCCGTAGCCGATAAGGCCCGAGAGAACCAACCTTTACCTATGTCCAATCATATACATATCATAAACATCACCACCACACGTAAGAACTTGAAAGACGAATAACGGAAAACATGGGACATATATATATATATATGAAACTTGGCCGTTGAGGCCATCCAGTCAAAACAACATATGCATGTTACACTGATACACCCACATCTGTCTACAAAAGCCTCTAACAAGAGCATTGACCAAAATGAACCATAAGTCGGGACAAGTCCCCACTTTACACAATATGTACATCACTAAAACATATATACACTCTGACTCGGAGAAGCCCCGAATGAGCTGGAGCTCACCAAAGACCCGCTAACACTGGCGATCTACTGAGGAGGCCTACTGGTACCTGCGCCTGCAGCAAGTAAGGTAAAATCACCAAGAGGGGTCAGTACGAAATAAGTACTGTGTATGCAAGGCTCAGATGAAACTGTACAACACATGAATATTTCAATGAACTCAAATACAAATGAACAATCAATGTGAGTAAGTCACCATGTTGCATTTTGGAAACCATGTGGATTGCTTTCATTACTTTCATTACTTTCTTTACATTCAATACTCACTTGTCAATACATATGTCACACTGTACCCGGGCCCCGACTGATCAGTGGGTCTTTTCATATCATATCATCATGTTGGGATCGAGTCGAGCTAGGCTTATGCCCCTAGACTTGCCACCCATAAATCCATATCTCGGGATCGATTCGAGCTAGGCTTACGCCCCTAGACTTGCAACCCGTACTTGATCATTGACCACATATGCATTACTTTGTTCTTTAGTTTGAGATTGAAACTTTGATAGTCATAACATCACTTTGAACTTTGGAACATAAAATTGTTGGAAGCTTTGGATCATTAACCAATGAGTGAGAGACATGTGAATAAACATCATGAGAAATACAACATTACTAGCACCTTGACACCATTGGAACCATTGGACGAGAATCCATGAACAAGGTACATAAGGAATATCACTATTGGAACATAACAGTGGATTTGAGCTTTTGGAACATTACCCATGAATATAATAAATGAGATTCACAATTGATCAATGAGTAGGAAATATATGACAATGACCATGGATAAGTGCATATGGGATACCTTAGTCTATTTTGGACTAGGACTAGTGAAATGTCAATGCGAATACAACTTACCGCGAAAAGATACGGACAAGGTAACCTTAAATAACTTCACTTCCAAGTATGAATACCCAAGCCTATGTATGAATACAATGGTCCAGCTCCTTTTCTACGTCTCACTCTACAATACAAGGTCATACCGGAACTTACATTAGCAACTATTCACTATAAAGGCATACAAGACGACAATGATCCATGTGACTACTATATAACGTCATGTAACCCCCTTATAATACAATCCAATGCATTTCCATATCAACAATACCATACCATTACACACATTGACCAAAAGATCATACATCGATAGCATTTCACACCATACTTGCCCTTTACGCTTTTCCTTTTATCATTTCGTCGTAGTTACTCCTTTATAACAACATATGAACCATCATACATACATAAAATAGTCCAACACACCTCCATACGACACTTTAAAGTCATTAAAACGACATCACAAGTTGATAATTACATCCAAAAAGGGTATCGGGGCTTTCGGGGATCAACTAGAGACGAAAGCACACAAAACAAGTTCTGGAGGTGACCTGCTCTGCCACCTGCACACGCAGGTGGCTGAGGTGCACGCGCAGATGGCTCCTGTAGAATTCCAGGGCCTTCTGCATTGGCATCTGCGCGCGCAGATGCCCTCGTCTGCGGGGCGGATGCCCGTTTTGATCCGAAATGGCCTCTTTTGGGTCTTTTTATGCCATGAATGGTCCATGATCATAACCAAACATATTTGAACATATTTTTGATCATATTAAACACCAACATGTAGCCATAACCTCACAACACACATAACGACATTCAAAACCACATTTCACGGCCAATACGGCACCAAAACCATAACCGATTTCACAATATCAATTCCAAATGTTATGCACAAGAATAAAACAAAGTAAGACCATAATCACATATCACATGTCAATATGTACTCCACCAAGTTCACTTCCTTTACAAACACAAGTCCATCCCCAAGTTTACAAGACAAACCAACCTCCGATTTCACAAACACATAACATGTCACACCTTGTGGTCTTCTCAATATTCCACCAACATAACCAACATAATATAAACCATATATCATGCATAAAAATGTATTCAATCACCATAATAAACACTTACCAAGTCTTACCAATGGATGATTTTGGCCCAAAGGAGATCTTAGGTTTCTTGAGAGCAAAAAGGGGATTTTGTGGAAATATCTAGAAATGAAATGAGAGTTTAATGGAATTAAAAATCTGATTTTTCTCTTATATATTCCCTCATGTCTCCCTTATCTTTTCCCTTAGCATTTAATGCCTTGTTGATTGGTCAAATGGACCATATTTGGAAGAATGGGTCAAAATAACCCTTTTGGGCCATGTCTTCTTATGAATTTTGGGCCTCACTTATGGCCCAATTGTACAAGACTTCTTAATGCCCACAGTTTAATGCAAAATTCCACAATTCTCTCCTGTTTTCATTTTTCCATAAATGTTGTGATTGCCAGCTAAACGTAGGGACGCACGGGGTGTTACATTTCGATTGGTATGACATAAATTGACTCTAATCTTCTTCCCTGAATAATTGGCGAGCTTGTAACTGAAACATGGTAGACATTCTGAAGTTCCACTTGTCTCAAACTGTGATGAGACATGAACACCATCTTGTCAATATAAATTATTGAAAATTTTGAATTATTTGCAGTCACCACTACTTGATAGCCTTTGTATTCTCTCATGTTGATAAGCTTTTTCTCATCGCCAGTCATGTGATTGGAGCATTTCGAATCAATGATCCAATCATGTTCGTAATCGATTTGTTTCTTACTTACAGTTGCAAGTGCAGGCTCCTGTTCTTCATTAGAGTGAGAGATGACAAGATCTTCATGTTGATTGCTTTCTTCGACTGCGTAAAAAGTCTCAAAATCCCATGCTTCTTCTTCATCTATCTTGTTTTGGGTAGAAGTAGCGACGTTACCTTTAACTTTCTTGTACCAGCAGTCTCTTGCATAGTTTCCTTTCTTTCCATAGTTATAGCATTTCTCCATTTTGCATTTATGAGAACCTTGATTTGCCTGCTTATTATGTTGTTGACCTCCTTGAGGTTGATTCTTCTAGTCTCCCCCAGGCTGTGAGCTTTTATCCTCGACCCTTTTTCGATAGTCTTGCCTTTTACTGAAGAGCGTCGTATCTTCATCTTTTATAGAGAGTCTTGAAAATGGCTTCTCCAAGTCATCTTTATTCACCAACAGATTTTCCAACTCAGATAAAGTTGATTCTGTGGCCAACCCCCGTGTGGGTGTAATTATGCCTTTGTACTCCTGCCTTAGACCATGAATAATGAGTCTCCTCATTCTTGTCTCTGTGATAGCATTCTCTAGATCTAATTTTGATATTTCATCAGATAAAGATTTTACCTTTTGAGAAGTATTGACTGATCTTCATATTCCACTGTGAGATCGACAAAAGCTCATATTCAAGCCTTTGTAATCTCGCATCATTCTTCTTCTTAAATATTGTCGCCAACGTGTCCCAAGCTTCTTTAGGAGTCTTGGCATTCTTAATTCGTTGCAGGAACTCATGGCCTTTCCAACTTTAACCTTTCCAACGTGTCCCAAGAAAAAACATGGCCTTTCCAGCTTTAACCTTCCACCTTTTTGCTGCTTCAGCATCAGTTGGTGGTGTAGTAACTGAGCCACCAACAATATCCCATAATTCTTGATCGAGAAAGTAATATTGCATTCTCGTGTTCTATGATCCGTACTTGCTTGCGTTGAGCTTCTCAACGCTGTTGAGAGCGCTTGCAAAATCCTCCATTGATCACTGCCTCGTGATTTTTAACCTTCAATAATAGCTTGTAGGATCTTCGAGATGCTATCTAGATCTTTATCCACCAGGCTCGGATACCACTTGTTGGAAATTTGATGGTGGACACAATCGATTTCTCACAAATTGAATTTTATTATTACCAAGCAATTAAGATCCACTTCGGTCTTCCAATCACACTCCTAACAACTTTTTTTGTTGCTCTCTCTTATGCCTCACTTGTTGCTTGCTTCAGCAACACTCTTCACTTGAGCACTCTTATTTGAGCACACAATCTTGCTACTTAAGCATTCACTCTTTAACTTGAGCCTACTTACATTTCAAACGAACCACCTCTATTTATAGGTGGTTATGGAAGAATCTAGCTAAGGATATTTCCTACTATATTCTAGAATCTTCCATCAACTTCTCAATTCTAGAACTACCTTTTCTAGAATATTTCTAGACCTTTCTCTCTAGAACACTCATTCTAGAGATCTTTATTTTATTCTCTACAACTCTTGAATATTCTAGGTTATTCTATGAAGTGTGTCTTGGATACTAATTAAGTTGGTGACGAATTCTTAATAGTTATTCTACTTATTTATTTAAGACAAAGACTCATTGACTTAGAAGTCATTCTGATTCTACGCCTATTTTACATGCAAATCTTGTACTGGTAGTACTGGCGCAATATAAAAAGTGTACCATGCACCAATTTCATCCATCAACAAACAAAATAATCAACTCACAACAATATATGATGATGGTTCCGAAAATATCATCTTTACTTCAGTTTTTCACTCTCTTGTACCTCTTTACAATTACTTTTGTTTCCACTGAAGAAATTAACATTAAAAATAGTGTTGGGTTCGAAATTGATTGCAGAAGCTAATAGTTTGTAAACCATAGAGTTGATAATTCAGACGACAAAGAAAACTATAATAAAAAAACATATTATTTGATATGATTGGCCAACAAGCCTACATATTGAAAACTAAATAAAAAAGCTTAAAATCTATTGGGAGAAAATTCCCCCCTAAACAAAACTCTTTTAAGGACTATATTATGGATGCTATTATGTTGTGGTTGAGAAGAAGTATCCTCAATTTATAGAGGTACAAAACATTTCCTCCAAGAAAAAGGTTAACTAAATATGGAAGAAAATTATATTTATCAAAAGTAATTATGGTTATATTTGACTTTCCTTCAACAGAAAATTAAAACTCAAATTTGGTAAGAAAATCAGGACAAAAACCCTCACAAATAGTATACCTTTATTGAAAGAGTGTTGAGAGTACATCAAGCATCGAGTATTTTAAATAAAAAAAAAACATATAAGAATTTGACAATTTTAAAGCTAGGTGATTTGACCTTTTGAAGTGGCATGTGGATTTTTATAGAATGTGTAACACCCCGTAAATTTCCGAATGTATGCGACTACGTGACAAAAATTTGGGAACATGTAATAAAGGATATATAATACATGCAAAGTGTTGGATTTAATGTATATTGGATATTGGGCTCTAAATTGGTCCAAAATTATAATGAAGACATGGCCCAAAACAAGGGAAAATGACCCATTCTTCCTTGACCCACTTGGACACCTCATCCTTGACTTAAAATTGGCTAAGGATGATATATATATATATAGCTCAAAAATCAGATTTTAATCACAAGGGACACCTTGCCATTTCTTGAAATTTCTAGACTTTCCAAGAAGACCAAAAAAGAAACCCTTTCAAGCCTAAGGCAACTACATTTGTTTTGGCCAAGATCATCACCTTGTAAGTGTTGGTAAGTGTATATTCTTGTGATTTAATATGTTATGTGCATGAGAAATTGTATGGGTTGTGATGGTTATGTTTAAAAGGGGTTGATTGGTGCACTTTGGCTTATGTGACACAAGTTGTGTATTTTGGTGACTTGAACTTGAAAGTGGCCTTGTGGTCTTGAAGAAAGTGAGTTTATGGATTGAACATCAACATGTATGTTATGGTTATGTCCCTAAATTGATTTCTCTTTGTGTGTCATTTTTGGAAATTGTTGTTATGGAAGAGTGCATGGAATTGGTGACGTAATGAACGAAAAGATGGTTTTGGTGGTAATTTTTGTGTGTTATGAGATCATGGTTGTTCATTTGTATTAGATTGATCAAAAATATGTAAAGGATTGCTTGGTTATGGCCATGAACCATTTCATGCAAAAAAGGACCCAAAACAGAACCCCGGTGGCCGAATTTGGGCATCCGCCCACGCAGCCGGGCACCTGCGGGCGCAGGTGACTCTAGAAGGGTTCTGATGGGCACCTGCGGCCGCATTTCACCCACCTGCGCATGCAGGTGGCCCTTCTAGACCCCCCGGGGTCCCGTTTTGCATGTTTTCGTCCCGTATTGATCCCCAAACCCCCTTTTACCTTCTTGGATGCAATTATTAACTTATGAATGACCCTAAAGGAGTTCGTTGGAGGTATGGTGAGTTATATAAATTATGGATTAGCTTTAATGTGTTGTTGTGCAAGACGTTTATGCAACGTAATGACATAAATGTGACATATTATTGAAGGGGAAGTGCAAAGTATAATCTTGGGGTGAAATGTTGGTGATTTGGGATATCTTGGGTGATGCGTGATATGTTTTGGTGATGGTAATGCAGTACATGATATAGTAAGAGGGTGAAGTGACGTTGTATGACAATTACGTAACTTATTGTCAAGTTATACACTTGAAATGCAATTAGTGGTTAATGTGAGCCTTGTTATGTACTTGTATGTAGACTAGACGTAAAGAGAAAGCTGGAGTGTTGTATTCACGAATAAGGTTGTGTATCCATATTGGTGAATTAAGGTATGTAAGGTTACACTTTTCGTATCCTTCTGCAGCACATAGTATCACTTTGTCCTTATACATGTTCTATTCTGAAATGTCCAAAGGTATTCCATTCCCGGTTGTTAATCATTGTTACACACATGTTCCATATACATTGATCAAATGTAATTCACATGACTCCTATTCATTGGTTAATGTTCCAAAAATGTTCCAAAGTTCCAATAACATTGTAACCACTAATGTATCAATCTCATAATAAAAGAATTGAAGTAATGAGCACTTGTTGAGTACGGGTGGCAACTCGAAGGGGCGTAAGCCTAGCTAGAGGCGATCCCGAATGGATATTGAGAACGGGTGGCAACTCAAAGGGGAATAAGCCTAGCTAGAGGCGATCCCAAAAGTTCATTGGAAACGGGTGGCAACTCAAAGGGGCGAAAGCCTAGCTAGAGGCGATCCCGATTATTACGATTATTTTCCCACTGATCAGTTGGGCCCGGGCAATTACATGATTGATGATCACATGATTGATGATGAAGTAAAGTAAAGTGAAATAAAGTAAAGAAAGAATGCACATGATCCCACATGTATATCTTATGGTAGTTCATTCACTTGATGTGTTCCCTTGTACTTGATTTTATTAAAGTTCCTACGTCTCATACGATTACTTGCAGCCTTACATACTCAGTACATTCTTCGTACTGACGTCCCTTATGGGACTTACCTTACTTGCTGCAGGCACAGGTACCAATAGGCCCCCACAGTAGGACTTGGATTTATCTGCGGATTTGTTGGTGAGCTCCAGGTTGCTTCGGGGCTTTCCGAGTCCTATGTATATATTGGTTTTGACATTGTATCACAGTTTTCTAAAGTGGGGACTTGTACCGACTTTAGGGTGGTTATGTTCATGTGTTTATAGAGGCTTTGTAGACGATGTGGGACAAACGAAGTATGTACGTTATGTCATGATGGCCCTAAAGGCCAAGTTTCGCATATGTATATATAAATCACATATTTTTCCATGATTCCCGCTATTGGTGTTTTTCGTTTATACATGATAGTGATGGTCATTGAGTAGTATGTGTATGAGTGTACAGGGTTGACAGTTGGTTCTCTCGGGGCCTCAACGGCTTCGGGTGCTATGTCCGCCCCAACGGGGTTTGAGGCATGACAAAAGTGGTATCAGAGCGGGTCGTCCTAAGGGTGTATACAAAGTCGTGTCTGAGTAGAGTCTTACTTATCGATGTGTTGTGCACCACATTTATAAGTAGGAGGCTACGGGACATTTAGAAGTTGTTTCTTTCCTTCATTTCTAGATCGTGCATTAGAGCCGAGGTTATAGGTGGAATTATTTCTAACCATTGAAATTGGTTTTTCTTATATTATAGTAAAATGCCGATGACAAGGAGAGGTCGAGGTAAAAGTAAAAGAATAGACAGAATTGCTGGAGAAGGAACTAGCATACCACCACCTGATCAAGTTAATCAGGATGATACCGGCTTCCTCCACTCCCTCTGTTCCAGAAGAGTCGAGTAGGAGAAGAACACCTGTAGATCCACCAGTTAATACTACCACTGATCAGGACTTGAAGGATGCGGTGCAGATGTTGACCCGAATAGTTGCTGCACAGGTTCAGGGACAGGGTGGTCCAACAACACATGATGATAGTGCAGCTAGAGCAGCTAGTAGACGGACACAGGATTTTCTGAAATTAGATCCTCCTACCTTTACTGGAGCAGATCCGAATGAAGACCCGCAAGATTATATAGATCAAATCCAAAGGGCTTTGGAGGTTATGAATGTGTCCGATGTGGAAACGGTCGAGCTTGCGGCCTATCGATTGAAGGGTGAAGCTATACTGTGGTACGAAGACTGAAAACGGTCTAGGGGCATTGATGCACTCCCAGCTAGTTGGGAAGAATTTAAATTGGCATTCCTTGATCACTATCTCCCCTATGAGGTCCGAGAGGCTCGTGTGGACCAATTCTTGAATTTGGGACAAGGCAACATGAGTGTTAGAGAATACAGCCTCAAGTTTAATTCCTTGGCCCGGTATGCTCCGAATGTGGTAGCTACGATGACCGACAGAGTTCACAGGTATGTGGACAGACTAGAACCATATTTGGTCCGAGATTGCACTATTGCTGCGTTGAATAGGGACATGGACATAGCTAGAATACAGGCCTTTGCGCAGAAAATGGAATATCAAAGGCAACGAAGAAGAACACAAGGGTTTGATGAAGGGCCGTTAAAGAGGGCTAGATCTATGGGACAGTCTATGGCGTCCCAAGGAGAGTTTAGACCCGGAATTTCAACAGGCCGCCAAGACCCTCATTTTCTTATTCCATGGCAGGTATTCCACCTCAATTTCGAGGGTCTAGAGGCAGTTATGTCGGGCACAACAGTGTGGTTTGAGGTTCGCAAACAGCAGGATTTCCTCGCTAGCCGTGTCAGCACTGCGGGAAGTCTCATTTAGGTGAATGTCGGATTGGGAGGACTGTTTGTTATTTTTGCGGTGAGCCAGGGCACATGGTGAGAGAGTGTCCACAGGGGAGCATGGGTGGCATAGCACGACCCGCGGGATCAGCAGTGGCATTATCACCATCCGTGCCTCCCTTGGGCAGAGGAGCACAGCCGATGGGACGAGGTAGAAGTGCTAGAGGAGCAGCTAGTTCCAGCGGGACTCAGAATCGTATTTATGCACTAGCTGACCGTCAGAATTCGGAGGCATCACCTGATGTTGTTACAGGTATCTTGTCCATATTCTCATATAATGTATATGCATTGATTGATCCGGGTTCTACATTATCATATGTTACTCCTTTGATTGCTGAGAAATTTGAAAGAACGCTGAAATTACTAGTTAAGTCAATTGAAGTAACTACACCGGTTGGTGACTCTATTATAGCAAAGAGAGTTTATTGTGATTGTATAGTCACTGTCTGTGGTTATGACACATTGGCCGATCTTGTTGAATTAGACATGATAGATTTTGATGTTATCATGGGAATGGATTGGTTAGCCTCTTGTTATGCCACGGTAGATTGCCGAGCCAAGAGAGTACAATTTCAATTTCCACAAAAGGATGTTCTTGAATGGAAAGGTAATGTAGGAGCACCGAGAGGCAAATTTATTTCCTATCTTAAGGCTAGGAAAATGATGTCCAAAGGATATATATATTTCACTTAGTGCGAGTGCATGATATTGAAGCCGAACCACCAACTCCTCAATCAGTTCCGATGGCAAATGAATTTCTTGATGTATTTCCTGAGGATCTTCCAGGTTTACCTCCAGAACGGGAAGTGGAATTTGGCATTGATGTGATTCCAGGCACTCAGCCTATTTCTATCCCTCCATACAGAATGGCTCCAGCAGAATTGCGTGATTTGAAGGAGCAACTGAAAGATTTGCTGGATAAAGGGTTCATTAGAGCTAGTATGTCTCCGTGGGGTGCGCCGGTATTATTTGTACGGAAGAAAGATGACACCTTGAGAATGTGTATTGACTACTGGCAATTGAATAAAGTAACGATCAAGAATAAATATCCTCTTCCCCGGATTGATGGTTTATTTGATCAATTACAGGGCGCTAAATGCTTTTCAAAAATTGACTTGAGGTCGGGTTACCATCAAGTCAGGGTTAGAGAAGAAGATATAACCAAGACAACCTTCTGAACACGGTATGGCCATTATGAATTTTTAGTTATGTCATTTGGACTAACAAATGCACCTGCAGTTTTTATGGATTTGATGAATAGGGTGTTCAAGCCATTTCTCGACGTGTTCGTGACGGTATTTATTGATGATATTTTGGTTTATTCAAAATCACAAGAGGACCACGCTAATCACTTACGACAAGTGTTACAGATTCTTCGTGACCGTAAGTTATACGCAAAGTTCTCTAAATGTGAATTCTTGTTGAAATCCGTAGCATTCTTGGGGCATATTGTATCGGATGAAGGCATACATGTTGATACCCAGAAGATTGAGGCAGTGAAGAATTGGCCAAGACCTACGACGCCCACAGAAATTCGTAGTTTTCTTGGTTTGGCCGGTTATTATAGAAGATTTGTCGAAGGGTTTTCTTCTATTTCTGCACCATTGACAAAGTTAACTCATAAAGCAACTAAATTCCAAAATGGACCTCAATTTACGATAGAGGAGATGGTTGGAACTATTGAAAGATTATGATCTTGATATCTTATACCATCCGGAAAAGGAAAATGTGGTGGCCGATGCGCTAAGCCGTAAAGCAAGTGGAAGTACAGATGGCCAGTGTACGGAAAAGCAAGGAATGATTAAGGATCTACAACAATTAGCTAGCTTGGGAGTTCGTCTTCTAGAAACTCCGGATGAAGAAATTATGGTGCAGAATGCAGCAAAATCATCACTTGTAGCTGAAGTAAAGGAGAAACAATATGTAGATCCTATTTTATCACAGCTGAGAGAGAATGTACAACAGGGGTCTGACGAAGGCTTTTGATCTTACACCAGAAGGAATACTACAATGCCAAAGTAGGTTGTGCGTACCAGATATAGATGACTTAAGAAAGCGAATTATGACAGAGGCACATTATTCACGATACTCCATTCATCCGGGAGCAACTAAAATGTACCATGACTTGAAAGAGATATATTGGTGGGGGAGCATGAAAAAGAATATTGCAGACTTTGTGGCTCATTGTCCAAATTGCCAACAAGTTAAGGTGGAACATTAGAAGCCTGGGGTTATATGCAGTGTATTGATCTTCCGGTTTGGAAATGGGACATGATTAATATGGACTTTATCACAGGCTTACCTCGCACACTTTGTAAATTTGATTCTATATGGGTGATTGTTGACAGACTTACCAAATCAGCGCACTTTTTATGTAACACCCCGTAAGTTTCGGAGTCTGATTAATTCCTATAGCATTCATGGAAATAATGAAACATGAGAACTTTGGGGATTTTTGCATTTAAAAGTTTGGGCTTAAGTCATTGGGCCTTAAATAGAACCCAAAAAAAATTAAAAAAAATAAAGAGAAGACATGGCCCAAACCAAAATTTTGACCCATTCTTCCATTCTTGACCCATTGACCCATTCCACTTGTTAATTAATGCCAAAAAAGGATAATAAGAGACTTGGGGGCCTATATAAGAGAGAAAAAACAGATTTTCTCTCATTTGGACACCCATGCCATTCTAGAATTTTCCACAACATTTGCATGGAATATGGTAAGTGATTATGTTTATGGTTTAATATATTTTATGCATGGAATATTGTGTTAAACATGTTGGTTATGTTGGTGATGTATTGAGAATTCACTATGTGTGAAATACTACATGTTGGCTCAAATCGGAGGATGGTGTTGTCTTGTAAAGCTTGAACATGGGTTTGTGATCTTGAAGAAAATGAACTTGATGGATTCAATATTGATATATGAGATGTGATTATAGTATTGACTTGTTTTATACTTGTGTATAGTGTTTGTAAATTCCATTGATAAATTGGTTATGGTTTTGGTGGCATGTTGGCCGTAAAGTGTCGTTTTGGTGATGTTATGTGTGTTGTGAAATCATGGCTTGTGGTTGGCATGTTGAATGATAAAAAATATGTTAAAATGAAGTTGGTTATGATCATGGACCATTCATGGCATTAAAAGACCCAAAACGAAGCCATTTCGAACCAAAACGGGCATCCGCCCCGCAGACGAGGGCATCTGCGGGCGCAGATGCCAACGCAGATGGCACTGGCTACTGCCAATGGCCATCTGCGTGCGCATGTGACTGACCTGCGTGCGCAGGTCAGTCCAGAAATGTGTTTTTGTTGCTTTCGTATTCCTTTGATCCCCGAAAGCCCCGATACCCTTTTGGGATGTAATTATCAACTTGTAATGTCATTCTAATGACTTTGAAGTGTCGTATGGAGGTGTTTTGGGTTATGTTAATTATGGATGGTTGTTTATATGTTGTCATAAAGGCATAATTACACCGGAATGATAAAGGGAAACGCGTAAAGGGTAAGTATGGCATGAAATGCTATCGATGTGTGATCTCTTGGTCAATGTGTGTAATGTCATGGTGTTGTTGGTATGGAAATGCATTGGATTGTATTGGGAGGGGGTGAGATGACATTATATGGTAGCCACATAGTTCATTGTCGTCTTGTACGCTTATATAGTGACTAGTTGCTAATGTAAGTCCGGTATGACCTTGTATTGTAGACTAAGAAGTAAAGGAGGAGCTGGACCATTGTATTCATACATAGATTCGTGTATTCATACTTGGAAGTGCAGGTATGTAAGGTTACTTTGTCCGTATTTTTCTACACGGCAAATAGTATTCATATTGACATTTCACTAGTCCTATTCCAAAATGTACTAAGGTATTCCATATCCGGTTAGCAATGGTCATTGTTATAAATTTCCTACTCTTTGGTCATTTGTGAATCTCATGTCTCATATTCATGGTTAATGTTCCAAAGGTCCAATAAGGTATTGTCCCAAAGTTCCAATAGTAGTTATACTCATGTCCCTTGTTCATTGATTATTGTTCCAATGATACCAATGGTGTTATGTTCGTAATGATATTATGTTTCCAACAATGTTATATTCCAAAGTTCAAAGTGAAGTTATAGCTATCAAAGTAACAATCTCAAAGTAAAGATCAAAGTAATGCAAATGTGGTCAATGATCAAGTACGGGTGGCAAGTCTAGGGGCATAAGCCTAGCTCGACTCGATCCCAACATGATGAATGATGATTTACTTATCTCATATCCATTGACTATTTATTGACTGAAGTCCCAAGGATGTCATAATGTCGTGAGTCCTAAAAGGACGATCTCAAGAGAGAGTAAGGTATAACGATGATCTATTAACGCTTGTTTAGCACGTCCAAAATATGTCATGATTTCAAAGTCTCATAATTAATGAGTGAGGTAAAACCAATTTGTCATAAGTAGAAGTGTCAATCTTATAAGAGCAATGAAGGAAGTAGTAGGTGGGTTAGTTTAATCATCCCTCATAATTTAAGGTATCAATCTCATGACGTAGAAAAGTGAGGTAATAGATATAGGTGTGTTTCGAATAGTGTCTTGATCCTTAGTGTGTAAATTCTCAATAGATGAAGTATGTATCTCTCTCATAAGAAGATGTGTGCTAGTGATCTCATGAAGTGAAGGAGTGAAGTGAAACGTGTATATTCTCATAGCCTAGTGAAGGGTAAAAGATTGTAAAGAGTAAGGTGCATGGTTATAATATGCTTCATTAAGTAGGGATTACATTCAAGAGAGGTTCAAGTTCTATATAGAAAATCCCAATATTACGCTATGATAGTTATTGTATTCCAAGGGTGGAGGTCCAGTATTATATACTTCCTTATATAAGATCTCATAAGAAGTAGCAAGCGAGTTAATCTCTTGGAAGTAGATAACCAGTGTGTATATATATTCTAACTCTATTTGCAGTAGCCCTTTTCTTAATTCCCACAACCAACTTTTGAACTATTTGATCCTAAACATGGCCTACAGTCAATTCTCATTTCTTCTCTTTCTCTCTTTCTGTCTGCTTTCTTTCTCTTCATCCATACCTCATCTGTGCTCCAAAGATGAACGTATTACCCTTCTAAAATTTAAGAAATCACTTACTATAAATCCCTCTGAAATAATCTATGGTCAGAAGTGTCATCCAAAAACGAGTTCATGGAACATGAGCAGAGATTGCTGCTCATGGGACGGAGTCAAATGCGATGAGATGACTGGCCATGTCATTGAGCTTGACCTCTATCGCAGCTGTCTTGTTGGGACCATTGATTCCAATAGCAGCCTTTTCCAACTATCTCATCTCCAAAGACTTGATCTTTCTTTTAATAACTTCTCCAATTCTCACATCTGCCCTGAATTCAGCAGGTTCTCGAGCTTGATGCATCTTGATCTTTCCGAGTCCTCTTTCTCAGGTCAAATTCCTTCTGAAATCTCCCATCTTTCTCAATTACAGTCTCTTCGTCTCTCCACATATTCTTTCCCTAAGAATCTAAGACTCACAGCCCATGATTTTGATTTGCTCCTTCAGAATTTGACCCAATTAACAGAGCTTCATCTTGGTTTCATAAACATCTCTTCCACCATTCCTCTGAATTTTTCTTCTCATTTAACAATTCTGAGGCTGTGGTCTACAGGATTGTATGGGGTAATACCTGAGAGTATTTTTCACCTGCCCAACCTCGAAACACTTGACTTAAAATACAATTATCAGCTCAGTGGTTCTTTCCCCAAGACCAAATGGAACAGCAGTGCATCTCTCACCGAGTTAGATCTCAGTTATGTGAATTTTTCTGATAATTTGCTCAGTGGCTACCTAACTTCACTGCGTTTTTTGTATCTTCAAAATTGCAACCTTAGAGGGCCTATTCTTGAATCTCTTTCAAATCTCACCCACATAGAGGATTTGTCCCTTAGTAATAATCAGCTGCAAGGCCACCTTCCTAACTCAATTCAAAACCTTGTGAACCTAACAGAGCTTGATCTTTCATATAATAGTATCTCATTGACCAATGAGAACAAAGTTAATTTTACTTGGCCCGAATCTCTTAATACGTTACAATTGGCTGCATGTGAAGTGAAAGAATTGGAGTTCTTAAGATCCGCAAAGCATCTTGAGGAGTTGGATCTTTCAAATAATAAGATTCAAGGAAGGATTCCAGATTGGGCATGGTCTAACTGGATGTTTTCATTGCAACGTATTAATTTATCCCACAACATGCTGACAAGTATGGACTCAATTCCTCTTCAATCTCTACAAACAATTGATTTGCGATTCAATTTGCTTCAAGGGTCCATACCTATTCCACAAAATTCCACAAGGTACTTCTTCATATCAGAAAATAATCTCAGTGAAGAAATTCCTTCATCTATTTGCACTTTGGCATCACTGGTAATGCTTGATTTGGCAAGAAACAACTTGAAGGGGGCGATTCCTCAATGTTTGGGTAATATCAGTGGCCTCCAGGTTCTGGATATGCACCACAACAGTCTTTCAGGGACTCTTCCGACGACTTTTAGAATTGGAAGTACACTAAAAAGTTTCAACTTTCATGGAAATAAGCTGGAGGGAAAAATCCCACAATCCTTGACCAATTGCAAACTACTCGAAATTCTTGATGTAGGAGACAATCACCTCAACGACACATTCCCTGTGTGGTTGGGGACTCTACCAGAGCTAAGAATTCTAAGCTTGAGATCCAATAAATTGCATGGGTCCATTAGAACTCTAACGACCGAAAACATGTTTCCTAAGCTTCGAATCTTAGATCTCTCATATAATGCCTTCACGGGGAACTTACCAGCTAGCTTGTTTCAGCATTTGAAAGCCATGAGGACAATTGATCAAACGATGACCGCACCAAGTGATGTAGGATATCAATATTACCAAGACTCGGTAGCTGTCGTGACCAAGGGATTTGAGCGTGAAATTGTGAGAATCTTGTCTTTGTACACCACTATCGATCTTTCAAACAACAAATTTGAAGGACATATTCCAAGTATTGTGGGAGATCTTGTTGCACTTCGGGTGCTGAATTTATCTCATAATGGATTGAAAGGTCATATACCGCCATCACTTGGAAATTTATTTGTAGTCGAGTCATTGGACCTATCAGGTAACCATCTTGTAGGAGAGATACCAGCACAATTTACTTCTCTTACATCTCTTGAAGTCTTAAATCTCTCCCACAATCATCTCGAAGGGTGCATTCCTCAAGGAAATCAATTTCACACCTTTGAGAACAATTCATATGAAGGCAATGATGGGTTACATGGATTCCCAATTTCAAAAGGTTGTGGCAATGATCGTGTGTCCGATACAAATTATACCGTATCTGAACTAGACAATCAAGAAAACGATTCTGAATTTCTCAATGATTTTTGGAAAGCTGCACTTATGGGCTATGGAAGTGGACTATGTATTGGATTATCCATAATATATTTCATGATCTCAACTGGATATCCGAATTGGCTTGCAAGAATCATTTTGGAACTGGAGCACAAAATTATTATGAGAAGGAGAAAGCAGCAGCGACGTCTTAGGAATTACAGAAGAAGAAACAATCCCTTGTAGACAAGTTTCTGATCAAGCAAGATTTGATTTCGGAACTTCAGGTATTCAAATTAAAAGATAGACACTCCTCTTTTATTTCCATGATTTTGAATTGCTCCGTCAGGCTTAACTTTCTTTGTGTATGATAAAGTCCAATTGTAATTCGATTTTCGTGTAAAATAAAAGTTAGATGTAACTTTCTTTGTTGTAAAAATAAAAATCAGTCAGTAAATAAACAAATTTGAATATGCAGGGCTTGGAGGAGCAGTTGGTGGAATGCTCATTGGAGATGCAATAATATCAGATGTTGCAGCTTAGGATGGTATATATATATCAAGTTTACGTAAGATTTTAATGTATTCAATAAATGATGTGTGTATTGAATGAAGCGTATACTGAGATGGAACCGTGCAAATTTGAATTTATCAAAAGATGAGTATGAGTATTAAGGTTGATACTTACCCCCCTCCCCCCCCCCCCCCAAAAAAAAAATAAAAAAATAAATAAAAAAATAAAAATAAATGGAAGTTGAAAGATTAATCCAAAGAAGGCACCTAACTCGTACGAACGACCAAAAGGGAATCGTAATGCCCTCACAACCACCGTTTCTAGGCAAGGATCAACCTAAGTTTTTCCAACCTACACTCATGCTACGTAAGGAGTCTCACAATATCAATATCATCAAAAACTTATGAAAATAAAGCTAGGTCCTAGTATTTATAGCCTTGGGTCTTTTATTACATATATGGGCCCAAAAGTGACCCGATTCGCAAAATGGAGCAAGCTGACCACTTTGGCTGACCTGCCCACGCAGGTGGACCATCTGCCCACGCAGGTCAGGGTGCAGATGCCTCTGACTGGGCTGTTTTGGTCACCTGCTGGAGCAGGTGAGATCGCAGGTGCTCTCAGTGCGTCGTTTAGCTCTTCTTTGTTGCCCAACGACCGCTCCAATGGCTCCTTTGACTCCAAACTATCTTCCATACGCTATATTGCTCTACTTGAAGTGCAAAATGGACCCTCCACCCACATCCTTGTGGCCGTAGGGCTTGGATACCCTGTGGTTGCCCTTGAAATACAAGCCAAGAAAGGTTGACACCGATTTGGCTTGTATCAAAGGTCCCAAAATAAAACACCCTTCAACAGGGGAAAGAACTGTGGTAGCTTTCGAGGTTCTAACCTGCGCTAAAGTTTCAATTTATTCAAAAATAAAAAAGAGAAAAAATGTAGAACTTCTTTCAAAAAGAATCCTCACATAGCACTGCAAAAAGATTTTCATCAACAACAAATCCTAAAGGATGCTGTATATGGTCTGAATTTAGGCACCACCAGAACCGTGTTTTATTTTTTCGGAAAACAATCATCTGAAGCTAATCATATCCTGCCAATATACCAGTACCAGCAACAGCATAAAGGATGTGATTAGCACCAGCACCTCTGAAAAGAGTTGGCACCGTCAACTCATTTTTTAGGAATCTGGGAGAACGTGTTTAGCGAGCTCTTGTACAATGGACGGCTTCTCCAGTGACACAAACCAAACCATTGAACTGTCTCTCACCTCCTTTGTTTGCAGCCTTGGCATCATTTGCATAATCCAATGAGCAGACAAAGAGCATCAAGGAAGCACCACCTGATGAATCGATTCTAAATAGCGTTTGATTCCTAAGTACTTCTGATGAATCTTATCTTTTGTTCTCTGGAATGAACGATCCGACACTGGACATTCCATTTGTAGCACTCTTAAAGTATACAGTTCTCAAGATAAAAGATTTCCGGGCAGCCAGATTTCAGGGGTCTGAAGAATGCAGAACGAACTTGCAGGTTTGCATATACACAATGCTTCTGAATGCCCTCATTGCGAGCATCCAGAACTTGTACATTTCAGCTGAATATTCAAAGATTCAGAATAATCACCACCACATTACAGCACAGAAGCTACAGTGCATGTATTTGTCCTTTACGCTAACAAAGGAAGGATTGGCTAACAAAAAAAAAAAAGCATTTACGCTAACACAAACATTAATAATTGATTCCGCTGCTCGAACCCCCCAGCTACATGTCACAGGGAGTTAATTTTAGTTTACATATCACAAAAATGTTCACATAGGAAATAAAGAGAAGACTCATAACTTCAGAAAGAACATAAAAACTATGAGAAAGATGCAAGAGTTTCCAGAGAAATTTTACTTTGTGTCTCACATAACAACTCAACGAAATAAAGACCTTTTATGATCTCTTAAGCCTTATTATTCTCTATGTAATCTATGGCCTTCAAAAGCAAATCAGTCTTGAGGGGTTTTGGTAAGTAATAATTCATTCCAGCTTGTAAAATCTTATCTTTCACTTCCTCTCTATGTGCTGTTAAAGCTATGATGGGAATCATAAATCCATAGCGAGCCTCTTCTTCCCTAATGCATTTTGTGGCTTCAAATCCATCCATCTTTGGCATCTGTCGCAAAAAAACAAACGATGACATAATTAAGTTACGTATACTGACAATGTAATATTATCGGTTCAGTTAACATTCAATAAAAAGTTAACTTCAACTGAAGTATTTTTTTGACCTATGTTCTCCAATCCTCCAAAAGTGTCGCAATCTGACATGAGTGCGACAATAACTTTGGAGGATCTAAGAAACATAGTTTCCAACAAGAAGGATGAATATGAATACATCTTACCTTACAATCCATCAGAATATAATCAAATGGTGGTGAAGGAATGGATGGTCCTTTTTCGGATTGATCATTGAGGGCTTTGCAAACATCATCTAGAGCTTGCTTACCATTTTCACACGTATAAGTGGTTGCACCAAGATTAGAAACCATAATTTTGCAAATTATAAGTAACGTCTCATCATCCTCAACCAACAAGATTTTCTTTCCTGTTAAAGGTAACTTCTCACTAGAAGGTCCGTTAACATCAACAGAAACATCCTGAATTATTTCTCCCTTCATTTCTTGTGTGATGGTGGGTAAAATTTTCTCTCTTTAACTCTGGTACATCTCTGAGGGCACGATATAAATTAGAACCATGGAGTGGTTTGGCTATGACTGTATCTGGTGAAGGTAGCTTATCCTCGTCTACACTGGGTTTTTCTAGCCAAACAACTCGAAGGGACACATCTTTAGGAAAGTCCTTACGGAACTCAGCCATTGCTTGACTTATTTCTCGAATTGGTCCAGCACTCGTGTCAATTATGATCAAGAGGAATCTTATAAGTGCACTCCTTGAACTAAGTCCTCTGCCCCTCCTCTGAGATGATGAGATATCTCTTACATATAAAGCACGGAGTGGAATTTCCTTTGATCTTCTTGAGGATGAGGAGAAGGAGTTGTTGAGTGATGCAACGTTGATTATATTCTCTTTCAGCTTCTTGAGAGTTTGAGAAAACTGCTCGTGTTGATTCACGACATGTACCCTTAAGCCCAGTATGTTCATCATGAAACTACGAAGAACTTGGCTTCTTTCTTCCTCCTTAATGAAAAGAATGACATTGGACGTTTCTGGTTTAAGCCTGCTACTACTTGCTACTGAACCTCCTCCTGTCTGCGACTCCAAATCTTCTTCTGTTGCATAATTAACACTAATTGCTTGACATTCTTGAGCTTGAGGCTGATCACACGCTATCAGGAAAACGTTAAATCTGAAGCAAGTTCCCCTTTCACCAATATTCTTGCCGATTATACCTAACTTACCACCCATTAGACGTACCTGAAAAATGAAAGTAAATAAGAAAGTAACATGAGTTATGAAGTAAGCTAGAAATGCATACAAATGTTATCCATTCTTGTGTTTCATAGTGTTCTCATTAACATATTTCTTATTAGCACCGTTGTATGTTTGTGATGTTTCTATAATAAATGACAAGATTGTCTATTCGAGAAATAATTAGTACCAAAAAGAAACTGCAATAGTACTGATAAAACAAGAAACCAGACTTAACAGGGAAATTCTTTAACCTTTTTTTCTTTTTCTGAAATATCTTTAGTTAAAGACTACTAGCTAGACAATGCTGATTGATCTAGACTAGACATAGCGTATGTGTGCATTTGTAATTGTCACATATAGAAATAGCATAATACACTGAGTAAATTTTAAATTCGCCAATGCACGTGTAGAAAAAGGTACACATACCAATGACTGAGCAATGCCGAGGCCTAAGCCAGTGCCCGTGTTTGATTCATCATCCACTTGAACAAAATTCTCAAAAATAGACGTCTGTTTCTCTTTTGGAATTCCTTTCCCTGTATCCTCCACCTCGAATATGAATTCCATGCAGTTGGGATCTTGCTGAACACTGTTGAGTGCTTGCACTTCTACAGAAGATTCATCCTTCCGTAAATGTAAGCATGACAGCCAACCAGTTCTTATTCGGAGCAATCTTGGGACTTTGATCAAACCCAGGGTTTCGAGCCCAAGCACGAAGAATTACGTGCCCTTCTGAGGTAAATTTAACTGCATTATGCAGCAAATTACTCAGTATCCGTCTTAATTCTGCTCTATCTCCTTTAACTCGAGAAAACTTTGTAATAGATCCATTACATGGATCTAGTAACACGTCAACATTCTTCATTTCCCCATTGGGGTAATTCATGTTGACAACGTGTTCTAGTAGCTCTTCCATGTAAAATTCTTCTTCTTTAAGATACTTCTTCCCTTCTTCTATCTTGCTTTGGTCAAGAATAGAACTCAAAAAGCCTGAAAAAGAAAAGATCATTACTTTGATAATGCATAAAGTGTAATATGAACTAGTTAGTTCAGTTAATCACTAATTAGCCATGATAATTGAATCGACACGTATTGTGTGAGAGACTTTCAATTCACAGACATCAAGAGATTGAAGTCTTGGTGGTAGAAGGTATCGCGTCATAGATTATCTCGAAGAGTTAACTAAAAAACTAACCTTTTTTTTTGTAGAAACTCCAAGAACCAAATTAGACATCCAATAAAATGTTTCACTCATTGTTGTTTCCCAGTACATGACACATAAATAGGCTAAAAATGTCAAACTCCACATAGCCCAAAAAGTTATGTCCAACTAAAAAACTAACCTAAAAGATCATTTAGCAAGATTCCATATCACAGGCAACCACCCAATAACAGTTGATCAATAATGACACAGAAAACAAGATATGTTATGTGATAATAGAAAAGGGTCGACTAAAACACTAACCTAAAAGATCATTTAGCAAGATTCCATGTCACAGGCAACCGCCAAATAATAGTTGATCAATAATGACGTAGAAAACAAGACATGTTTATGTGATAGTAGAAAAGAGTTAACTAAAACACTAACCTAAAAGATTAGTTATGCAAGACTATATAATAAGACAGGTAACCGTTCAATAAAAGTAGGATGAATAACGTAGAGAAACAAGACAGATTAACTGGTATGACATAGTGCTACTATAAGAGCTTTAGACTTCAGCGCATATAAGTAAAACACAAATCTTAAAGATCATTTATGGAAGACTTTACTTTGCTGCAACAAACGTTATTTGGACTGTCAGAGTATATAAGTTAAATCAAGACTGAGATGAAACACTAACTTAAAAGATTGTTCGTGCAAGATTCCATCATTGTCAAATAATACACCAATTCGGATTCTGGTGAAGCCTGGGATGTGTGACGACAGAGCTCGATTAATCCACTGATTGAAGCCAGATTAACACTAAGATCATGATTTGCTTGAACAAATGCAGCGCTTTTGTTAATACTTTTTCTCTCTTCTTGTTGAGTTGCTTCAACTTGCTTTATAAGTTCATCATGCAAATGCATTTCTCTTCTTCCTGCTCTTATTATTAGTATCACAAATGTGATTATTGAAACAGCCAAAGCAACCATCATTAAGATGATTAACATTAATCCAAATTTAATGGTCTGGTGAAAATGGCTTAGTGGAACATCTTGTACATTGGCTGATGCATACACCTGAAAATTAAATCATTGATTATACATTGAGCTTAAAAGATTTTCTATTTATCATGTCACCTAAAAGATAATACAAGTAATAGGAGATGTTTATAATTTGTAATAATAGGGGGGAAAGCCAAAATGGGATTAAATATCCACTCATAAGTAAGGATGGTTAGGTATTTTTGACGGGGTAGTATTTTTGGTTGAAATGGGATGGCGTTCAAACTCCTGAAATGTAATCTAGACAATCATCACCCACTCACCCACCCAAATCACCCCCACCCCCACCCCGGGTGCCGGGCAATAGTTCATTCTCAAGTACTTGAATCAAGCTAGATAGCCTAGATAATAAAACATAATACTAATACAATAGGTTAAAACTTAGTGATAATGTAAAAATTCTTTACGAGGTACATACTCTTCTCTTTGTTACCCTAATGCAATTCTACAAATATAGAAACCAATATTTTTTTTAATTTCATTGCCATTAGATAGGTCAATAAGTTGCAATAAATAGTGCTAATAAGATATGAAATTATTTTTACCATTTGCCCTCTATGACCCAAAACAAATACTACAATTATGTCTCGGTCGCAAATTAATTGAAATCGGTTATGTAAATCTTTCAATGTCCATGTTAATTAAAGTAAACTCGACGTGTGTGGAACCACATGAGGTTAGAAATGTATTTGAAACGTCAATTATCTCTGAAACAATATGTAAAAGTGCTTATATATGTGTGTGCGTGTGAATTTAAGACGATTTTAAATTCTACATACGGACAATATAAAAAATATATATATATGAGACTGTACCTTAATTTCGCCTTCCATTTTTTTGAATTTACTGACCCAAAATGTTATCAATGTAGGAGGTACCAACAACATTAGTAGTGACTGCATTGCATGCAAAAATATTTAAGCACAATACTACTCAAATAGATCACAGGCAAATTCTATAGATAAATAATAAAATTTGTACTAGAAAACTTACCAGAATCAAGCAAATACAAGCAGCTCTTGGCATTTTAAATGAACTGAGATTCATTTCTTGATAAGTGAGGGTATGTATAATTTTCTGGATCAAATGATTAATTAAAAAAAATTAAAAATTTGAGTTGTGTTAATGCAACATAAAAAATTAGAAAAAAATTAAACTGAAATTTTAACTTACCTCTACTTGTTTACTCAATATAGTTCATAGACTTATCACATATATATATATATATATATATATATTTCTAAAAAGGTAAAATATTTAATATTGGATTAAAAAAAAAATGGCTAGTTATTTATTAGTTTCCCTTCATAGGTCATTTTTCTTTATGTTGTTTCCATATTACTTAATATTTTTTAAAGAAAATTATATATAAAGAATCTAAGATATTTTTTAAAGAAAATTATATATAAGAATCTAAGGATTTTTATTAATATAACTCAAATAAAAAAAAAGAAAAGGAAATTCACTTAAAGATGAGAAGTTAAAAGAAAAGCAAATGTCTAATTACATTAATATAACCAATTAAGTTTATTTTTTCTCCTTTTTTACAAATGCATCATGATTTTGTTGATAGGTAATCTTTGGAGGGAAAACTTTAATAGTTTTTATATTGTTAATTGCCATAACAAGCAAATATTCATCCCTTCATTGTTAATCAAAGGAATCTCGAGTTCGAGCATAAATGAAAATAAAGTTATCTTTAGTGGAGAAGATTTTACTCCTCCAATAGAATTTCCTAACAGGGACAAAACAGACATGAACATCAAATTAAAAAAAAAAACAAATTAATTATTCGATGTCCAATCTACTGGTGCATGTGGAGATTTCTTTTTCTCTACAAAAAGTATACAACTAAAAAAAAATAATTAAAACAATAATTATGCCTCAGTTCGAAGTTAGTTGAACTTGAAGTACAAAGTTAAAGAAATGAGGTGAATCCAAAATCTAGTATCAGCCAATCCAGAATCAATATAAATCTCTTAAATAAATATGTATCTTAATATTTCCATATAGTTATATGAAGTTTGAGGTGAAACATTCAATTTCACTAAACTAACCTGTAGAACTTGTTCTAAATCCGTCTCTGATCTAAATCACAATTAGAGAAATAGGAATAAGAATTCAGATGAATAGAAAGAGAATGTATTTTATTTTTCTTCACATGAAATTAAAGGTTCTCTAATCTATATAAGTAGATATATGTTCCTATAATTTTAAAAGGAAAATAATAGTTAAGAGATACGTGCATGTTTTTTCTTTTCATCTGTCTTAAAATTTCAAAAGGTTGACTCTAAAAGATTTTTTTTGTTAGATATTCCGTATTCATATTGAGACTTGACTAAATTTGAATTTGTGTGCATTAGAAAATCCCACATAATTATCAATAAGATGTGTGATATGTGCTTGGATAAAGGAACACTTACTACTCCATCACAATCCTCGTTGATTACATGACAAGTTGTTTGGACATACATAACTATCATTTAATCAATAATTAATTGTTATATATCTTCACATTATTAAACTAATTAACTCATTAGACTGTTGAAAAATTAGAAAGAACAAACTTGATTAAGGAGAAAAGCAACAAAGTGAAAAATAGACAATTTAGGGAGTGTTTGGTATAAGGGAAATCATCAGAAAGTATTGTCTCAAAAATATTTACATATAATATTGTTTTCCTTTATTTTTATTTTCATTTTTAAGAAGCTTAATTTTCTCCGTAGAGAGAATATTTTTCAAAAACTCGGACTAATCAAACATGAAAAAATCGAAAAACGTTAATGCTCAATGTAGCGATATTATGAAAATGCATTAGAGAACTAATTTAGGTTATATACGTTGCATTATAAAGATTCTTTTATATATATATCTACTATTGGTGTAATTTAACTTATTATAAAAGTCATTGATAATATCAGTTAATTACGTAGGTATTTTGATGTTCTAAAGGTTTTGTTATTTTAGTCTAAGGGTATTATCATTCGAATAATATCTCTATATCGAATAATATCTAGAATTTATTTAATTTTGAAATACTGATTAAAGCTTAGATAACGATTCAAAAAGTCGATATTTGTCCATTTCTTCCCGAGGAACTTTTAGGCCCATTTTTCTGAGGTTGTCGTATTATGGGCCAAATTTATGTGGGTTGGCCCATAGATGAACTCACAGACCTTGCATTGTTGAATATGGTTGGATGAAGTAGGTAAATAGCCACTTTTAATCGATGTTATTATATATTAGCTATCTATATATCTATATCTATCTATCTATCTATATATAAAAGAGGTCAAAGCCCCGGTGACGTGGCTTCTAATTAAAAAAACCCTGAAAAGTTGCGACTTCTACTTGCCGTCTCTTCCTCTTCTTTCTCACACCCGATGCTCTTTTTCCTCCCATCTTACAGGATGCAGAGCCATGGATATACTCTCAAAGCGGAACAACACAAATTTACATATTTGCACTGACAAATTTACATATTTGCTGCAAAAACAAGGTAATACGTTACTCCTAAACGAGGTGTTGGATTCATCACTACCTTTTAATTCTCTTAGTTTACCGAAGTTGAATTCAAATTCTTTGACAGAGCGTCATGACGGATTTTTACGGGATGTGCTCCGTCGATTTATACAGTCCTCTGTCATTACTTGGTTATATATTGCATTATGATTTAGTTTTATGTAGGGATTATTTAATAAAGAAAGCAAGTTTCTATTTCTGTTCTTCTGCGCTATATTCTTTAGGGGCAGAATTAATGGAGGAGACACCTTACTCGGTCTTTAGGGGCAGAATTAGTGAAAGCGATACCTAACTCACACAGTAAGCTTGAATAGAAAATCTTCATTCTTTTTCGATGAATAAACATCTGTTCTATTTACTGCTATAACCTGTATGCTCACATAGAGAAATAAAGTAAGTGTTCCAGTTCCTTCAGAAGGCAAAGTTTGATTCTTTCTTTTTGTTGAAACACAAATTATTTCCTAAGTGAGCAGCAATTTGCTTTGTTTTACTTACTATACATGGGGAATATTTTATGTTCTATATCAATTCCTTCCTATTTTGACCCACATTTTAATACAAGCAAATAGTTTGTCTTTTAAACAAGTAAAATAAAAATGTACTTCGTTAAGTCATTCCACTAAAATACTCTTTTGTTGATCGTTTTTTTTTTTCAGTCTTGGTTTGAAAGTTTTGATAGTTCAGTTCACGTAGTTTGTAGCCATTGATAGAGGAAAGAATTTGTATTGCTTTCATCTGCTTGAATATTCCTTTCAATTGTTAACTTTTTAATGTGTTCATTTAGTTTTCCTTCTCCTAAACTGTCTTTGTTTTAAAACTTTTCATCCTCTATATGCAGTTAATGAGCGTAGCCTCAATGTTCATTACAAATAGTTCATGTATGTCCATCAAAATCTATAGGGACTTCAGCCCTGTGACGTGGTGTCCTACAAACTCAAGATTCCCATTTATCTCTTATCTAAATTTTTTTTTGGCTTTATTCCCTTATTTTGCCGATTTAGGTCCTTCATTAAAAAAAGTAAAAGTTGTCCTTTATTGCCCCGTGTCATCTCTGCTTCTTGGTTCTCCCAGCAAACCTTAAACATTTACTCTTCCTTTTCAGTCCATAACGCATTATTTGGTCTCTCTATTCTTTATTTCTTTCCGCTCCTTCTCTCTCTTTGTATTGTTTATTCTCATCTATTTTTTCCTTGCTTCACGTTTGTAATATCTCTTGATAGTCTCTTCTATTATCTACTTTCTTCCCTCATTGAAATCTTCATCTTCCCTGCTACACTTACTTTCATTTTGGATTTTCCAGTTCGTCTAGATTCACTCTATCGTTACCAATGCATTAGTGCAGAGCTGGATCATAAGTGATTACCAAGTTTATTTTGAGCAATAAAAAAAAATGAACGCACAGAACATGTTTATTTTGACACCCATGAAGTGCTTGAAAGAAAGCCCTGTAGAGACGCATTGCCCACGGCTTCAGAAAATGGCACTTTAAGTTCAATTACTGAATGCCTTTGTTCAATATATATGTTCATAATGATTCGACACCCTAATTCAATTATATAGTTGTTGATAAAAATGGAACAAATGGCCTTGAATAATTGTGATCATTCGATTGTATAATCTACAACTAGAAAGTTGGACAATAATGTCTATCAAATATTGGTAATTATAGTTTAGTCATTTGGAGTATAGATTACATTGCATATTTAACTTTTCAGTAATTTGTTCGATTATTGTGATCATCTGTAAATACTTGTGATCTCTGATTGATATTCTGTCAAGCTATTTATCTTTTGGTTACTATCTTAACGTTTCATTCGGCTTTTATAGCAGAAGTTAGAGGGATATATTTGATGGTGGGCCATATTATTTCTCTTGAATGTATTCCTCCTATTTTTTTTATTGAATCCTTACACATTTGAAGTCGAAAATAGTTGGTCTTAGGGGTGAACGCTAAAATATTTCCTTATAAAGATTACACCATTCTTGAGCCAAGGGTCTATTGGAAACAACCTCTCTACCTCTGAGGTAGGGGTACGGTCTTCATACACTCTAACCTCCTCGGACCCCACTTTATGGGACTACACTAGATATGTTGTTGTTATAAAGATTACACCAACATCTTTTACTGTAATTAAATTTTGGACACTCCTTACTTGTATTGTTTCAGGGTACATCATCACTCTTCATACAAATGAAAATTACAATGTAGAGGTGCCAAGTTAGAAGCACCAGATCCAACGATAACTACAGGAAATTCATGGGTGCTCTCTGCTGTCCGCAAATCATGCGAGTTGGTGCAAGGTTAGTGAAATCCAGAGCTATCACACTCATCTCTTTGATGTTCTTGGTCGTAGCTATCTTTTCCTTCAGAAGTTTGTTTTCTTCACTCAGCAGTTATGTCGCACTATCTTATATTTTCTGTGCTTTCTTTTGATCCGCTCTTAGTTTTTAGAGCTTTTGTTAATCTGATGTACTCCCTCCTGTCTGTTTTAGTTGTGTTTTTATTTGTAAAGTTCTATCATTGTGTGGTAAGATAAATCAATAGCTCTCACTTTAGACAAGAATATTCAGTATTAGTAGACTACTATCTATTTCTCTTTCTCCTTCCTAAATTAGAGCCTGGTTAGGAAGTCTAAAAGTTTACTGTGATATTCCATATCTTATGTTCTTAAATTAGTTAATGTTATCCAGAGAGATTATTTGAGGTTGATTATTTTCCTCAATCTATCCCTTTCTCCAATTTTATGATTGATAAGGCATTTGCATATCAATACGCATTAAGTCAGTAACGTAAAAAGAAAAGAAGAAAATGTTCTTTGTCCCTCTACTGATAAGCGAGGCTTTTGCTATTGTGCATATCTTTTGTAGTCTAGCAATATCTTAGTATTGTGTTTTGATAAAATACATTATCTTCTCTTTAAAGGAAAAGCACATCTTATGTCTCTTATGTTCTCTAAAATTCTATGAATGTTACATTTGAGAAAACTAACCGGCCAAATAATTAAGTAGAGTACTTTATTGTCACGCCCCAAATCACAACGGGGCTGACATGGCACCCAAAGCCGTTGAGGCCCGAGAGAACCAACCTATCATTTGCATGGAACACAATATGTATGCCTATGGACACGACATCATAAAACTAAAAGCGTGGAAAGACATTTATATATATAAGAAACTCGGCCGGTAGGGCCGCAAAGTCAAAATGAGAAGACATCCCTTCACTTACTGTACAACGTCTACAAAGCCTCTAGCAGAAACCAGACCAAGTCTATAATCGGGACACGTCCCCGCTTTACACAAACATGTACATAACATCAAAATCAACATGTACATATGACCCAGAAAGCCCCGAATTAGCCTGGAGCTCACCAACTGTACGCAGAGAGTCCGAATCCTATTGTGAGGGTCTACTACCTCCTGTTCCTGCAGTAAGTAAGGTAGGTCCCACAAGGGGTCAGTACGAAAGAATGTACTGAGTATGTAAGGCGATAAGCAACTGTATGACATATAGGAACGCAAGTGGAATCAAACACAAGTGAATAAACAATAGGGATATACCACCATTCTGTATGTGTGAAACCATGTACGTTACATTCATTACTTTACTTTTACGTTCATTAGCATCATCAATAATTCATATCGTACCCGGGCCCCAACTGATCAGTGGGTCATAACGTTGGGATCGTCTCTAGCTAGGCTTATGCCCCTTTGAGCTACCACTCATAAATTAATAAAGTAGGTTCGGCCCTAGCTAGGTTTTCACCCCTTTGGGCTACCCCCTGTGTCCAATAATCAATCGGGATCGTCTCTATGCTGGGCTTTACGCCCCCTCGAGCTACCACCCGTACTCAATAAACACTTATATGCATTACTTCAATTCGTTCATTAAGAGAGTGATACATTGGTGGTTGCGACATTATTGACACTTGGAAACCATAGTCAATGAATAAGAGGCATACAAACAACAATTGCTAAGCATTTACTTGGAATGAGACACGTTACGACATTTTGGAGGGATGGTAAATTCGGGCAAAATATGAACAATAATTGTGACCAAGGGTCCTAGGAAAGAGAAACCTTACATACCTTAGCCTTTCAATATGTGACTACAACAATTCCACCTTTCCGTAAAAGGCTACTCTACAATATACATACATAGGGGAACTTACATTAGTAACCACAACTTATTACAAATTCACAATATGGTAATGAAACCATCCAACCCTCTCAACATAGGATAAATCATTCCACCTTCCCTCCTACTACCATATAACTTTACCACAAACAAGCGGACTTCTCAACACTTTGGAACATAACCATCATGACCTATACCACCTTTCATGTATATACTAAAATTAAGCCATAAAATTCATAAGAGTAAACACTTACCAATAATTGCAAAGAGGTGATCTTGTCCCAACCAAGTGTTGTTGCCTTAGGGTTTTGGAGATAGGAAGCTTTTGAGAAATATCTAGAAATGGCATGAGAGTGAGGAATGAATTAAAAATCTGATTTTTGGCCTTTCTATAGCCCCTCAACTCAAGTTAATCCTTGGCCACATGTTTGATCCATGTGGAATGGGTCACTCCCTTCTTTATTGAGGCCCATGTCTTGTTACATGATATTTGGGCCTCAAATGCAGCATATATCCAGCCCAACACATTTAAGGGGTCCCACACTCAAACATTTCATCTAGTCAAAAATAGGTCAATAAAGCCGACAAAATTTCACGGTATCGTGACTGGTGTCTACAACACCAGTCACGCCACGTAGGCTGTGTCGTGGAAATCAGACGACAATTTCCATGTCTCTGAAGTTGTTCCACGGCACCACTCACGCCACGTGAGTGGGAGTCACGGCACGTGACTCCTGCCGTGGAAATCAGAGACTTTTTCCAAGTCTCTGAAGTTGGTCACGGCAGCCACCCACGTCACGTGGGTGGGACTCACACCTTTCCTTCTTCGCATGCTCTTTTTCAACACAGGTTTCTTCACCTTTCCTTCATTTAGCCTTGTACACCGACTATTGTATATGTTCATGTACTCGTAGCACCTGAGGTGTTACATTTATTGACAGTAGGTCTCTATCTCTAGAAGAATGAGGGGCAGGTTAACTGTGACTGTATGCCACCTCTCTGTATTCTTTAGCTACTACATGCTTGTATCTTTTGTTGAACTAGTTTAAACAATGGTAATGCTTTTTTTGGCTATTTTAGATACTTCTTTATAACTGGCAAAAAGTTAAGATCACAAGCCCTTTTAGACACTTCTGTTTTCTTGCGACTCATGGGAATTGTATGAACTTTCATTTAGATTATCTTCTTTTGGGTTCTCCTTTTTTTTTTTTTCCTTTCGGAGTTCTCAAAAAGTTCAATCAAATTTGAAATTCCATCAGGAGGCAATGTTCTTAGTTGCATTTTATTTTGTTTTGATGTGTTCAACAGGTTACCAAATGCTCCTGAGATGGAGAAGATCTATTCATTGTATGGAGTCAATATTCAATCTAAAAAAGAATATGTTTACAGACGGATATCACTAGCAGAATGTAATATTTCATTCTAGATTGATACTTCAGCTGATGAAGAGGATAAAGATATATAGTTGCCTGAAAGCTGGTGTTTTCATAGTAGATGGTGATGAGATTGCGCCTCCATTAAGCATAAAATTCATGTGTGCAAAAGGCTAGCGCGGAAAAACTAGATTTAATCCCTCTGATGTCAAAACTTATGTAAGTATCCTTCTCGAGGGTCGTGGTAAACAGAGTAGTGCCCATGTTTTTTCATTTATACGTCCCTTTTGAGAATAATTTATATTTTTTTGAAAAGTTCAACCGAGGAATGAGGCCACATGAATTTTGAAAGCAATAGAGAAGGAATGTTCAACTCTTAGCTAAGATTTTCTTTTTTTTTCGATTAAATTAAGGTTGAGCTTCATGATGTCGATCTTCATTGACATATCTTTATTTTTTTTCACATACGTAATTGTGAATTATTAGATGATAATTCTTTTTATATTTTATGAACTTAATAAATTCAGATTTGGTCATTTTGCTTCTTTGTAATCTATAGATAAAGTGTTATTTTTGGTATGGAGTGGATTCTACTGACCCATACTTCTAAATTTTAAACATTTTAATAATAAAATTAGTGAAGTTTATAACTGTAGCTATGAGATTAAAAAAAATACATTTTCATGCTCTAAACTAAATTAATTTTTGAATAAGTGACATACAAAGTTTTGGATTCTAGAGATATGTGACAATGTTGAATCTCTTTATTTTTTTCCAAAAATATTATTCTAAATATCTTTACTTTTTACAAGAAATGAACTTTAGGTTATTTTTATTATCTATATATTCGAATATTATTGAAGGATTATTCTTAAATGTAACGAGGTCATTTAAAACCTCGCAAAGCGCGGGTATATTACCTAGTTTAAGCATAAATAATCAACACTCATACCATTTTAATAATAAAATCAATCAACTTAGAATTTCCACCTTCAAACAAGATAGGACACTCCGTGCAAAAACTTAACGCCTCCTCTTTAATGGCTCTTACGCAACGTGAATCCAGATTTAATGGGCCTTACCCGGCGCGAATACATATTAATCGGGGTCTTTCATTTGACTTAGTCATGTCAAATTTTTAAGAATGACATTTCTCTACTTTTTTTGAGCTACTTAAATGCATTTTCTTTTAAACTTCTGTAGAAAGACTTAAGCATTGACTTCCCCTCTTTCTTTTCAGTTGCTACCGAATTTACTATAGCTCAAGATGAAACTTGTAATTAATTACACCTGTGGAATAAAATTATTAGCATTGACAAAGTCCATTTTATTAATGAGTTGAAACCGTGTTATTGTGACGTTTTGTCGGATTAACAGTCTTGTACCTTTCCAGTATTTTTGGCTTCTTAAGACTTGTACCTTTTGTAATCAGCATCAGTTGTATGCTTTTAACTTAAGTAATAGTATTTCAAGTTATTTCATTAAAGAAAAATTTATTACGTGCGGGGTTTTCACCTGTAATGTTCATCTCTGCTCACATTCTGTTAGTTAAAAGTTTTCATCCTTATTGGAATTTCTCTTCCTGAATGGATGTCTTTTATATGCACGACTACTTAATGAATCAGTCTTAGACCTGTATGCTTGTCACGATACCTCCTGATTTTTGTAGCCCGCTCTCACTTGAGTTGATGACTGAACCTATAATAGTTGCTTTGGACAAACTTATGAGCGAGTGTATATTACAAGGAAATGGACAGATCTTGGTCTTTCTGTTCGTCCTAAGACGAGGCAAACGTTGGGGCACACAATCTCATTCCTTAATTACACTGTCAACGCACTTATGGCAAATAGGTATGAATCAGAAAAATGTAAAGCTGCTCATGAAGGCTCAGAGCAAGCTAGGAATCTGGTTCTGGACTAGAACTCCGATTGCTTGCCAAGCACAACTATGGTAATAATATCGATACAGCACTTGTCAATTAATGACGACAACAAGTGTGGAAATGCAAATGATAAAGCCTAGGCTAAAGAATCCGTATAGTAAAATAATGTAGGGCGGCGCTGATTTATTCATTGAACATTAAGCATTTACTTTTCTTGAGGTAACTGATTAAATAATCCGTGTATATTTGATTTATGGAGGCTCACATGTATATGAGTCCATCCCAATAACTCTGTATGTGAATGTGGAAACACCTTTTTACTTATAAGAAATTTCTGACTGCATCCGTTTTTTTGTGTTTCCTAAACTTGGAATTAATTGATGATTTGATATGAAGGCAGCAGTCCTTGCTTGACTTTTCCCTTTTCCTTTCTTTTAATAAAAAATTCAAAGTGAAAGGGATTTGTGTATTAAGTAGCTTCCATTGAAATTTCCACAACAAGAAAATCAGTGCAATTACTTGAAAATTCAAAGAATTGCATTAATACTTTTAGCTGCGAGAAAAAAGATATTTGGAGGCACACCGCAAAAATTTGGTGCTTCGCAGCGTGAACCCAGATAAACGAGGCCCTAATGTGGATATCGGAAACCAAATAAGGAACCAAAAGAAAAGGCCATGTCTCATTCTAATTATCCTCTCCAATCAGGTCTCAACAGTTCAATATCTTATAATTATACAAAATTACAGACCCACGACACTTTGTAATATGACTTAGCCGTGTCTAGTATTTGATAATGATATTTCTCAATTTTTTTGGCTACTTAAATGTGGTTTCTTTTGAAATTTCCATAAAAATACTTGTGTATTGAATTGAGTGGAATTTGGCCAACATTTCCCTATTTCTTTTCAAATTTACTATTGGTCAAGGTGGAATTTGGAAATAATCACATTGTGGGATAAAATTATTAGCATTGACAAAGTCAAGTTTACATTAATGAGTTGAAACCGTATTATTTGTGAAATCTTTATTGGACCCAGAAGAGATTGGGTAGTTAACACAACTTGAATATCAGAGTTTGATTTGAGTGGTCTTATTTCCCTATCAAATTAGCAACCTTCAAATCCTGGCTCTACCTCTGAGTCGGTGAGGATTCAAAGAGATCCGTTTTATGTTCCAAAGGTGAAGTATGAGATTGGCATTTGGTATCAGTAAAAATATTTGTGTTTGATTGACAAAACTAAGCTGAAAAGGCGGAAACTTTGAGGGGCTTCAAAAATTAAACAACTCTTATTGGCGCCTTTGGATAGAACCTTGAAAGATGCACTTATCAATTAACATTTACATTGCCAAGATTTGTGCATTGACTTGAGGATAACACCATTTTTAAACTTTGAATTGATCGATTATTTGATATGACTGCATTAGTTATTTCTTGACTTTTCCCACTATGATTCCCCTTTCTCCTTTCCTTTGATAATAAAATTCATACTTACAGTAGTTTATTTCATAGAAATGTCTCGTTAACTAAATGTCTCTACTCTTAGCATTTTACCAATTGACTTGAATCAAGAAAAGCACCAAAAGATACAGTTACCACTCGCTTTAAACCATACTAAATTTTTTATGAAAACACATCCTTTGACTAGACGGATAGTTATAAATTATTGGTATCTAAATAGAGATATAAGAAGGTTATGTGAACTACAAAATCAAGCAAGAACATTATAACTCTACAGCAATAAGTAATAATTGCTTGGTTAATCAGACCTTCTATAAAACAGAGGTAGTATCGGCTATTAGTTGGGAATTACACGGATTAGAAAGTGACATAGAAAGTTTTAAACGAAGAATAAAATTCCAAAAAGAGGCCAAAGTGTGGATACCCCTAGAATAACAATCTAAACAAAATAGATATGTTAAAGAGAATTGTTGGGACTTTTTTTAGGACCATTTTTATTGTTCAAAGTTCAAGAGAATTGTTGGGACTTTTTTTTATTTTTGCCCTTCTTTTTCATGAGGTTCTTAACTATTACTTTGCATTTTCTAGGTAATAAATTACACTAATTACAAAGTCATATTTATGACTATACCCGTTTAAGAATAGTTTGAGAATAATCAAAAAGGTAATAATGGAAAGTAGTTGTTAAATTATGTCCTAGAATATTTTTCTTAAGGGGTGTGTATTTCTCCAAAAATTCAATCAATATGGACTAGAGGGAGTACTAGTTTTCCATATATCACTCAATTCATGCCCAAACGCCTAGTAAATAAGTATTACAAGAAATTTTCATTTTTAAACGTAATAGATCTTCACCTTTTAAAAAACGACCATTTTTTTCTATTCAAATTGTAAAAGGGCAAGAGATCTTATCAGCACATAGCAGCAACTTGGACTAGTCTAACAAAATCTGCCTATATATATTTGTTAATTCCCACAACTAACTTCCATACCTTAACTGCATACCTTTTTCTTAATTCCCACAACCAACTTTTGAACTATTTGATCCTAAACATGGCCTACACACAATTCTCATTTCTTTTCTTTCTCTGTTTCTGTCTTCTTTCTTTTTCTTCATCCATACCTCATCCGTGCCGCAAAGATCAAAGCATTTCCCTTCTAAAATTCAAGGAAACGCTTACCCCAAAGGATCCCTCATTAGTTTCGTGTTATAACCCTAATCCAAAAACGAGTTCATGGAACATGAGCAGAGATTGCTGCTCATGGGATGGAATCGTGTGCAATGAGATGACTGGCCATGTCATTGAGCTTGACCTCAGTGACAGCTGTCTTGTCGGGACCATTGATTCCAATAGCAGCCTATTCCAACTCTCTCATCTCCAAAGGCTTGATCTTTCTAATAATGACTTCTCCGATTCTCACATCTCCCCTGAATTCAGCAGGTTCTCGAGCATGTCACATCTTGATCTTTTCGCATCGTCTGTCTCAGGTCAAATTCCTTCTGAAATCTCTCATCTTTCCAAGTTACAGTCTCTTCGAATCTCATCATCTACTCTAAGACTCACAGCCCACGATTTTAAATTGCTCTTTCAGAATTTGGCCCAATTAACAGAGCTTGATCTTACTTTAGTAAACATCTCTTCCACCATTCCTCTGAATTTCTCCTCATTTAACAATTCTGAGGCTTAGAGAAACAGGATTGTATGGGATGATACCTGAGAGTATTTTTCACCTTCCCAACCTGGAAACACTTGACTTATCAGAAAACGATCAACTCAGTGGTTATTTTCCAAAGATCAAATGGAACAGCAGAGCATCTCTCATAGAGTTAGATCTCAGTGACGTGAATTTTTCTGATAATTTGCTGCCTGAGTCTCTTGGTTATCTAACTTCACTGCAATATTTATCTCTTGGATATTGCAACCTTAGAGGGCCTATTCCTGAATCTCTTTCAAATCTCACCCGCATAGAGGATTTGTACCTTTTAGATAACTTCCTGAATGGAACAATACAATCAGGGTTGTTCTCCCTTCCTTCACTAAGTCATTTAGTCTTGAGTAGTAACCACTTTTCTGGTCAGGTTGAGAATTTCAAGTCCAATTCACTAAGGTGGATTGATTTAAGCAATAATCAGCTGCAAGGCCATCTTCCCAACTCAATTCAAAACCTTGTGAACGTAACACGGCTTGATCTTTCTTTCAATAATTTTAGTGGTCATGTAGATGTCAGCCTCTTTTCAGATCTCAAACATCTTCAGTGGTTGCATCTCTCATATAATAGTATTTCATTGACCAATGAGAACAAAGTTAATTTTACTTGGCCAGAATCTCTTTATAGATTACAATTGGCTGCATGTGAAGTGAACGAAATGGAGTTTTTAAGATCCGCAAAGAATCTTGAGGAGTTGGATCTTTCAAATAATAAGATTAAAGGAAGGATTCCAGATTGGGCATGGTCTAACTGGATGTCCTCATTGAGAAGTCTTAATATATCCCACAACATGCTGACAAGTGTTGATTCAATTCCTCTTCAATCTATAGATACCATTGATATGCGATCCAATTTGCTTCAAGGGTCCCTGCTTATTCCACAAAATTCCACAAGATACTTCTTCATATCAGAAAATAATCTCAGTGAAGAAATACCTTCATCTATTTGCACTTTGACATCACTGGTAATGCTTGATTTGGCAAGAAACAACTTGAAGGGAGAAATTCCTCAATGTTTGGGAAAGATCACTGCCCTCGAGGTTTTGGATATGCGCCACAACAATCTTTCTGGGAATCTTCCAACAACTTTCATCAGTGGAAGTTCACTGAGAAGCCTCAACTTGCATGGCAATAAACTAGAGGGGAGAATTCCCCGATCTTTGACCAATTGCAATGAGTTGCAGGTTCTTGATTTAGGAGATAATCATCTCATTGGCACATTCCCGATGTGGTTGGGAACTCTTCCAATGTTGCAAGTTTTAAGCTTGAGATCCAATGAATTGTATGGGTCCATTCAACCTTCAACCATTGAAACTATTTTTCCCGAGCTTCGAATCATAGATCTCTCTTACAATGCTTTCTCAGGAAACTTACCTACAAATATGTTTCAACATCTGAAAGCCATGAGGAAAATTGATCCATCAATTAAAGCACCGAGTTATCGTGGAGATACATATTACCAAGATTCTATTACAATTGCAACCAAGGGATTGGAGCGTGAAATTGTGAGTATCTTGTATTTGTACACCGTTGTCGATCTTTCAAGTAATAAATTTGGAGGTCAAATTCCAAGTATCATGGGGGATTTCATTGCACTTCACATATTGAATTTATCTCATAATGGATTGCAAGGTCATATTCCACCATCATTCGGAGACTTATCTTCAGTTGAATCATTGGACCTATCAGGAAACCAACTTACTGGAGAGATACCACATCAACTTGTTTCTGTTACGTCTCTTTCATTCTTAAATCTCTCCCACAATCATCTCCAAGGATACATCCCTCAAGGACCTCAATCTCACACTTTCGACAACAATTCATATGAAGGCAATGATGGATTACATGGATTCCCAGTTTCAAAAAGTTGTGGCGATGAACGTGCGTTAGATACGAATTATACCGTATCTGGACTAGATGATCAAGAAAGCAATTCCGAATTTCTGAGTGATTTTTGGAAAGCTGCTCTTATGGGCTATGGAAGTGGATTATGTATTGGATTATCCATAGTATATTTCATGATTTCAACTGGATACCCGAAATGGCTTGCAAGAATCATCGTGGAAGTGGAGCACAAAATTATGATGAGAAGGAGGAAGAAGCAGCGAAGGCAAAGGTATTACAGAAGAAGAAATAATCACTTCTAGACAAGTTATAAGTTTTGATTTCAGAACTTCAGGTAAATTAAGCTCTATGTCGCCCTTGTACGCTTGGAAAAAAATTGAAGTTTTGAGGGCAGAAGTGAAATTTCACCCTGAAATCCAAAAATGAGTCTAGACCAGTTTTTGGAACTTGAAATCTTTTTGAAGATAGATTTTTCAAAAACTGATTCCTCGGTAAGTTCAAAGTTCCCTTCTTTTTCTAGAATTTATTTGGTATTGTATGCAAACAGAATAGAAATTAGTTGAAGAAAACTAGTAATGTGTTAAAGCTAGTTTATTGCAGCTATTAATATCTTAGTTTTTATACTTTTTCTATAACAATAACTAATCGATACTCTATACAAAGCATTTTTCCATTTTCACTAATTTCGACAAGTAGAAGATTTTGAAAAGGATCAGCCTCAGGCTGATGTCTTAAGCTAGTAAAAGTTTTAACTAAGATATTTGGATTACAGCCCAGAAGTGGAGAAAGGGAAGAAGTTATGGCAATGAGTGGAAATGAATGCAAGATGCTTTGAAACGACCACAACAACAATCAACAATCCCAGCTTTGAGAGCTAAATGTCATTCAATTTTTTTTGGGTGTGACGTTGTGATGTAAATGATGTTTAATCAGTTTTTGGACCATTTTTAAGGGTTTTTAATAGAATATTACAGTTTTCATTAAAGAAAAGATGTATTAGGTCGTAGACGTACTATCTTTAAATCCTGATTTGCCTTAGATTTCACCTTATAATAATAAACTTCAAGGCAAGGAAGAATTCCTGTTTGGGAAATAATGGTCTAACTGAATATTTTCATGGAACAGTCTTACCTGTAACACCCCGTACCTTCCCAACCCTACTTGATGACGTTGAATAATGTTTGCTTAGGTGTCGAGAGATATAAGTATGTATTTGGTAATGCTAATGATGAGAAAATTGAAATTTGGCCACATACATGCGATTAGACCTTCGTAGGAGGTGTTTTGTGATTTTGTGGAGCATTTGTGTAATAACCCGTACACATTCCAACCTCATTTGGTGACTTGGAGTCATGGTTACTTGATAATTAAGATCACTAAGTAAGTATTTTGTAGTGTTTTGATAAGGTATTGGACGATATGCAAGTATTGAAGAAATGGCCGAAAAATTCAGCAAGGTACTGAAACTTGCGCCACTACCCTGTTTCAGGGGGTGTGGCGCAAGCCCCTGATTCAGAGGGCAAGGAAATCTTGCGCCACTGCCTTGCTTTTCAGCAGTGGCGCAAGGCACAAAAAAATGTGCCCTTCCGGACTCGTTTCGCAACGCAATTCTACGTCGATTCTTATATGGTTTCTTTTGGTTCTTTGAAGTTCTTTGAGCATTGCTAAAGCTTCAAATACTTCAATACACTCCTACATACTCCTACATGATCAAATCATGAAAGATAAATAGTTATTCAAGATGTTCAATAAAGCCATGGGCGACTAGAATTCCTATTTTTGCGAATGAGACTACGAATGAGAAACTCGTAAGAGAATATTGTCGTGAGATTATGGAATTATTGAAACATGAGATATATGGTTGATTATACATGGAATTTGGTGGGCTAAGTTGAGATAAGTATTGGGCCCAATTTGAGGCCCAAAGTGAGCCAAAATGAGAAGAAAAGCATGGGCCAAAATGGGTCAAAAGACCCATTCTTCCATTGACCTTCTAGACAAAGTATTAAATGCATTATTAGTGGCTAAGGATGGCCAAGAGGGTCTATATAAAGGCCCAAAAAATCAGATTTTTAATACACACAACACACATGCTTTTCTATCTTTTTTTTCTAGAATTCTCAAGAAAGCTTCTTTTGGGCTCTCAAACCATAAGTCATCCTTGGAGCAAGATCATCATTTTTCAAGCTTAGGTAAGTGCTTATGTTTATGGATTAACATATTATATGCATGGGAGATTATGTAGATCATGTTGGTTATGCTTGGAAGTGTTGAATATGGCACTTTGTGTTTTTGTAAAAGATGTGCCATCTATGGAATTTAAACTTGGAATATGACTTGTGGTTTTGATAAAAGAGCATGGTATGGATAAAATATGAACATGTGTGGTGTTATTTTATTATTAAACTTGTTATTTTTCTATAAGTGTAAATTGTGGGATTTTGGCCGATATGTGCTATGAAGTGTATTAAAGTGAATTGATGGACGATTTGTGATGTGGTGTGGATAAGGAAGTGTAAAGGGGAAGTGTTGTGGTGAAATGTATTGATTATCATGTATTGGTAAATGTTGGAATATTGGGGGATTTTTGGAATAATAATTTCATCAATGGTTTTGTCAAGGGGAATGACATGTTTAAAGGCAAACATGTAATTCATTGATGTTATATGCATTTGTAAAGAAGTTGATGGTTAATGTGAATCCCGTTATATATTTGTGTTGTAGAGTGACACATAAAGAAGGAGCGGGACTATCGTATGCACCTCTAGGATTATATAGTCGTATTACGAATACAAGGTATGTAAGGTTACTCTGTCCGTACCTTTCCGCGGCAAATAGTATTCACATTGACATTATGCTTGTCCCATCCCGAAATGTGCTAAGGTATTCTATATCCGGTTATCAATGGTCATTATCATATGTTTCCTACTCATTGATCAATGGTGAATCACATGTCTTATATTCATTGACTAATGTTCCAAAAGTCCAATAAGATTGTGTTCCAAAGCTCCAATAGTGGTTATACTCATGTATCTTGTTCATTGATTATTGTCCAATGATTCCAATAGTATTATGTTTCCACGAAGGCTATGTCTCCAATAATGTTTATTTACATATCTCTTGCTCATTGGTTATTGTTCCAAAGCTTCCAACAATGTTATGACTACAAAAGTATCAATCTCTCATAAGCCAAGAGTATCCTATTTCCGGGTATCAATTATGGTTCCTCACATGTTCTTTATGCATTGATCAATTGTCATTCACATGTCTCATATGCATTGACTAATGTTCCAAAGATTCCATAATTCCTCCAATGTTATGTTCCAAAATTCAAAGTGATATTGTGACTATCATTGTATCAATCTCAAAGTATCAATCTCAAAGTAATGAATAAAGTAATGCAAATGTGGTCAATGATCAAGTATGAGTGGCAAGTCTAGGGGCGTAAGCCTAGCTCGACTCGATCCCGAGATATGGATTTATGGGTGGCAAGTCTAGGGGCGTAAGCCTAGCTCGACTCGATCCCGATGTATTGATTTATGGGTGGCAAGTCTAGGGGCGTAAGCCTAGCTCGACTCGATCCCGAGGGTGGCAAGTCTAGGGGCGTAAGCCTAGCTCGACTCGATCCCTACATGATGATATGATATGAAAAGACCCACTGATCAGTCGGGGCCCGGGTACAGTGTGACATATGTATTGACAAGTGAATACTGAATGTAAAGAAAGTAATGAAAGTAATGGAAGCACTCCACATGGTTTCCAAAATGTAACATGGTGACTTACCCACATTGATTATTCATATGTTTTGAGTTCATTGACATATTCTTGTATTGTACAGTTTCATCTGAGTCTTGCATACTCAGTACTTATTTTGTACTGACCCCTCTTGGGGAATTTACCTTACTTGCTGCAGGCGCAGGTACTAGTAGGCCGCCACAGTAGGTTGCCAGCTATTTGCGGTTCATTGGTGAGCTCCAGCTAGTTCGGGGCTTCTCCGAGTCACAGTGGCATATGTGTTTTGCTGGTGTACATGTTGTGTAATGCGGGGACTTGTCCCGACTTTCAGTTGGCATTGGTCAGTGCATTTGTTAGAGGCTTTTGTAGACATATGTGGGTGTATGTATATAAGATGTCACATGGGGTCTTGTTTTGATGGCCTCAACGGCCAAGTTTCTCAAATGTGTATTTAAATATGTCACATGTTCCATAATTTCCGATTTTAGTCATTCATGCTCTTGTGTGATAGTGGTGTTCTTATGGCACGCACATGAATGTATAGAAGTACAGCTTGGTTCTCTCGGGCCTTATCGGCTACGGGTGCCAATCACGCCTCGTTGGGATTCGGGGCGTGACATTACCGTGTATAGTATAAATTACAGATTTATGCGATATATTGAATGAAGGGTATGGAATCATCGCCTCTCTACCAACTCAAAAGTTTATTTCTGTTGATTGGAAACAGGATATATAGTCCAATAATACTCACTCCAAAGAAAAAGGTGTTTAAATTAATCAGCTGAGCAAAATAGTATACAGGGGAAATAAGTGTGGGCGGTTTCGAGTTTTCAGGTTCTAACCCGCTCCGAAGTTATTCAAAAAGAAAGAAGGGAATAAAAGTATAAAACGACTTTCCAAAAGAATCCTTGCATTGAACTGAAAAAAAGATTTTCATCAACATCTAATCCTAAAGGATGCTATATATGGCGTGCTTTTTACACCATATCTCATCTGAAGCTTATCATATCCAGCCAGCAATGGCGCAAGGATGTTAGTGCCAGCACATATGAAAGAGATCTCATTCTTACGAATATGGGAGAATGCATCGAGAGAACTCTTGTACTTGAGGTTTAGATGCTCTGGTGATCCCTAGAAGTATGCAATTATTTTCTATTTGATATTGATTGACAAACTAAGCTGAAGTCGCAGAAACTTAGAGGGGCTTCAAAATAATGAAACAACTCTTATTGGCGACCTTGATGATAGAACCTTGAGAGATGCAGTTCTCTTAATAAATCCAATATTTTAGCCCCCGGGCACACACACATCATCATTCTGGCATTATTTCTCTGGTTTGACTCCAGCAAATGGCGAAATTACTGCACTTTGACAGTATGCTGTCAACAAGATGAAGACGAACAGTCTCAGCAAATATTTCCATTAAACACAGAAGCATTTTAGAAAAAAATATAAAGAGATACAATATGCAAAATCGGTCTGAGACTCGTTGAAATTTAATTTTTATCATAACATTTGAGTATAAGAAATCTGAGAACTCTGGCAGGTCTATATCGGTCTATTTTTTATCGGTCTGTGAACTCGTTGAAAATAGAACACCATTCTAATAGGAGAAGTTAAGTGTGGGTGTGGGTGTGGGTGCAGGGGGGGAGGGGATTCAACTTCCTAAAGAATCATCAACACCATGAGCATCATGTTTGGCACCTACCAGCTGGTTGACCAAATTCTTTTTCGAAGCTGTGGTTCGCACCTTATACATTGAACATTGAGCATATACTTTTCTTACTGATATTTGTGATCGGAGAAAGATGACTGATTTATGCAGGCTCATATGTATAAGTCCATCCTTTTAGAAATTTTAGATTGCATCAGTTATGATGTCACAGTGGCGAGATTGATGATGAACTATTTTATTCAGAATGGCCAGTAACTGGTTGAGATAAGCAACAGACAAAATAGTTCAGGACTCTCTTATCTGTCAAATACATACGTGGGATGAGTTGGTTGTTTCTGCACTTATTTTTGATGGTTTTCCTTTGAGAGTATTGGCTTCATAATCTGTATAGTCCATTGAGTACGTCACACTGAACTTCCGGTATGTGTTCTTTAAGTGTAAATTGCAGTTACAGAATGAGATTTGCAGCTAACGCCATATGCCAGACGTCTGTTGATTGTCTAATATTTTTTGTATGATAATTTTGTTTACTTGAAAAAAATGTAGAAGTGTAACACATGGACAAGAATAGAAAAGGACAAAAACAGAACAACCCAAACTTGACTTGTGCACTGACAACGTTTTCTCTGATGATATATGAACAGACGAAGTGTGAATGAGACTATAAGAGAGAGAGAGAGCAGCCGAATTTGCAATATTTGGAGAAAACGCATTTCCCTTTGGTTTTTAAGGATAAGTTACGTACAATATAAAATCATATGAACCCATAATAAACTCATAATATGATGATGGTTTCAACTTTCAATAACCAGAATAATTCCTTACTGGTTTAATTTATATATTGACTCTGATATTAAAAAATGGGTTGGTTCTCTCTCTCAAATGGGTCAAATCATTGGGGTGGGTTCTTAAAAATTGGATAATATAAAATAACTGAGCTTAAAAACAAATTTATATATGAAAGATGGCTGGAAGTTTACCTTTCCATCTGTGACGTGGGCTATTCCACTCCAGATTTCTTCTCTACCAAACTCTGAAGTGCTTTTATTGATTGGAATCTAAAGGGAGTTCCATACAATGGAAAGTAAAATGTGACATAAACTACACAATGGAAGTTATCTATATCAGTTTTTAACGGGTTGGACAAGTGGAACGAGTTAATTTACTGGTTAAATTGATAGCTTTCTTGAAAAATAAAATGTTTGGCTTGAAAAAAGTACCACACCATCAATATCTACCAGAAATATCACTTGAATTGGTTGAGTGATGCTATACGTGAAATGACAATGACTGAGTGACTTTTTTGTTACAAAACAAAGAAAAATGACCTTCTGAGATAGTTAACAAAAGTTAAGTGACGATGTGAGAAATCAACTCTAGATGTCATATCACTTTATCTAAGCTCATCTCAATCTAGTACAGAATATATTAGAGATATTAATGAGGTCCGGGCAATTCTCATTTCTTTTCTTTCTCTGTTTCTGTCTGCTTTCTTTTTCTTCGTCATCCATACCTCATCCATGCTGCAAAGATCAAAGCTCTGCTCTTCTGAAACTCAAGAAAACGCTTACTCCAAAGGTTCCCTCATTAGTTTCGTGTAGTAGTCCTAATCTAAAAACGAGTTCTTGGAACATGAGCAGAGATTGCTGCTCATGGGATGGTGTGATATGCGATGAGATGACTGGCCATGTCGTCGAGCTTGACCTCGGCTGCAGCCAACTTGTTGGGGTGATTGATTCAAATAGCAGCCTACTCCAACTCTCTCATCTCCAAAGGCTTGATCTTTCTGGGAATAACTTCTCTGATTCTCATGTCTCGCCTGAATTTGGCAGGTTCTCAAGCTTAACGTATCTTGATCTTTCCGAGTTACAGTCTCTTAGTCTCTCCACATTTTCTGAGAGTCAAAGGCTAAGTCTCACAGCCCATGATTTTAAATCGCTCCTTCAGAATTTGACCCATTTAAGAGAGCTTCGCCATTCCTCTGAATTTTTCCTCTCATTTAACAACTCTGAGGCTGTATGGGATAATACCTGAGAGTATTTTTAACCTTCCCAACCTGGAAACACTTGACTTAAGATACAGCCTCTTTTCGGACTCGAAACAGCTTTCGTTTCTTCATCTTTCTTTCCCTATTCAATTCAAATTTGTTCAAGAGGAAGTTATTACTACCGGACAAAATAGGACTAGTTACTCCTCGTTTCGGCATAGGGTTGAAATTTTAATTATTAGATTTGAGAAAAGTGACGTATCCTTCTTCCTTGATTATGCAATAGTAACAATATTGACTTTATTGCTCAATTCCTTGAGAGCCGAAAACCCGTGCTCGAGATTTATTGCTAAGAGGCCTAGGCATAGGCCAATTAGTCTTTGCGCATAAAACTTTTTTGATGGATGGGACTTGAAACTTGGTGCTCTTTTTCATCAATTTTAGTCTGGAATTCAATTTCTATCATTAAGCCAGTAATCACTCTAAGAGAAATATTCAAATGCTGTATATCAAGAAGCATTATGTTTGTTTATATGTCGTGAATTTAGTTTTTCTTGTTTCTTTTTTCTATTTTTAAAAATGGGGGTAGGGGAATACAAGGTGGGGAATCGAACTCTCACCAGTAAGGTGAAAGTTTAGTTAGGTTTTATAGGTGCTTGAAATGTCAATGCTTTTTTTGACCAATGGAAATCCTGATGGTTTTTTAGCCCACATCATTCACCATCGATTTTGGTTTACGATGTAATAATTAAGTTGACAAACACGCTTGGACAAAAAATTGGATATCATGTAACTTTTCCACTGAGAAATTGTGAATCTTGTGATGCTACTGCCAGAATTCCAAATTTGGCACCGATTTCATGGAGCTGATGGGGATTGCTCCGAGTCAAATGTTCTTAGACATGTTTGACACAAATATATCGGTGTCTTTTGTTAACGCTGACCTGGGTAGGTGTATTAGTGACCCTTTCTTTAATATTCTTACAATGATGGTCATTGCAGTGGATGTTTAAGAGAAAAATCTATTCCATGTCAAACCGCTAAATCATAATACATTGAATTATACCATCTATCTTTGAATTCGTTCGTTCTTCCTTTTATTCACCATTTCTTTAGTTGCCCATTGTCAGTTACCAACAAAAAAAGAGAACTTTATTGCCAACTATTTCTGATGGTTTTAGCAATTATTCCTTTTTAGGTCCACAGATTTAATGGGGACGATAACTAAGTGAAAAGTGCATGTAGATTTCTTTTAAATATTAAGATTACATTACAAGTAGTATAACCCAACATTGGAAATTTATGGTTTTGTGGCTGTGGAGGCATACGAGATTAGACAATAGGTTAGAAATGACCACATTCGGCATAAGAAACATCAATCAAGTAGCACACTGAGACAAATGAAAATAAATCAGTAGTGATAGTTTGATCATGTCGCATATTCTGGTCTATGGATTTGAATCGTGGTCATTGGAAGTGTTAAAGAGGACAAGGTAATCCTAATATCTCTTTGAGGGAAGTTGTCTCAAAGGACTAGCAATCTCTTGTAATCTATATAAACTTAGTGCATAATAAGGCACAATGGAAGAAAAGATTTATATTGACGATGTTAATTGTTTGGGATGAATATAATTATATTGGTTAGGGTGTTTGCAGTTCAGTTTGGGTTGGTTTTTCTCTAAAATGAAACCAAACCAATTAAGTCAGTTTTTCAAATGTTGGAATCAAACCAACGCAATAAAATGGTTTTTCATCGCTTTGGTTTTTGTCGGCTTTTTCGGGTTTTTAGGTAAAATATATGATAATATACTTCCACACACATATTAGGTGTACCATATTTCAACATAACACTACCAAATCAATTACTCTTTGAGAGATGAATTAAGGAGATATGTATATTTAATCGAGTTATATATGTAACGTCCTCCGAAAAAATCGTATGCATTGTCCAAGAATTTAGCCATTTTCAAATATTAGAAATTTGTAAGTCTATGGAAAATGTAGGACTTCTAGTATTAGATAATCGAAATGTTCAAATATGGGGTAGATACGTTCTAAATGGAGCGACATGTTTACTGAGGATCCTGAGGATTCATATAAGTGTAACTGGCCTCAACTGGTATTGATTGTAGTATTTGTAGTTTGTTATTGTCGTATGGCTAGCTGTACATTCTTCTAATGAGGTGTTCAATAGAAATTTTATCTGAGATTCGCATCAGTAGAAAGGGTGGAAGTATAAGAAATTAGAAATTCGTTTCCCAACATTTAAGCATCTTTCCAAAGTATTTGGCAGCTGGTGAGTTCATATTGAAACAAATTTTGACTCCTTCCATAAAGGAAATATAGTTAAATAAGCTTCAAGCAAAGTCCTTTTTATGAGACTGGGGATCATCGATTTTGATGAAGTAAGAATATTATTAACAAAAGGGTGTTAACTAGCCAGTATACAAGAAGTATACCAAAAAGTAGAAAATCTTACACAAGTACATGATTTTCTACGAAAACCACCCAATCATCTATACCAAAAGCAACCTCATGGGAGCACCAAAAAGAAATACGGGAAAAGAGGCTATTTCTCGAGTGTTCAAAATCTGTCTCTATTCCATCAAAAGCTTTCCTATACCTCTCCCTCTCTTCATAGGGTCCACATAAGTGCTAAAGGGGCAACTTCGCATGCCCTGCATCTCCTCCTCCGTCTTCTACGTTTCTTTCACAGTTCTCGGTTTTACCCGCTAAGTACCAAACCACCTCAGCAACTCTTCTGATAACGAAGATGCTAACCGACAATATAAGAGTAGATGATCTATGTCTTCCTGGATTCTTTGCGCATGAGCACCAACTTACACAAGCAATCTTCCTCTTCGGCTCTTCCTCTAGTTCTCCACTGTCAAGATCACCCCCCTCAACTAGCCAAGTGAAGAAGCACACCTTTCTCAGTACTCTAGGGATCCAAGGTTTGTGGGAAAATAGTCTCCTCTCTCACCAAAAACTTCAGATAGTATGACTTAACAGAAAAGACGTTTCCCCCCGTTTCCCATTTCCAAACATCCTGACAATCCATAATAATATTTTGTTGGTGAAGCAAACCAACCATGTTTTGAAATTCTCCAACTTCCCAATCTTTTAATTTTCTCCTAAACCTCAAATGGCTCCGGTTTAAGGCATGATTATTCCGTTCTTGTTTTAGTTAATGTAAATGTATTACAGATAACGAAGAGCAATTCAACAGTGATGTTGATCGGCAAAACTAAGCTGACATAAACAGGTAAACTGCTCTTATTGGCACCCTTAATGATAGAACCTTAAAAGATGCAATTCTCTTAATCAAACTAATAGTTTAACTGTGGTCATGCATGCGTGTGCGCACACAGACACAAACACATATCACTGTCATTATTTCTGTGAACTTTCAGCATTATTATCTGTACAATAAATGACCATACACTTTATGCGTCAATTTTTGTCATTTATGTATCTTGTAGAACAGGTTCTGTGCTCGTGTTAGTTAACTGAGGATTACTACTTTTGGAATTGACCAGGCGCAATGGAGATATCACTGTTAAAAGTTCTTCTCAACAACATCTCCCAGTGTTTCCATTTATCATCAAGTGAAAGCATAAATGATATACTAGTTCAGAGGTATTATTGCATGACTGAGGATCTATTGAAGATTTTAAAGTTGATTCTCGAGGCCATTGTTGATGTTGAACCATCTTCCAGTGAGCTGCTTAAGAAAGCATTTGCTGGACTAGCTCAATTTGTTGATGAACTGAGGGAGCTATGTGAAACCTGGCAACCGTTGGGCAATAAAGTTTATTTTGTATGTACAGATCTATGCTCTTTATTATTGGATAAGCAGATAGTCGATCTATTCCTTTTCATAATCAACAAACTGAATGATATATGGGATGTAGTGCAGATAGTCTTCTTTACTGTCATATTTTTCTTTTCAAAACGCCTTTGAAAATGCTTTACTTGTGCCGAGGGTCTATCGGAAACAACCTCTCTACCTCCTTGAGGTAGGGGTAAGGTCTGCGTACTCTCTACCTTCCCCAGACCCCATATTGTGGGATTCACTGGGTATGTTGTTGTTGTATTTAAGGCATTTCATTAATTTTTGCAAATACATTTATTTTTGTTGATTTGTTGATGATTTACAGGTCCTGCAAGCTGAACCACTGATTGTAAAAATTCGAACATATAGTTTTGAAATTCTCGAGCTACTTAAATCTTCTCATCAATGCTTTCCGGCTGATACAACTTTGACACCTCTTGAGGTAGGAGCCAAAAACAGGTCATTCCTGATCTTCTTTTCCCTTCTATATGCTCTATTCCGACCCCAGATGTACTTTTCCTCTCTGCTCTTTTTGTCAGTTAGAATTGTCATCCTTACTTATGGGGATTTCCCGATGTCTTATATTTGGATTGCAGCACTGTATACTGAAAATTAAGTATGTGGATTATGAACTGATGTCCATGAGGACCATGACAATCACAAATGCTATTAAGGCTCAAATGAAAGGCAGGCTTGGGAGCAAACTCAGACAGCTTTGTGAAAATTGTAGATTGCCTAAGATTGAAGTCGAACCAAGAGCTTTTAATTGAGCTTGTGGCCCTTGAAAAATTGAAGGAGAACTCTGAACAAGCGGAAAAGACTGAGGAAGTTGATATATTGAGCAAATTATGGCTCTTGTTTCCCATATGCATGACTGCTTCGTCACAATGAAACAGTCTCAGACCCGCACGCCTGTGCCAATACCTCCTGATTTTTGCTGCCCCTTCTCACTTGAGTTGATGACTGACCCTGTAATTGTCACAGTCTGGCACCCCAAGAGCCAGAGAAAAGGTATGGCATTGTTAGGGACTTCTTAGCTACTTCAGAAACCAATGACATGGTAATGCAGGGAGGAGCTGATTTATACACAAGACAGTGAACACATTTTTCTCAAGGTAACGGATTAAATGATGCGTGTAAATTTGATATTCAAAGTTATTTATGTAGAGGATTCGGCTTATTGAAATATTCTTATATTTGTGATTTGAGAAAGAAGAATGATTTATGGAGGCTCTTATGAATCCAATATTCCATTAACTTTGTTTGTGAATGTGGAAAAGCTGTAACAACTAACAAGTGTCTGATTGCTCCAGTTATAAACTTTGTATGTGAATGTGGCAAGATTGAGAATCACTAGTAATATTCATTTCAGTGGCAGATTCAGGAATTAGACGCTCTAAGTTCTGAATTGTATATATGCAACTCTAGTTATACGTGATTTTTGCACACATATATTCATACATAGCATTTGACTCCGAAGTATTGAGTTCTGATGACTTCGCAAACCCATTATTGGATATTCTGGTACCAATTCATCATATGATGATGGCAATGGACATTGTTCTATCTTCTTTGAATACCATGTCCTCTTGGTTTTAAAAAAGCGTATGGAGAATACTCAGTATAGACTCATTAGTTTAACAATCATTGATAGTTTAACACTAGTAAAAACTTGACTTTTTATTTTCCTTTTTTACTTTGAGGAGCAACACAAAAGTTTTTTTGGTAAGTTAAAAATAGTAGAGGAAGACTTAAATGTATACTAGGTCATGATTAGATTTAAGTAAAGAGTACGCTTCTCTTACTGTGTTGTCACATCAGAATGAAAAATCAAAACTAAAGTGAAGAGAATAAAAGTTGAATGATTCTTAGCTATTAGAGTGAAGAATACTTACTTGAATTGAAAATTCAAATTGAAAGGACGTGTGCCGTAGAAAATATAGTAAAGAAATTATTTTCTCAAAGCAAATGACCACATTATATGAAATTTCCATGGAAGAGACTTGTCCATTGACTCGAGAATGACAAAATTTAAGTCTTTGCAGTTGGACTCTTTCTTTCTTTTGAGAATAAAAGATGCAGATTAAATATATATACAAGCATATGGTGCCTCAGGCATTTCTTGCCTACTTCAGAGAGCATTTACTTTTCTTGAGGTAACTGATTAAATAATACGTTTACATTTCATATGGAGTGTTATTTAATTCTATTTACTGAAATATTATAAGAAAAAAAAAAGACTTATGGAGGCTCATATATGCGAGTCCATTCCAATAACTCTATATGTGAATGTAAAAAAATCTTTTTTACTTGTAAGAAGTTTGTGATTGCATCAATTATATAATGTTATAGTGGCGAAATTGATAACTAGCTATTCGAAAAGAGAGTTGTCATATAACATTAAAAGGAAAATAAAAAAACACTACAACATTTACAATTATTACATTAGACTACAATTTTCCAACTATTTTCTATTATAGACTATGTTTCACTATTATGTAGTTTTGAAATATGTTAATTTTAATTTTAAAATATAGGGAACTGCATTTTTATTTTCCAGGACAAACAAAATATTATTTTGAAATTTTTTGGGAAAGACTTGTGCATTGACTTGAGAATGACAGTATTTTGTAAATTAGGAATCAATTAATAATTTGATAATGAAGGTAACAACAGTCCTTAACTTGACTTTTCCCCTTTCTTTTGATAATAAAATTCGTAAGTAATTTATTTCAATATGACAATTTAAAGTGAAAGGGATTTGTGTGTAGTGTTCATTGAAATTTCCAAAGCAAGACTCAGTTCAATTACTTAAAAATTCAAAGAACTGCATTTATACTTTTAGTTGCAAGAAAAAAGATATTTGGATATTGAATATCAAATGAGAAACCGGAAAGGAATAAGAAAAGACCACGTCTCATTCTAAATATCAGGTCCCTCAATCTCGTCTTATTACACCAAAAAAGATACTATATCATATGACTTAGTCGTATCTAATATTTGAGAATGGCATTTCCCTACTGTTTTGACTGCTTAAATATGCTTGACTAGAACAATTATTGGTCCAATAAAATACTATTCTTTTTTTAATAAAATAGGTCCACAAAAATAAATGTCTAATCAAGTATAAGGATTGGCCTATTCCTGAACTAAAAAGCAATTTACATTTGTTTTGTTTTTTCCTATTTTTTTCTTTTGCAAGTTTTGGGATTTTTCATCAAATTGATTGAATTTGTGTGATGTAGCTTTCTTTGAAATTTGTATAGCAAGATTTGAAAAATACAACACATTTCCCACTCACAATTCATTATCTTTCTTGACTTAATTTCTTCCACTCTTTGTTTTTTTGGAGGGTGGTGCAGCCCGTTAACAGCGAGTTCAATTGAACTCATAGTTTTCAGACACAAAATACAAATATATTATGAATCCTCACATTCCAGGCATGAGATAATTTGAATAGTTTAAACTAACTATGAAGAAAGGTCAAATCCATGTTCCTAAAATTAAAGAAGCACATGGAGAATTAAAAAAAGGGTATTTTTTTTATAGTTTAAACTAACTGCACATGATTCTTGATGATTAGAGTGTAAAAAATACGTTTAGTTAATGAGTAGTAACATCAAACGAAAATTCAAAGAGAAAAGGATTTGTGTGTTGTAGTTTTCATAGGAAATTTCCACAGCAAGACTAGTACAAGGACTTGCAAAGTCTTTCTTGACTTCATTTTTCTCTGCTCTTTTTTTCTTTTCTTTTGGGACCAAAGAAAAGTGTTTAATTATTCTACTTATTAATTTAAGACGAAGACTCATTGACTTGGAAGTCGTTCTGATTCTACGCCTTATTTGACACGCAAGACTTGTACTGATTTATTGCAATATAAAAGGTGTACCGTGCACTAATTTCATCCATCAACAAACAAAATAATCAACTCACCATCATTTAGCAATGTATGATGATGGTTCCAAAAATATCCTCTTAACTTCAGTTTTTCACTCTCTTGTACCTCTTTACAATTACATTTGCTTCCACTGAGGAAATAAAATTGTAATCTAACCTTGCAATTTGGATCTTTCCCTTTTAATTCAATACAGTAGGTTTATATGTTATGTATATAGTTTTTAAATTATTATACATGATCAACTATACTTATAAAAACTTATTTGCCTTATAAAAAATAATGAAAGATAAAAGAAGTAATAAACTTTAGAAAGTGATTAAACGGGGAAGTGACAACTCATTTAATTGTATAATGTATTTACATTTTTGTCCATAAATATTATGACTTTCTAAGGGTATTTTCGTAATCTAATTTTCAACTAAGTGGTTTTCCACTTTTAGAATAGTTATGATTATGATTATGATCTTTGCCTCTAAAATGGAGATAATTCTTTACCTTAATATTTTTTATTTTCTCACCTCTTTCTTCTTTGAAATTGCGCATACCACCAAAGGATGTGGTGAAATAGGTACAATTCCTCCATCCTTAGAAGAGAAGAGAATCAATTGAATGATCCTAATTAGCTATTAGATTGAAGAATACGTTCATTTGAATTGAAAATTCAAATTGAAAGGACATGTGTGTCGTAGAAAATTTTTTTCTCAAAACAAATAGACCCTGTTATTTGAAATTTCTATGGAAGAGACTTCTGCATTGAATTTGAGAAGGATAAAATTTAAGTCTTTGCAATTGGAGTCTTTCTTTCATTTAAGAGTAACATACATATTTTATTTCACTGAATAAATAATTTTATATCTTTGTTTCTAAACTAAAAAAAAGTTATGGAGATCACTTTTTTTAATCCTAATCTCACCTCTTTCATTTTCGAAATTGCACTTACTACCAAAGGATGTGGCGGACTATATAAGAGTGATTCCTCCATCCTTAGATATAGGTCTTAGATTCGAACCCTTGGAATAGAGAAATCTCTCTAACTAAATTTCTCTGCGTTTAGTATTTTATCAATTGACAACAAATTGAGCAAGTGAAATCCTATTAAATGCATTTGAGAAAATTGTAAATTTCATATTATTTAATTTTATGTTTTTTTTAAAACAAATTACTATTGATTATCATAAGCACATCAAAATAAGCAGTACGTTACATTTTGGTGTTGTAACACCCCGTACTTTTATAACCTCACTTGATACCTTGGGATCATACCTACATAGGTGTCGAGATGCCATGCATATGTGTTTTATAGTGTCATTGGTGAAACATTTGATATCGGACATGTGCGATTAGATCTTCGTAGGAGGTGTGTTGTGATCTCGTGGAGCATTTGGGTAAGAACTCATACACATTCTAACCTCATTTGGTGACTTTAAGTCATGTTTAATTGATGGTTAAGATCACTAAGTAAGTATTTTGTAGTGTTTTGATAAGGGATTGGACGATACGTAAACATTGGATAAGTGGCCGAAAATTTCAGCACTTTGCTGAAACTTGCGCCACTACCCTGTTTCAGGGGTGTGGCGCAAGCCACCAGCCTGCAGAAAATTCAGAGAAGGCCCAAAACTTGCGCCACTACCCTGTTTCAGGGGGTGTGGCGCAAGGCACAACATTATGCCCTTTCCGGAGTCGTTTCGTAACGCAATTCTACGACGATTTCTAGATGGTTTCTTTTGGTTCTTTGGCGTTATTTGAGCATTATTAAAGATTCAAACACTTCAATATACTCCTACATACTCCTACATGATCAAATCATGAAATGTGAATAGTGATCCAAAATGTCCAATGAAACCAAGGGCGACTAGAATGCCTATTTTTGCGATCGAAAGGACGAATGAGAATCTTTTAAGGGAATATTGTCGTGACATTATGGAATTATGTAAACATGAGATATATGGTGATTAATACATGAAAATTTTATGGGTCACATGGATATGTATAATTGGGCCCAAAATTAGGCCCAAAATGAAATAAAAGACTTGACCCAAATGGGTCATTTGACCCATTCTTGCCATGACCACTCCATTATTGCTCCCAAATGGCTAAGGATGACTTGAGCACTATATAAGGGACCCAAAAATCAGATTTATTGAGGCAAAACACACATGCTTTTTCATTCTTTTTCTAGAAAAATCTCAAGAACACCTCTTGGACTCCCAAAAACCCTAAGGCATTTTTGGACAAGATCATCCTATTCCAAGCTTTGGTAAGTGTTTATTTTCATGGATTAACATATTATATGCATGGGAGATTATGTATATTATGCTAGTTGTGTTGGCAAGGTGATGAATAGTGTATTTTTGCCTTTGGTGAAAGATGTGTCATCTTGGTAATTTGACCTTGAATTAGGCCTTGTGCCTTTGATGAAAAAGCATGGTATGGACAAAATATGAACATGTATGGTGTTATTTTTGGCATTAAATTTGTTCTTGGCTAAAAGTGGAAATTATGGGATTTTGGCCGATATGTGTTATGAGTTGTATTAAGGTACTTTGATGGATTATTTGTGATGTGTTATGGATAAGAAAGTGTAAAGGAGACGTATTGTGGTGGAATGTATTGATTTTCATGTATTGGTCAATGTTGGGAATATTATGGAATTTTTGGAATAATAGTATATCAATGATTTTGTCGAGGGGAAATGACATGTTTAAAGGCAAACATGTAACTCATTGACATAGTATGCATTTGTAAAGTAATTGGTGGTTAATGTGAATTTCGTTATGTATTTATGTTGTAGAGTGACACATAAAGAAGGAGAGGGATTATTGTCTACGCATCTAAGGTTGTATATTCGTATTGCGAATCCAAGGTATGTAAGGTTACTTTGTCCGTATCTTTCTGCGGCAAATAGTGTCCATATTGGCATGTCACTAGTTCTATCCCAAAATGTGCTAAGGTATCCGATATCCGTTTATCACTAGTCATTGTCATATATTTTCTACTCATGGATCATTTGTGAATCTCATGTCTCATCTTCATGGATTAATGTTCAATGGTTCCAATGGTATCATGGTGCTAGTAGTGTTATATTTTTCATTGATAATTATTCACATGTCCTTCACTCATTGGTCAATGATTCAAAGTTTCCAACAATGTGATGTTCCAAAGTTCCAAAGTGATGTTGTGACTATCAAAGTATCAATCTCAAAGTAATGAACAAAGTAATGCAAATGTGGTCAATGATCAAGTATGGGTGGCAAGTCTAGGGGCGTAAGCCTAGCTCGACTCGATCCCGAGATATGGATTTATGGGTGGCAAGTCTAGGGGCGTAAGCCTAGCTCGACTCGATCCCGAGATATGGATTTATGGGTGGCAAGTCTAGGGGCGTAAGCCTAGCTCGACTCGATCCCAACACAATGATATGATATGAAAGACCCACTGATCAGTCGGGGCCCGGGTACATTGTGACATATGTGACAACAAGTGAGTATTGATTGTAAAGAAAGTGACAAAAGTAATGAAAGCAATCCACATGGTTCCCAAATTACAACATAGTGACTTACTCACATTGTCTATTCATTTGTATTGAGTTCATTAGTATGTTCATGTGTTACAAAGTTTCATTTGCGCCTTACATACTCAGTACTTATTTCGTACTGACCCCTCTTGGGGAATTTACCTTACTTGCTGCAGGCGCAGGTCCCAGTAGGCCTCCTCAGTAGATTGCCAGTGTTAGCGGTTCTTTGGTGAGCTCCAGCTCATTCGGGGCTTCTCCGAGTCAGAGTATATGTTTTGGTATTGTACATGCTATGTAAAGCGGGGACTTGTCCCGACTTTTGGTTTGTTTTGGTCAATGCTCTTGTTAGAGGCTTTTGTAGACAGATGTGGGTGTAACAGTGTAAAAGACATATGTTGGTTCGACCGGATGGCCTCAACGGCCAAGTTTCATATGTATGTATAAAGATGTCCCATGTTCTCCTTTATTCGTCTTTCATATTATTATGCAATGGTGGTTATGATTATGATATGCATATGATTGAACATAGGCAAAGTTTGGTTCTCTCGGGCCTTAACGGCTACGGGTGCCAATCATGTCTCGATGGGATTCGGGGCGTGACAGGTGTTTAGACTTAGAGTAAAGAATATGTTCAACTAATAGATAGTCACATCAAAATAAAAAATCAAAGCGAAGGGATTTGTGTGAAATTTCCACGGTGAGACTCGTGCAAGGACTTGAAAAAATTTAATTATCCTTTCATGCAAGTAGTTAAAGGCGGATGCAACTCGAAAATAACAAGTTTAACTGAATTCAATATTTTGGGATACAAAACATAGATATGGCATATGTATATGTGAAAAAACCACTAATAATATTAAAATCTGAACCCATATATTCAGAAGTATAACATATTAAGCGGGTCACAACTTTAAAGGTTAAACTCACCAAATTTAAATCCTAGATGTACCACTTATCATAACAAGTTTGTCCGTCAGAAAGATATGCATGTTCAATACCATTTTAGGTTATCATCAATTGATATTTCATTATGCGTAACTTTCTGATTAAAAAAAAATTATTTGAAGTAAAATAAATTAAAATTTTCATAGGCAAATAGACTGGCCCGATCATCTTAGATTTCCCCGGTAAGACTTGTGCATTGACTCGAGAATGACAATATTTTCTAAAGTAGGAATTGATTGATAGCTTGATATGAAGGCACTACTAGACTTTTCTCTTTCTTCTTTCTCACCTCTTTCTTCGAAATTGTAGTTACCACCAAAGAATGTGGTGGAATATATAGGTGCGATCCCTCCATCCTTAAATGTAGGTCTTGGGTTTGAGCTTTTAAAATAGAGAAATGTTCTCGTTAACTAAATGTCTCTGCTCTTAGTATTTTATCAATTGACAACAAATTGAACAATTGATATCCTATTAAATGTATTTGAGAACAAAAAAATAAAGAAAAGTAGAAGAAGACTTAAATGCATAAAGACTAACTCATGATCCTTGGCCATTTAGAGAAAAAAGTATGCTCTGAGTATTCACATCAAAATGAAAAATCAAAGTGAAAGGAATTCGTGTGTTGAGTAGCTTTTATGCAATTAGTCTCTAAAGGAGGATGCAGCTCAACACAAATAGGTTTAACTGAGTTCAATATTTTGGAACACGAGAATGACTATATTTTCTAATGTAGGAATTGACTGATAATTTGATATGAAGGCAGGAATCGGTCCTAGCTTAACTTTTCTCTTTCTTCCTTTGAGAGTAAAATTCATGTTTTCATTTCATTGTATATATTTTATATCCTTGTCTCTCAATTTAACAAGTTATGACGATATATCTTCTTTACCCACATCATAATAAAAGGTCTCAGGTTCGCGCCTTAAAAATGAAAAATCTCCATAAAGAGCGCGTTCCCTCTGAGGAGCCAGTAATTTTTGAATACTAAAAAAGAAATTGCACTATGATATAAAAGGAACTATATCAAAGCGTCATATCTCATATATTAAAAGAAATTAATAGTAGTGGATTCATATTTCATATTGTAAAAAAGCTTTTAAATCCCCATTATTACTTTATTCAATTTTTCAAGTGAAATTTTTCTCTCCCTCGCAAGTAATTTTTTTTTTCAAATGAATTGAATGTCCAAACACAAGTTCAATCTCCGCATAAAAAATTTCAATTTCAACTTCAAAAAGTATTTCTTTTAACATATCACTCAATTCATGCCCAAACATAAAAGCAAGTTTGAGGTTGATAACTCAACTTTCATTTTGATTTCTATATTTTTGCATTATTTAAGCATCCTCATTTGTAATATCATCATAGAGTATATTACAAACTCTGTGATGGTCATAGAATACCTAGTTCTCTCTAGCTCTTTTTTTTTTTAGCCTTGTTAATTAGTAGATTTTATGTTTTAATTAATTCGAATTGGTAATGTACGATCTAACCCCCCTTGCTTGTACTTATCCTTGTTGAAGATTTTTTTTATTCTAATAAAAAATTGAATTAAGAAAAAAATTCATGCCCAAACACCTACTAAATAAGCTGTAGTGATACAAAATTAAAAAGAAAGGTTTTAAGAGTAAATTTTATATAAAAAATCGAGGGGTCCATGACTTGTATTATGAAACACACAGATCTTATCAGTATTTTTGCAGCAACTTGGACTAGTCTAACAAAATATTTGCGTATAATAATATAAAATAATAAACTTGGTGTTTCTTCTTTAATGGCTCAATTTCATATAATAATAAATTTTAAAAAAAAGGACTCACAACACTCTGTCATTTGACTTAGTCATGTCAAATTTTTAAGAATGACATTTGTCTACTTTTTTGAGCTACTTAAATGCGTTTTCTTTGAAACTTCCGTAGAAAGACTTAAGCATTGACTTCCCCTCTTTCTTTTCAGTTGCTATCGAGTTTACTATAGGTCAAGGTGGAACTTGGAATTAGTTACATCTGTGGAATAAAATTATCAGCATTGACAAAATCAAATTATTTATGAGCTGAAACCGTGTTATTGTGACATCTTGTCGGATTAACATGCATTGTACCTTTCCACTATCTTTGGCTTCTTAAGACTTGTACCTTTTGTAATCAACGGTAATATTCATCTCTGCTCACATTCTGCCAGTTAAAAGTTTTCATCCTTACTTATCGGGACTTCTCTTCCTGAATGGATGTCTTTTTTATGCATGGCTACTTAATATCAGTCTCAGACCTGTACGCTTGTCACGATACCTCATGATTTTTGTATCCCGCTCTCACCTGAGTTGATGACTGACCCTGTAATTGTTGCTGTTGGACAAACTTATGAGTGAGTGCCTATTATAAGGAAGTGGACAGATCTCAGTCTTAGTGTTCGTCCTAAGACAAGGCAAACGCTGGGGCACACAAATCTCATTCCTTAATTACACTGTCAACGCACTTATTATGGCAAATAGGTATGAATCAGAAAAATGTAAAGCTGCTCATGAAGGCTCAGAGCAAGTTAGGAATCTGATTGCTTGCCAAGCATAATTATGGTAATAGTTTCATTACGTTATCAATTAATGATGACAACAAATGTGGAAATGCACTTTCGTACCTACTTCAGAAACCAATTACGGCATAGTAATATAATGTAGTGTAGGGAGGCGCTGGTTTATACATTGAACATTAAGCATTTACTTTTCTTGAGCTAACTGATTAAATAATCCATGTATATTTGATTTATGGAGGCTCACATATATATATGAGTCCATCCCAAGAACTCTATATGTGAATGTGGAAACACCTTTTTCCCTTTTCCTTTTTCTTTTCATAATAAATTCGTAATTGATGTGTTTCAATATGAAAATTCAAAGTGAAAGGGATTTGTGTATTAAGTAGCATTCGTTGAAGTTTCCACAACAAGAAAATCAGTGCAATTACTTGAAAATTCAAAGAACTGCATTAATACTTTTAACTGCGAGAAAAAAGATATTTGGAGGCACATCGCAAAAACTTGGTGCTTCGCAGCGTGAACCCAGATAAACAAGACTCTAATGTAGATACTGAAAACCAAATGAGGAACAAAAAAATGCCATGTCTCATTCTAAATATCATGTCAATCAGGTCTCAACAACTCAATATCTTATAATTATACAAAATTACAGACCCACGACACTCTGTACTATGACTTAGCCGTGTCTAATGTTTTATAATGACATTTCTCTTCTTTTTTGGCTACTGAAATGTGCTTTCTTTTGAAATTTCTATAGCAATACTTGTGGATTGACTTGAGAATAACAAATATTTTCCTATTTATTTCAAATTTGTTATTGGTCAAGGTGGAATTTGAAAATAATTTACATTGAGGAATAAGATTATTAACATTGACAAAATCAAGTTTATATTAATGAGTTGAAACCGTGTTATTTGTGGCATCTTTATTGGACCCAGAAGAGATTGGGTAGTTAACACAACTTGAATAGCTGAGTTCGACGGAGTGGTCTTATTTATTCCCTATCAAATTAGCAACCTTCAAATCTTGGCTCTATCACTGAGTCGGTGAGGATTCAAAGAGATCCGTTTTAAGTTCCAAAGGTGAAATATGAGATTGGCATTTGGTATCAGTAAAAATATTTGTTGTTAATTGACAAAAATAAGCTGAAAAGGTGGAAACTTTTGAGGGGCTTCAAAAATTAAACAACTCTTATTGGCGCCCTTGCGGATAGAACCTTGAAAGATGCACTTATCTTAATAAAAGATCATTTTGTTGGACAAATAGACCAATCAATTAAGTAACATTTACATTGACAAGATTTGTGCATGGACTTGAGAGGGGTGTCAAAATGAGCCCAAATTGAGTTGACCCGCCTAATTCGCCCAAAATTTAATGGGTTGGATTCAAGATAATTTACTATTGGATAAATCTCAACCCATTAAGTCCCAACTCATTTTTAAATGAGAAAAGTTCAGAAATAGCAAACTTTGCCCATTAATTAGAAGGCACATAGCAACCTTTTGCTAATTATCCTAAATAGCAACATGTATATGTATTTGATGCAAAAGACAACATTAAATACATATAGAAATACAGTTAATTACTTTTTTTTTTTAGGTAACAATTTGAGTTTAAAAAGGCAAAACAATTTCAGCTTCCTTAAATCACTTTCACCCAATTAATTGAAGATTGTATTTCTAAAAATAGAAAGTTTTTTTTTAATAAGTTTCAAAATTCAAAATAGGTTTGAATGATAAAAAAAAAATCTTTTTCTATTTTTCTCTCTCTTCTTTTTTTTCTTTTTCAGTTTTTTCCTTCGTTTTTTTATTGTTTCTTTTTTTTCTTTGCAGTTTTTTTTGTATTTTTTTTTCTTTTTCAGTTTTTTCCTTTTTTCCTTTGTTTTTTTTTTCGTTTTTTTACTGGTTTTTTTCTTTATTGTTTCATTTTATTTTTTTTGTCATTTTTTTTTTTCCCCTTTTTTTTTTTTGTATTTTTTTTCTCGTTCTTTTTTTTTTTTTTTTTTTTGTATTTTATATTTATATGTTTCTTATATTTTATATTTATTTGTATCAAACTATATATATTTTTAATAAATTTATTATTTGTATTTGAATAGTTTAGCTGTGAATATGTACAATTTATCATTTGTATTTGTATACAAACAAGTATATGTATTAATTATATTTTCTTGAGTCTAAGATATACAAATATGCAATGTATGGTTAGCATTTGTATGACAAATTTATCATTTATATTTGTATATAAACATGTATCATTTGTATACGTATGGTTCAAGTTGTATAAATATGTATCATTTTATACAAATGTAACATTTGTATTTGTATAATTTATCATTTGTATTGTTCAATTTTTATCAATAAAATACAATTCGTATCAATAAATATAAACACAAGTGTTCATAGAAAGAAAAATAATAATTCTTTTTCACTTGTTTAAAAATACAAATGATGCAGTCAACTACAAATTCAAATACGAATAAATGAAATTACAAATATAAATACAATATGTGGTCAACTTAAAAATATAAATACAAAATAGTTCTTTAAAAATACAAGTGTATCAACGAAAATAGAATACAAATATAAATACAAACAAAATAAAACGACAAAATACAAATACAATATGCAGTCAACAATAAAATATAAATACAAAACAATTCTTTAAAATACAAGTGCGAATTGTATAAAATACAAATGATGGTGCGAACTATAAAATACAAATACAAGTGCGAACTATAAAATACATGCAAATACAAGTGCGAACTATAAAATACAAATACAAGTGCGAACTATAAAATACATACAAATACAAGTGTGAACTATAAAATACAAATACAATTGTATCAACGAATACAAAAATATAAATGATGGTGCGAATACAAACACAATAAATGATTGTGGTATTTTCATTATCATCCATGACTTGTGCTCGACGTAGCCATATATTCCGAAAATACAAAAAAAAATATAAAATAGAACCCAAAAAATGAGAAAGAAAAAAAAAATACAAAAAAAAGGAAAAAGGAAAAAAAAGAAAGAAAGAGAAATAATTAAAAAATTAAATTATTTTTATTTTTTAAAAAAAATTTCTTGCCCCTCCCCCACATCCCCCTACCCCCATGCACCCCCCTCATACGGCATACCCCCTCCCCAAAAAAATTAATTAAAAAACAATTCTTACCTCAATCCCCATCCCCTCCCCCCAACCCTACCCCATACCTCCTTCCCCCCCCCCCCCCCCCATTTTTTTTTTTAAAATAATAATAAAAAATTCTTACCCCTACCCCTACCCTCCAAATTTATTTATTTTTAAACAAAATTCTTACCCCTCCCCCATCCCCCCACTCCATACCCACAACCCCACCCAAATTTATTTTCTTGGGTTGATATTCAAATTGTGGTTACAAGGGGTAGATATCAATATGTTAATAGTCTTTTGTCTAAGCGGGTCAAATTGGGTGGGTCAAGACCCAAACCGATTTTTAGCCCATTTCAACCCAACCCATTTTAACCCAAAGTAAATTTGGGCGGGTCATGACCCAACTCAAATATCTAACTCAACCCATTTAATATCTCCAATTTCAACCCAATCCGTCCATTTGACACCCCTAAACTTGAGGATAACACCATTTCCAAACTTTGAATTGATCGATTATTTGATATGACTGCAATAGTTATTTCTTGACTTATCCCTCTATAATTCCCCTTTCTTTTGATAATATTTTGTTTTTGATAATAAAATTAGTTTATTTCATAGAAATGTTTCACTAACTAAATGTCTCTACTCTTAGTATTTTACCAATTGACAACAAATTGAACATGTGAGATCCTATATTAAATGTCTTTGTGAAATAAACAAATAAGAAAAGTAGAAGAAGACTTAAATGAATGAAGAACTAGTCATGATCCTTGAGCATTTAGATTAAATAGTACGCTCTGGGTATTCACATCAAAATGAAATATCAAAGGGAAAGGGATTTGTGTGTTCAGAAAAAAAAGTATATAGTTCATGCATGAAAACGATTGAAGAAGTGTTGAATGATCCTTGACAATTAGAGTAAAGAAAAAGTTCCCAAACTTTGTGTGTTGTAACTTTTATTTGAAATTTCCATGGACAAGACTCGTGTATTGACTTGATAATGACAAAATTTGCCAAAGTTGGAATTGATTTCCATGAAAGCATCACTCGTTGCTTGGCTTTGCCCTTTCTTCTTTTGAGAGTAACATTCATGTTTTATTTCACCATATGAATTTTATATCTTTACCTCAAACATGAAGATAATTATTTTCCCTAATTTTCCAGTTTTCTCACCTCTTTCTTCTTAGAAACTATGCTTACCGCCAAAGGATATGGTGAAACAGTTGTGATCTCTCCATCCTTAGAAGAGAAGAGAAATTGAATGATCCTTAGCTATTGGAGTGAATGATACGTTCATTTGAATTGAAAGGACTTGTGTGTTTGTAGAAAATTAATGAAGAAATTATTTTCCCAAAATAAATGGACCCCATCACTTGAAATTTCCATGGACGAGACTTGAGAATTACAAAATTGAAATCTTTAAGATTGGACTCTTTCTTCCTTTTGAGAGTAAAATATATGTTTTATTTTACTGAATAAATAATTTTATATTTTGGTCTTGAAACTAAAAAAGGTTGTGGATATCATTTTTGACCCTAATCTCACCTCTTTCTACTAAACTGCAGTTACCATCAGAGTATGTGGTGGAATATATAGGTGCGATCCCTCCATCCTTAAATATAGGTCTTGGGTTTGAGCTTTTGAAATAGTGAAATGTTCTCGTTAACTAAATGTCTCTGTTCTTAGTATTTTATCAATTGACCACAAATTAAACAATTGAGATCCTATCAAATGTATTTGAGAACAAAAAAAATAAAGAAAAGTAGAAGAAGACTTAAATGCATAAAGACTAAGTCATTATCCTAGGCCATTTAGAGTAAAGACTCTAAAGGTGAAAAATCAAAGTGACAGGGATTCGTGTGCTGAATAGCTTTCATTTGAAATTTCCATGACAAGGATTGTTCAAGGACTTGGAAATTTTTTACTTATGTTTTTATGCAATTAGTCTCTAAAGGTGGATGCAGCTCAACACCAACAGGTTTAACTGAATTCAATATTTTGGAACACGAGAATGACTACATTTTCTAATGTAGGAATTGACTGATAATTTGATATGAAGGCAAGAATCGGTCCTAGCTTAACTTTTCTCTTTCTTCCTTTGAGAGTAAAATTCATGTTTTTATTTCATTGTATATATTTTATATCCTTATCTCTCAATTTAACAAGTTATGCCGATCTATCTTCTTTACCCGCATCATAATCAAAGGTCTCAGGCTCGTACCTTAAAAATGAAAAATCTCTATAAAGAGCGCGTTCCCTCTTAGGAGCCAGTAATTTTCAAATACTAAAAAAAAAATTGCACTATGATATAAAAGGAACCATATCAAAGCGTCTTATCTCATATGTTAAAAGAAATTAATAGTATTGTATTCATATTTCATATTGTAAGAAAGCTTAAAAATTCCCATTATTACTTTATTCAATTTTTCAAGTGAAATTTTTCTCCCCCTCGCAAGTACTTTTTTTTCAAATGAATTGCAGGTCCAAACACAAGTTCAACCTCCGAGTACAATTTTTCAAAAGTATTTCTTTTAACATATCATTCAATTCATGTCCAAACATAAAATCAAGTTTGAGGTTGAGTCTCATTTGTAATATCATCATAGAATACTTAGTTCTCTCTAGCTCTTATTTTCTTTATCCTTGTTAATTAGTAGATGTTAGTTACCTCGTTAGGATTGGTAAGGTAAGATCTAGCCCCCCTTGCTTGTACTTATCCTTGTTGAGGATTTTTTTTTATTCTAATAAAAAACTGAATTAAAAAAAAAAAAATTCATGCCCAAATGCCTACTAAATAAGCTGTATTGATACAAAATTAAAAAGAAAGGTTTTAAGAGTAAATTTTTATATAAAAAATCGAGGGTTCCATGACTTGTAGTATGAAACACACAGATCTTATCAGTATTTAGCAGCAACTTGGACTATATATATTTGCAGTAGCCCTTTTCTTAATTCCCATACCTTAATTGCATACCTTTTTCAAACTCTTTGATGCTAAACATGGCCTACAGTCAATTCTCATTTTTTCTCTTTCTCTGTTTCTGTCTTCTTTCTTTTTCTACATCTATATCTCATCCGTGCCACAAAGATCAATGCATTTCCCTTCTAAAATTCAAGGAAACGCTTATTCCAAAGGATCCCTCATTAGTTTCGTGTAGTTCCTACTCATACACGCTTACGAGTTCATGGAACATGAGCAGAGATTGCTGCTCATGGGACGGAGTGATATGCGATGAGATGACTGGCCATGTCATTGAACTTGACCTCAGTACCAGCTGTCTTGTTGGAACCATTGATTCCAATAGCAGCCTATTCCAACTCACTCATCTCCAAAGGCTTGATCTTTCTGAGAATAACTTCTCCAATTCTCACATCTCCCCTGAATTTGGCAGGTTCTCGAGCTTGACGCATCTTAATCTTTCCTACTCAGAGTTCTCAGGTCAAATTCCTTCTGAAATCTCTCATCTTTCTAAGTTACAGTCTCTTCGACTTTTATCATCTAATCTAAGACTCACAGCCCATGATTTTGAATTGCTCCTTCAGAATTTGACCCAATTAACAGAGCTTGATCTTGCTTACATAAACATCTCTTCCACCATTCCTCTGAATTTTTCTTCTCATTTAACAACTTTGAGGCTGGGGTTTACAGAATTGTATGGGATAATACCTGGGAGTATTTTTCACCTGCCCAACCTGGAAACACTTGACTTATCCGACAATTATCAGCTCAGTGGTTCTTTCCCAAAGACCAAATGGAACAGCAGTGCATCTCTCACAGAGTTGGAACTCGGTTCCGTAAATTTTTCTGATAATTTTTTACCTGAGTCTCTTGGCTACCTAACTTCACTGCGTTCTTTCTCTCTTGAAAATTGCAACCTTAGAGGGCCTATTCCGGAATCTCTTTCAAATCTCACCCACATAGAGTATTTGTACCTTTTTGATAACTCCCTGAATGGAACAATACCATCAGGGCTGTTCTCCCTTCCATCACTAGAGTGGATTAATTTAAGTAACAACCACTTTTCGGGTCAGCTTGAGGATTTCAAGTCCAATTCACTAAGGTGGATTAATTTAAGAAATAATCAGCTGCAAGGCCACTTTCCCAACTCAATTCAAAACCATGTGAACCTAACAAGGCTTGATCTTTCTTTCAATAATTTTAGTGGCCATGTGGATGTCAGCCTCTTTTCAGACCTCAAACATCTTTCGTATCTTGGTCTTTCATACAATAGTATCTCATTGACCAATGAGAACAAAGTTAATTTTACTAGTGAATCTCTTTTTGCGTTACAATTGGCTGCATGTGAAGTGAAAGAATTGGAGTTCTTAAGATCCGCAAAGCATCTTTTGGAGTTGGATCTTTCAAATAATAAGATTCAAGGAAGGATTCCAGATTGGGCATGGTCTAACTGGATGTTTTCATTGGGTCGTCTTAATTTATCCCACAACATACTGACAAGTATGGACTCAATTCCTCTTCATTATGTAAATATCATCGATTTACGGTCAAATTTTCTTCAAGGGTCACTACCTATTCCACCAAATACCACAAGGATCTTCTTCATATCACAAAATAATCTGAGTGGGGAGATTCCTTCATCTATTTGCAATTTGACATCACTGCAAATACTAGATTTAGCCAGAAACAATTTGAGTGGAGAAATTCCACAATGTTTGGGAAATATCACTGCCCTCGAGGTTTTTGATATGCACAACAACAAACTTTCTGGGACTCTTCCAACAACTTTCAGCAATGGGAGTTCACTTAGAAGCCTCAACTTGCATGAAAATAAACTAGAGGAGAAAATTCCTCGGTCTTTGGCCAATTGCAAAGAGTTGGAGGTTCTTGACTTGGGAGATAATCATCTCATTGACACATTCCCCATGTGGTTGGGACCTCTTCCAAAGCTGCAAGTTTTAAGTTTGAGATCGAATAAGTTGCATGGACCCATTCAACCTTCAAGGACTGAAACTATTTTTCCCGAGCTTCGAATCATAGATCTCTCTTACAATGCCTTCACGGGAAACTTGCCTATGAGTCTGTTTCAACATCTAAAAGCCATAAGGTCAATTGATCAAACATCGAAGGAACCAAGATATCTTGGAGATTCATATTACCAAGATTCTATTACAGTTGCAACCAAGGGGCTGGAGCTTGAACTTGTCAGAATTTTGACAGTTTACACCACTATTGATCTTTCAAGTAACAAATTTGAAGGACATATTCCACACATTATGGGAGATCTTATTGCACTTCGGGTGCTAAATTTATCTCATAATGGGTTGGAAGGTCATATACCACCATCACTTGGAAGTTTATTGGTAGTTGAATCGTTTGACCTTTCATTTAACCAGCTTTTGGGAGAGATACCACAACAACTTGCTTCTCTTACGTATCTTGCATTCTTAAATCTATCCCATAATAATCTCCAAGGATGTATCCCTCAGGGACCTCAATTTGGCACATTTGAGAGATATTCATATGAAGGCAATGATGGATTACGTGGATTCCCACTTTCAAAAGGCTGTGGTAATGATCCAGTATCGGAGACAAATTATACCACATCTGTGCTAGATGATCAAGAAAGCAACTCTGAATTTCTGAATGATTTTTGGAAAGCTGCTCTTATGGGCTATGGAAGTGGACTATGTATTGGATTATCCATAATATATTTCATGATCTCAACTGGATATCCGAATTGGCTTGTAAGAATCATTTTGGAACTGGAGCACAAAATTATTATGAGAAGGGAAAAGACGCAACGACGTCTAAGGAATAACAGAAGAAGAAATAATCCCTTGTAGACAAGTTTCTGATCAAGCAAGATTTGATTTCGGAACTTCAGGTATTCAAATTAGTATTGACACTCCTCTTTTATTTCCATGATTTTGAATTTCCCCGTCAGACTTAACTTTCTTTGTTGTAAAAATAAAAGTCAGACAGTAAATAAACAAGTTTGATTATGCAGGTGCTTGGAGGAGCATTTGGTGGAATGCTCATCGGAGATGCAATAATATCAGATGTTACAGCTTAGGGTGTTGTATTTGATTTTTAGTTTCTTTTTAGTTTTATATGTAAGCTTTTTCTTCTTCTTACTATTGACTTGGGAAAATGTAATATTATGAATTTGATGATACATTTATCAAGTTTACGTAAGATTTTAATGTATTCAATAAATGTTCTGTGTATTGAGCGAAGTGTATGCACTTCTTGGATTGCTTGCTGCTACTTAAATGTGTGCTCAAGTTTTGCATCAGTTTAAAGATAAGAGCATTGAGAAGACCTGAATTAACAGAGGAAGATATTAAGCGTGCAAAGGAAAAAATTTAATGACTTTGCGATTGGAAACAAAATATATAGACAGCAAAAATGGTATACATAGATGGAACTCTGCAAATTCGGATTTGTTATAAGATCGAGTATGAGTATAAAGGTCCCAAAATAAAACAATCTTCAACCTGCTCTAAAGTTTCAATTCAATCAAAAAGTAAAAAGAGGAAAAAGGTAAAATGTCTTTCGAAAAGAATCCTCACAAATCCTAAAAGGACGGTATATATGGTCTGAATTTAGGCACCACCAGAACCATGTTTTTATTTTCCGGAAAGTATCATCGGTAGCTAATCATGTCCTGCCAATACACCAGTACCGGCAACAGCACGAATGATGTAATTAGCACCAGCACCGTCAGCTCTTGTACATTGGACAGCTTCACTAGGCATCATTTGCATAGTCCATTCATTCCTAATTACTTCAGAATAATCACAACCACATGTAATTGGCCTCTAAGCTAACAAAGGAAGGATTAGCTAACAAAAGGAAAAATTAACAAAAATAAAAGGCATTTACCCTGACACAAACATTAATAATCGATTCCACGGCTCGACCACATGTGCTACATGTCACAGGGAGTCAACTTTAATTTACCGTTTCTCCAAGATTCAATGATGTGTTATGCTAAATTACAATAAAACATATCAAAGTTAATATCAATATGTTTCAAAGTAAATCACCGTGAATGCATTTCATAGGAATAAAAAAAAAAAGACGAATTCAGAAAGAACATAAAAACTGTGAGAATGATGCAAGAGTTTCAAGAGAAATCTTACTTTGTGTCTCACATAACGACTCAATGAAATAAGAACTTTTTAGAATCTCTTAAACCTTCCTATTCTCTATATAATCTATGGCCTTCAAAAGTAAATCAGTCTTGAGGGGTTTTGGTAAGTAATAATCCATTCCAGCTTGAATAATCTTATCTTTCACTTCCACTCTATGCGTTGTTAAAGCTATGATGGGAATCTGAAATCCATAGCGAGCCTCTTCTTCCCTAATGCATTTTGTTGCGTCAAATCCATCCATCTTTGGCATCTGTCACCAAAAAAAAATGCTGACATAATTAAGTTACGTATACTGACAATGTAATATTATCGGTTCAGTTAACATTCAATAAAAAAGTTAACTTCAACTGAAGTATGTTTTTGACCTATGTTTTCCAATTCTCCAAAAGTGTCGCGATCTGACATGTGTGCAACAATAACTTTGGAGGATCTATGCAACATAGTTTTCAACAAGAAGGATGAATATGAATCACATCTTACCTTACAATCCATCAGAATATAATCAAATGGTGATGAAGGAATGGATGTTCCTTTTTCGGATTGATCACTGACGGCTTTGCAAACATCATCTGGAGCTTGTTTACCATTTACACATGTATAAGTGGTTGCACCAAGATTAGAAACCATAATTTTGCAAATTATGAGTAACATTGCATCATCCTCAACTAACAAGATTTTCTTTCCTGTTAAAGGTAACTTCTCACTAGAAGATCCGTTAACATCAACAGAAACATCTCTGAGGGCACGATATAAATTAGAACCATGGAGTGGTTTGGCTATGACTGTATCTGTTGAAGGTAGCTTATCCTCGCCTACACCTGGTTTTTCGATCCAAACAACTCGAAGGGACACATTTTTAGGGAAGTCCTTTCGGAACTCAGCCATAGCTCGACTTATTTCTCGAATTGGTCCAGCACTCTTATCAATTATGATCAAGATGAATCTTATAAGTGCACTCCTTGAACTAAGTCCTATGCCCCTCCTCTGAGATGATGAGATATCAATACAATCATCGATATCTGTTACATATAAAGCACCGAGGGGAATTTCCTTTGATCTTCTTGAGGATGAGGTAAAGGAGTTGTTGAGTGATGCAAAGTTGATTATATTCTCTTTCAGCTTCTTGAGAGTTCGAGAAAACTGCTCGTGTTGATTCACGACATGCACCTTTTGATGAACTTAAAGCAGTAATAAGCTCAATACACAAGACTAAAGCGGTAAGAGACAGAGAAGTATTTTGCAGAGAAAAAGATAGACTTCTCTTTATTTAATCAGTTAATGGCTTTATATAGAATTACAGATGTGATAGGCTCATAATCCCACTAAACCACTAACAAATTCCACTAACCAGACTCCCCTAAACTTTAGGAAAAAATACTGCAACTCTATAAACTAAAACAACTATCACGTACTAAAATAAATAACAGACGAACAACTTAAAGCAAAAAAATAGCTATAGTGCAGACTTGGTCAAATCAAACAAGACTGATGTTGTACAACTTTAACACCTCTTCTCGACATCAGCTCCCAGTTTTAACCATGCCTAGCTGCTGCCAAAAACTTCTCAACTTGTTGACACTTAGACCTTTTGTGAACAAGTCTGCAATTTGAAGTTCTGTTTTAATATGCTCCAAAGCCATCTCTCCTTGCAAGACTTTTTCCGTGATAAAGTGGTAATGTATCTCCACATGCTTAGTCCTTGCGTGAAAGACTGGATTTTCAGCCAAGCAAATTGCTGATTGATTATCACAGTACAAGGGAACTGCGTAGCCAACTGGTTGTTGTAAATCCTTCATCAACTGCATAAGCCATGTACTTTCTTGAGCTGCAACTGCTGCTGCCCGATACTCTGCTTCTGTTGTTGACAACGATACTGTTGGCTGCCTTTTGCTGCACCAAGAAATTGCTCCAGCTCCGAGCTTAAACACAAAGCCAGTAGTTGAACGACGGGTATCATGGTCCCCTCCATAGTCAGAGTCACAGTATCCGACCAACTTGCATTCTTCACCTTTCTTGTACAAAAGACCATAATCAATTGTACTTTTCACATATCTTAGTATTCGCCGAACAGACTCCATGTGTTGCTTCTTTGGATTGTGCATGTAGCGACTCATCACACCAACTGCAAAAGAAATATCCGGTCGAGTCTGAGTTAAATAAATCAGACTACCTACCAATTGTCGATACATCGCCACATCTTCTAAATCTCTTCCTTCATGTGCACAGATCTTAGCGTTTGGCTCCAATGGTATTGAAATTGGTTTGCAATTAAACATCCCAAACTTCTTCAACAGATCTTTGGAATATTTTTTCTGATGCAAACAAATTCCTTCTTCATTACGATCAACCTCCAAGCCAAGAAAATGGTTGAGCTGTCCAAGTTCCTTCATCTGGAAGCGTACTGACAGATTCTTCTTGGTTCGGTGAATTTCTTCTTCACAATCTCCTGTTAGGATTAGATCATCCACATATACTAGAACAATAGCTAGTTTTCTTCCAACATTTTTCACAAACAAGCTGGAATCTGCCGGTGCTACAGAATAACCACTATAAGTAAGAAATTCAGAAATCTTACCATACCATGCCCTTGGCGCTTGCTTTAATCCATATAGCTCCTTTCGAAGCTTACACACATACTCAGGATAATCTTGACTCTGAAAACCCATTAGTTGACACATATAGATCTCCCAATCCAACTCTCCATGCAAAAAGGCATTCTTTACGTCCATCTGCCATAGGTTCCAATCTTTACTAGCTGCGAATGCAAGTAGAACCCGTACAGTAGTAAGCTTTGCAACTGGACTAAATGTTTCATCATAATCTAGTCCATATTGTTGAGAAAAACTCCGGGCTACAAGACGAGCTTTGCGCTTTTCAATTGATCCATTTGTGTGACGCTTTATCTTGTAAATCCATTTGCAAGAAATAGGTTTGACATCCCTTGGCTTTGCCACAAGCTCCCAAGTTTGATTCAATTCTAGCGCAGCAATTTCCTCCTCCATAGCTTTAATCCACTTCGAATTCTGGAATGCTTCCTCAAAAGTCTCCGGTTCTTTTTCATTTTCTTCTTCTACTATGGCAGCATTGGCATACTTGGGATTTTGCTTCCTGATCCTTGTTGACCTTCTAAGTGAAGGTGGTGTGTTTTCTCCATTTAGCTCGCCTTCTTCACTTGGTTGTTGGTACAAACCAGTTTTCCAAGGATTTTGAGTCACACCTTCTTCAGTATTATCTTCATTAATGTCATTTTCAGCTTCATCTAGAATCAAATGGATATGAGACGAGTCCAATACCTCTTTGAGAACATCTGAATCTGGCAGCAGTTCTTTATTTGAAGACCACCATGAAGAGGCTTCATCAAATATCACATTCCGCGAAGTGTAACACTTTCCTGTTGTTGGATCACAACATCGCCACCCTTTTCGTTGACTGTCATACCCTACAAAAATACACCTAACAGCCTTTTTGTCCATCTTGCTACGTAAATGATTAGGTACAAATACATAGCATACACATCCGAAAACACGAAAATAGCTAACTGAAGGTTTCATGTTCCACAACTTCTCAAAAGGTGAAAGAAAACTTAACCTTTGTTGAGGAAGTCTATTGATCACAAAGGCTGCAGTCTTCATAGCTTCCGCCCAAAATTTTCCCGGAATATTTTTAGCGTGAAGCATGCTCCGGCAAATTTCTGCTAGGTGTCTGTTCTTCCTCTCTGCTATGCCATTCTGCTGCGGCGTATTTGGACATGTGAACTGCTGACGTATTCGACACTCCCGAAGTAAGTTTGAAAATTCATATGAGGTATATTCCCCACCATTGTCAGTTCTCAAGCAAAGAATTTTCTTGCCAACTTCTGCTTCAGCAACCTTTTTGAATTTTGAAAATGCATCAGATTTTTCCTTCAAAAAATAAACCCACACGTACCTGGAAAAATCATCAATGAAGGTCAACATATATTTCATCCCACCAACAGAGACTTGCTTGACAGGTCCAAACACATCCGAGTGAATTAACTCTAAGGCATAATACATAAACAAGACCTTTAACTTGGCGTCAAATTATAACTATGACCTTCAACTTTGCCAGTGCACAAATACGCCCTTTAACTATACAAAAACTGAACAAAAAAACACTCCAATCCTACCTGGCAAAATGTGTGAATACACTCGAAATAATGCGCGTCAAAGCTAAAATTTGAGCCCCCAACAGTAAAAAAAAAGCATAATTGGAGTGTTTTTTTGTTCAGCTTTGGTATAGTTAAAGGGCCTATTTGTGCACAGGCAAAGTTAAAGGTCATAGTTATAATTTGACACCAATGAGTGGATCTGAGTTTTAATTAGGTGGCAACATCTGAGTGGATTCCTAATCCACGTAGGAGCGATTGAGTTTCACGCATATGAGTTGGAGGATTGGAGTGTTTTTTTGTTTGGCTTTTGTATAGTTAAAGGGCCTACTTGTGCACTGCTAAAGTTAAAGGTCATAGTTATAATTTGATGTCAAGTTAAAGGTCCTATTTATGTATTATGCCTAACTCTAATGGTTCCTTGGCCTTACATTTTGACTTCTCATACGGAAGCTGATGAGCTTTACCATACTGGCAGCCTGCACATATCACATCTGTCCTTACTGACAATTTGGGAAGTCCCTTCAATATTGACTTCTCCATCATGACACTAAGTTTCGAGTAGCTAACGTGACTCAACCGCATATGCCATAAGTCTGCGGTTTCATTCTTCCTTGTCTTGTCTATATATACGGTTTCTGCCGACATTACATAGACAGAATTCAATTTTTGTCCCTTCATTACTGGCTCTTCTTTAATCTCAAGATCATGAAATATCCTTACATCTTGCGGACCAAACAGAACACAGTGACCCGAAGATGTCAACTGTGCTACTGAAAGAAGATTTTTCTTCATACCTGGGACATGGTAAACATTCTGAAGCAGCATCAAATCAGCACTATTATTTGGAGATACTACAGCCTTACCAACATGAGCTATCGGTAATTTTGTGTTGTCGGCTGTCACCACCTCACGACTTCCCTTGTACTCGGACAGATTTTGCAGCTTCTCTTTGTCACCAGTCATATGGTTTGAGCATCCGGAGTCAACAATCCAGTCATTCTCATAGTCAATTTGCTTAGAGGTTGTTACTGTAAGAGCTAACTCCTCTTGTTCTACAACAAAGACTTCAGCATCCCACTCATTTTCAACCTGGGAAGTGGCAGTATTATTTTCCGATTGGACTGTTATAGCTGTAAGGGCTAGATTCTCATCTTCTATAGCAAAGAAAGCTTCAGCATCCCACGACTCTTCAACCTGGGAAGTGGCAACATTACTTTCCACATTCTTTTTCTTTGACCTGCAATCTTTGGCCATATGTCCCTTCTTATCGCAATTGTAGCACTTCCCTTCAAACTTTTTGCTACTACTTTGATTCTTCCAACCACTGCCTCCATGAGTGCTCCCTTTACCTTGACGACCTTCCAACTCGTCATTGTTCTTCTTAGATCCACTGGCACCATACTGCTCAAAATTCCATCTTCCTTTATTGACATAGAGTGCTTCCTCTTGACTCTTCAGTGAAGCTCCACCCATTTGCTTGGCCAAGGCTTCCTGACCTGCTAGCAAATTCTCAAATTCTACAAGTGACGGCTGATTTTGCCATCTTTGTACAACAACAATAAAGCCTTTATATTCAGGCTTTAGACCATGGATGATGATCCGCTTCATCCTCGTCTCTCCAATTGGAGCTTGTGGATCTAACTCTGAAATCTCTCGACATAGCATCTTCACCTTATGAAAGTATTGTGCGATTGTCATGTTGTGTTGTCCTATTGAGAGTAATTCACTCTCTAAGAGTTGGAGCCTCGTATCATTTTTCTTTGAAAATAGTTTGGCGAATGTATCCCAAGCCTGCTTCGGAGTGGTGGCATCTCGTATGTGCTCTAGCACATCCTCTTCAGCCGTTGTCTTCAAGGTAAACATAGCCTTTCCCGCTTTTATCTTCCACTTTCGCAGTGTACCGTTTGCATCTTCTGCTTCTGGTTGTGTCACGTCGCTATCTAACTCTGAAATCTCTCGACATAGCATCTTCACCTTATGAAAGTATTGTGCGATTGTCATGTTGTGTTGTCCTATTGAGAGTAATTCACTCTCTAAGAGTTGGATCCTCGTATCATTTTTCTTTGAAAATAGCTTGGCGAATGTATCCCAAGCCTGCTTCGGAGTGGTGGCATCTCGTATGTGCTCTAGCACATCCTCTTCAGCCGTTGTCTTCAAGGCAAACATAGCCTTTCCCGCTTTTATCTTCCACTTTCGCAGCGTGCCGTTTGCATCTTCTGCTTCTGGTTGTGTCACGTCGCTGCCGTTGACAACCTCCCACAGATCTTGCCCTTGCATATAAGACATTATGCAAGTTGACCATGTACTGTAGTTGTTGTTGTTGAGCTTTTTCATTCCGCCGACAGCTTGTAGGTCTGTCATAGTGTCGACAATAAAAATCTCAGAAAGGAAAACTACAGTAAATGGTTTCCCAAAGAACAACCTCGCTCTGATACCAATTGATGAACTTAAAGCAGTAATAAGCTCAATACACAAGACTAAAGCGGTAAGAGACAGAGAAGTATTTTGCAGAGAAAAAGATAGACTTCTCTTTATTTAATCAGTTAATGGCTTTATATAGAATTACAGATGTGATAGGCTCATAATCCCACTAAACCACTAACAAATTCCACTAACCAGACTCCCCTAAACTTTAGGAAAAAATACTGCAACTCTATAAACTAAAACAACTATCACGTACTAAAATAAATAACAGACGAACAACTTAAAGCTAAAAAATAGCTATAGTGCAGACTTGGTCAAATCAGCTATCCCCTGAAAAATGAGCGTAAATAAGAAAGTAACATGAGTTATGAAGTAGCAATACTCTCTATGAAGCAAATCTTGAAATGCATACAAATGTTAGCCATTCTTGTGTTTCATAGTGCTCTCATAAACATATTTCTTATTAGCGCTGTTGTATGTTTGTGATGTTTCTATAATAAATGACCAGATTGTCTATTGGAGAAATAATTAGTACCAAAAAGAAAATGTAATAGTACTGATAAAACAAGAAACCAGACTTAACAGGGAAATTCTTTAACCTTTCTTTTTCTGAGTATAAGCGTGTTTAATCTTTGACAGGTATAAAGATCCCAAAAAAGAAATTAAGACAACCTTCTACAGGGAAAATAAGTGTGGGGATTTCCAATCATCTGAAGGTTATTATATCGAAGTCGAAGAGTCTCTTGATTGGAAATAAATTCGAACATGCAGGTGTTTTGAGGAGTATTTGGTGGAATGCTCATTAGAGATGCAATAATATCCTCGCGCATATATACATACGTATAACTCCTTAAAAATAAGAAATACATACCCAAGAAATAACTCGAAGTTCATTCCACACAATTTACAAAAATTCACTGGAGCTATTCAAACTTTAAGATGCATATATAGTTAACGAAATTTTATAGGGCGTACTATGAAGTCCTTATCAACATTCAACACATTTATATCAAATACATTAATAACTGTTAATTATCAGTTTCAATGCTCTATTCAAATATGTAACTACTTAGTTATTGTAAACGCACTGTAGGGCGTACTATGAAGTGCATATGCAATCACATTGGTGGTTTACATGGTATCAGAGCCACGTCCATCTCCGTTTGGGCTCCCGGTCCACGCGCCAGTTGGGCCCTGGGCGTGAAGGGGGGTGTTGAAGTGGGTGAAAGTCCCACATTGGTTGGGGATTGGACTGGTGGTTTACATGGTATCAGAGCAACTTTTCATAAAATAAATCCAAGTCATCCGAAAGATTTCCACAACTTGAAAAGTAATTGCCAAGCACTTTTGAATTATTAATTTACTTTTGAATGGAAAGTGAAACATGGGCTCCTAAGTCATTCTAAATTTATGTCGTATTTCACAAGCTGAGGAATATTTATATACTATAAGCCATTTTTAACAACCAAAAAGATTTTACTCCTTCCACTCCATTTCACCCAGCACTCTTTGAAAAATAATTACCTAATGGTAAGAATTAAAAAAAAAAACTCTCTCGATTTGCTAAAGCGGACAAGTAAGAACGAAAGAAAGGAGTACTACTTTATTTTCCAAGTGGTGCATATAGATTTGTGACACAAATCCCACTCATTAAAGTGCATGGACAGGTTACATTCTTAATTAATTGTTAGACAAATCAAAAGATTCAATATTAAGTGCTTAATAATATTCTTATCTTATTGGAAAACAAAACATTCTTAATTATCTTGTGGAACAACTCTCTAAGCAAAAAGATATAACAAGTCATACATTTCAGCAAAGATATTCAAGTGGACCACGAAGAATAATTAGTGATTGTGCTTTTCGTGATTCACGTAGAATATTAAAAAGAAAAATCAAAAAGAAGAAAATAGAAAAGCAGCCAAATTAAAGCAGTAACACGAAGACTTGTGTATTGACTCGAGAAACCATCATGAAATTATTGTGGCGGTATGGATTGATTCTTTTATTCTTGATTAGAAATTTTGAGTTCGGATTTACACTACTAATAAATTGCGTTTAACTGAAGACAATACCGAGGGAAGTTACTTGGTACCATACTGATCGGTCAGGATATCCTGAACAACCTCAGTATCTTCTGTTGGAGTCCATCGTCAGCCCATCGGTTAAATACAACATCTAATTCTGGGGGAAAAACTAAAAGTACTGACGACACCTCTCAGTATTCTCAAAATATTATATTTAAATTATAGAGAGACCTCCGTAGCTTCTGTAAATATAAGATAAACTGATAACTTAAGGGTATCGATGGAGCCTCTCAGCATTTGCAATATCCAGTGATTTATTCTTTCTATGTACTGCAGACTCTCTGGTAAAGTGAAAATTACGGGATTGAATTTTTATATATATTGGCGGCCTCTCTCGGATAAATGCAAAATCTTGGATTGAATTTTTATATTTATCGACAGACTCTCTTGGTTAAATGGAAAAGCCGGAATGACAAATATGCAATTATCTGAGAGTTTCTCTTTGTATTTCTGGGTAATTTTTGATAGGCAGTGCCTAGTTTTAGCTGCACCACCTGCCAAACCGAAGAATTCACTAGTTCGAGTGCTTCCCTCTTAAATGGGTGCTATGCGACACCAATTTAATTTAGTCGGATTAATAGATTTGGGATGTCAGATGGTTAAAAGAAAATGACTCGAGAATAGATACATTTAATTCTCTTTTTTAGTTTCTTTTAAACTTAAGTGGAAAGGAGTAATATGATGCAGCAGTCTTTCTTTAACATAAAGTAATTCTGTAATATTATATTTCAAGTGAACTTTTAAAGATGCTTTATCTTTCTTTCTAAATCATTCAAGAAATTTCCCAGGATCTTTAGGAAGTACACTATTCAAAATCTTCCTATATAAATTGCTAAGATTTTCCTTAGGAACAAACACAGAGCTTTAGCATTCTTGATTTCTTCTCTAATACACACTTTTTGACAATCATGGGGTCCGGGCAATTCTTAATTCTTCTCTTTCTTTGTTTCTGTCAGCTTTCTTTTTCTTCATCCATGTCTCATCTGTGCTCCAAAGATGAAAGTGTTTACCTTCTAAAATTCAAGAAAATGCTTAGCGTAAATCCCTCAGCATCTGATTCTTGGTACTGTGATGAGTATGGTCAGGAGCGTTATCCCAAAACGAGTTCATGGAACATGAGCAGAGATTGTTGCTCATGGGATGGAGTGATATGCGATGAGATGACTGGCCATGTCATTGAACTTAACCTCAGCTGCAGCTTTCTCCTTGGGACCATTGATTCCAATAGCAGCCTATTCCAACTCTCTCATCTCCAAAGTCTTGATCTTTCTCTGAATAACTTCTCCAATTCTCACATCTCCCCTGAATTTGGCAGGTTCTCGAGCTTGACGCATCTTGATCTTTCCTTGTCATATTTCTCAGGTAAAATTCCTTCTGAAATTTCTCGTCTTTCCAAGTTACAATCTCTTCTCCTGTCAAAATCTTATGACAGTGAACTAAGAATTGCAACCCATGATTTTAAATTGCTGCTTCAGAATTTGACCCAATTAAGAGAACTTGATCTTAGTGACGTAAACGTCTCTTCCACCATTCCTTTGAATTTCTCTTCTCATTTAACAACTCTGAGGCTGGAAGATACAGGATTGTATGGCATAATACCTGAGAGGATATTTCACCTACCCAACCTGGAAACACTTGTCTTAAGTTACAATTATCAGCTCAGTGGTTATTTTCCAAAGACCAAATGGAACAGCAGTGCATCTCTCGTACAGTTAGATCTCAGTTATGTGAATTTTTCTGATAATTTTCTGCCTGAATCTCTAGTCTCTCTAACTTTGATGCGTTCCTTGTCTCTTAGAAGTTGCAACCTTAGAGGTCCTATTCCTGAATCTCTTTCGAATCTCACCCGCTTAGAGTCTTTGTACCTTCAAAATAACTCCCTAAATGGAACTATACCATCAGGGATGTTCTCCCTTCCATCACTAATTTACATATCCTTGCGTAATAACAACTTTTCTGGTCAGCTTGAGGAATTCAAGTCCAGTTCACTATTATCTATTGACTTAAGCAATAATCAGCTGCAAGGCTCACTACCTAATCCACCAAATTCCACAAGATTCTTCTTCATATCAGAAAATACTCTTAGTGAAGAAATTCCTCCATCTATTTGCAACTTGATGTCACTGCAAGTTCTAGATATGGGCATAAACTTATTGAACGGAGAAATTCCGCAATGTTTGGGTAATATCAGTAGCCTCAAGGTTCTGGATATGCACCACAACAGTCTTTCAGGAACTCTTCCAACGACTTTTAGAACTGGAAGTTCACTTATAATCCTCAACTTGCATGGCAATGAACTAGAGGGGAAAATCCCTCGATCTTTGGCCAATTGCAAGGAGTTGCAACTTCTTGATTTAGGGGATAATCACCTTAGCGACACATTCCCGGTGAGGTTGGGAACTCTGTCAGAGCTAAAAGTATTACGCTTGGGTTCAAATAAATTTCATGGACCCATCAGAGTGTCAAGGATGGAGAACATGTTTCCCAAGCTTCAAATCATAGATCTCTCTAACAATGCCTTCTCGGGAAACTTACCTACGAGTCTGTTTCAAAGTTTGAAATCCGTTAGAACAATTGATGAAACAATGAAGGCACAAACCTATCTTGGAGATGATTATTACCAATCTTCAGTTACAACTGCAACCAATGGACTTGATCTTGAAATTCTCAGGATTTTGGTTGTTTACACCAATATTGATCTTTCAAGTAATAGATTTGAAGGACATATTCCAAATATTGTGGGAGATCTCATTGCACTTCGTGCGTTGAAGTTATCTCATAATGAACTGCAAGGACGTATACCACCATCACTTGGAAATTTATCTTTGGTTGAATCATTGGACTTATCAGTTAACCAACTTTCGGGAGAGATACCAGAACAACTTGCTTCTCTTACGTCTCTTGGATACTTCTTCATATCAGAAAATAATCTCACTGGAGAGATCCCTTTGTCTATTTGCAATTTGATGTCACTGAAAATTCTAGATTTGGCAAGAAACAACTTGCGCGGAGAAATTTTGCAATGTTTGGGCAATATCAGCAGCCTCGAGGTCTTGGATATGCGCCACAACAATCTTTCTGGGGCTCTTCCAACAACTTTTAGCATTGAAAGTTCACTTAGAAGCTTCAACTTGCATGGCAATAAACTAAAAGGGAAAATTCCCAGATCTTTGGTCAATTGCAAAGAGTTGCAAGTTCTAGATTTAGGCGATAATCAACTCAATGACACATTCCCCATGTGGTTGGGGACTTTGCCAAAGCTTCAAATTCTAAGCTTGAGATCCAATGAATTGCATGGGTCCATTAGAACTCCAACAACCGAAAACATATTTCCTAATCTTCGAATGTTAGATCTCTCTTCCAATGCCTTCACAGAAAACTTGCCGACGAGTCTGTTTCAACATTTGAAAGCCATGAGGACAATTGATCAATCAAAAAAGGCACCAAGTGATGGATATTACCAAGACACGGTAGCTGTCATAACAAAGGGATTGGAGCTTGAAGTTGTGAGAATCTTATTTTTGTATACCACTATCGATCTTTCAAACAACAAATTTGGAGGACATATTCCAAGTGTTATGGGAGATCTTATTGCACTTTGCATGCTGAATTTATCTCATAATGGATTGCAAGGTCATATACCGCCATCACTTGGAAGTTTATCTTTGGTTGAATCATTGGACCTGTCAGGTAATCATCTTGTAGGAGAGATACCAGCACAATTTACTTCTCTTACAGCTCTTGAAGTCTTAAATCTCTCATACAATCATCTCGAAGGGTGCATTCCTCAAGGAAATCAATTTCATACCTTTGAGAACAATTCATATGAAGGCAATGATGGATTACGTGGATTCCCACTTTCAAAAGGCTGTGGTAATGATTCAGCATCAGAGACAAATTATACAGCATCTGCATTAGATGATCAAGAAAGCAACTCTGATTTTTTCAATGATTTTTGGAAAGCTGCTCTTATGGGTTATGGAAGTGGACTATGTATTGGATTATCCATAATATATTTCTTGATCTCAACTGGAAATATGAAATGGCTTGCAAGAATCATTGAAGAGCTGGAACACAAAACTATTATGCAACGGAAAAAGAAGCAACGAAGTCAAAGGCACTACAAAAGAAGAAGTAATTGCATCTAGAAGAGTTAAAACATTCAGGTATATAGTTAAGTTTTAGCTTAATCTTCAGTTTATCGCAAGTATCTATATCAGTTTTCATATAAGTTATATCAGCAACTAATCAAATGCTCTACAAAACACTTTTCTTCTTTCCGAAATCAATTTGGAGCAATTAAAAATGGATTAGCTTTTCCAAATTATGTTTTAAGCTAGTTAAAGTTTAAACCCTATGCAGAATTAGTTGGAAGCTGTGATTACAGCGGCTAAGTTCAATACCTGACTTTCATTGTGTAAATATGAGAATAAGACAGTAAACAAACAAATTCAAACATGCAGGTGGTTGGAGAAGAATTTGGTGGAATGCTCATCCGAAACTGCAGCTGATTTATAAGTAGGCTTTTTATTCTTCCTTTATTAACTTTAGGAAGTGTAATATTATGAATTTTGATGATATACCAAGTTATGTAACATTTTAATGTATTCAATGAATATTGTGTGTATATTTTCCATTGTACCAAAAAAAGAAAATGAATATTGTGTGTATCCCTGAGGAGTCATCCGATTGAAAAAAATGAAGTGCATCTTTAAGTTATTTTTGTTTTGTATGTTTCTGGATGGAAGAGCTAAGTTAGTCATGTATACGAATTCAAGTGCATTCTATTCTGTACCGACTGAATAGTCTTTCTGTTGATCAAAAGAGAGCATTGAAAAGAGCTGAATTGACGGAGGAAGATATTTTGCGTGCAACAGAGGGATAGAGCACTAACAAGGAAAATTAACGAATTTGCGAACAAGTCACAAGGAATTGCTTTAGTGGATATAGGAACACAAACAGTTTGGATACCTTGTGTAAGTTCTGGACAATAATTTTTCCTCTCACTCTGCCAATTCTACCGATCAATAATATATTCTATTTTGAATAAGGTGACTTCTCCTGTTAAGAATTTGATGATCATAACTTAATTATGTTTAAATTTCGGCAGATGATTAATGTTCACATATGATTATTGATTGGAAAAAAAGAAAAGAAAATCCTCATGTGGTCTGATTTAGGCACCAACAGAAGTTATTATATAGAAGTCGAAGAGTCAATTGATTGGAAACAAAAGGTAATTCTGTTCTATGGGAAAGAAAATGGAGCTGATAAAGCAAATCATACCAGCAAAAGTAACAGAGATGAAACTGAGCAGATTAAATTTATTAAAATAATCCTAAAGGACGCTATGTATGGTTTGAATTTAGGCACCACCAGACCCCTTTTTTTTTTGGAAAATAATCATTTGAAGGTTATCATATCCTGCCAACACACCACCAACGGCACGAAGGATGTAATTAGCACCAGCACCTCTGGAAAGAGATTTGGGACCCTCAGCTCATTTTTAAGAATCTGAGATAATGCTTCGAGTGAGCTCTCGTACATGTGAATTGCTTCTCACCTCCTTAATTTGCAGCCTTGGCATCATTTTCATGACGGGTCCAATGAGGAAACAGATGAAAGGTTGCCTTCTTGAAGTAATGAATGATTAGGCTATCATAATGTGAAATAAGGTACAAAATGGCAGTTGCCTATGTAATTCTACATGCACAATCTTCGATCCGTAAAACGAAGCCAAAAGGTAAATCAGAGTAGGGAAATACGAATAACACTAGCAGTGTTTCCTCTTCATCCTGCATTGTCCTTCTGAAGCAATCTTCAATTCCCTTGTATAGTTCCGAGAGCCTGCCTGTCTTCCACTGCAACTCAGGATAAATGAGTCAGAACTTGTACGTTTCAGTGGAGTACTAAAAGATTCAGAATAATCCCGTAAATTGTATGAAGAATCTGAATTAATCACCGTTACAACATGGAAGATACTCTGTAATCCCCTTAGGTGACTTCCGCAATAACTTTTTTCTTTTTGTGAATAAATTTAATCACTTCAGTTATAACTGATTTTCTCATTTCTCATCCATATTATGCCCAATACAACATACGATCATAATAATACATGCAACTATAATTACGTCAAATGGAAAAGAGATCAAATTTCTTGAATTTCAGCATTGCCATCAATGCCTTCATGCTGATACAACTTTGACATCTCCTGAGGTAGGAACCAAAAACAGGTCATTCCTGATCTTCTTTTCCTTTCTATGTGCTCTATTCCGACCCCAGCTGTACTGTTCCTCTCTGCTCTTTTTGTCCGTTAGAATTGTCATCCTTATGGGGATTTCCCGATGTCTTATATTTGGATTGCAATACTGTATACTGAAAATTAAGTATGTGGATTATGAACTGATGTCCATGCCAATCACAAAGGCTATCATGGCTCAAATGGAAGGCTTGGGAGCAAACTCAGACAGCTTTGTCAAAATTGCAGATTGCCTAAGATTGAAGTCGAACCAAGGGCTTTTGATTGAGCTTGTGGCCCTTGAAAAATTGAAGGAGAACTCTGAGCAAGCGGAAAAGACCAAGGAAGTTGAATATATTGAGCAAATTATATCTCTTGTTTCCCATATGCAGGACTGCTTCGTCACAATGAAACAGTCTCAGACCCGCACGCCTGTGCCAATACCTCCAGATTTTTGTTGCCCCCTCACTTGAGTTGATGATCGACCCTGTAATTGTTGCTACTGGACAAACTTATGAGCGAGCTTTTATAAGGAAATGGATTTATCTCGGTCTTACTGTGTGTCCTAAGACAAGGCAAACACTGGAGCACACAAATCTCATTCCTAATTACACTGTTAAGGCACTTATTGCAAATTGGTGTGAATCAAACAAAAGCTTCCTGATCCGATGAGATATCTGAGCTTGAACCAGCCATCTTCACTGTAATATCCCGTACATTTCTAACCTTATTTGGTGACTTGGAGTCATGTTTACTTGATGATTAAGATCACTAAGTAAGTATTTTGTAATGTTTTGATAAGGTATTGGATGATATACTAGTATCAGACGGAGTAGGAAAAATTTCAGCAAAGTGACCAAACTTGCGCCACTCCCTGTTTCAGGGTGTGTGGCGCAAGCCACCTGATTCAGAGGGGCTGCAAAACTCGCGCCACTGCCCTGCTTTGCAGCAGTGGCGCAAGGCACAAGGATTATGGTCTTTCCGAGCTTGTTTTGCGATGCAATGCAATGTTGATTTTTTTTTCCATGGTTTCTTTTGGTTCTTTGGTGTTTATTTAATCCTTGTGAAGGTTTAAAATACCTCGACACACTTCCACATGATCAAACCATGAAACACAAGAAGTTACCAAAAATGTTCAATTAAGCCATGGACGGCTAGAATGTCTAGTTTTGCGATTAAGGCTACGAAAGGGAATCTCGTAAGTGAATATTGTCGTGACGTTATGGAATTATTTAAACATGATATATATGATGGATTATACGTTAATTTTAGTGGGCTAAGCTAATATGTGTTATTGGGCCCCAAATTGAGGCCCAAAACAAGGCCAAAATGGAAAGGCCCAAAAGGAAAAATGACCCATTCTTGTTGACTATAGAGACATGGCATTTAATGCCAAATAAGTGGCTAAGGATGACCTAAAAGGCTCTATAAAACAAGAGAAAAATCAGATTTTTAAGTCATTACAAGTCTCATGCCTTTTTGGATATTTTCACAAACATTTCTCTCTTTTCCAAAACCCTAAGCAACTATTCCCTTTGGACACTTTGAACAAGATCATCCCTTTGCAAGCTTGGGTAAGTATTTATTCTTGTGATTTAGCATATTATATGCATGAAGTGTTGTGTAGATCATGATGGTTGTGTTGGAAAGGTTGAATAGGCCACTTTTGCCCTTTAGTAAAAGATGTGCCATTTTGTGAATTAAACTTGAAAGGTGACTTGTGGTTTTGATGAAAGAGCATGGTATGGATGAAATATCAACATGTATGGTGTGATTATGTTACTAAACTTGTTATTTTCTATAAGTGTGAATTATGGGATTTTTGGCCGATATGTGCTATGAGGTGTTTTATGGTGACTTGATGGATTATTTGTGATATGGTGTGAATGAGAAAGTGTAAAGAAGAAGATTGTTGCAAAATGCTATTGGTTATAATGTTGGTCAATGTATGGCATGTTGTGGTATTTTTGGTATGGTCATGCCGAAATTTCATTATAAAGGGGGAAATGACGTTAGAGGCAATTATGTAACTTTTGTCGTCTTTGCACTTGTAAGGTGGTTAGATGTTGACGTAAACTCCGTTATATGCTTGTGTTGTAGAGTAAGGGGCTGGATCATTATATTCGTTAGGATTGTGGATTCTTATTGAGAGGCTAAGGTATGTAAGGTTATTCTTGTCCGTATCTTTCTGCAGCACATATTGCTCCCTTTGCCATTGTACTTGTACCTATGTCGAAATGTCCCAAAGTATCTCATGTCAGGTTGGTTACCTATATATACATATTCATGTGTCTCTTATACATTGAACATTGTCCCAAAGTTCCAATAATGCGATAACCAACAATGTTTCAATTTCATAACTAAAGAATGAAAGTAATGCATATATGGTTGAGTACGGGTGGTAGCTCAAAGGCGCGAAAGCCTAGCTAGAGACGATCCCGATGTATCACGGGTGGTAGCTCAAAGGGGCGAAAGCCTAGCTAGAGACGATCCCGATTGATTATTGGACACAGGGGGTAGCCCAAAGGGGTGAAAACCTAGCTAGGGCCGAACCTGCTTTATTGATTTATGGGTGGTAGCTCAAAGGGGCATAAGCCTAGCTAGAGACGATCCCAATATTGTTATTTACCACTGATCAGCTGGTCCCGGGCATGATGTGATTATTGTTGATATTGAGATGAATAATAAAGAATGCAAAGTACATGGTTACACACATATGGAAATGTTGGTTTATCTATATTGCCTATTCTTTTATCGTTGATATACATTGGTGTTCTCATTTATTGATACAGTTTTCTTATGGCCTTGCATACTCAGTACATTCTTCGTACTGACCCCCTCGGGGGAATTTACCTTACTTGCTGCAGGCACAGGTACTGGTAGACCTCCATTGTAGGTTGCGAATCTTTTGCGAACATTTGGTGAGCTCCAGTTGGTTCGGGGCTTTCCGAGTCTTCTATGTACATTTGTTTTGGTCTTGTGTATATGTATAGAGCGGGGTGTGTCCCGACTCTAGGTTGGTTTTGGTTATGCATCTGTAGAGGCTTTGTAGATGTGGTGGGTCAGACGAAAGGAATGTAATGAACTTATGTTTTGTCTTGATGGCCCTAACGGCCAAGTTTCATAATTCTCATATATTTGTCATACCTTCCACTTTTGGCATTTTATATTTATTTGTGATGGTGATGACTATTGAGTGGTATGCGTATGGGTGTTTATGGATGAAGATTGGTTCTCTCGGGCCTTGTCGGCTTCGGGTGCCATGTCCGTCCCGTTGGAATTCGGGGCGTGACATTCACTTCTAGCACATGCGGATTCTGGAGTGCCAAGGGATACCCAGGGTTTTCCCCTTCCGAGGGGCAATCACTCTTCGTCTCCCGATTCTGCTCGCTCTTTAAGTTCTCCAAGGAAGAGTTTGATTTCATCAAGTATAAACCAAAGAGAAGGATCATCTCCATCCCATCCCCGTTCTTCTTCGGATGATTCTTTACCTAAAATTGCTAGTAATATGCTTGCTCTGGATGTTGAAAGGATATCTATTAAGAGTTCTGAAGAACGGATGGCCCACTCTGGAGAGATAAACTCACATGGTCATAGTATGTTAGCAGCTGATGAACACTCCCTTGTAGGTCATAATCGAACCATCTCGGCACCCAGCACAGTATCTAATTCAAACTTTTCACCTACAATTCCTGGTGATGGAAATGAAGTGTTCTCAAGATCAGCAGCGGCTGCAACTGATGTTTCAGGGGATGTATCAGAATCCCAACCTGCTGCTGCATTGTCTGTTATACGAAGGGAGCCGGAATTCCCATCCATGATGGAGACGAGCTCGAAATCAGTTCATTTGGCGTAGACCTTCTGAGAGGTCTCCTAGAATAGTTTCTTCTGCTACGGTTGAAAGAAGAGCTGATCTTTTTTGGAACTTGAGGAGCAAGTTAGGAAGCTGGTTCAGGATTTGAATAGAAATCCCATTGATGTGCAAAGAGATGTCACAGCTGAACTCCGAATACTTGCCAAGCACAATACGGATAATCGTGTTGTAATGGCAAACTGTGGTTCCATCAATTTGTTGGTCAACTTACTACATTCAGACGACATGAAAGTGCAGGAAAATGCTGTTACCACTCTTCTCAACTTATCAATTAATGAAAACAACAACTGTTCGATTGCAAATGCTGATGCAATTGAACCTCTGATTCATGTCCTCCACACGGGTAGTACTGAGGCTAAAGAAAACTCTGCTGCTACACTTTTTAGCATTTCTATGATTGAGGATAACAGGATGAAGATAGGGAGGTCTGGGGCTATCAAACCTCTTGTGGATTTATTGGGTAATGGAACTCCTAGGGGCAAGAAGGACGCATCAACAGCTTTGTTTAACTTGTCAATACTTCATGAAAACAAGGGCTGCATTGTGCAGGCTGGTGCCGTAAAGTTTCTCATTGAGTTGATGGACCCTGCTGCTGGGATGGTTGACAAGGCTGTTGCTGTTTTATCAAATCTCGCAACCATTCAAGAGGGAAGAGCAACAATTGGTCAGGAAGGAGGAGTTCCTGTTCTGGTTGAGGTTGTTGAGCTTGGCTCTTCAAGAGGTAAGGAGAATGCAGCAGCTGCTTTGTTGCAATCTATATCTATATCTATATATTATTAAAAAGAGAGGATGCAGCCTCCTCATTAAGCCAAATGGCAACATATAAATAAGCCATTTGGCATATTAGGACATACATTTATTTGGGTTAGTTATTAGTTATTACTTTTACATTTTAAAAAAACTGAATTCATCCTAATCTTATCTAACCTCCTTGCGGTTTTAATCCTTATCATTACTGTTCACATTTGAATTTGAAACTGCATTGTTACGTTCTTAATTGTAGCGCATTAGTGCAAACCAAACGTTTTAGGGCTTCCTCATTTTGCATATAGTTCTTTTTCTCTCCCTTCCATTGAAATAAAACTTGCTTCTCTTCCATTTCAAAATATGCACATCATTTAAATTGTGCAGTTCTCTTACTACAAAGCATCCAAATTTCTTCTACTATGGCTAACCCAAATAAAGCGTTGTGGTCATCTCTTCTCCAACTGGTAAATTTTCAATTGTCCCATTTATTCGATCTTTCCTCTTTCACTATTGTCTAATTATTATTTTTTTGGCAGCCAGTTGATTACTGTATTTCGGGGATTTAGTAGTAATTGCTTTCATGAATTTCCAGTTTTTTGCATGCTATCTTCATTGACAGAAAATCAAAATCCAATCTTTTCATTGTTTGTTGAAATTGTTGTGAGAAGTTTTTCAGTTTCCTGATGGGTGTTCGACGAATAGCTCCTACGAGTTATGTATTAATATAATATTTCTTAGACATCACTTTGTGGGACACACTGGTATATTGTTGTATCTAAACTCAAATTTAAAATAGCACATTCGTTGTTTCATTCTTTTTATGATAAATCTTTCACTTCTCTTGCAGTGTTATGTGGAGTAAAATTTAGTTACAAAATATGTTTGGAAAAAGTTCATCAGATCGAATAGACTATAAATGGACATCTCTCTTTATTGTTTCAGTTACCTTCCACACCAATATAAAAACTTTAACACTCATCCCTTATGATAGTATAACTTCCCCTTTTCTTTTATTAACAACAATTTCCCTTAAGGTGTGTGTGTGTGGTGCGTATTTGTATATACAATCCTGTTTTCAATATTTTCATTGTGATTGGTAAGTTTTGCTCCTTATTCCTTAGTTTATGACTTGAAAAGATACAAATCAAATCTCCAAGACATCTTAGCAATATCCAATACAAGAAGCAAAAGCATGTTAGGATAACAAGTGTCATCACATTAAAATTCCTACTTTAAATTTTTAAAATAAATGTTAATTCAATAAAAACTAAATTAAAATAAAAAAGTTAATCCACAAAAGAAACTTTAAATTCACAAAAAACCCATACAAATAAACCGTTCATCAGACAACACGCAAAACTCTCCGATGAATTTTTCGAAAGATGGATTTTGCGTTCAACAATTTCTTTTCTCACCACCGAAAATATTGAATCAGAGATGGGAGGAACAAAATAGTTGGTTTAAGAGGAGTTACTGATCAGATATTTGATAGGTTTTCACAAATATGATCAGATAGTTGATAGGTTTTCACAAATACTTGATGGGTAAATGTTCAGAAGTATTGAATTAGCCAGTTCATTCCATCACACGTATTAATTTGAATCCTTACCCAATTCTAAACAAGTATCATTTGTCAAACTTTTTTTGTACAGTTGCTTAGTCTTTGTGTGGTTATTTTTATGTTTATTTATTTCTTTTTAGGATTGTTCTATTTTATTACATATTTAGATTTTCCTTTGTTCATCAAAATTAGATTCTAATTAGCCTTCATTCCTTTATGGTTCTACTTTGATTGGTGTTTGAAATTTTGACAGCAAAGAGTAGTGCAATATTTTTTTGACAGCAATGGAGAAGAAAGTGTATTCTTTGCAGGTGATATCAAGATGCATATTACAGAGGAATGTCATGATTGAAGGAAATGAGATAGACAATTAAGAACTATTCTTCGTACAGCCAATTCGATCTATATAAATACATTCACAATAATCAAACAAAATAATAGATAGCCTGTCTTAGACTTCACATTTTATGTCGGTTGATTTGTCTCATACTTCAACTTTATGTGAGTATTGGCAGTAGTTCAATGTAGCTCAAATTTCTTTTTCTGCGAAGTCCCTGCATACGTTTATGTGAAGTTTCACAAGTCTTTTGAAAAGAGCATGCATAAGTTTGTAATACACTGGACAACAATGGTGATTAGTTTCACAGAAATGCTATATAGTGGTTGGAGAACTTTTCGTTTGTTTTGCTTGATTGGGTGCTAACTATTATAAATTAAGCTTTTTTTTCTAGCAAAACTGGATTTTTTTTCAAAAGGTTATGTTCTTGCTCCTTTGTTTTGGATTCCCACAGATGTAGCCAGTTATTATTCAAAATGCAAAAGATGGAAACATTGATGTGATTCAGACCTATGTTTTATGTGATTGCTTTCTTAATTTTTTATTGTACCCTTTTTATGTCAAAATACTGTACCTTAGGCTGCAATGCAAAAGTTCACCACCAAGATTGCTAATATGATGCTATTGTAAGTGTTGTCGCTAACACAATTCAGTATTTTTCCTAAACATATCATTTTTCATTTCATTTTTATTTTATTTTGTGAAATATTGGTCTATGTACAACAAATCCTTGTGGTTCAGCCCTTTCCCGGACTCCGCGCATAGCGGGAGCTTTAGTGAACCGGGCTACCCTTTTTTTGATATATTGGTCTGAGATGTGCTAAAATGAAGTAAAATGTTTAATACAATCAATAAAGTGCCTCTTTACTCATCAGAATCAAAGGAAACATGTTGGAGATGAACAAGCTATATCTGTATCATAGCAATAAAGGCAATGAAATAACATTAGTTAGTCAATTAAAGTTAATATAATTTGACTCTCAATAAGTGAAACTTGACAAATACTATGGAAAGAAGGAAGTTTTATTATTACTCACAGAGACCTCTAGGATTTCACTTATTTTTTTCTCACTGACTTTAAGAATTTTTTGGTTACTCTGATCAATTTGTTTTAATCTGCTTTTTTGTTACTTAGGTATACAATTTTGATGTAATTATTCATTGCTAATAAACGATCTCCTAATGATACTATTATTTGTTAAAGGATTTTACGGTTTGTTTGGTGCGACTTTGGAACTTCTAGATTGGGAGAGATCAGAAGCTTAATTCTCACTTAAGTGCTTCAGCAAGACTAAAAGGTTAGTATTCAACTTTTATACTAACTCTAACACTATGAGTTAAATACTAAAAAGGGAATGTGTGTGTCTATATGTATTGGTGTAGTGCAGTAAGTCCTATGTTGCTCAGACTCTTCAAAAATATCGATGAGTTCGTGTCGGACCCTTCAAAGTAGTGTATTTTGAAGGATCTAACATAGGTGCAACATCTATTTTGGAGAGGAGCAACACAGTTCGTAACTGGTGTGATTTTATCATAAATTTAATTGTATGAATGCCTTTTAATGCAAGCACAACATCATCTTTCTGTTGTACCAAAGTATTAATCTTACTTCTTCAAAATCACTTAAATGATTAATCTATCTTGTTCTTTTTTTTATATTACTATGAGATCTTGATGGTGAAATAACCTGTAGTTTGAAGCTTATTAATATAATCAAAGTGCAATACAGTTAAAGCTTTTTTTCTTAAATTGAATTACTTCTTAAGCAGATTTTTCTTCCATTTTATTTTTTTTTGCTATTGGCCATCTTTTCCTTTTCTGTTCTTATTTTTCTTTTCTTATGTGTCTGAGTGTGTGAAGAAGTTGAGTTGATCGAGAAAATTATTGACTTAATTGTTCATCTTTTTGAAAAAATATAAGTATATAGTGACGTATAAAGTAGAATTTTTTTGTATAAATATCGTACAAACACTAATATGTGCTCTTTCAGATTTTCTCCAGATTTTGGCGTGGGGTCAATAAGCATTAATATCAATTGCAGAGTGAAGCTCTTTATGTTCTTATGAAATGTGTTATTCTTAGCGGCGTTGGAGTATCGATTACAAAAAATATGACATTAGCACAAGATGATGAGGTAGAAAGAAAGTTGCTGGTATCAAAGAATTTGGATTTTGATGAAGATGATTATCCAGATTTAGGCTTGATATTGATATTGCTCTTTATTTGAAAAATTCTTTATTGTAGTTTATTTTACTATAGTGTAGTGTCATTTCACAGTTATGTAAATTCCTACACAATTATGTATTCAATCGACAAGTTTCTAGCGACTTAATCATTTTCTATTTTGGTTATGGATGAGCCCACGAATTTGCTTAGGTAGTTTTCTGCTACGAAATAAAGCATGCTATTTAAGTGGTGAGGGATAAAGATGCAGATTTATTATTCACCAAGTTTTGGTGTGTGTAACTCTGACAATTGATTTGTTGTAAAAAATAGTCTGATAAGATTAAGAACAGTAATCATTATATACATATTATAACTGCAAATTGCTTCAATTATAATGATCTTTACGCTTCATATCGTAACTATAACATGGCAAAAGAAAATGAATACAACCGGTGCATTATATAGTTTTTTATATTTCACAGCTTTATTTGTCAAAAGTATTCTGTCTTGAAATTATCTGAACACATTCATACAAATTTTTTGTTATTAACGAATCACACTTCATTAAGCCCTCTCAATATTTTTCAAAAGGATGCCAAGAATTATTTTCTTGATAATGAATGGAGAAAGGGTGAAACAAGATGAATGATATAAAAGATTAAAAAGGCACTTGCAAGTAGGGAAATTCCAAAGATCATTAAGATTAACACATAGAAAAACGAGATGATATTGAAATGGAGCATCTAATTTACTAGATTAGTACCTGATTTTGAGCTTTTACGTACCATGTGTAGAGATATCAAATATTATTGGTAAATGTAATTGAAATGATTAATAATTTAAATACTATCCGCGCATCACGCGGGTACAAATACTAGTTATGTACTAACAGTAGCAGGTTCTGCAACATGGTTCTCCAGGAATGAGCTGTACCTCCATTAGTGGCATTATCACAGTCTGACACCCCAAGAGCCAGAGAAAAGGTACGACGATTTTGCAGAAACCTCACACTTTCTTTCTATTCTAATCCAAGTATTCTAACCGCATACATGCAGGCTCAGGGACTTCTTAGCTACTTCAGAAACCAACGACATGGTAATGCAGAGAGGAGCTGATTTATACACTGGACAGTGAACACATATTTTTCTCAAGGTACTGGATTAAATGATGCCTGTAAATTTGATATTCAGAGTTATTTATGTAGAGGATTCGGCTAATTGGAATATTCTTATATTCATGAAAGAGATAGTCTGAGAAAGAAGAATGATTTATGGAGGCTCTTCTGAGTCCATCCTCTGATAACATTGTTTGTGAATGTGGAAAAGCCTTTATACCTGTAACAAGTGTCTGATTGTATCAGCTTGGATGAAGAAGTATAGTAAATCAGGTCAAGTAATATTCAAATCAGTGGCAGATTCAGTAATTCGACGTTCTAAGTTCTAAAATACATATGTAATTCTATTTATACATGATTCTTGTATATGCTCGCACACATACACTCGCACATAGTATTTGACTGATGAACTCGAGAACCCATTGTTGTATATTCTGCTACTGATTCATATGATGATGTGTTAAAATCACTCCAAACAATCACAAGCTTCAATGAAACAGAACAGAGATAAGCAGCAACTAAGCTATATTGCAGATGGAAAAGAAAAACTGTATTGAAGGAGAGAATGAGAATGAATTGATCTGAATTACAATGAGTAACTGCCAGCTATTTATAGACTTATTTGAGCTTCTAGAATCTTCTAGAAGATACTAACTAACTACTTAACAATCTACTCTAGTGAGCTGTTTACAGCTCATCAACTCATTACACGAGCTAACCCACTTGCACCAATGTAACAGTAAAAGAATCAGTAACAGTGAAATTAACCAACTCTTAACTCTAATGAGCTAAGATTATTTCAACACTCCCCCTCAAGCTGGAGGGTGTAGAATGTTAAGCACACCCAGCTTGCTTAACAAATATTGATGTTGATCATGACTCAAACTCTTGGTAAGTATATCAGCCACCTGATGTTGAGTATGAACATACACAGTCTGCACTAAGCCTTCTTTGATCTTGTCCCTAATATAATGACAATCAATCTCGATATGTTTAGTTCTTTCATGGAAAATAGGATTAGCAGCCAATTGGATAGCAGACTTGCTGTCACTCAAGATTGTTATAGGCTTAAGAATAGGGACATTCAACTCATTCAACAACCCTTCCAGCCAAGTTATCTCTGCTAAAGCTGAGGCCATGCTTCTATACTCTGCCTCAGCTGAGCTTCTAGAGACTGTATGTTGCTTCTTGGACTTCCAAGATATCAAGGATCCACCAAAATGCACCACATATCCAGTAACAGATCTCCTTGTGTTAGGGCATGCAGCCCAATCTGAATCACACCAACACATCAGTTCTGTGGCATCTTGAGCTTTCAGCCAAATCCCTTGTCCTACTGTGCCCTTCAAGTATCTAATCACTCTATATGCAGCCTCCAAATGAGACCTCTTAGGTTGTTGCATGAACTGACTTAAGGTTTGCACAGCAAAGCTAATGTCTGGCCTAGTAATGGTTGCATACATTAGTTTCCCAACCATCCTTTGATATGAGGTGATATCTCTGAGAACAACATCTCCTGTGTTGCCTGTAGTTTTGTCAAAATCTACTGAGGTAAGCTTAGTGTTAGTTTCCAATGGTGTGATAGCTGGCTTTGCACCAGTGAGGCCTGCCTCAGAGATAAGCTCTAGGATGTACTTCCTCTGATTCAATACAACTCCTTTTGCAGATCTAAGCACTTCAATGCCTAGAAAATATTTGAGTTCCCCTAAGTCTTTGAGCTTGAACTGCTGATGCAATATCCCTTTTGCCTCACATATCATTGCAGCGTTATCACCAGTAATAAGAAGATCATCTACATACACCAATATGACAACTATTCCTTCCTTTTTCTTCAAGGTAAATAAAGAATAATCATAAGTGCTTTGAGTGAAACCTGCACTTAGTAGTGCTGAAGTAAGCTTAATGTTCCATTGTCTTGAAGCCTGCTTGAGCCCATACAAAGACTTGATCAACCTGCATACCTTATGTTCTCCTTCCTTCTTAAAACCATCTGGCATCTCCATGTAAACTTCTTCATCTAAATCTCCTTGCAAGAAGGCATTATAAACATCCATTTGATACATGCACCATCCTTTTGACACTGCCAAAGCAATAACACACCTAACAGTCACCATTTTTGCAACAGGAGAGAAGGTATCATGGTAGTCCAAACCTTCTTGTTGACTATATCCCTTTGCTACCAGCCTTGCCTTGAACCTTTCAATCTCCCCATTTGCCTTGTACTTGATCTTGTACACCCACTTAGAGCCAATGACATTCTTTTCTGGAGGTAAATCAACCACCTTCCAGGTGTTATTATCCTCAAGTGCCTTGATCTCCAACTTCATAGCCTCAACCCATCTCTCATCTTTAGCAGCCTGATTAAACGACTGAGGTTCCACCAATGTAGAAAAATTAGCTAAATAGCATTGATAACTTGGAGTAGTACCTTCATATGACAAGTAATTAGTTAAGGGATATCTGGTCCCTTTCCCTTTCCCTGGTGTTGCATAATCCTTCAACCAAACAGATTGTTTGGATATTCTGGAAGTCCTTCTTGGTGGATCAACTATAGGTGAAGGGACAGTTCTAATAGGAGAATGAACTACCTCTCGTAGATCAGTATCAGAAGTGTCTGCGTGAGGTATAATATCGGTTGGACTAGGAGGTGAGCCATGATTTGAATCATGTTCTGCAGCATCAGAACCACCACTCGTATGACCAACAATGTCTGCATGTGGTGTGAGGAAATCTGCAGGTGAATTATCAGTAGGCTTGCTTGCAAATGGGAACACATATTCCTGGAACTTAACATCTCTAGCCACAAATAATTTACTAGTAGTAATATCCATCAACAAGTACCCTTTTTGAGTAGTAGAATACCCCATCAAAACTGCAGGTTTGGCCCTCTCTGAAAACTTATCACCCTTTGGCAACGCTGAAGCAAAGCATAAACAACCAATGACTCTTAAATGTGACAAGGATGGGGCCTGTGAGAACAACAACTCATAGGGACTTTTACCACCAATAGAAGAAGAAGGTAGCCTGTTCATTAGATAAACTGCAGCTTTAACATTCAAGCCCCAAAATTTGATAGGCATTTGAGATTGGAATTTAATAGCTCTGGCAATGTTCAAGATTTGTCTGTGTTTTCTCTCCACTACCCCATTTTGTTGAGGTGTGTGAGGACAACTACTATGATGTATAATTCCTAATGACTGAAACAACTCTCTACATTGAGAATTAAAGAACTCTGTGCCATTATCTGATCTTATAGTCTTTATATGAACACCAAACTGAGTATGAATCATAGACAGAAAATGCTTTAGAGCCACAACAGTTTCAGATTTTAATTGCAACAAATGAATCCAAGCATATCTGCTATGATCATCTACAATTGTCAAGAAGTAATACTTCTTATCAAATGTCGGAAATTTGTAAGGTCCCCAGAGGTCTATGTGTACAACATCAAAACATTTAGCAGCTCTAGTATTACTGACAGGGAAGGCTAGTCTAGTCTGTTTAGCTAAAGGACACACATGGCAATTATTCAAGGTTTCTATATCCTTATTGTTCTCTAATAGATGCAATGACTTCAGGGCTTGAGGAGAAGGATGCCCAAGTCTTCTATGCCAAAGATTGCTGTCCAGCACCTCTAGTTCTGCTACCAGATTGTGATGTTCCTGAATTCCTAGTTTCTCCTGTGCTTCACACTTATTTTTGAAAATGTACAGACCTGCCCTTTCCTTACCAATCCCCTTTACCCTGCCACTGTAAAGGTCCTGAAATACACAGAAGTCAGGGTAAAAAGAGACAAAACAGGAAAGTTGCCTAGTCATCTTGGATACTGACAACAAATTAAACTTGAAGTCAGGTACAAACAATACATCTCTGACAATTCCTTCTTTGAAAACATGTGCCTCTCCAATATGTGATATATCAACCTTAGCTCCGGTGGGAAGGTTCACCTTATCTTTTGCTGAATTTGTAACCTTATAATAATTTGACAAAACATCTGTATTTGCGGCAACATGATGTGTTGCACCAGAGTCTACTATCCATTCTTGCAAGACATGAGATAAGGAATAAGTATCTTTACCTGACATATTGACTTGTTTCATCTCTTGAGTGTCAGTGTTCAACATGTCCACAATCTGCTGATATTCTCCATCTGTGAAACCTTGTGCCTTGCACACCATAGCATTATTTATCTCCTTATTTCCTGCAAGATTGTTTGAAGCAACATGACCTGCATCTCCATGGGAGTTATTGCCAATAACATTGTGTGCTGAATGCTGAGCATTTGTTTGTCCTCCATATTGATGCCCATGGTTTCCATATCCACCAGATCTTCCAAAGGATGGATTGTTATATCCTCCAGAATGAAAGTTTTGATTTGATCCTCTACAATTGCCATTGTAACCACCTCTCTTTCTCAGCTTCCAGTCATTGGGATATCCTATTAGCTTGTAGCATGTTTCTCTGGTGTGACCACTAAAGTGACAATAATCACACTTCTTCCCTTTGAAATTTTGACCCCCATAGCTGTTATCTGAGTTTCTGTTAACATGCATAACAATAGGATCAGTCTTATCAGTAACAATTGCAACACAAGCCAACTGTTGAATCTCATCCTCCACTATCATGGCATATGCCTGGTTTATGCTTGGTGTAACTCCTTTCAGTAGTATCTGTCTCCTGGCTTGGTCATAAGAATCATTTAATCCACTTAAAAACTGAATAAGTCTCAACTGATATATGTGATCTGCATAGTCCTTGGAAGTTGGACAATTACATGATGGAGCTGGAATCACAGCATCATACTCACTCCATAGATTCCTCAGTTTTGTGAAGTAAGTTGAAACAGAATCAGATCCTTGATTGAGTGTATTGATCTCCCTATGCAATTGATAAAGCCTCATGCGATTTACCTTGTCAAATCTCTCTTTTAGATCTTCCCATACCTCAAATGCACTTGTTGCATATACAATTCCACTCAGCAACTCTTCACTAACTGAGCTCATTAGCCAGGACAATACAATCGCATTGCATGTTTCCCATTGCTCATGTAATTCATCTCTACAGTCAGCTTTGCGACATGCTCCTGTAACAAATCCATACTTTCTCTTCCCTAACAATGCAATTCTCATGGATCTACTCCAAATTCCATAATTCTCCGATCCAACTAGCTTAATTGGGATTAAAGTAGCTCCTGAAATATCTGAAGCTCCTATGAACAAAGGATCACTCGAATCTACTTTAGGTGCCATTGTTGAACACAAAAATTACCAAAAATAGTAACCTGCTCTTCTTCACAAGCCAAAAGAAAACACACAAAAAAAAACAGAGATAAAAAAACTCCCCTTCAACAACACGAAATTCAGATAAGATGCAGAACTCAAAAATTCACCACAATTGAGATCTGAACTCTACAGATTTACGCCTCTAATCATTCACGATAGCAGGCTCTGATACCATGTTAAAATCACTCCAAACAATCACAAGCTTCAATGAAACAGAACAGAGATAAGCAGCAACTAAGCTATATTGCAGATGGAAAAGAAAAACTGTATTTTAGGAGAGAATGAGAATGAATTGATCTGAATTACAATGAGTAACTGCCAGCTATTTATAGACTTATTTGAGCTTCTAGAATCTTCTAGAAGATACTAACTAACTACTTAACAATCTACTCTAGTGAGCTGTTTACAGCTCATCAACTCATTACACGAGCTAACCCACTTGCACCAATGTAACAGTAAAAGAATCAGTAACAGTGAAATTAACCAACTCTTAACTCTAATGAGCTAAGATTATTTCAACATGATGCCAATGGACATTGTAATTTCTTCTTTAAATAACATGTCCTCTTTGTTTTGAAAAAGCGTATGGAGAATACTCAATATAGACTCATTTGTCTCAATAATTTCTGTTTTAATAAAATAAATCCACAATATAATTGACAGTTTAACACTAGTAAAAACTTCATTTTTTATTTTCCTTTTTACTTTGGGGAGCAACACAAAAGGTTTTTTTTCTAAGTTAAAACAGTTGAGGAAGACTTAAATGTATACCAAGCCAATGCTGATTGACTTTAGAGTAAAGAGTACGCTCTCTTTGTCACATCCTAATGAAAAAAAATCAAAATTAAAGTTAAACGAATTTGTGTGTCAAGTGTCTTTCATTTGAAATTTCAATGATGGACCAACAAATTTAATTGATTTCATTATTTTTTGACACGGTCTGTAAGCGTGTAATCTTTGAAATAAAAGTCACAAAATAATGAGATTTAAAAGATTTTTAACCCAATCACTCTTTTAAAAAAATATGTTGTTCATGAAACGATTGTAGAAGCGTTGAATGATTCTTGCTATTAGAGTGAAAAATAAGTTCTATGGCTTTATTTGTTGTAGCTTTCATTTGAAATTTCATGGACGAGACTTGTGTATTGACTTGATGATGAAGTTTGCTTAAGTTGGAATTGATTTCCATGACAACACCACTTTTTGTTTGGATTTTTCCTTTCTTCTTGAGAATAAAATTCATGTTCTATTTCACAATTTTTTTTATCATTGCCTCTAAAATGGAGATAATTATTTTCCCTATTTTTTTTCTATTTTCTCTCCTCCTTCTTCTTCGAAATTCCTTATCACCAAAAGATGTGGTGAAATAGGTGTGATACCTCCATTCTTAGAAGAGAATAGATAATTGAATAGTCCTTAGCAATTAAAGTGAATAATACGTTCACTTGAATTGAAAATTCAAATTGAAAGAACATGTGAAGTAGAAAAAAAAAATAATTAAAGAAATTATTTTCTCCACACAAATGGATCCCATCATATGGAATTTGAGACTTATTCTAAGCCGTTGCAATTGGACTCTTTCTTTCTTTTGAGAGTAAAATACATGTTTTATTTTACCGCATAAATAAATTTTATATTTTTGTCTCTAAACTACAAAGGATTATGGATATCATTTTACCCTAGTCTCACATCTTTCTTCTATGAAATTTCACATCAAAGGTCTTGGATTTGAGCCCTTGTGGAATACAGAAATGTCTCGTTAACTAAATGTCTCTACACTTAAATGTTACCAATTGACAACAAATTGAACAAGTGAAATCCTATTAAATATATTTGTGATAATTATAAACTACATATTATGTAATTTTGTTAACAAAATACTATCAGTTATCATAAATATATCAGAATAAGAAGTACGTTATGCTATTGTGTGGATTGAAAATCGATTTGTGTTTGTTTGTAATTATCTTGCTTTTTTATTTTATTTTTTTCCTACACTTTGATTTTCTTTTCTAGCACCTATAATTAATTGTCAATATACATGACTCATTAATCACATCAAAATGAAAAATTAAAGGAAAAGAAATTTGTCTGTTAAGTAGCTTTTCACTCGAAATTTCCATGAAAAAATACAACACATTTCTCACTCACAATTCATTATCTTTCTTGACTTAATTTCTGCCACTCTTTATTTTTTTTAGGGACAAAGGGGAAAATATACCCCTAATCTTTGCGATTTGGAAAAGATATACCCCTTGTTAATAAAGTGGTGCGTATATAATCTCGTTGACTAACAAATGGTGCAGATATACTCTCATCGCCAGTCAAATGGTGCATATGTAGCCTTTTCATTAATAGACTTTGCTTGGAATTGATTTCCATGAAACCACCATTCTTTGCTTGGATTCTTTCCTTTCTTCTTCTGAGAGTAAATTTATGTTTAATTTCACTGTATGCATTTTATATATATCTTTGCCTCTAAAATGGAGATAATTCTTTACCTTAATATTTTTTATTTTCTCACCTCTTTCTTCTTTGAAATTGCGCATACCACCAAAGGATGTGGTGAAATAGGTACAATTCCTCCATCCTTAGAAGAGAAGAGAATCAAATGAATGATCCTAATTAGCTATTTGAAAGGACATGTGTATTGTAGAAAAAGGGTTTTTTTCAAAACAAATGAACCCCGTCATTTGAAATTTCTATGGAAGAGACTTCTGCATTGACTTTGAGAAGGACAAAATTTAAGTCTTTGCAATTGGAGTCTTTATTGACTTTGAGAGTAAAATACATATTTTATTTCACTGTGTAAATAATTTTATATCTTTGTTTCTAAACTAAAAAAATGTTAAGAAGATCATTTCTTTTATCCTAATCTCACCTCTTTCATTTTTGAAATTGCACTTACTACCAAAGGATGTGGCGGAATATATGGGTGTGATTTCTTCATATACAGATATAGGTCTTAGATTCGAGCCCTTGAAATAGAGAAATCTCTCTAACTAAATCTCTCTACGTTTAGTATTTTACCAATTGGCAACAAATTGAGCAAGTGAGATCCTATTATATGCATTTGAGAAAATTAAAAATTACAACAAGTTTAATTGAATTCAATATTTTGAGATACGAAACATAGATATAGCATATGTACATGTGAAAAAATCACTAATCCTATGGTATTAAAATTGAAACCCATATATTCAGAAGTACGATATATTAAGCATCTCACAACTTTAAAGCTTAAATTCACCAAATTTAAACCTTGGATGTACCACTTACCATAACAAGTTTGATCATTATTAGAAAGATATGTGCATGTGCAATATTTTCTAAAGTAAGAATTGATTGATAACTTGATATGAATGCACTACTAGACTTTTCTCTTTCTTCGAAATTGCAGTTACCGCCAGAGAATGTGGTGGAATATATAGGTGCGATCCCTCCATCCTTAAATATAGGTCTTGGGTTTGAGCTTTTGAGATAGAGAAATATTCTCGTTAACTAAATGTCTCTGCTCTTTGTATTTTATCAATTGACAAGAAATTGAACAATTGAGATCCTATTAAATGTATTTGAGAACAAAAAATAAAATAAAGAAAAGTAGAAGAAGACTTAAATGCATAAAGACTAAGTCATGATCCTTGGCCTTTTAGAGTAAAGAGTACGTTCTGAGTATTCACATCAAAATTAAATATCAAAGTGAAAGGAATTCGCGTGCTGAGTAGGTTTCATTTGAAATTCCCATGGAAAAAATTGTGCAAGGACTTGGAAATTTTTTACTTATGCTTTTATGCAATTAGTCTCTAAAGACGGATACAGCTCAACACCAATAGATTTAACTGTATTCAATACTTTGGGGCACGAGAATGACTACATTTTCTGATGTAGGAATTTATTGATAATTTGATATGAAGGCAGGAATCAACCTAGCTTAACTTTTATCTTTCTGTCTTTGAGAGTAAAATTCATGTTTTATTTCATTGTATATATTTTATATCCTTGTCTCTCAATTTAACAAGTTATGACAATATATCTTCTTTACCTACATCATAGTCAAAGGTTCAGGTTCGTGCCTTAAAAATGAAAAATCTCCATAAAGAGCGCGTTCCCTCTGAGGAGTCAGTAATTTTTGAATACTAAAAAAGAAATTGCACTATGATATAAAAGGAACCATATCAAAGTGACATATCTCGTATATTAAAAGAAATTAATAGTATTGTATTCATATTTCATATTGTAAGAAAGCTTAAAAATCCCCATTATTACTTTATTCAATTTTTAAGTGAAATTTTCTCCCCCTCGCAAGTAATTTTTTTTTTTTTTTCAAATGAATTGAATGTCCAAACACAAGTTCAACCTCCGCATGTAATTTTTCAATTTCAAAAAGTATTTCTTTTAACATATTATTCAATTCATGCCCAAACATAAAATCAAGTTTGAGGTTGAGTCTCATTTGTAAAATCATCATAGAATACTTAGTTCTCTCTAGCTCTTACTTTCTTTATCCTTGTTAATTAGTAAATGTTCGTTACCTCGTTAGGATTGGTAATGTGCGATCTAGCCCCCCTTGCTTGTACTTATCCTTGTTGAGATTTTTTTTATTCTAATAAAAAATTAAATTAAAAAAAAATATTCATGCCCAAACGCCTACTAAATAAGCTGTAGTGATACAAAATTAAAAAGAAAGGTTTTAAGAGTAAATTTTTATATAAAAAATCGAGGTTCCATGACTTGTATTATGAAACACACAAAGCTTATCAGTATTTAGCAGTAACTTGGACTAGTCTAACAAAATATTTTCTTAATTCCCATAACCAACTTCCATACCTTAATTGCATACCTTTTTCTTAATTCCCACAACCAACTTTTGAACTCTTTGATCCTAAACATGGCCTACAGCCAATTCTCATTTCTACTCTTTCTCTGTTTCTGTCTGATTTCTTTTTCTTCATCCATACCTCATCCGTGCCGCAAAGATCAAAGCATTTCCCTTCTTAAATTCATGAAATCACTTACTATAAATCCCTCTACTAATTGTCTTTACTATCCAAAAACGAGTTCATGGAACATGAGCAGAGATTGCTGCTCATGGGATGGAGTGATATGCGATGAGATGACTGGCCATGTCATTGAACTTGACCTCAGTGACAGCTGTCTTGTTGGGACCATTGATTCCAATAGCAGCCTATTCCAACTCTCTCATCTCCAAAGGCTTGATCTTTCTGGGAATAACTTCTACAATTCTCACATCTCCCCTGAATTTAGCAGGTTCTCGAGCTTGACGCATCTTGATCTTTCCGATTCCTCTTTCTCAGGTCAAATTCCTTCTGAAATCTCTCATCTTTCTCAATTACAGTCTCTTCGTCTCTCATCATTTTTTCTAAGACTCACAGCCCATGATTTTGAATTTCTCCTTCAGAATTTAACCTATTTAACAGAGCTTGATCTTGCTTTCATAAACATCTCTTCCACCATTCCTCTGAATTTTTCTTCTCATTTAACATATCATATACCTGAGAGTATTTTTCATGTGCCCAACCTGGAAACACTTGACTTATGGGGCAACCCTCAGCTGAGTGGTTATTTTCCAAAGACCAAATGGAACAGCAGTGCAACTCTCAAAGAGTCAGATCTCAGTGACGTGAATTTTTCTGGTAATTTGCCAGAGTCTCTTGGCTACCTAACTTCACTGCGTTTTTTGTATCTCCAAAATTGCAACCTTAGAGTGCCTATTCCTGAATCTCTTTCAAATCTCACCCGCATAGAGTCTTTGTACCTTAATGGTAACTCCCTGAATGGAACAATACCATCAGGGCTGTTCTCCCTTCCATCACTAGAGTGGATTGATTTAAGTAACAACCACTTTTTGGGTCAGCTTGAGGATTTCAAGTCCAATTCACTCGTATATATTAATTTAAGAAATAATCAGCTGCAAGGCCACCTTCCCAACTCAATTAAAAACCATGTGAACCTAACATATCTTGATCTTTCTTTCAATGATTTTAGTGGTCATGTGGATGTCAGCCTCTTTTCAGACTTGAAACAGCTTTCGTATCTTGATCTTTCATATAATAATATTTCATTGACCAATGAGAACAAAGTTAATTTTACTTGGCCAGAATCTCTTAATAGGTTACGATTGGCGGCATGTGAAGTGAAAGAATTGGAGTTTCTAAGATCCGCAATGCAGCTTCGGGAGTTGGATCTTTCAAATAATAAGATTCAAGGAAGGATTCCTGATTGGGCATGGTCTAACTGGATGTTTTCATTAGGAATTCTTAATATATCCCACAACATGCTGACAAGTGTTGATTCAATTCCTCTTCAATATGTAGATACCATTGATATGCGATCCAATTTGCTTCAAGGGTCCCTGCCTATTCCACAAAATTCCACAAGATACTTCTTCATATCTGAAAATAATCTTAGTGAAGAAATTCCTTCATCTATTTGCGATTTGGCTTCACTGGAGATGCTTGATTTGGGAAGAAACAATTTGCGCGGAGAAATTCCTCAATGTTTGGGAAAGATCACTGCCCTCAAGGTTTTGGATATGCGCCACAACAATCTTTCTGGGAATCTTCCAACAACTTTCATCAGTGGAAGTTCACTGAGAAGCCTCAACTTGCATGGCAATAAACTAGAGGGGAGAATTCCCCGATCTTTGACCAACTGCAATGAGTTGCAGGTTCTTAATTTAGGAGATAATCATCTCATTGGCACATTCCCGATGTGGTTGGGAACTCTTCCAATGTTGCAAGTTTTAAGCTTGAGATCCAATGAATTGTATGGGTCCATTCAACCTTCAACCATTGAAACTATTTTTGCCGAGCTTCGAATCATAGATCTCTCTTACAATGCTTTCTCAGGAAACTTACCTACAAATATGTTTCAACATCTGAAAGCCATGAACTTGTGTTTGGACATGTAGTGTACTTGGAAAAGAATTGAAGTTTTGTGGGCGGAAGTGAAATTTCACCCTGAAATCCAAAAATGAGTCTAGACCAGTTTTTGGAACTTGAAATCTTTTTGAAGATAGATTTTTCAAAAACTGATTCCTCGGTAAGTTCGTAGTTCCCTTCTTTTTCTAGAATTTGTTTGGTATTGTATGCAAATAGAATAGAAATTAGTTGAAGAAAACTAGTAATGTGTTAAAGCTAGTTTATTGTAGCTATTAATATCTTAGTTTTTATACTTTTTCTATCACAATAACTAATCGATACTCTATACAAAGCATTTTTTCATTTTCAATAATTTTGACAAGTAGAAGATTTTGAAAAGGATCAGCCTCAGGATGATGTCTTAACCTAGTAAAAGTTTTAGCTGAGATATTTGGATTACAGCGCGAAAGTGGAGAAAGGGAAGAAGAAGTTATGGAAACGAGTGGAAATGAATGCAAGATGCTTTGAAACGACCACAACAACAATCAACAATCCCAGCTTTAAGAGCTAAATGTCTTTCAATTTTTTTTGGGTGTGACGTTGTGATGTAAATGATGTTTAATCAGTTTTTGGACCATTTTTAAGGGTTTTTAATAGAATATTACAGTTATTTCATTAAAGAAAAGATGTATTAGGTCGTAGACGTACTATCTTCAAATCCTGATTTGCCTTAGATTTCACCTTATAATAATAAGCTTCAAGGCAAGGAAGAATTCCTGTTTGGGAAATAATGGTCTAACTGAATATTTTCATTGAATAGTCTTACCGTATAGTATAAATTACAGATTTATACGGTATATTGAATGAAGGGTATGGAATCATCGCCTCTCTACCAACTCAAAAGTGTATTTCGATTGATTGGAAACAAGATATATAGTCCAATAATACTCGCTCCAAAGAAAAAGGTGTTTAAATTAATCACCTGAGCAAAATAGTATACAGGGGAAATAAGTGCGGGCGGTTTCCAGTTTTCAGGTTCTAACCCGCTCCGAAGTTATTCAAAAAGAAAGAAGGGAATAAAAATATAAAACGACTTTCCAAAAGAATCCTTGCATTGAACTGAAAAAAAGATTTTCATCAACATCTAATCCTAAAGGATGCTATATATGGCGTGCTTATTAGGCCATATCTCATCTGAAGCTTATCATATTCAGCCAGCAATGGCGCAAGGATGTTAGTGCCAGCACATATGAAAGATATCTCGTTCTTACTAATATGGGAGAATGCATCGAGAGAACTCTTGTACTTGAGGTTTAGATGCTCTGGTGATCCCGAGAAGTATGCAATTATTTTCTATTTGATGTTGATTGACAAACTAAGCTGAAGTCGCAGAAACTTAGAGGGGCTTTAAATCCAATATTTTAGCCCCGGGCACACACACATCATCATTCTGCCATTATTTCTCTGTTTTGATTCCAGCAAATGGCGAAATGACTGCACTTTGACAGTATGCTGTCAACAAAATGAAGAGGAACAGTCTCAGCAAATATTTCCATTAAACACAGAAGCATTTTAGAAAAATTTATAAAGAGATACAATATGCAAAATCGGTCTGAGACTCGTTGAAATTTAATTTTTATCATAACATTTGAGTATAAGAAATCTGTTAACTCTGGCAGGTCTATATCGGTCTGTGAACTCGTAGAAAATAGAACACCATTCTAATAGGAGAAGTTAAGTGTGGGTATGGGTGTGGGTGCGGGGGGGAGGGGATTCAACCAAGAGTAACCCACTCTTAAAGTTTAAAAATTACTCAAAAAAGTAGAGAATTGGTAAAGCCGTCTTTCCTAAAGAATCATCAACACCACGAGCATCATGTTTGGCACCTACCAGCTGGTTGACCAAATTCTTTTTTGAAGCTGTGGTTCGCACCTTATACATTGAACATTGAGCATATACTTTTCTTACTGATATTTGTGATCGGAGAAAGATGACTGATTTATGCATAAGTCCATATGTATAAGTCCATCCTTTTAGAAATTTTGGATTGCATCAGTTATGATGTCACAGTGACGAGATTGATAATGAACTATTTTATTCAGAATGGCCAGTAACTGGTTGCGATAGCCGATAAGCAACAGATAACATAGTTCAGGACTCTCTTATCTTTCAAATACATACGTGGGATGAGTTGATCGTTTCTTCACCTATTCTTGCTGGTTGTTTCTGCACTTATTTTTGATGGTTTTCCTTTGAGAGTATTGGCTTCATAATCTGTATAGTCCATTGAGTACATCACACTGAACTTCCGGTATGTGTTCTTTAAGTTGTACTTCTAGTGTAAATTGCAGTTACAGCATGCGATTTGCAGCTAACGCCATATGCCAGTCTGTTGATTGTCTAATATTTTCTGTATGATAATTTTGTTTACTTGAAAAAAATGTAGATGTGTAACACATGGACAAGAATAGAAAAGGACAACAACAGAACAACCCAAACTTGACTTGTGCATTGATAACGTTTTCTCTGATGATATATGAACAGACGAAGCGTGAATAAGACTATAAGAGAGAGAGAGAGCAGCCGAATTTGCAATATTTGGAGAAAACACATTTCCCTTTGGTCTTTTAGGATAAGTTATGTACAATATAAAATCATATGAACCAGAACTAATAAACTCAAAATATGATGGTTTCAACAACCAGAATAATTCCTTATTGGTTTAATTTATATATTGACTCTGATATTAAAAGTTGGGTTCAGTCTCTCTCTCGAGTGAGTCAAATCCCTAGGTGGGTTCTTAAAATTGGGTAATATAAAATAACTCATCTTTTTAAAAATTTTATTATAAATTCTTTTCAATTTTTTTTTTTATTGTAAATGAAAGATGTCCGGAAGTTTAGCTTTCCGTTTGCGACGTGGGATATTCCACTCCAGATTTTCTCTACCAAACTCTGAAGTGCTTTTGTTGATTGGAATAAAGATAGAGCAATAGTACTCACTTCAAAGAATCTAAAGGGACTTCCATACAATGGGAAGTAAAATGCGACATAAACTACAGAATGGAAGTTATCTATCTTGGTTTTTAACGGGTCAGACAAATGGAGCGGGTCAATTTACTGGTTAAAACTGATAGCATTTTGATTTTTTTTTAAAGTTTGGCTTGAAATAAGTTCCACACCATCAATATCTACCAGAAATATCACTTGAATTGGTTGAGTGACTTTATGCATGAAATGACAATGACTAAGTGACTTTTTTATTACAAACAAAGAATCGTGACCTTCTGAGATAATTAACAAAAGTTGAGTGACGAGGTGAGAAATCAACTCTTGACGTAGTATAGAGTATATTCGAGATATTAATGTAGTATAGAAATTTATTGGTCTATCACTGGATATGGTCCATTACTTTAGAGATGAGAAATGAGAACCAAACATAGCTGCATCATATACCATGTGATCCATGTCCCATAACACAACAAAACTATTTGGTTAAGTCCTTGTTTGAATTAGATGTGTAACACATGGATAAAACTACAAAAAGACAAAGCCAATTCTCATATTTGACTTGAGAATGATAACATTTTCTCTGATAACATATGAACAGAGACAAAGTGTGAATGAGAGAGAGCAGCTGAATTTGCAATATTTGGAGAAAACACGTTTTCCTTTGCTTACAGGCATGAGATGATTTTAATGGAACAATAACGTGGTCAGTGAGGATCATATAGCCAACTCCAACCTTTATGGGACTGAGGCATAATAATTGTTGTAAAATTGTCATAAATCTTTATCCTTTTATGCAAGTAGTTAGAAGCGGATACAACCCAAAAGCAATGAGTTCGACTGAATTCAAATTTTCAAACATGAAACATAAATGTTTTAACAAATATTAAAATTTGGACATGTACATTCAGATAACAATGTGTTAAGTGCTAAAGACATTAAAGGTTGAACTCATCAAATATAAATTTCAGATTGATCTTTCTGATTTAAGAAGAAAAAAGGCAATTTGAGAAACTTTTAAGTCCATTCATTTTGTGTATTTGATTTAACTAGTTTTGGACACGTGCGTTGCACGTGAATCCCAAATTATTAGAACTACATGTAGTCTAAGTCATGTTAAAAACATGTGTAATGAGTATAACAGACTATTCAGTACGAAAACTCAAGTTGAAATACATGAACAATCAGCTCTTCGAATGACATCTTTGTTAAATTTTTAATTATTAGATATTCTTTGAATCTGCAAAAGTTGAACAACTAAATTAAGTTGTGTTTTATATATATAGTTATTTTAAATATAGGTGAGTGAAAATCTGAAAATAGTTTCTCTTATATGTTAAGCATTTAACTTGGTCTCATTAGTAAATTCAGAAATGGAAACTTATAAAACAAACAATAGTGCAGATGTAGCACATATTTTCAACAGAAAAAAATATGGCTAGTACATATTAAAGTTGAAAGTGATACAACATTTTAACAATCCCATCAATATTTAGATATTACAGTGCATAAGAAATTATTAGTATAGCACCAAGAAGGTACTATCAAAATTATTTCAGGAGGTGCTGTGAAAAAATATAACAAATTAACAACAGAATATCCCTTCCTATTCATAAACAGAATAACACTAACAAAAGATATTAAAAAGGAAGTTTGGAGCTTCTCCAGCGGCCAGCCAATGTTCTTTCCTTAAGTGATGAATGGAGACTTTGTGGGGTTCTGAGTCTTTTTTTCATAAAGGAGTTCCACAATTCAAGGTTCTTTTTGCACATAGGAAAACTAGACAGAACATAGAAAACATGATCGCATAAAATTTACGTAAGAATGATCGACTACAAGATTTAACTTATTACTTGCAGGTTTGATGAAAATATAGACCAAAAACGTATGATGATAGTTATTGTGCTATACATATAACAACAAATATTAACAAATAAAGATAAAGAAGTTGATCACTTAGCTATTTACAAAACTTCTCCCACATGAAAAGCACTTTTATCTAATATTTTCTGTCAAGTCCTTTCTTTTTTCCCAATTGTACATGGTAATTCACTTTCAAGTGTCATCATCAGTACAAGATTAATAGGTCATCTGTCCACTAAATGACCAATGAAATACGAAATATATTATGTTCTGAAATATATATGTATCTAACGTTTTTAGATAAACTAAAATTACAATGCAAGCACTGCATTTTTCTATCCTCCACTAGAAAACAATAATCCATCTTTGTTCTAGATGTTGCTTGCAATACTTCCCTAATCGAGCGTTTATCGCCACAAATAAGTAAAACAAATAACTTAAGCATGACAAATGGAGGTAATCAGATGAAGGGGGCAAGGGAATTAATGGAGAAGAATAAAGGAAGATTACTTGTTAACACCTTGAACAGACGTGTAGAAACTACTAATTAATACTATTAGAATGGAGAAAAAGAGTAATTACAATGCAATGATACATATAATATCAAACAGAATTCCATAAATAAAAGATATATAAGATGCAAATCTCTAATATTCTTCGTCAAATTATCAACTTTTCTGATTTTGTAGGATTCATAATAGGAAAGAAATAAGCACTTGATCATCTTTATAAACTCAAGATACATGAATTTGATTGGAAATACAAAAAGATATTGCCATAACAAAATGAATGTCTCCCCAAATATTTTCAAATTGTGAAAGCCGTATATAAACTCTGACAAACAAAATGATGTATTTATATGCCGAAAAGAACACCTACAACCATTCACATGTGAATAATATTAATTGCACACTTATTAACCCAAACAAATTAGTCTGTTCAATTGCCCTCATGTTCAAATCACATAATCAAACTATTAATTGTACATTTATATTTTGATAACTATCTCTATATTTAAGTGGTTTAAATAATATAATAATGATAGATAATGGGAAATCTTAAAGGCATTTACAAAACTCTTCAGTACCCTCATTCACTATAACTCTTCGACCAGCTAATATGTCATTATTTAAAATTATTTATTGAAATTAAAATGAGTAGTTAAAACATATACTATGTTTCAAGAAGAGAAAAGATTGTCATTGATTAGTATTAATAAATTATTTAATAGGAGGTGATTTTACTTCTAGATAGAGGGTAATTTGGCTGTAAACTTTTAAATGGAAGGATAAAATGGTCACTTAACTTTTGAAGGGTATTTTCGTAATTCAACTTTCAACAAAGGGGCGTCTCATGTATATGATAAGTATATGAAGTATGATGATGTGATATGATATGATATGATGATATGATAATATGATAAAATGAGAATGACTTTTAAAATTTTTAAAATAAACTAAAAGGCAAAAATAAGAAATAAAGAGATGGAAGTCAAATTAATTTTGTTGATGTTAAATTTAATTTTTTTCGTCCACAGAGGCTATCTCTTAATTAGACCATGACTTACAAATATAATTACTTCTATCTTTTAGGCAACTTCTTTAATCATTAAATGGAATTTGTATAGCTTCTCTGGAATATTGAAAGTTGCATTTCTCATTTGTCCTTAATCCGTTTATTGTATGTATTCATTTGTTTATCATTTAATAGAATGTAAATTTTAATTTTTGAAGAGGGCTATAATTAATGTGTATTTATATTTCCTGAATAGAGTGTTTTCCCTATTTAATATTTAATTAATTAGATATTTTATAATATTTTTATTTTGTATAGGGATAAAACGGTAATCCAACTTTGCACTTTGGAGCTTCCCACTTTTAGTATAATATGATTCGAGAGTCGTCATAGCTCTTTTGGACTTATAAATGTAGCACCCTTTTATCTTTTGGCATAGACCCTTCTTCCTCCTTGTGATGCAAAGGCAATGTCAGGGAGGGCGAGAGAAGGGGAGCACGTATGGGTGGTATGAAAGCCATAAGAGGATGCATGAGTCTTTCTGACGAAGATGTGAAGCCTAGAGATGATTCTTTTCCAAATTGACTGAAAAATCTGGGGTAGGAGGCTTGATGAAAGGTGATAAGGTGAGGAAAAGTGAAGTCAAGCCTGACCTAAGTAAAGACTGGTTCTCAACCATAGCAGAATGAGGTTTTTTTCTTTACCGGTATCTATGAATGAATTTAAGACGAGTAAAGACAGGAATGTGTGTGTGTATGAATTTAAGACGAGTTCAAATTTTACGTACTGACAATATAAAATATATAGATAGATAGATAGATATGAGACAATACCTTAATTTCGCCTTCCATTTTTTAAAATTTACTGATCCAAAATGTTATCAATGTAGGAGGTACCAACAACATTAACTTTGCCTTTTAACATGCAAGACCTTTAATGTAGGAGCTAATTAAATTTATTGAAGTTGTTATAGACAAGGCATAATATATAAGCATGCAAGACCTTTAATTTGACATCAAATTATAACTATGACTTTTAACTTTGCCAGTGCACAAGTAGGCCCTTTAACTATTAAAAAGCTGAACAAAAAAACACTTCAATCCTGCAACTCATATGCGTGAAACTCAATCGCTCCTACGTAGATTAGTAATCCACTCAGATGCTGCCACCTAATTAACTCATTTGACTGTTGAAAAATTAGAAAGAACAAACTTGATTAAGGAGAAAAACAACAAAGTGAAAAATAGACAATTTAGGGAGTGTTTGGTACAAGGGAAATAATCAGAAAGTATTGTCTCAAAAATATTTACATATAATATTATTTTCCTTTATTTTTATTTTCATTTTCATTTTAAGAAGCTTAATTTTCTCCTTAGAGAGAGTATTTTTCAAAAACTCTGACTAATCAAAAATGAAAAAATTGAAAAACATTAATGCTCAACGTAGCGATATTATGAAAATGCATTAGAGAACTAATTTAGGCTATATACGTTGCGTTATAAAGATTCTTTTTGATATATATATATCTACTATTGGTGTAATTTAACTTATTATAGAAGTCATTGATAATATCAGTTAATTACATAGGTATTTTGATGTTCTAAAGGTTTCGTTATTTTAGTCTAAGGGTACTATCATTCGAATAATATCTCTATATCGAATAATATCTAAAATTTATTTAATTTTGAAGTACTGACTAAAGCTTAGATAACGATTCAAAGGTCAATATTAGTCCATTTCTTCCCGAAGAATTATACTTTTAGGCCCATTTTTCTGAGGTTGTCATATTATGGGCCAAATTTATGTGGGCTGGCCCATAGATGAACTCACAGACCTTGCATATTTTGGGATAATTTCAAATATGTACAAAAAAGTAAATAATTTACAATAAAAATAGTCAAGTTTTTGTTTACAACAAAAATAGCCATTAGGCCATTTTCTTTTCTTTTTTCAGCAGTTTTTTTTTAAAAAAAAAAAAAAAAAAAACTATTTTCTTTGTGTGTGTTTTTTGCGTTTTTCTTTATTAAAAAAAACTTTTTTTGTTTTTTTTTAAAACTTTTTTCGTACAACTTTTTTTTTTCATGTATCAATATTATATAAATGGTGTATAAACATGTATATATGATGTACAAATAGTTATGTAGTGTATATGTAATGTAACGATATTGTATAAATAGTTATGTAGTATATATTTAATGTATCGATATTGTATGAATAATGTATAAAAGTGTATCGATATTGTATTAATGGTGTATAAACATGTATATATGATGTACAAATAATTATGTAGTGTATATGTAATATAACGATATTGTATAAATAGTTATGTAGTATATATTTAATGTATCGATATTGTATTAAGAGTGTATAAACATGTATATATGATGTACAAATAGTTATGTAGTGTATATGTAATATATCAATATTGTATAAATGTGTATAAACGTATATCGATATTGTATAAATAATTATTTAATGTATCGACATTGTATAAATGGTGTACAAGCGTGTATTAATATTGTATAAATAGTATATAGACGTGTATCGATATTGTATAAATAGGTATGTAATATATTGACATTGTATGAATGGTGTATAATCGTGTATCGATATTATATAAACAATCATGTAATGTATCGATATCGATATTTATTTGACTATCATGCTTTCCTACCTTAATAAAAAAAAATATAAATATTCATTTTTTCCGCAAAAGAAGTGAAACAATTTGAAAAGAAAAAAACAATTAAAAAAAAAGAGAAACAAAAAAAATTTAAACAACGAAAAAAGTTTTTTTTTTTTAAAAAAAAAAAGCACAGCAAAAAAAATTAAAACGTTTTTTAAAAAAAAAATTAGAAAGAAAAAAAAGAGATTTTATTAGTACTTAATATTAGAAGAGGAAAAAAAGAAAGACAAAATCAGTGGGCTTTAGATATTGAACAAGATGGACTACAGGCAAAATGGGCTCCAAAAGGTGCACTAACTATGGTCCAATGGCCATTTTCAGCTACAATGTGGGCTGAAAGGCTATTTTTTGTAATAAAAAGATAAGTGGGCTATTTTTTATGTAAAAATTTATCTCAATGGCTATTTTGTATAATTTTCCCTTCTTGAATATGGTTGGATGAAGTAGGTAAATAGCCACTTTTAATGGATGTTATTAAATATTAACCATTATTTTATAAGCTACTAACATTTAGTCATTATTTTGATATGATTCGGAATAAAAATATCCCTAACTAAAATACGGAATAACTCCAAAAAATGGTATGGAATTTGAAGAATTAACAAGTGAAAATCAAAGACCAATTCATACAACAACAACAACATACCCAGTGAAATCCCACAAAGTGAGGTTTTGGGAATCTAAGAGGGACTCCTATACAAAGGGGAAAAAAAATGATGTCGACAAAAGAAATCACATCAGCGAAAGTACAAATAGATGTAACTCTGCAAAATCCATCTCTTTTAGTTATATCAAAAGATATGAGTATAAGACACCCTTCAACAGGGGAAATAAGTGTGGGGGGTTTTCAATCATCTGAAGGTTATTATATCGAAGTCGAAGAGTCTCTTGATTGGAAATAAATTCGAGCATGCAGGTGTTTGGAGGAGCATTTGGTGTGGAATGCCCATTAGAGACGCAATAATATCCTCGCGCATATATATATATATATATATATAACTCCTTAAAAATAAGAAATACATACATGAGAAATAACTCAAGAGTTCATTCCACACAATTTACAAAAATTCACGGGAGCTATTCAAACTTTAAGATGCACCTATACTTAAACGAAATTTTATAGGGCATGCTACAAAGTGCTTATCGACATTCAAAACATTTTTACCAAACACATTACCTATTTATTAGCAATTCAACGCTCTATACACATATGTAACTACTTATTTATTAACATAAGCTAGAATTGTTTTTTCAACACTTAATAGTTGTGAACAGTTTTTAATTAGCTAACGTAGACTGACTCTGTATTAACACTGTTTCTGAAAATGCTTGATTTTTCCTTTCATTGTACTTTTCCATGGACAAAAAAATTTCCACAATTTGAAAAGTAATTACCAAACACTTTTGAATTATTAATTTACTTTTGCATGGAAAGTAATTAAAACATTGACTCCAACTCTCCAAGTCATTCTAAATTTATGTCGTATTTCACAAGCTGAGGAATATTATATAATATATGCCATTTCAACAACCCAAATGTTAGACAAAGCAAAAGATTCAAGATTTAAGTGCTTAATAATATATATTCTTATCTTGTTGGACAACTCTATAAGCAAAAAGATATACCAAGTCATACATTTCAGCAAAGATATTCAAGTGGCCTAATTCCTAAACTTGTTTTACATGACTTGATACTTATCAACAGTGTTTAATCAACTAACCTAAACTAACTCTATATTAACACTGTTCCTGAAATGCTTGATTTTTCCTTGGCATAGTATATGAACCCTCCAACTTTAGGTGTGTAGACGTAGTCATTTAAACTTGTGTAAAGTTGAATAAGTAGACACACACGTCTTATGTGGCATCTACGTGGCAATTCAGGTGAGATTGCCATGTAGACGCCACAAAGATGCCACATAAGACGCGTGTGTCTACTTGTTCAACTTTATACAATTTTAAGTGCCTACATGTGCACACCCAAAGTTGGAGGGTATAGATGTGAGTTGAATACATATTTTAGAAAGGTAATAAAATATATCTCTACCAAATTCTAATTTAAATTTAAATATTTCACAATACGTTCGGTATTACTAAACTTCTCAAACGGACTGTCCGAAAACCTAACTTTCAGTCCCAGCAAATCATAAATAACTTGGGGCAGTTATAAGAAAAGTCTAAATGTTGAGAATGCACAAAAATGAGGGAAATGACCGTCACATTTTAAAGTAAAATTTTCAAATAGGCCAGTCAATGATTTCCTCCAAAATCTAGTGTTAAAAGTTGGAGAAAATCGTCGACGCATGGATGATTTGTCCATTTTGGTTATATCTAAAATCAAGTGGCCTAGTTAGAATTTTTACTTCAAAATGTGGCCCCTTTAGGCTTCGGACTCGTAATATCACCAAAGGGTGTGGTGAAATGATAGGGAGCGCTAAAATCCTCCATAATATGCTTTCCACGGATCGAGCCTACTAGTGAATTTCGATTGAACACTAGATAGTTAAATACAACAGTAATCTCACAAATAGGATCTGAGGAAGGTAGATTATACGTAGACGTTACCCCTATCTCATGTCCATGAGGTAGAGAGTTTGTTTCCAAAAGACCCTCAGGTCAGGTGCAACAACACTAGACAGTTAGAAAAAACTGTGTTGTTTTGTTAGGAGCCATTGGTTAAACAAACACTATTCAATTTCCTATTTTCTTCGTTTTTCAGTTATTGTTTTGGAAAATGAAATTCGGAATCTATAAGGGGTCGTTTGGTTGGGAACAAGTTATGCCGGGATTAGCTATTCATGGATTAGTTATCCCACCACGTATATCAAAAACTTATCCCATTACTATGGTATAAATGGTGAGATAAATAATTCTGAGACTAAATAATATCTCCAACCAAACGCAAGATAAAATAATCCTGCATTTTATCCCAAAACTATTATACCTTATACCTCACACCAAACGACCCCTATGGGTTTGGTTAAGTGTTGGATTTGGTGTTTACCCGGGAAATATATGGGCTCAAATATTTGGGCCCAACAAGGTACTTCTTTTAAGGGATTTGACAAAGAAATCCAGCCCAATACCCATCACTCATTGGAGGAACCATAAATTTTTGCAAGTTTAGCCGCTTTAAAATATATACATGTTTTAAATAATATGGTCAGACCTCTCCATAGTGGCAGTACTTGTCCGAAGATTTCATGGCTGCTATAGCGAGGTGTTGTTATATATGTATAGTGACATTTGACTTTTAAATCTCATTTAGCTGTTATACACAAAAATATGCATTAGATATTTTTACTTGAAATTTACTATGTGTATGACATTAATAATGACTACCATAAATAGTTTAATATTTTATTTTATACATAGTATATTTTTTATAAAATATTATTAAATAGTAATTGAGTATACCAGTTATAGAGGGAAAATTTTAGAAAGAGTGTACTGTTATAATAAATGTCATTGTTGTTATAGGTAATAATGATTTTATAGAGAAGTAACATAACAAGAAAAATTGGTTTCGAAAAAAATTAGACCATTATAGTAAAATATCATAATAACAACATCGTTACAAAGAGGTATGACTGTATTCGTTTGAAGTTGGATGGAATATGTTTCGACTATTTCCATCAAGTTTTGCTTGTGGTTATTGGTTCAATCTAATATGTCTATATTAATATGGTGTTTGTTATTCAGTCAAAGCTCCAAAATAAGGATCATATGTTTATTATTCAGTAAGACTTCAATATGACTATATATTAATATGAATATTGTATATAGGATGGAACAAAATGTATTCTCTCCATTATATTAGCTGTATTTTTTCTTTTACACGTTTTTTAAGAGATTATAAATAAGAAAAGTGATTTTACTAATTTATTCTTAAGAATTTTTTTTAAAACTTTACAAATTTATTTACATTTCAAAAAAATTAACTGTAAGAGTAAATGACAAAAGTTAATTAATACTATCTTGATTTCATAAATTTAAAAGTAATTTTGTACAATTATTTTTTTTAATAACGCGGATAACTAATATGAGATGAAAGAAGTCTATGATACTCTCTCTATTTGTTTTTACTTATCACATTTTGACTTGATACACTTATTAAGAAAATAATTATTAGCATGACTATTTTATCATAATATTCCTACTAATTGATGTTACTTATTGAGTCTTGAAATTAATTTGAAAAATAAATAATTAATGCTAAGGATAAAATAGAATTTTTTTTAATCTTTTTTTGATATATAAAAAGAAACAAGTGAAAATAGAAAAAGAAATTAGTTACAAGTAAACGCGGAGAGAGGGACTACTAATGAGCAAAAATGAACTCATTTTAGTACTCGTAGTACTTTTGGTATGTCTTGTCAGAATTTTCAAACTTCTTTCAACCCAATGATCAGTACCTAACCCCCACACCCCCAACCCTCAATCGGGACTTTAAATTAAAAGTGACAAATAAATTTATCAATTAAGTAGAAGTCTTTTAAGTTTTTAAAATTAAATAAAAGTGATAATTTTTTTTTAATTTTTTAATGCAATTATGGAACAAGTGTCTGTAATTATTTGAGCAACTTTATCCTTTTTTAATAAATTCATTAATTGGAAACTTGAGAGGGTCTTTAGCTCATTCCCCCGCCCCCCACCCCCACCCCGGGCCCTTCAACTCAAACTCTCAACAATTCTTGTGCAACTTACTGTATACCCTTTATAGCTTTCTCCATTCTTTGCTCAAATCTGAATCTAATTCATGCAAACTAGTTCAAACATTCAAGGTCCAAACTGTAGTCAAAATCAAGAATCTCAAGTTTTTTTTTTAAAAAAAGATTGAATTTTTGGGTATGTGGGGTGATTTTTTTTTTTGCTATAGTTGAATAATATCTTGTTGGGTTTTATGGGTTTTGATCATTTTCCTTCTTTTTGTGTTATCTACAGGTCAAGGGGATGGTGAAATAGAGCTTCATTGCTGTTGTCAAGAAGGAAGAAATTGGAAAAGATTTGTCTTTTTAATGTTTTGATAGGTGAGTTTTGCTTTTTTGTTTATTAAGAATCATTTATTTCAATTGAAATTGTTACTAGTATTGGAATGTGACTAAAAGCACACAAAGTATTTTGATTTTTTGAGTTTTATACCTAAGCTATCATCATATTTTTTTGTTATAATACTGTCTTGTTACTATGTGTTGTTTTGTTGATATATGCTATTTCTTGGACCTCTATTACTTCTTTTCCTGGACTGCTTTCGACTATTTTTCCCTTGAGCCAAGCGTCAACCGGAAACAGTCTCTCTACTTTTGGGGTAGGGTTAAGGTCTGCGTATACTCTAACTCTCCCAGACTCCACTTTGTGGATTATGCTGGGTATGACGTTGGTTTTTGTTGTATACGTGAACTATCAGGCATGTGTGATTTCCTCTAAACTATCACCATTCACCAACTTATCAAAACATACCTCAACTATCAATGGTTCCCGTTTCCTACTTGAATGATAATGGTGATATTTTAGGTAGGAAAATGGAACAATTGATAGTTGAGGTGTGTTTTGATAAATAGTTGGTGATAGTTTAGGAAGGAAAAGGGATCAAGTGATAGTTGATGTGTGTTTTGATAAATAGTCGGGAATAGTTCAAGTAGGAAACTCGCACGCCTGATAGTTTAGGTATGAACTCAAAAAACCAGGATATTTTAGGTGTGTTTTTGACTATTAACTCACGAAATAAGCTGAATTAGAGCAGGATGGATGTAAAGGATGGATACACTCTGACCAGAACTTGTTGATTGATTGGTGTATAATGGTTATGTGTAATTTAGTTGTAGTTCTTTTTTTAAGCTTAGTAAGAAAAATTTGTTCTTGGATTTACCTGTAGCTGGATTGATGTATTGTGATTGTTACCATGTTGATGTCATTTGTATTGGTGCTATCTCTATGCGAAGTTCTGGATTATTTGTTTTCGTCACGCATTTTGGTCAATGTGAATGCTACTTGCTTTATTTTCTTTTCTCTTTGGAGCATATGTGAGTTTTGCAATGTATAACCCTCCACGAGGTGGGAAAAGAAAGAGGGTTGTGACAACTATGATTATTCCTCTCGATATTAAGAAATTGGTTTGAAGGGATACATATGATTTAGTTGAAATCGAGGAACATTTGATTGATATAGTATAACAATGAGCACGCTCATGTTGAAAATAGGAAGTAGAAGCTACGGATGATGTTGGAGCGGATAGTAGTTGAGTGTCGATGAAACTCTAGCTGGAAAATGCATCGGTGCATTTAAGAAAAAGGGAATATAGATGATGTTGGGGCTGATAGTAGCTGGAAAAAAAATGCATCGGTGCATTTAAGAAAAGACAATATAGAAGAAAACTTTGCACGTAATAATAGAGTTTACTATATATTGATAACGGCTATTAAAGTCGCACTTATCCTATAGGCTTTCCAAATTTCAAATCTCATTTTACTCTAGCTTTGTCTCTATTGTTTTTGAGGTTCAAGTTTTCTTCTGACGCATTGAAGCACCATTTCAACAATAATTGGGGAAGATAAAGTAATGGAATGTTTTGTCCAGAAAGATCCTGGATATTCGGTTGGAGTAGAAATATATAAAACTTGATATGAAAGATTCGAGGGGCTTAATAAGTGAATTCAATTATTGATGGATACTTATGGTAAGTTGGTCAGCAGCGGGGAGATTTGCTAAATAAATTAATTGTTCTAACTTGAGTAAATTACCGTGATTAACTAGTTATATCTCTATATCGATACAAATTTGTTCCAGAGGAAGTTATTACTACTGGACAAAATAGGACTAGTTACTCCTCGTTTCGGCATAGGGTTGAAATCTTAATTATTAGATTCGAGAAAAGTCACGTATCCTTCTTCCTTGCAATAGTAACAATATTAACTTTATTGCTCAATTCCTTGAGAGCTGAAAACCCGTGCTCGAGATTTATTGCTAAGAGGCCTAGGCATAGACCAATTAGTCTTTGCGCATAAAACGTTTTTGATGGATGGGACTTGAAACTTGGTGCTCTTTTTCATCAATTTTAGTCTGCAATTCATTTTCTATCATTAAACCAGTAATCACTCTAAGAGAAATATTCAAATGCTGTATATCAAGAAGCATTATGTTTGTTTATATGTAGTGAATTTAGTTTTTCTTGTTTCTTTTTTCTTTTTTTAAAAATGGGGGTAGGGGAATACAAGGTGGGGAATCGAAATCTCACCAGTAAGGTGAAAGTTTAGTTAGGTTTTATAGGTGCTTGAAATGTCAATGCTTTTTTTGACCGATGGAAATCCTGATGGTTTTTTAACCCACATCATTCACCATCGATTTTGGTTTGCGATGTAATAATTGAGTTGACAAACACGCTTGGACAAAAAATTGGATATCATGTAACTTTTCCACTGAGAAATTGTGAATCTTGTGATGCTACTGCCAGAATTCCAAATTTGGCACCGATTTCATGGAGCTGATGGGGATTGCTCCGAGTCAAATGTTCTTAGACATGTTTGACACAAATATATCGGTGTCTTTTGTTAACGCTGACCTGGGTAGGTGTATTAGTGACCCTTTCTTTAATATTCTTACAATGATGGTTATTGCAGTGGATGTTTAAGAGAAAAATTTATTCCATGTCAAACCGCTAAATCATAATACATTAAATTATACCATCTATCTTTGAATTCGTTCGTTCTTCCTTTTATTCACCATTTCTTTAGTTGTCCATTGTCAGTTACCAACAAAAAAAGTGAACCTTATTGCCAACTACTTATGATGGTTTTAGCAATTATTCCTTTTTAGGTCCACAGATTTAATGGGGAAGATAACTATGTGAAAAGTGCATGTAGATTTCTTTTAAATATTAAGAATACATTACAAGTAGTATAACCCAACATTGGAAATTTATGGTTTTGTGGCTGTGGAGGCATACGAGATTAGACAATAGGTTAGAAATGACCACATTCGGCATAAGAAACATCAATGAAGTAGCACACTGAGACGAATGAAAATAAATCAGTAGTGATAGTTTGATCATGTCGCATATGCTGGTCTATGGATTTGAATCATGGTGATTGGAAGTGTTAAAGAGGACAAGGTAATCCTAATATCTCGTTGAGGGAAGTTGTCTCAAAGGACTAGCAATCTCTTGGAATCTATGTAAACTTAGTGCATAATAAGGCACAATGGAAGAAAAGATTTATATTGATGATGTTAATTGTTTGGGATGAATATAGTTATATTGGTTAGGGTGTTTACGGTTCAGTTTGGGTTGGTTTTTCTCTAAAAGGAAACCAAACCAATTAAGTCGGTTTTTCAAATGTTGGAATCAAACCAAACCAATAAATTGGTTTTTCATCGCTTTGGTTCTTGTCGGCTTATTCGGTCTTTTAGATAAAATATATGATAATATACTTCCAAACACATATTAGGTGTACTATATTCCAACATAACACTACCAAATCAATTACTCTTTGAGAGATGAAGGAGATATGTATATTTAATCAAGTTATATATGTAACGTCCTCCAAAAAAAATCATATGCATTGTCCAAGAATTTAGCCATTTTCAAATGTTAGAAATTTGTAAGTCTATGGAAAATGTAGAACTTCTAGTACTCCTATTAGATAATCGAAATGTTCAAATATGGGGTAGATACATTCTAAATGGAGCAACATGTTTACCGAGGAATGAGGATTCATATAAGTGTAACTGGCCCCAACTGGTATTGATCGTAGTATTTGTAGTTTGTTATTGTCGTATTGCTAGCTGTACATTCTTCTAAATGAGTTGTTCAACAGAAATTTTATCTGAGATTTGCATCAGTAGAAAGCGTGGAAGTATAAGAAATTAGAAATTCTTGCTCAATTCGTTTCCCAACATTTAAGCATCTTTCCAAAGTATTTGGCAGCTGGTGAGTTCATATTGAAACAAATTTTGACTCCTTCCATAAAGGAAATATGGTCAAATAAGCTTCAAGCAAAGTCCTTTTTTATGAGACTGGGGATCATCGATTTTGATGAAGTAAGAATATTATTAACAAAAGGGTGTTAACTAACCAGTATACAAGAAGTATACCAAAAAGTAGAAAATCTTACACAAGTACATGATTTTCTACGAAAACCACCCAATCATCTATACAAAAAGCAACCTCATGGGTGCACCAAAAAGAAATACGGATAAGGAGGCTATTTCTCGAGTGTTCAAAATCTGTCTCTATTCCATCAAAAGCTTTCCTATACCTCTCCCTCTCTTCATAGGGTCCACATCAGTGCTAAAGGGGCAACTTCGCATGCCCTGCATCTCCTCCTCCGTCTTCTATGTTTCTTTCATAGTTCTCGGCTTTACCCGCTAAATACCAAACCACCTCAGCAACTCTTCTGATAACGAAGATGCTAACCGACAATATAAGAGTAGATGATCTACGTCTTCCTGGATTCTTTGCACATGAGCACCAACTTACACAAGCAATCTTCCTCTTCGGCTCTTCCTCTAGTTCTCCACTGTCAAGATCACCCCCCTCAACTAGCCAAGTGAAGAAGCGCACCTTTCTCAGTACTCTAGGGATCCGAGGTTTGTGGGAAAACAGTCTCCTCTCTCACCAAAAACTTCAGATAGTATGACTAAACAGAAAAGACGTTTTCCCCCGTTTCCCATTTCCAAACATCCTGACAATCCATAATAATATTTTGTTGGTGAAGCAAACCAACCATGTTTTGAAATTCTCCAACTTCCCAATCTTTTAATTTTCTCTTAAACCTCAAATGGCTCCGGTTTAAGGCATGAATATTCCGTTCTTGTTTTATTTAATGTAAATGTATTACAGATAACGAAGAGCAATTCAACAGTGATGTTGATCGACAAAACTAAGCTGACACAAACAGGTAAACTGCTCTTATTGGCACCCTTAATGATAGAACCTTAAAAGATGCAATTCTCTTAATCAAACTAATAGTTTAACTGAGGTCATGCATGCGTGTGCGCACACAGACACAAACACATATCACTGTCATTATTTCTGTGAACTTTCAGCATATTTTCTGTACAATAAATGACCATATACTTTATGCGTCAATTTTTGTCACTTATGTATCTTGTAGAACAGGTTCTGTGCTCGTGTTAGTTAACTGAGGATTACTACTTTTGGAATTGACCAGGCGTAATGGAGATATCATTGTTAAAAGTTCTTCTCAACAACATCTCCCAGTTTTTCCATTTATCATCAAGTGAAAGCATAAATGATATACTAGTTCAGAGGTATTATTGCAAGACTGAGGATCTATTGAAGATTTTAAAGTCGATTCTCGAGGCCATTGTTGATGTTGAACCAGCTTCCAGTGAGCTGCTTAAGAAAGCATTTGCTGGACTAGCTCAATTTGTTGATGAACTGAGGGAGCTATGTGAAACCTGGCAACCGTTGGGCAGTAAAGTTTATTTTGTATGTACAGATCTATGCTCTTTATTATTGGATAAGCAGATAATCCATCTATTCCTTTTCATAATCAACAAACTGAATGATATATGGGATGTAGTGCAGATAGTCTTCTTTACTGTCATATTTTTCTTTTCAAAACTGCTTTGAAAATGCTTTACTTGTGCCGAGGGTCTATCGGAAACAACCTCTCTACCTCCTTGAGGTAGGGGTAAGGTCTGCGTACTCTCTACCTTCCCCAGACCCCATATTGTGGGATTCACTGGGTATGTTGTTGTTCTATTTAAGGCATTTCATTAATTAGTGCAAATACATTTATATTTGTTGATGTGTTGATGATTTATAGGTCCTGCAAGCTGAACCACTGATTGTAAAAATTCAAACATATAGTCTTGAAATTCTCGAGCTACTTAAATCTTCTCATCAATGCTTTCCTGCTGATACAACTTTGACATCTCTTGAGGTAGGAGCCAAAAACAGGTCATTCCTAATCTTCTTTTCCCTTCTATATGCTCTATTCCGACCCCAGCTGTACTGTTCCTCTCTGCTCTTTTTGTCAGTTAGAATTGTCATCCTTACTTATGGGGATTTCCCGATGTCTTATATTTGGATTGCAGCACTGTATACTGAAAATTAAGTATGTGGATTATGAACTGATGTCCATGCCAATCACAAATGCTATTAAGGCTCAAATGGAAGGCTTGGGAGCAAACTCAGACAGCTTTGTGAAAATTGTAGATTGCCTAAGATTGAAGTCGAACCAAGAGCTTTTGATTGATCTTGTGGCCCTTGAAAAATTGAAGGAGAACTCTGAACAAGCGGAAAAGACTGAGGAAGTTGAATATATTGAGCAAATTATAGCTCTTGTTTCCCATACGCATGACTGCTTCGTCACAATGAAACAGTCTCAGACCCGCACGCCTGTGCCAATACTTCCTGATTTTTGTTGCCCTCTCACTTGAGTTGACGACTGACCCTGTAATTGTTGCTTCTGGACAAACTTATGAGCGAGCTTTTATAAGGAAATGGATTGATCTCGGTCTTACTGTGTGTCCTAAGACAAGGCAAACGCTGGGGCACACAAATCTCATTCCTAATTACACTGTTAAGGCACTTATTGCAAATTGGTGTGAATCAAACAATGGAAAGCTGCCTGATCCGATGAGATCTCTGAGCTTGAACCAGCCATCTTCACTTCTAGCACATGCGAGTTCTGGAGTGCCAAGGGATACCCAGGTTTTTCCCCTTCCAAGGGGCAATCACTCTTTGTCGCTCGATTCTGCTCGTTCTTTAAGTTTTCCAAGGAAAAGTTTGATTTCATCAAGTATAAACCAAAGAGAAGGATCATCTCCACCCCATCCCCGTTCTTCTTCGGATGATTCTTTACCTAAAATTTCTAGTAATATGCTTGCTCTGGATGCTGAAAGGATATCTATTAAGAGTTCTGAGGAACGGATGGCCCACTCTGGAGAGATAAACTCACATGGTCATAGTATTTTTAGCACCTGATGAACACTCCCTTGTAGGTCATAATCGAACCACCTCGGCATCCAGCACACTATCTAATTCAAACTTTTCACCTGCAATTCCTGGTGATGGAAATGAAGTGGTCTCAAGGTCAGCAGCAGCTGCGGCTGATGTTTCAGGGGATGTAGCCGAATCTCGACCTGCTGCTCCATTGTCTGTTCTACGAAGGGAGCCGGAATTCCCATCCATGCTGGAGACGAGCTCGAAATCAATTCATCTGGCGTAGACCTTCTGAGAGGTTTCCTAGAATAGTTTCTTCTGCTATGGTTGAAAGAAGGGCTGATCTCTTGGAACTTGAGGAGCAAGTTAGGAAGCTGGTTCAGGATTTGAATAGCAATTCCATTGATGTGCAAAGTGATGCCACAGCAGAACTCCGACTACTTGCCAAGCACGATATGGATAATCGTGTTGTAGTGGCAAACTGTGGTTCCATCAGTTTGTTGGTCAACTTACTTCATTCAGAAGACATGAAAGTGCAGGAAAATGCTGTTACCACACTTCTCAACTTATCAATTAATGACAACAACAAGTTTTCGATTGCAAATGCTAATGCAATTGAACCTCTGATTCATGTCCTCCACACGGGTAGTACTGAGGCTAAAGAAAACTCTGCTGCTACACTTTTTAGCCTTTCAATGATTAGGATAGCAGGATGAAGATAGGGAGGTCTGGGGCCATCAAACCTCTTGTGGATTTATTGGGTAATGGAACTCCTAGGGGCAAGAAGGACGCAGCAACAGCTTTGTTTAACTTGTCAATACTTCATGAAAACAAGGGCCGCATTGTGCAGGCTGGTGCTGTTAAGTTTCTCATTGAGTTGATGGACCCTGCTGCTGGGGTGGTTGACAAGGCTGTTGCTGTTTTATCAAATCTCGCAACCATTCACGAGGGAAGAGCAGCAATTGGTCAGGAAGGAGGGATTCCTGTTCTGGTTGAGGTTGTTGAGCTTGGTTCTGCAAGAGGTACGGAGAATGCAGCAACTGCTTTGTTGTAATTATGCACTAACAGTAGCAGGTTCTGCAACATGGTTCTCCAGGAAGGAGCTGTACCTCCGTTAGTGGCATTGTCACAGTCTGGCACCCCAAGAGCCAGAGAAAAGGTACGAAGATTTTGCAGAAACCTCACACTTTCTTTCTATTCTAATCCAAGTATACTAACCGCATACATGCAGGCTCAGGGACTTCTTAGCTACTTCAGAAACCAACGACATGGTAATGAAGAGAGGAGCTGATTTATACACTGGACAGTGAACACATATTTTTCTCAAGGTAATGGATTAAATGATGCGTGTAAATTTGATAGTCAGAGTTATTTATGTAGAGGATTCGGCTAATCGAAATATTCTTATATTCATGAAAGAGATAGTCTGAGAAAGAAGAATGATTTATGGAGGCTCTTCTGAGTCCATCCTCCGATAACATTGTTTGTGAATGTGGAAAAGCCTTTATACCTGTAACAAGTGTCTGAAGAAGTATAGTAAAACATACAGTAATTCTATTTATACATGATTCGTGTATATGCTCGCACACATACACTCACACATAGTATTTGACTGATGAACTCGAGAACCCATTGTTGGATATTCTTCTACTGATTCATATGATGATGCCAATGGACATTGTAATTTCTTCTTTAAATAACATGTCCTCTTTGTTTTGAAAAAGCGTATGGAGAATACTCAGTATAGACTCATTTGTCTAAATAATTTCTGTTTTAATAAAATAAATCCACAATATAATTGAAGTTTAACACTAGTAAAAACTTCATTTTTTATTTTCCTTTTTACTTTGGGGAGCAACACAAAAGTTTTTTATTTTCTAAGTTAAAACAGTTGAGGAAGACTTAAAATGCATACCTAGTCAATGCTGATTGTGACTTTAGAGTAAAGACTACGCTCTCTTTGTCACATCCTAATGAAAAAAATCAATGATGGACATGAACCAACGACTTTAATTGATTTCATTGTTTTATGACACGGTGTGTAAGCGTGTAATCTTGGAAATAAAAGTCACAAAATAATGAGATTTGAAAGGTTTTTAACCCAATCACTCTTTTAAAAAAATATGTTGTTCATGAAATTATTGTAGAGGCGTTGAATGATTCTTGGCTATTATAGAGTGAAGAATAAGTTCTATGACTTTGTTTGTTGTAGCTTTCATTTGAAATTTCATGGACGAGACTTGTGTAATGACTTGATGATAAAATTTGCTTGAGTTGGAATTGATTTCCATGACAACACCACTTTTTTTTTGGATTTTTCCTTTCTTCTAGAGAATAAAATTCATGTTCTATTTCACAATTTTTTTTAATCTTTGCCTCTAAAATGGAGTTAATTATTTTCCCTAATTTTTTCTATTTTCTCTCCTCTTTCTTCTTTGAAATTCCTTATCACCAAAAGATGTGGTGAAATAGGTGTGATACCTCCATCCTTAGAAGAGAAAAGAAATCGAATGGTCCATAGCAATTAGAGTGAATAATACGTTCATTTGAATTGAAAATTCAAATTGAAAGAACGTGTGTAGTAGAAAAAAATAATTAAAGAAATTATTTTCTACACACAAATGGTCCCCATCATACGGAATTTCCATGAATGAGACTTGTTCTAAGTCTTTGCAATTTGACTCTTTCGTTCTTTTCAGAGTAAAATACTTGTTTTATTTTACTGTTAAATAAATTTTATATTCTTGTCTCTAAACTACAAAAGATTATGGATATCATTTTACCCTAATCTCACCTCTTTGTTCTATGAAATTGCACACCAAAGGTCTTGGATTTGAGCCCTTTTAGAATAGAGAAATGTCTCGTTAAATAAATGTCTCTACAATTATATGTTACCAATTGACAACAAATTGAACAAGTGAAATCTTATTAAATGTATTTGTGATAATTATAAATTACATATTATGTAATTTTGTTAACAAAGTACTACCAGTTATCATAAATATATCAGAATAAGATGTATGTTATGCTATTGTGTGTGGATTGGAAATCAATTTGTTTTTGTTTGTAATTATCTTGAGTTTTTCTTTTATTTTTTTCCTTCACTTTTCTTTTCTTTTCTAGCACCTATAATTAATTGTCAATATACATGACTCATTAGTCACATCAAAATGAAAAATCAAAGGAAAATAAATTTTTGTGTTAAGTATCTTTTCACTTGAAATTTCCATGGAAAAATACAACACATTTCTCACTTACAATTCATTATCTTTCCTGACTTAATTTCTACCACTCTTTACTTTTTTTTAGGGACAAAGGGGAAAATATACCCCTAATCTTTGCGATTTAGAAAAGATATACCCCTTGTTAATAAAGTGGTGCGTATATAATCTCATCGACAGTCAAATGGTGCAGATATACCCTCATCGTCAGTCAAATGGTGCATATTTATCCTTTTCATTAATAGACTAAATTTTTTTGAAAAAAAAATCATAAAATTGATTTTTTTATTTTAAAAAATATCATGTGACTTAAAAAAATTATCTCAACTATTTTAAACCCCTCTAGACTCTACATGACTGAATAAAAACTCATTCCCTCTGTTATTCAGATTCGATAAACTCATATTATGACTCAGTAAGGGCTTGAGTTCTGATATTAATCTTGCTCCGTGGATAACCCGAGACTTTGCTTCGAATTGATTTCCATGAAACCACCACTCTTTGCTTGGATTTTTTCCTTTCTTCTTCTGAGAGAAAATTTATGTTTAATTTCACTGCATGCATTTTATATATATCTTTTCCTCTAAAATGGAGATAATTCTTTACCTTAATATTTTTGATTTTCTCACCTCTTTCTTCTTTGAAATTGCTCATACCACCAAAGGATGTGGTGAAATAGGTACAATTCCTCCATCCTTAGAAGAGAAGAGAAACAAATGAATGATCCTAATTAGCTATTTGAAAGGACATGTGTGTCGTAGAAAAAGTTTTTTCTCAAAACAATCCCGTCATTTGAAATTTCTATGTAAGAGACTTCTGCATTGACTTTGAGAAGGATAAAATTTAAGTCTTTGCAATTGGAGTCTTTCTTTCATTTGAGAATAAAATAGTACATATTTTATTTCACTGTGTAAATAATTTTATATCTTTGTTTCTAAACTAAAAAAAAGTTATGAAGATCATTTTTTTTATCCTAATCTCACCTCTTTCATTTTCGAAATTGTACTTACTACCAAAGGGTGTGGCGGAATAAATAGGTGTGATTTCTTCATACATAGATATAGGTCTTAGATTTGAGCCCTTGAAATAGAGAAATCTCTCTAACTAAATCTCTCTACGTTTAGTATTTTACCAATTGGCAACAAATTGAGCAAGTGAGATCCTATTATATGCATTTGGGAAAATTATAAATTACAACAAGTTTCACTGAATTCAATATTTTGAGATACGAAACATAGATATAGCATATGTACATGTGAAAAAATCACTAATCCTATGGTATTAAAATTGAAACCCATATATTCAGAAGTACGATATATTAAGCATCTCACAACTTTAAAGCTTAAATTCACCAAATTTAAACCTTGGATGTACCACTTACCATAACAAGTTTGATCATTATTAGAAAGATATGTGCATGTGCAATATTTTCTAAAGTAAGAATTGATTGATAACTTGATATGAATGCACTACTAGACTTTTCTCTTTCTTCGAAATTGCAGTTACCGCCAGAGAATGTGGTGGAATATATAGGTGCGATCCCTCCATCCTTAAATATAGGTCTTGGGTTTTAGCTTTTGAGATAGAGAAATATTCTCGTTAACTAAATGTCTCTGCTCTTAGTATTTTATCAATTGACAAGAAATTGAACAATTGAGATCCTATTAAATGTATTTGAGAACAAAAAAATAAAATAAAGAAAAGTAGAAGAAGACTTAAATGCATAAAGACTAAGTCATGATCCTGGGCCTTTTAGAGTAAAGAGTACGTTCTGAGTATTCACATCAAAATTAAAAATCAAAGTGAAAGGAATTCGCGTGCTGAGTAGGTTTCATTTGAAATTCCCATGGAAAAAATTGTGCAAGGACTTGGAAATTTTTTACTTATGCTTTTATGCAATTAGTCTCTAAAGACGGATACAGCTCAACACCAATAGATTTAACTGTATTCAATATTTTGGGGCACGAGAATGACTACATTTTCTGATGTAGGAATTTATTGATAATTTGATATGAAGGCAGGAATCAGCCTAGCTTAACTTTTATCTTTCTTTCTTTGAGAGTAAAATTCATGTTTTATTTCATTTTATATATTTTATATCCTTGTCTCTCAATTTAACAAGTTATGACGATATATCTTCTTTACCTACATCATAGTCAAAGGTTCAGGTTCGTGCCTTCAAAATGAAAAATCTCCATAAAGAGCGCGTTCCCTCTGAGGAGTCGGTAATTTTCGAATACTAAAAAAGAAATTGCACTATGATATAAAAGGAACCATATCAAAGTGACATATCTCATATATTAAAAGAAATTAATAGTATTGTATTCATATTTCATATTGTAAGAAAGCTTAAAAATCCCCATTATTACTTTATTCAATTTTTAAGTGAAATTTTCTCCCCCTCGCAAGTATTTTTTTTTTTTTCAAATGAATTGAATGTCCAAACACAAGTTCAACCTCCGCATGTAATTTTTCAATTTCAAAAAGTATTTCTTTTAACATATCATTCAATTCATGCCCAAACATAAAATCAAGTTTGAGGTTGAGTCTCATTTGTAATATCATCATGGAATACTTAGTTCTCTCTAGCCCTTACTTTCTTTATCATTGTTAATTAGTAGATGTTCGTTACCTCGTTAGGATTGGTAATGTGCGATCTAGCCCCCCTTGCTTGTACTTATCCTTGTTGAGATTTTTTTTATTCTAATAAAAAATTAAATTAAAAAAAATAATTCATGCCCAAACACCTACTAAATAAGCTGTAGTGATACAAAATTAAAAAGAAAGGTTTTAAGAGTAAATTTTTATATAAAAAATCGAGATTCCATGACTTGTATTATGAAACACACAGAGCTTATCAGTATTTAGCAGCAACTTGGACTAGTCTAACAAAATATTTGCCTATATATATTTGCAAAAGCCCTTTTCTTAATTCCCATAACCAACTTCCATACCTTAATTGCATACCTTTTTCTTAATTTCCACAACCAACTTTTGAACTATTTGATCCTAAAATGGCCTACAGCCAATTCTCATTTCATCTCTTTCTCTGTTTCTGTCTGCTTTCTTTTTCTTCATCCATACCTCATCCGTGCCGCAAAGATCAAAGCATTTCCCTTCTTAAATTCATGAAATCACTTACTATAGATCCCTCTACTAATTGTCTTTACTATCAAAAAACGAGTTCATGGAACATGAGCAGAGATTGCTGCTCATGGGATGGAGTGATATGCGATGAGATGACTGGCCATGTCATTGAACTTGATCTCTATGCCAGCTGTCTTGTTGGGAGCATTGATTCCAATAGCAGCCTATTCCAACTCTCTCATCTCCAAAGGCTTGATCTTTCTTGCAATAACTTCTCCAATTCTCCCATCTCCCCTGAATTTAGCAGGTTCTCGAGTTTGACGCATCTTGATCTTTCCGATTCCTCTTTCTCAGGTCAAATTCCTTCTGAAATCTCCCATCTTTCTCAATTACAGTCTCTTCGTCTCTCATCATTTTTTCTAAGACTCACAGCCCATGATTTTGAATTTCTCCTTCAGAATTTAACCCATTTAACAGAGCTTGATCTTACTTCCACAAACATCTCTTCCACCATTCCTCTGAATTTTTCTTCTCATTTAACAATTCTGAGGCTGGGGTCTACAGAATTGTATGGGATAATACCTGAGAGTATTTTTCATCTGCCCAACCTGGAAACGCTAGACTTATCGGGTAATTATCAGCTCAGTGGTTCTTTCCCAAAGACCAAATGGAACAGCAGTGCATCTCTCACGGAGTTGGAACTCAGTTCCGTAAATTTTTCTGATAATTTTCTACCTGAGTCTCTGGGTTATCTAACTTCACTGCAATATTTGTTTCTTGGATATTGCAACCTTAGAGGGCCTATTCCTGAATCTCTTTCAAATCTCACCCACATAGAGTATTTGTTCCTTTTAGATAACTCCCTGAATGGAACAATACCATCAGGGCTGTTCTCCCTTCCATCACTAGAGTGGATTTTTTTAAGTAACAACCACTTTTCGGGTCAGCTTGAGGATTTCAAGTCCAATTCACTAAGGTGGATTCATTTAAGAAATAATCAGCTGCAAGGCCACTTTCCCAACTCAATTCAAAACCATGTGAACCTAACAAGGCTTGATCTTTCTTTCAATAATTTTAGTGGCCATGTGGATGTCAGCCTCTTTGCAGACCTCAAACATCTTTCGTATCTTGGTCTTTCATACAATAGTATCTCATTGACCAATGAGAACAAAGTTAATTTTACTAGTGAGTCTCTTTTTGCGTTACAATTGGCTGCATGTGAAGTGAAAGAATTGGAGTTCTTAAGATCCGCAAAGCATCTTGAGGAGTTGGATCTTTCAAATAATAAGATTCAAGGAAGGATTCCAGATTGGGCATGGTCTAACTGGATGTTTTCATTGGGTCGTCTTAATTTATCCCACAACATACTGACAAGTATGGACTCAATTCCTCTTCATTATGTAAATATCATCGATTTACGGTCAAATTTTCTTCAAGGGTCACTACCTATTCCACCAAATACCACAAGGATCTTCTTCATATCACAAAATAATCTGAGTGGGGAGATTCCTTCATCTATTTGCAATTTGACATCACTGCAAATACTAGATTTAGCCAGAAACAATTTGAGTGGAGAAATTCCACAATGTTTGGGAAATATCACTGCCCTCGAGGTTTTTGATATGCACAACAACAAACTTTCTGGGACTCTTCCAACAACTTTCATCAGTGGAAGTTCACTGAGAAGCCTCAACTTGCATGGCAATAAACTAGAGGGGAGAATACCCCGATCTTTGACCAATTGCTATGAGTTGCAGGTTCTTGATTTAGGAGATAATCATCTCATTGGAACATTCCCGATGTGGTTGGGAACTCTTCCAAAGTTGCAAGTTTTAAGCTTGAGATCCAATGAATTGTATGGGTCCATTCAACCTTCAATGATTGAAACTATTTTTTCCGAGCTTCGAATCATAGATCTCTCTTACAATGCATTCTCGGGAAACTTACCTACGAGTCTATTTCAACATCTGAAAGCCATGAGGAAAATTGATACATCAATTAAAGCACCAAGTTATCCTGGGGATACATATTACCAAGATTCTATTACAGTTGCAACCAAGGGATTGGAGCGTGAAATTGTGAGTATCTTGTATTTGTACACCGTTGTCGATCTTTCAAGTAATAAATTTGGAGGTCAAATTCCAAGTATCATGGGGGATTTCATTGCACTTCACATACTGAATTTATCTCATAATGGATTGCAAGGTCATATTCCACCATCATTCGGAGACTTATCTTCAATTGAATCATTGGACCTATCAGGAAACCAACTTACTGGAGAGATACCACAGCAACTTGTTTATGTTACGTCTCTTTCATTCTTAAATCTCTCCCACAATCATCTCCAAGGATGCATCCCTCAAGGACCTCAATCTCACACTTTCGACAACAATTCTTATGAAGGCAATGATGGATTACATGGATTCCCAGTTTCAAAAAGTTGTGGCGATGATCGTGCATTAGATACGAATTATACCGTATCTGGACTAGACGATCAAGAAAGCGATTCCGAATTTCTGAGTGATTTTTGGAAAGCTGCTCTTATGGGCTATGGAAGTGGATTATGTATTGGATTATCCATAGTATATTTCATGATTTCAACTGGATACCCGAAATGGCTTGCAAGAATCATTGTGGAAGTGGAGCACAAAATTATGATGAGAAGGAGGAAGAAGCAGCGAAGGCAAAGGTATTACAGAAGAAGAAATAATCACTTCTAGACAAGTTATAAGTTTTGATTTCAGAACTTCAGGTAAATTAAGCTCTATGCTGATCTTTTAGTTTATTGTAGCTATTAATATCTTAATTTTTATACTTTTTCTATAACAATAACTAATCGATACTCTATACAAAGCATTTTTTCATTTTCAATAATTTCGACAAGTAGAAGATTTTGAAAAGGATCAGCCTCAGGCTGATGTCTTAAGCTAGTAAAAGTTTTAACTAAGATATTTGGATTACAGCCCGGAAGTGGAGAAAGGGAAGAAGAAGTTATGGCAATGAGTGGAAATGAATTCAAGATGCTTTGAAACGACCACAGCAACAATCAACAATCCCAGCTTTAAGAGCTAAATGTCTTTCAATTTTTTTTGGGTGTGACGTTGTGATGTAAATGATGTTTAATCAGTTTTTGGACCATTTTTAAGGGGTTTTAATAGAATATTACGGTTATTTCATTAAAGAAAAGATGTATTAGGTCATAGACGTACTATCTTTAAATCCTGATTTGCCATAGATTTCACCTTATAATAATAAGCTTCAAGGCAAGGAAGAATTCCTGTTTGGGAAATAATGGTCTAACTGAATATTTTCATTAAACAGTCTTACCGTATAGTATAAATTACAGATTTATGCGGTATATTGAATGAAGGGTATGGAATCATCGCCTCTCTACCAACTCAAAAGTGTATTTCTGTTGATTGGAAACAAGATATATAGTCCAATAATACTCGCTCCAAAGAAAAAGGTGTTTAAATTAATCAGCTGAGCAAAATAGTATACAGGGGAAATAAGTGTGGGCGGTTTCCAGTTTTCAGGTTCTAACCTGCTCCGAAGTTATTCAAAAAGAAAGAAGGGAATAAAAATATAAAACGACTTTTCAAAAGAATCCTTGCATTGAACTGAAAAAAAGATTTTCATCAACATCTAATCCTAAAGGATGCTATATATGGCGTGCTTTTTAGGCCATTTCTCATCTGAAGCTTATCATATTCAGCCAGCAACGGCGCAAGGATGTTAGTGCCAGCACATATGAAAGAGATCTCGTTCTTACTAATATGGGAGAATGCATCGAGAGAACTCTTGTACTTGAGGTTTAGATGCTTTGGTGATCCCTAGAAGTATGCAATTATTTTCTATTTGATGTTGATTGACAAACTAAGCTGAAGTCGCAGAAACTTAGAGGGGCTTCAAAATAATGAAACGACTCTTATTGGCGACCTTGATGATAGAACCTTAAGAGATGCAGTTCTCTTAATAATTCCAATATTTTAGCCCCCGGGCACACACACATCATCATTCTGGCATTATTTCTCTCTTTTGACTCCAGCAAATGGCGAAATTACTGCACTTTGACAGTATGCTGTCAACAAGATGAAGACGAACAGTCTCAGCAAATATTTCCATTAAACACAGAAGCATTTTAGAAAAAAATATAAAGAGATACAATATGCAAAATTGGTCTGAGACTCGTTGAAATTTAATTTTTATCATGACATTTGAGTATAAGAAATCTGTGAACTCTTGCAGATCTATATCGGTCTAATTTTTATCGGTCTGCGAACTCGTTGAATTGGTAAAGCCGTCTTTCCTAAAGAATCATCAACACCACGAGCATCATGTTTCGCACCTACCAGCTGGTTGACCAAATTCTTTTTTGAAGCTGTGGTTCGCACCTTATACATTGAACATTGAGCATATACTTTTCTTACAGATATTTGTGATCGGAGAAAGATGACTGATTTATGCATAAGTCCTTATGTATAAGTCCATCCTTTTAGAAATTTTGGATTGCATCAGTTATGATGTCACAGTGGCGAGATTGATAATGAACTATTTTATTCAGAATGGCCAGTAACTGGTTGCGATTAGCAACAGATAACATAGTTCAGGACTCTCTTATCTTTCAAATACATACGTGGGATGAGTTGATCGTTTCTTCACCTATACTTGTTGGTTGTTTCTGCACTTATTTTTGATGTTTTTCCTTTGAGAGTATTGGCTTCATAATCTGTATAGTCCATTGAGTACGTCACACTGAACTTCCGGTATGTGTTCTTTAAGTTGTACTTCTAGTGTAAATTGCAGTTACAGAATGCGATTTGCAGCTAACGCCACATGCCAGACGTCTGTTGATTGTCTAATATTTTCTGTATGATAATTTTGTTTACTTGAATAAAATGTAGATGTGTAACACATGGACAAGAATAGAAAAGGACAAAAACAGAACAAACCAAACTTGACTTGTGCACTGACAACGTTTTCTCTGATGAAATATGAACAGACGAAGTGTGAATAAGACTATAAGACAGAGAAAGAGCAGCCGAATTTGCAATATTTGGAGAAAACACATTTCCCTTTGGTCTTTAAGGATAAGTTACATACAATATAAATTCATCTGAACCCAAAATAATAAACTCAAAATATGATGATGGTTTCAACAACCAGAATAATTCCTTACTGGTTTAATTTATATATTGACTCTGATATTAAAAAATGGGTTGGTTCTCTCTCTCAAATGGGTCAAATCATTGGGGTGGGCTCTTAAAAATTGGATAATATAAAATAACTGAGCTTTAAAAACAAATTTATATATGAAAGATGGCTGGAAGTTTACCTTTCCATCTGTGACGTGGGCTATTCCACTCCAGATTTCTTCTCTACCAAACTCTAAAGTGCTTTTATTGATTGGAATCTAAAGGGAGGTCCATACAAAGGAAAGTAAAATGTGACATAAACTACACAAAGGAAGTTATCTATATCAGTTTTTAACAGGTTGGACAAGTGGAACGAGTCAATTTACTGGTTAAATTGATAGCTTTTTTTAAAAATAAAATGTTTGGCTTGAAAAAAGTACCACACCATCAATATCTACCAGAAATATCACTTGAATTGGTTGAGTGATGCTATACGTGAAATGACAATGACTGAGTGACTTTTTTGTTACAAAACAAAGAAAAATGACCTTATGAGATAGTTAACAAAAGTTAAGTGACGATGTGAGAAATCAACTCTAGACGTCATATCACTTTATCCAAGCTCATCTCAATCTAGTACAGAATATATTAGAGATATTAATGTGGTATAGAAATTTATCGGTCTAAGAGATATTGTCCACTACTTTAGAGATAGAAATGAGAACCAAACATGTCTGCATCATATACCATGTGAGATTTGTCTGATAACACAACAAAACTATTTGGTTATGTCCTTGTCTGAATTAGATGTGCAACACATTTCCCAAAAGACAGTTCCCAAATTTCTCTGATAAGATATGAACAGAGACAAAGTGTGAATGAGAGAGAGAGCAACCGAATTTGCAACATTTGGAGAAAACACATTTCCCTTTTGGTCTTTAATGATAAGTTTCTTTCGTTTTAAATTTCCAAGAAAAAACAAAACACATTTACGTTCACAATTCATTTTCTTTCTCCTCCTTTTTTTTTTTGTAGAGGCAGATGCAGCCCATAAACAATGGGTTCCACTGAACTCGTTATTTTCAAACATGAAAGATAGATATATGATGAATCCTCACATTCCAAGCAATGTAAAATTAGTCTATTTCATGATGAATTCTCGCTTACAGGCATGAGATGATTTAAATGGAATAATAACGTAGTCAGTAAGGATCATATAATCGACTCGAACTTCTACGGGACTGAGGCGTAATAACTTTTGTATATTGTCATAAATCTTTATCTTTTTATGCAAGTCGATAGAGACAGATACAGCCCAAAAGCAACGGGTTCGACTGAATTCAAATTTTCAATCGTGAAACATAAATATAATCTGTCTGCTTTCTTTATCTTCGTCATCCATACCTCATCCATGCTGCAAAGATCAAAGCTCTGCTCTTCTGAAACTGAAGAAAACGCTTACTCCAAAGGATCCCTCATTAGTTTCGTGTAGTAGTCCTAATCTAAAGACGAGTTCTTGGAACATGAGCAGAGATTGCTGCTCATGGGATGGTGTGATATGCGATGAGATGACTGGCCATGTCATTGAGCTTGACCTCGGCTGCAGCCAACTTGTTGGGCTGATTGATTCAAATAGCAGCCTATTCCAACTCTCTCATCTCCAAAGGCTTGATCTTTCTGGGAATAACTTCTCTGATTCTCATGTCTCGCCTGAATTTGGCAGGTTCTCAAGCTTAACGGATCTTGATCTTTCCGAGTTACAGTCTCTTAGCCTCTCCTCATTTTCTGACAGTCAAAGGCTAAGTCTCACAGCCCATGATTTTAAATCGCTCCTTCAGAATTTGACCCATTTAAGAGAGCTTCATCTTACTAACATAAACATCTCTTCCACCATTCCTCTGAATTTTTCTTCTCATTTAACATAAACCTGAGAGTATTTTTCTTCTCTTCCACTATGATCTTTGATCGGGCCAATTAGTCTCTCATTTAACATCAATTTTAGTCTGGAATTCATTTTCTATCATTAAGCCAGTAATCACTCTAAGAGAAATATTCAAATGCTGTTTATCAAGAAGCATTATGTTTGTTTATATGTCGTGAATTTAGTATTTCTTGTTTCTTTTTTTAAAAAAATGGGAGTAGGGGAATACAAGGTGGGGAATCGAACTCTCACCAGTAAGGTGAAAGTTTAGTTAGGTTTAATCTTTAACTTGGCTTCATCTTGCATCCATGCCCTCCAACTTTGGGTGTGCATAAGTAGACACTTAAACTTGCAAAAAGTTGAACAAGTAAACACATGCGCTCTATGTGGCGTCCTAAGTGGCCAATTCGTGTCTTATGTGGTGTCCTAAGTTTATTATGCCACATAGGACGCATGTGTTTATTTGTTCAGCTTTATACAAGTTTAAGTGTCTATTTGTGCACATTCAAAGTTAGAGGTCATGGATGCAATCTAATCCCAAGTTAAATGACATGTTTACGTATTATGCCTTGAAAAAACTATGTTGTTTTGTTAGGAGCCATTGGTTAAACAAACACTATTCAATTCCCTATTTTCTTCGTTTTTCAGTTGTTGTTTTGGAAATTGAAATTCGGAATTGAAAAGAGTTTGGTTAATTGTTGGACTTGGGCTTTACCCGGGAAATATATGGGCTCAAATATTTGGGCCTAATAAGGTAATTCGTATTTGACATAGACATTCAGCCCAATACCCATGACTCATTGGAGGAACCGTAAGTTTTTGCAAGTTTATCCGCTTTAAAATATACGCGTGTTTTAAATAATACAGTCAAGCCTCTCCATAGTGACAACACTTGTCCGAAGATTTCATGACTGTTATAACGAGTTGTTGTTATATATGCATAGTGACATTTGACATTTAAATCTCATTTAGTCGTTATACACAAAAATATGCAAAATTAGATATTTTTACTTGAAATTTACTATGTGCATGACATTAATAATGACTACCATAAATAGTTTAATATTTTATTTTATACATAATATACCTTTTACAAAATATTATTACGCAATAATTAAGTATAGCTGTTATAGAGGAGAATTTTTTACAAAAAGTGTATTGCTATAATGAATGTTATTGCTGTTATAGGTAGATTGGTGTTATAGAGAAGTAAAATATAACATGAAAAATCAATTTCGAAAAAGGTTAGGCCGTTACAATGAAATATCGTTATAACTAAGGGCCGTTATAGAAAGGTATGCCTATAGTCGTCTGAAGTTGGGTGGAATATGTTTCGACTTTCCACCAATTTTTGCTTGTGGTTATTGGTTCAATCTAATATGTCAATATTAAAATGATGTGTTTATTATTCAGTCAAGCTCCCATATAAGGATCAGATGTTTACTATTCAATCAGACTTCAATATGAATATATATATATATCCTATTTAATAAGTGGTGGTCCTTTTGGTCGACCAAAAGAATCTCCACCGTCCACCTCCCCCTTTCATCCGACGGGTCTGATCCGTTCCTCCACCTCTTGGTCCTAATTAATTATTTTAGCTCATTTAGATATTAGAAAATTAATAATATTTAATTAAAAGACGTAAATAAATACAAAATGATGAATTGAGGGACGAACCCATCTGCTTTAACCCGGTGATTTTACTATATCACCCCTAATTAATTATTATAAGTCGTTTGAGTATTAGAAAATTGATAATATTTAATTATTTGATCGACCAAAAGGATCTCCACCGTCCACCTCCCCCTTTCATCAGACGGGTCTGATCCGTTCCTCCACCTCTTGGTCCTAATTAATTATTTTAGCTCATTTATCCTATTTAATAAGTGGTGCTCTTTTTGGTCGACCAAAAGGATCTCCACCGTCCACCTCCCCCTTTCATCCGACGGGTCTGATCCATTCCTCCACCTCTTGGTCCTAATTAATTATTTTAGCTCATTTAGGTATTAGAAAATTAATAATATTTAATTAAAAGACGTAAATAAATACAAAATGATGAATTGAGGGACGAACCCACCTGCTTTAACCCGGTGATTTTACTATATCACCCCTAATTAATTATTATAAGTCGTTTGAGTATTAGAAAATTGATAATATTTAATTAAAAAAACAAGTAAAATATCCTTTTTCCTTTTGCCTTCCTTGTAAATAAGTGTGAGCCCCAGGGTCGACTAAAACGATCTTGGCCGTCCACCTCCCCCTTTCATCCGACAGATCTTATCCGTTCCTCCACCTCTTAGTCCTAATTAATTATTTTAACTCATTTAGGTATTAAAAAATTAATAATATTTAATTAAAAAAAGTAAATAAATACAAAATGATAAATTAAGGGACGAACCCACCTGCTTCAACCCGGTGATTTTACTATATCACCCCTAATTAATTATTATAAGTCGTTTAAGTATTAGAAAATTGATACTCCCTCCGTCCCATTTTATGTGACCTACTTTCCTTTTTGGTCCGTCCCAAAAAGAATGTCACATTTCCTTATTTGGTAACTTTTTAAAGGCACAATTACTCTTTTATCCTTATTGGTCCCACTTAATTAAAAAGTGAATGCATTACCTTTTATTTTTTAAAGGACAATATGGTAAACATTATCAAGTCAAATCTTATTTCTTAAACTCCGTGTTCAGTCAAATTAGGTCACATAAAATGGGATGGAGGGAGTAATATTTAATTCGACCAAAAGGATCTCGGCCGTCCACGTGCCCCTTTCATCCGACGGATCTAATCCGTTCCTCCACCCCTTGGTCCTAATTAATTATTTTAGCTCATTTAGGTATTAAAAAATTAATAATATTTAATTAAAAAAGGTAAATAAATACAAAATGATAAATTAAGGGATGAACCCACTTGCTTTAACCCGGTGATTTTACTATATCACCCCTAATTAATTATTATAAATCGTTTGAGTATTAGAAAATTGATAATATTTAATTAAAAAAAAAAGTAAAATATCCTTTTTCCTTTTGCCTTCCTTTTAAATAAGTGTGAGTCCCAGGGTCGACCAAAACGATCTTGGCCGTCCACCTCCCCCTTTGATCCGACGGATTTTATCCGTTCCTCCACCTCTTAGTCTTAATTAATTATTTTAACTCATTTAGGTATTAGAAAATTAATAATATTTAATTAAAAAAAGTAAATAAATACAAAATGATAAATTAAGGGACGAACCCACCTGCTTCAACCTGGTGATTTTACTATATCACCCCTAATTAATTATTATAAGTCGTTTAAGTATTAGAAAATTGATAATATTTAATTAAAAAAAAGTAAAATAGACACAAAATGATAAATTACATTACTTTAAAAAGTAATATAATTAACAGCTTCAAATATTTAAAAAACATAAAAAAATTGATCGACTCTCGAAATTATATCGGTGTCGCGTAAATTGGGACAACGGAAATATATATTATTTGAAAGACATAAAATTAGTACTATAAATCATAATAATCAACAACTTAAAATATTTTAAAATCATACAAAAGTTTGATCGACTATCTAAATGTCATCTATGCCGCGTAAAATGAATAAATCAGCAAATTATGTAAGAAGTATTACAAATAACAATAATTAACAACTTAAAATATTTTAAAACCATATAAAAAATTAATTGACTTATGAAATTTCATTTGTGTCACATAAATTGAGACAGAGAAAATAATATGGGCCCATGCCTGTGATCTGACGGTCCACATTCATTCCTTCGCGTTGAATTTACTAATGTGATATAATTAGAAGTTATTTAGGTAATATTGGACCCGTGCGGAGCACGAGCATCAATATCTAGTATATTGTATATAGGATGAAACAAAATGTATTCTCTCCATCATATTAGTTGTCGACTTTTCCCTTTACATAATTTTTAAGATATCATAAATAAGAAAAACTGTTTCACTAATTTATTCTTAAGAATTTTTTTGAAACTTTACAAAATTATTTATACTTCAGAAAGTTAATTGTAAGAGTAAAATAAAAAATGTTAATTAATCTTATTTTTATTTTATAAATTGACAAGTAATGTGGTATAATTATTTTTGTAATAACGTGGACAACTACTGTGAGACCAAGGAAGTACATGACACTATTGAGCAAAAATGTAACTCATTTTTAGTAGGAATTAGTACTTGTAGTACTTTTGGTATGTATGTCAGAATTTTCAAAATTCCTTCAACCCAATGATCAGTACCTAACCCCCCACACACCACCCTTCAACCCAAACTCTCAACTTCTTGTGCAATTTACTGTATACCCTTTTCAGCTTTCTCCAGTTCTTTGCTCAAATCTGAATCTAATTCATACAAATTAGTTCAAACATTCAAGGTCCAAAGTGTAGTCAAAATCAAGAATCTCAAGTGTTTGTATTTTTTTTTTCTGTAAAAAGATTGAATTTTTTGGTATGTGGAGTGAATTTTTTTTGCTATATAGTTGAATAATATCTTGTTGGGTTTAATGGGTTTTGTTCATTTTTTCTTCTTTTTGTGTTATCCACAGGTCAAGGGGATGGTGAAATAGAGCTTCATTTGCAGTTGTCAAGAAGGAAGAAAATAGAAAAGATTGTCTTTTTAATGTTTTGATAGGTGAGTTTTGCTTTTTTGTTTATTAAGAATCATTTATTTCAATTGAAATTGTTACTAGTATTGGATTGTGATTAAAAACACACCTAAATATTCCGGTTTTCCGCACCTAGTGGTCAATGAAGTGGTGGATTGAGCACCATGAGGTGTCGGCTCAATTCCCTCCAAGCAGAGACGACACACTAGGTGATTATTTCCATCTGTTCTAGCCTTGGTAGGCAGAGGGATGTGGTACCTGGTGGAGGTGGGAGGTGGTAGGTATTCCGGGGAATTAGTCGAGGTGCGCAAGCTAGTCTGAACACCACGATTATCAAAAAAGAAAGAAAAGTATTCTGGTTCTTTGACTTTCACACTTTGAGTTGCCGGAACTATCACCAATTATTTATCAAAATACACTTCAACTATCAATTGTTGGCGTTTCCTATTTGAACGAAGATAATATTTTAGGTAGGAAAATGGAACAACTAATGGTTGAGTGTGTTTTGATAAATAGTTGGTGATATTTCAGGTAAAGGCAACAACTAGGATACTTTAGGTGTTTTTTTGACCATTACTCATGAAATAAGCTCAATTAGAGCAGGATGGATATACTCTGACCAGAACTTGTTGATTGATTGGTGTATCATGGTTATGTGTAATTTAGTTGTAGTTCTTTTTTTAGCTTAGTAAGGAAAATTTGCTCTTGGATTTACCTGTAGCTGGATTGATGGTTATTGTTATTGTTACCATGTCGATGTTGTTTGTATTGGTGCTATCTCTATGCGAAGTTCTGGATTATTTGTTTTCGTCACGCATTTTGGTCAATGTGAATGTTGCTTGCTTTATTTTCTTTTCTCTTTGGAGCATATGTGAGTTTTGCAATGTGTAACCCTCCACGAGGCAGGAAAAGGAAGACGGTTGTGACAACTATGATTGTTCCTCTTGATATTAAGAAATGGGTTTGAAGGGATACATATGATTTAGTTGAAATCGAGGCACATTTGATTGATATAGTACAGCAATGAGCATGCTCATGTTGAAAATAAGAAGTAGAAGCTATAGATGATGTTGGAGCGGATAGTAGTTGAATGTTGATGAAACTCTAGCTGAAAAATGCATCGGAGCATTTAAGAAAAAGAGGATATAGATGATGTTGGGGCTGATAGTAGCCGGAAAAAAATGCATCAGTGCGTTTAAGAAAAGAGAATATAGAAGAAAACTTTGCACGTAATAATAGAGTTTACTATATATTGATAACGGCTATTAAAGTCGCACTTATCCTACAGGCTTTCCAAATTTCAAATCTCATTTTACTCTAGCTTTGTCTCTATTGTTATTGAGGTTCAAGTTTTCTTCTGATGCATTGAAGTCACGTATCCTTTTCCAGTTGTTTTCCTTCATTATGCAATAGCAACAATATTTACTTTATTTCTCAATTAGTTGAGAGCCGAAAACACCGTGCTCGAGATTTATTGCTAAGAGGCCTAGGCATAGGTCAATTAGTCTCTGCACGTAAAACTTTTTTGATGGATGGGACTTGAAACTTGGTGCTCTTTTTCATCAATTTTAGTCTGGAATTCATTTTCTATCATTAAGACAGTAACCACACCAAGAGGAATATTCAAATGCTGTATATCAAGAAGCATTATGTTTGTTTATATGTCGTGAATTTAGTTTTTTGGGAAATGGGGGAGGGGATTACAAGGTGGGGAATCGAAACCTTATCAATAAGGTGAAAGTTTAGTTAGGGTTTATAGGTGCTTGAAATGTCAATGCCTTTTTTTTTTGACCGATGGAAATCCTGATGGCTTTTGAGCCCACATCATTCACCATCGATTTTGGTTTACGATGTAATAATTGAGTTGACAAACACGCTTGGACAAAAAAAATGGATATCATGTATTTTTTTCACTGAGAAATTGTGAATCTTGTGATGCTACTGCCAGAATTAGAAATTTGGCACAGATTTCATGGAGCTGATGGGGATTGCTCTAAGTCAAATGTTCTTAGATATGTTTGACACAAATATAACGGTGTCTTTCGTTAAAACTTTTAATGCTGACCCAGGTAGGTGTATTAGTGACCCTTTCTTTAATATTTTAACAATGATGGTCATTGAAGTGGATGTTTAAGAGAAAAATTTATTCCATATCAAACCAGTAAATCATAATACATTGAATTATTCGTTCTTTAGTTGCTCATCGTCAGTTAACAACAAAAAAAGAACTTTATTGCCAACTGTTTCTGATGGTTTTAGCAATTATTCCTTTTTAATTCCACAGATTTAACACCTCATCTTGTAGGGAAGATAACTAAGTGAAAAAATATTAAGATTACATTACAAGTAGTGTAACCCAAAATTGGAAATGGAGGCATACAAGATTAGATAATAGGTTAGAAATGACCACATTCGGCATAAGATACAAGTAGCACACATAGAGACTAAAATGAAAATAAATAGCTGGTGATGGTTTGATCATGTCGCATATGCTGGTCTATAGATTTGAAATCATGGTGATTGGAAGTGTTAAAGAGGACAAGGTAACCTAATATCTCATTGAGGGAAGTTGGCTCAAAGGACTAGCGATCTCTTGTAATCTATGTAAACTTAGTGCATAATAAGGCACAATGGAAGAAAAGATTTATATTGACGATGTGCACCCAAGGGTCTGGCCTAGTGGTTCAATGATGTGAGTTGAGCACCATGAGGTCTCACGTTCAATTCTCAGTAGAGACAAACACCAGGTGGTTTCTTCCCATCTATTCCAGCCTTGGTGGACAGAGTTACCTGATACATGTTGCTGGTGAGAGGTGACAGGTATCCCGTGGAATTAGTCGAGGTGCTCGCAAGCTGGCCTGGACTCCATAGTTATCAAAAAAAAAAGATTTATATTGACGATGTTAATTGTTTGGGATGAATATAGTTATATTGGTTAGGGTGTTTGCGGTTCAGTTTGGGTTGTTTTTTCTCTAAAAGGAAACCAAACCAATTAAGTCAGTTTTTCAAATATTGGAATCAAACCAAACCAATAAATTGGTTTTTCATCTCTTTGGTTTTTGTCAGCTTATTCGGTTTTTTAGGTAAAATATATGATAATATACTTCCAAACACATATTCGGTGTACTATATTCCAACAAAACACTACCAAATCAATTACTCTTTGAGAGATGAATTAAGGAGATATGTATATTTAATCGAGTTATATATGTAACGTCCTCCAAATAAATTGTATGCATTGTCCAAGAATTTATTCAAATGTTAGAAATTTGTAAGTCTATGGAAAATGTAGGACTTCTAGTATTAGATAATCGAAATGTTCAAATATGGGGTAGATACATTCTAAATGGAGCGACATGTTTACCGAGGAATTAGGATTCATATAAGTGTAACTGGCCCCAACTGGTATTGATCGTAGTATTTGTAGTTTGTTATTGTCGTATTGCTAGCTGTACATTCTTCTAAATGAGTTGTTCAACAGAAATTTTATCTGAGATTTGCATCAGTAGAAAGCGTGGAAGTATAAGAAATTAGAAATTCTAGCTCAATTCGTTTCCTAACATTTAAGCATCTTTCCAAAGTATTTGGCAACTGGTGAGTTCATATTGAAACAAATTTTGACTCCTTCCATAAAGGAAATATGGTCAAATAAGCTTCAAGCAAAGTCCTTTTTTATGAGACTGGGGATCATCGATTTTGATGAAGTAAGATATTATTAACAAAAGGGTGTTAACTAGCCAGTATACAAGAAGTATACCAAAAAGTAGAAAATCTTACACAAGTACATGATTTTCTATGAAAACCACCCAATCATCTATACAAAAAGTAACCTCATGGACGCACCAAAAAAGAAATAAGGGAAAAGAGGCTATTTCTCGAGTGTTCAAAATCTGTCTCTATTCCATCAAAAGCTTTCCTATACTTCTCTCTCTCTCTCTCTTCATAGGGTCCACATCAGTGCTAAAGGGGCAACTTCGCATGCCCTGCATCTCCTCCTCCGTCTTCTACGTTTCTTTCACAGTTCTCGGCTTTACCTGCTAACCGACTATATAAGAGTAGATGATCTACGTCTTCCTGGATTCTTTGCACATGAGAACCAACTTACACAAGCAATCTTCCTCTAGTTCTCCACTGTCAAGATCAGCCCCTCGCAACTAGCCAAGTGAAGAAGCACACCTTTCTCGGTACTCTAGGGATCCGGGGTTTGTGGGAAAACAGTCACCTCTCTCACCAAAAATTTCAGATAGTATGACTTAACAGAAAAGACATGTCACCCCGTTTCCCATTTCCAAGCATCCTGACAACCAATAATAATATTTTGTTGGTGAAACAAACCAACCATGTTTTGAAATTCTCCAACTTCCCAATCTTTTAAGTTTCTCCTAAATCTTTAATGACTCTGGTTTAAGGCCTAATGACTCCGTTCTTGTTTTATTTAATGTAAATGTATTACAGATAACAAAGAGCAATTCAGCAGTGGATGTTGATTGACAAAACTAAGCTGAAGTAACAGAAACTAAGAGGAGCTTCAAATAGTTAAACTCCTCTTATTGGCACCCTTAATGATAGAACCTTAAAAGATGCAATTCTCTTAATCAGGCTAATAGTTTAGCTGCAGTCATGCATGCGTTTGCGCACGCAGACACAATGACATATCCCTGTCATTATTTCTGTGAATTTTCAGCATTATTATCTATACAATAAATGACCATACACTTTATGCATAAACTTTTGTCATTTATGTGTCTTGTAGATTAGGTTCTGTGCTCGTGTTAGTTAACTGAGGATTACTACTTTTGGAATTGACCAGGTGCAATGGAGATATCATTGTTAAAAGTTCTTCTCAACAACATCTCCCAATTTTTCCATTTATCATCAAGTGAAAGCATAAATGATATACTAGTTCAGAGGTATTATTGCAAGACTGAGGATCTATTGAAGATTTTAAAGTCGATTCTCGAGGCCATTGTTGATGTTGAAGCAGCTTCCAGTGAGCTGCTTAAGAAAGCATTTGCTGGACTAGCTCAATTTGTTGATGAACTGAGGGAGCTATGTGAAACCTGGCAACCGTTGGGCAGTAAAGTTTATTTTGTATGTACAGATCTATGCTCTTTATTAATGGATAAGCAGATAGTCCATCTATTCCTTTTCATAATCAACAAACTGAATGATATATGGAAAGTAGTGCAGATAGTCTTCTTTACTGTCATATTTTTCTTTTCAAAACTGCTTTGGAAATGCTTTACTTGTGCCGAGGGTCTATCGGAAACAACCTCTCTACCTCCTTGAAGTAGGTATAAGGTCTGCATACCCTCTACCTTCCTCAGACCCCATATTGTGGGATTCACTGGGTATTTTGTTGTGTAAAAAAAAAAAAGGGGCAGCCCGGTGCACTAAAGCTACCGCTATGCATGGTGTCCGGGGAAGGGCCCCACCACAAGGGTGTATTGTTCGCAGCCTTACCTTGCATTTCTGCCAAAGGCTGTTTCCAAGGCTTGAACCCGTGACCTCCTGGTCACATGGCAACAACTTTACCAGTTACTCCAAGGCTCCCCTTCCACAAGGCAACTTTCCACAAGGGTGTATTTTGTTGTGTATTTAAGGCATTTCAATAATTTGTGCAAATACATTTATATTTGTTGATGTGTTGATGATTTATAGGTCCTGCAAGCTGAACCACTGATTGTAAAAATTCGAATATGTAGTCTTGAAATTCTTGAGCTACTTAAATCTTCTCATCAATGCCTTCCTGCTGATACAACTTTGACATCTCTTGAGGTAGGAGCCAAAAACAGGTCATTCCTGATCTTCTTTCCCCTTCTATATGCTCTATTCCGATCCCAGCTGTACTGTTCCTCTCTGCTCTTTTTTCAGTTAGAATTGTCATCCTTATTTATGGGGATTTCCCTTGCTGAGTGGGTGTCTTATATTTGGATTGCAGCACTGTATACTGAAAATTAAGTATGTGGATTATGAACTGATGTCCATGACTATCACAAAGGCTATTAAGGCTCAAATGGAAGGCTTGGGAGCAAACTCAGACAGCTTCGTGAAAATTGCAGATTGCCTAAGATTGAAGTCGAACCAAGAGCTTTTGATTGAGCTTGTGGCCCTTGAAAAATTGAAGGAGAACTCTGAACAAGAGGAAAAGACTGAGGAAGTTGAATATATTGAGAAAATTATAGCTCTTGTTTCCCATATGCATGACTGCTTCGTCACAATGAAACAGTCTCAGACCCGCACGCCTGTGCCAATACCTCCAGATTTTTGTTGCCCCCTCTCACTTGAGTTGATGACCGACCCTGTAATTGTTGCTTCTGGACAAACTTATGAGCGAGCTTTTATAAGGAAATGGATTGATCTCGGTCTTACTGTGTGTCCTAAGACAAGGCAAACACTGGGGCACACAAATCTCATTCCAAATTACACTGTTAAGGCACTTATTGCAAATTGGTGTGAATCAAACAATGTAAAGCTGCCTGATCCAATGAGATCTCTGAGCTTGAACCAGCCATCTTCACTTCTAGTACATGCGGATTCTGGAGTGCCAAGGGATACCCAGGGCTCTCCCCTTCCGAGGGGAATTCAATCTTTGTCGCCCGATTCTGCTCGCTCTTTAAGTTCTCCAAGGAAGAGTTTGATTTCATCAAGTATAAACCAAAAAGAAAGATCATCTCCATCCCATCCCTGTTCTTCTTCGGATGATTCTTTACCTAAAATTGCTAGTAGTATGCTTGCTCTGGATGTTGAAAGGATATCTATTAAGAGTTCTGAAGAACGGATGGCCCACTCTGGAGAGATAAACTCAAATGGTCATAGTATGTTAGCACCTGATGAACACTCCCTTGTAGGTCATAGTCGAACCATCTCGGCACCCAACACACTATCTAATTCAAACTTTTCACCTACAATTCCTGGTGATGGAAATGAAGTGTTCCCAAGGTCGGCATCCCCACCTGCTGCTCCATTGTCTGTTCTATGAAGGGAGCCGGAATTCCCATCCATGCTGGAGACAAGAGCTCGAAATCAATTCATCTGGCGTAGTCTGAGAGGTTTCCTAGAATAGTTTCTTCTGCTACGGTTGAAAGAAGGGTTGATCTCTTGGAACTTGAGGAGCAAGTTAGGAAGCTGGTTCAGGATTTGAATAGCAATTCCATTGATGTGCAAAGAGATGCCACAGCTGAACTCCGACTACTTGCCAAGCACGATATGGATAATCGTGTTGTAATGGCAAATTGTGGTTCCATCAGTTTCTTGGTCAACTTGCTTCATTCGGAAGACTTGAAAGTGCAGGAAAATGCTGTTACCACACTTCTCAACTTATCAATTAATGACAACAACAAGTGTTCGATTGCAAATGCTGGTGCAATTGAACCTCTGATTCATGTCCTCAACAAGGGTAGTACTGAGGCTAAAGAAAACTCTGCTGCTACACTTTTTAGCCTTTCAATGATTGAGGATAGCAGGATGAAGATAGGGAGGTCTGGGGCCATCAAACCTCTTGTGGATTTATTGGGTAATGGAACTCCTAGGGGCAAGAAGGACGCAGCAACAGCTTTGTTTAACTTGTCAATACTTCATGAAAACAAGGGCCGCATTGTACAGGCTGGTGCTGTTAAGTTTCTCGTTGAGTTGATGGACCCTGCTGCTGGGATGGTTGACAAGGTTGTTGCTGTTTTATCAAATCTCGCAACCATTCACGAGGGAAGAGCAGCAATTGGTTAGGAAGGAGGGATTTGTTCTGGTTGAGGTTGTTGAGCTTGGTTCTGCAACATGGTTCTACAGGAAGGAGCTGTACCTCCGTTAGTGGCATTGTCGCAGTCTGGCACCCCAAGAGCCAGAGAAAAGGTACGACAGTTTTTGCAGAAGCCTCACACTTTCTTTCTATTCTAATCCAAGTATTCTAACGGCATACATGCAGGCTCAGGGACTTCTTAGCTACTTCAGAAACCAACGACATGGTAATGCAGGGAGGGGCTGATTTATACACTGGACAGTGAACACATATTTTTCTCAAGGTAATGGATTAAATGATGCGTGTAAATTTGATATTCAGAGTTATTTATGTTGAGGATTCGGCTAATTGAAATATTCTTATATTCATGAATGAGATAGTCTGAAAAAGAAGAATGATTTATGGAGGCTCTTCTAAGTCCATCCTCCTATAACATTGTTTGTGAATGTGGAAAAGCCTTTATACCTGTAACAAGTGTCTGATTGTATCAGCTTGGATGAAGAAGTATAGTAAAACAGGTCAAGTAATATTCAAATCAGTGGCAGATTCAGTAATTCGACGTTCTAAGTTCTAAAATATATATGTAATTCTATTTATGCATGATTCGTGTATATGCTCGCACACATACACTCACACATAGTATTTGACTGATGAACTCGAGAACCCATTATTGGATATTCTGCTACTGATTCATATGATGATGCCAATGGACATTGTAATTTCTTCTTTAAATAACATGTCCTCTTTGTTTTGAAAAAGCATATGGAGAATGCTCAGTATAGACTCATTTGTCTCAATAATTTCTGTTTCAATAAAATAAATCCACAATATAATTGACAGTTTAACACTAGTAAAAACTTCATTTTTTATTTTCCTTTTTACTTTGGGGAGCAACACAAAGTTTTTTTTTCTAAGTTAAAACAGTTGAGGAAGACTTAAATGCATACCAAGCCAATGCTGATTGTGACTTTAGAGTAAAGGGTACGCATTCTTTGTCACATCCTAATGAAAAAATTCAAAATTAAAGTTAAAGGAATTTGTGTGTCAAGTGTCTTTCATTTGAAATTTCAATGAGGGACATGAACCAACGAATTTAATTGATTTCATTATTTTTTGACACGGTGTGTAAGCGTGTAATCTCTGAAATAAAAGTCACAAAATAATGAGATTTAAAAGGTTTTTAACTTAATCACTCTTTTAAAAAAATATGTTGTTCAGGAAACGATTGTAGAAGCGTTGAATGATACTTGGCTATTAGAGTGAAGAATAAGTTCTATGACTTTGTTTGCTATAGCTTTCATTTGAAATTTCATGGACGAGACTTGTGTATTGACTTGATGATGAAATTTTCTTAAGGTGAAATTGATTTCTATGACAACACTATTTTCCTTTCTTCTTGAGAATAAAATTCATGTTCTATTTCACAATTTTTTTTTTTATCTTTGCCTCTAAAATGGAGATAATTATTTTCCCTAATTTTTTCTATTTTCTGATTTTCTCTCCTCTTTCTTCTTCGAAATTCCTTATCACCAAAAGATGTGGTGAAATAGTGTGATACCTCCATCCTTAGAAGAGAATAGATAATTGAATAGTCCTTAGCTATTAGAGTGAATAATACGTTCATTTGAATTGAAAATTCAAATTGAAAGAACTTGTGTAGTAGAAAAAAATAATTAAAGAAATTATTTTCTCCACACAAATGGTCCCCATCATATGGAATTTCCATGAATGAGACTTGTTCTGAGTCTTTGTAATTGGACTCTTCCGTTCTTTTCAGAGTAAAATACTTGTTTTATTTTACTGTTAAATAAATTTTATATTCTTGTCTCTAAACTACAAAAGATTATGGATATCATTTTACCCTAATCTCACCTCTTTGTTCTATGAAATTGCACACCAAAAGTCTTGGATTTGAGCCCTTTTAGAATAGAGAAATGTTTCGTTAAATAAATGTCTCTACAATTATATGTTACCAATTGACAACAAATTAAACAAAATCCTATTAAATGTATTTGTGATAATTATAAATTACATATTATGTAATTTTGTTAACAAAGAACTACCAGTTATCATAAATATATCAGAATAAGATGTATGTTATGCTATTGTGTGTGGATTGGAAATCAATTTGTTTTTGTTTGTAATTATCTTGAGTTTTTCTTTTCTTTTTTTCCTTCACTTTGATTTTCTTTTCTAGCACCTATAATTAATTGTCAATATACATGACTCATTAGTCACATCATAATGAAAAATCAAAGGAAAAGAAATTTGTGTGTTAAGTATCTTTTCACTTGAAATTTCCATGGAAAAATACAACACATTTCTCACTCACAATTCATTATTTTTCCTGACTTAATTTCTGCCACTCTTTACTTTTTTTAGAGACAAAGGGGAAAATATACCCCTAATCTTTGCAATTTAGAAAAGATATACCCCTTGTTAATAAAGTGGTGCATATGTAATCTCATCGTCAGTCAAATGGTGCATATTTATCCTTTTCATTAATAGACTAAATTTTTTTTAAAAAAAAAAAATCATAAAATTGATTTTTTTATTTTAAAAAATATCATGTGACTTAAAAAAATTATCTCAATTATTTTTTAACCCCTCTCGACTCTACATGACTGAATAAAAACTCATTCCCTCTGTTATTCAGATTCGATAAACTCATATTATGACTCAGGAAGGGCTTGAGTTCTGATATTAATCTTGCTTCGTGGATAACCCGAGACTTTGCTTCGAATTGATTTCCATGAAACCACCACTCTTTGCTTGGATTTTTTCCTTTCTTCTTCTGAGAGAAAATTTATGTTTAATTTCACTGCATGCATTTTATATATATCTTTGCCTCTAAAATGGAGATAATTCTTTACCTTAATATTTTTTATTTTCTCACCTCTTTCTTCTTTGAAATTGCTCATACCACCAAAGGACGTGGTGAAATAGGTACAATTCCTCCATCCTTAGAAGAGAAGAGAATCAAATCAATGATCCTAATTAGATATTTGAAAGGACATGTGTGTCGTAGAAAATTTTTTTCTCAAAACAACCCCATCATTTGAAATTTCTATGGAAGAGACTTCTGCATTGACTTGAGAAGGATAAAATTTAAGTCTTTGCAATTGGAGTCTTTCTTTCATTTGAGAATAAAATAGTACATATTTTATTTCACTGCGTAAATAATTTTATATCTTTGTTTCTAAACTAAAAAAAAAGTTATGAAGATCATTTTTTTTTAATCCTAATCTCACCTCTTTCATTTTCGAAATAGCACTTACTACCAAAGGATGTGGCGGAATATATATAGGTGTGATTTCTTCATACATAGATATAGGTCTTAGATTCGAGCCCTTAAAATAGAGAAATCTCTCTAACTAAATCTCTCTACGTTTAGTATTTTACCAATTGGCAACAAATTGAGCAAGTGAGATCCTATTATATGCATTTGGGAAATTTATAAATTACAACAAGTTTAACTGAATTCAATATTTTGAGATACAGAATATAGATATAGCATATGTACATGTGAAAAAATCACTAATCCTATAGTATTAAAATTGAAACCCATATATTCAGAAGTACGATATATTAAGCATCTCACAACTTTAAAGGTTAAATTCAGCAAATTTAAACCTTGGATGTACCACTTACCATAACAAGTTTGATCATTATTAGAAAGATATGTGCATGTGCAATATTTTCTAAAGTAAGAATTGATTGATAACTTGATATGAATGCACTACTAGACTTTTCTCTTTCTTCGAAATTGCAGTTACCGCCAGAGAATGTGGTGGAATATATAGGTGCGATCCCTCCATCCTTAAATATAGGTCTTGGGTTTGAGCTTTTGAGATAGAGAAATATTCTCGTTAACTAAATGTCTCTGCTCTTAGTATTTTATCAATTGACAAGAAATTGAACAATTGAGATCCTATTAAATGTATTTGAGAACAAAAAAATAAAATAAAGAAAAGTAGAAGAAGACTTAAATGCATAAAGACTAAGTCATGATCCTTGGCCTTTTAGAGTAAAGAGTACGTTCTGAGTATTCACATCAAAATTAAAAATCAAAGTGAAAGGAATTCGCGTGCTGAGTAGGTTTCATTTGAAATTCCCATGGAAAAAATTGTGCAAGGACTTGGAAATTTTTTACTTATGCTTTTATGCAATTAGTCTCTAAAGCAGCTCAACACCAATAGATTTAACTGTATTCAATATTTTGGGGCACGAGAATGACTACATTTTCTGATGTAGGAATTTATTGATAATTTGATATGAAGGCAGGAATCAACCTAGCTTAACTTTTATCTTTCTTTCTTTGAGAGTAAAATTCATGTTTTATTTCGTTGTATATATTTTATATCCTTGTCTCTCAATTTAACAAGTTATGACGATATATCTTCTTTACCTACATCATAGTCAAAGGTTCAGATTCGTGCCTTAAAAATGAAAAATCTCCATAAAGAGCGTGTTCCCTCTGAGGAGTCGGTAATTTTCTAATACTAAAAAAGAAATTGCACTATGATATAAAAGGAACCATATCAAAGTGACATATCTCATATATTAAAAGAAATTAATAGTATTGTATTCATATTTCATATTGTAAGAAAGCTTAAAAATCCCCATTATTACTTTATTCAATTTTTAAGTGAAATTTTCTCCCCCTCGCAAGTAATTTTTTTTTTTTTTCAAATGAATTGGATGTCCAAACACAAGTTCAACCTCCGCATGTAATTTTTCAATTTCAAAAAGTATTTCTTTTAACATATCATTCAATTCATGGCCAAACATAAAATCAAGTTTGAGGTTGAGTCTCATTTGTAATATCATCATAGAATACTTAGTTCTCTCTAGCTCTTACTTTCTTTATCCTTGTTAATTAGTAGATGTTCGTTACCTCGTTAGGATTGGTAATGTGCGATCTAGCCCCCCTTGCTTGTACTTATCCTTGTTGAGATTTTTTTTATTCTAATAAAAAATTAAATTAAAAAAAAAAAAATTCATGCCCAAACGCCTACTAAATAAGCTGTAGTGATACAAAATTAAAAAGAAAGGTTTTAAGAGTAAATTTTTATATAAAAAATCGAGGTTCCATGACTTGTATTATGAAACACACAGAGCTTATCAGTATTTAGTAGCAACTTGGACTAGTCTAACAAAATATTTGCCTATATATATTTGCAAAAGCCCTTTTCTTAATTCCCATAACCAACTTCCATACCTTAATTGCATACCTTTTTCTTAATTCCCACAACCAACTTTTGAACTATTTGATCCTAAAATGGCCTACAGCCAATTCTCATTTCATCTCTTTCTCTGTTTCTGTCTGCTTTCTTTTTCTTCATCCATACCTCATCCGTGCCGCAAAGATCAAAGCATTTCCCTTCTAAAATTCAAGGAAACGCTTACCCCAAAGGATCCCTCATTAGTTTCGTGTTACCTCATTAGCCCTAATCCAAAAACGAGTTCATGGAACATGAGCAGAGATTGCTGCTCATGGGATGGAATCTTGTGCAATGAGATGACTGGCCATGTCATTGAGCTTGACCTCAATGACAGTTGTCTTGTCGGGACCATTGATTCCAATAGCAGCTTATTCCAACTCTCTCATCTCCAAAGGCTTGATCTTTCTTGGAATAACTTCTCCAATTCTCACATCTCCCCTGAATTCAGCAGGTTCTCGAGCTTGACGCATCTTAATCTTTCCGAGTCATATTTCTCAGGTCAAATTCCTTCTGAAATCTCCCATCTTTCTCAATTACAGTCTCTTCGTCTCTCATCATTTTTTCTAAGACTCACAGCCCATGATTTTGAATTTCTCCTTCAGAATTTAACCCAATTAACAGAGCTTGATCTTACTTACATAAGCATCTCTTCCACCATTCCTCTGAATATTTCTTCTCATTTAACAATTCTGAGGCTGGGGTCTACAGAATTGTATGGGATAATACCCGAGAGTGTTTTTCACCTGCCCAACCTGGAAACACTTGACTTATCCGACAATGATCAGCTCAGTGGTTCTTTCCCAAAGACCAAATGGAACAGCAGTGCATCTCTCACAGAGTTGGATAGAGTGGTTATGTGAATTTTTCTGATAATTTGCCCGAGTCTCTTGGCTACCTAACGTCACTGCGTTATTTGTCTCTTCATGATTGCAACCTTAGAGGGCCTATTCCTGAATCTCTTTTAAATCTCACCCACATAGAGTATTTGGAACTTTCAGATAACTCCCTGAATGGAACAATACCATCAGGGCTGTTCTCCCTTCCATCACTAGAGGGGATTTTTTTAAGTAATAACCACTTTTCGGGTCAGCTTGAGGATTTCAAGTCCAATTCACTCGTATCTATTAATTTAAGAAATAATCAGCTGCAAGGCCACCTTCCCAACTCAATTCAAAACCAAGTGAACCTAATAGAGCTTGATCTTTCTTTCAATAATTTTAGTGGTCATGTGGATGTCAGCCTCTTTTCAGACCTCAAACAGCTTTCGTATCTTGATCTTTCATCGAATAATTTTAGTGGTCATGTGGATGTCAGCCTCTTTTCAGACCTCAAAGATCTTTGGCATCTTGATCTTTCATATAATAGTATCTCATTGACCAATGAGAACAAAGTTAAGGTTACTTTGCCAGGATCTCTTAGTACGTTACGATTAGCCGCTTGTGAAGTGAAAGAATTGGAGTTTCTAAGATCCGCAAAGCATCTTGAAGAGTTGGATCTTTCAAATAATAAGCTTCAAGGAAGAATTCCTGATTGGGCATGGTCTAACTGGATGTTTTCATTGGAACGTCTTAATTTATCCCACAACATGCTGGCAAGTGTTGATTCAATTCCTCTTCAGTCTGTAGAATTCATTGATTTGCAGTCAAACTTGCTTCAAGGTTCACTACCTATTCCACCAAATTCTACAAGATATTTCTTCATATCAGAAAATAATCTTGGTGAAGAAATTCCTTCATCTATTTGCGATTTGGCTTCACTGGAGATGCTTGATTTGGGAAGAAACAATTTGCGCGGAGAAATTCCTCAATGTTTGGGAAAGATCACTGCCCTCGAGGTTTTGGATATGCGCCACAACAATCTTTCTGGGAATCTTCCAACAACTTTCATCAGTGGAAGTTCACTGAGAAGCCTCAACTTGCATGGCAATAAACTAGAGGGGAGAATTCCCCGATCTTTGACCAATTGCAATGAGTTGAAGGTTCTTGATTTAGGAGATAATCATCTCATTGGCACATTCCCGATGTGGTTGGGAAGTCTTCCAAAGTTGCAAGTTTTAAGCTTGAGATCCAATGAATTGTATGGGTCCATTCAACCTTCAACCATTGAAACTATTTTTGCCGAGCTTCGAATCATAGATCTCTCTTACAATGCTTTCTCAGGAAACTTACCTACAAATATGTTTCAACATCTGAAAGCCATGAGGAAAATTGATCCATCAATTAAAGCACCGCGTTATCGTGGAGATAAATATTACCAAGATTCTATTACAGTTGCAACCAAGGGATTGGAGCGTGAAATTGTGAGTATCTTGTATTTGTACACCGTTGTCGATCTTTCAAGTAATAAATTTGGAGGGCAAATTCCAAGTATCATGGGGGATTTCATTGCACTTCACATATTGAATTTATCTCATAATGGATTGCAAGGTCATATTCCACCATCATTCGGAGACTTATCTTCAGTTGAATCATTGGACCTATCAGGAAACCAACTTACTGGAGAGATACCACAGCAACTTGTTTCTGTTACGTCTCTTTCATTCTTAAATCTCTCCCACAATCATCTCCAAGGATGCATCCCTCAAGGACCTCAATCTCACACTTTCGACAAAAATTCATATGAAGGCAATGATGGATTACATGGATTCCCCCTTTCAAAAAGTTGTGGCAATGATCGTGCGTTACATACGAATTATACCGTATCTGGACTAGACAATCAAGAAAGCAATTCCGAATTTCTGAGTGATTTTTGGAAAGCTGCTCTTATGGGCTATGGAAGTGGATTATGTATTGGATTATCCATAGTATATTTCATGATTTCAACTGGATACCCGAAATGGCTTGCAAGAATCATTGTGGAAGTGGAGCACAAAATTATGATGAGAAGGAGGAAGAAGCAGCGAAGGCAAAGGTATTACAGAAGAAGAAATAATCACTTCTAGACAAGTTATAAGTTTTGATTTCAGAACTTCAGGTAAATTAAGCTCTATGCTGATCTTTTAGTTTATTGTAGCTATTAATATCTTAATTTTTATACTTTTTCTATAACAATAACTAATCGATACTCTATACAAAGCATTTTTTCATTTTCAATAATTTCGACAAGTAGAAGATTTTGAAAAGGATCAGCCTCAGGCTGATGTCTTAAGCTAGTAAAAGTTTTAACTAAGATATTTGGATTACAGCCCGGAAGTGGAGAAAGGGAAGAAGAAGTTATGGCAATGAGTGGAAATGAATTCAAGATGCTTTGAAACGACCACAGCAACAATCAACAATCCCAGCTTTAAGAGCTAAATGTCTTTCAATTTTTTTTGGGTGTGACGTTGTGATGTAAATGATGTTTAATCAGTTTTTGGACCATTTTTAAGGGTTTTTAATAGAATATTACGGTTATTTCATTAAAGAAAAGATGTATTAGGTCATAGACGTACTATCTTTAAATCCTGATTTGCCATAGATTTCACCTTATAATAATAAGCTTCAAGGCAAGGAAGAATTCCTGTTTGGGAAATAATGGTCTAACTGAATATTTTCATTGAACAGTCTTACCGTATAGTATAAATTACAGATTTATGTGGTATATTGAATGAAGGGTATGGAATCATCGCCTCTCTACCAACTCAAAAGTGTATTTCTGTTGATTGGAAACAAGATATATAGTCCAATAATACTCGCTCCAAAGAAAAAGGTGTTTAAATTAATCAGCTGAGCAAAATAGTATACAGGGGAAATAAGTGTGGGCGGTTTCCAGTTTTCAGGTTCTAACCTGCTCCGAAGTTATTCAAAAAGAAAGAAGGGAATAAAAATATAAAACGACTTTCCAAAAGAATCCTTGCATTGAACTGAAAAAAAGATTTTCATCAACATCTAATCCTAAAGGATGCTATATATGGCGTGCTTTTTAGGCCATATCTCATCTGAAGCTTATCATATTCAGCCAGCAACGGCGCAAGGATGTTAGTGCCAGCACATATGAAAGAGATCTCGTTCTTACTAATATGGGACAATGCATCGAGAGAATTCTTGTACTTGAGGTTTAGATGCTCTGGTGATCCCTAGAAGTATGCAATTATTTTCTATTTGATGTTGATTGACAAACTAAGCTGAAGTCGCAGAAACTTAGAGGGGCTTCAAAATAATGAAACAACTCTTATTGGCGACCTTGATGATAGAACCTTGAGAGATGCAGTTCTCTTAATAAATCCAATATTTTAGCCCCCGGGCACACACACATCATCATTCTGGCATTATTTCTCTGTTTCGATTCCAGCAAATGGCGAAATGACTGCACTTTGATGTCACTGCATATATTTTATATTTTCATCTCTCAAATTAACAATGTTACGACAATATATATTCTTTAACCCACACCATAATCAAAGGTCTCAGGCATGGGCGGAGCCACATTATGGGAAGGATGAATCTGTTCACACCCTTCGCTGGAAATTTATATGTTGTAAAGAGGTTAAATGTTAAGTATTATGAGTGCACATCCTTAACACAGATGAGAAGAAAATTCACACGCCCTTCGTTAAAATGGAAAATTTCTATAGAGAGGTGTTCCCTCTGATGAGTTAGTGATTATCGGGTAGTAAAAAAAGAAATTGCACTGTGATGTTAAAGGAACCATATTAAACCATATTGAGGAGTCCAAGGCTAGTATAATGAAATACACAGACCTTATTAGTACTTAACAGCAACTTGGAATAGTCTAAAAAATATCTGCATATATATATTTGAGTAGCCTTTTTCTTAATTCCGACAACCAACTTTTGAACTATTTGATGTTAAACATGGCCTTCAGTCAATTCTCATTTCTTCTCTTTTTCTGTTTCTGTCTACTTCCTTTTTCTTCATGCGTACCTAGTCCGTGCCGCAAAGATCAACACATTTCCCTACTAAAATTCAAGAAATCACTTACTATAGATCCCTCTACTAATTGTCCTTACTATCCAAAAACGAGTTCATGGAACATGAGCAGAGATTGCTGCTCATGGGATGGAGTCATATGCGATGAGATGACTGGCCATGTCATTGAACTTGATATCTCTGGCAGCTGTCTTGTTGGGAGCATTGATTCCAATAGCAGCCTTTTCAAACTCTCTCATCTCCAAAGGCTTGATCTTTCTTTGAATAACTTCTCCAATTCTCCCATCTCCCGTGAATTCGGCAGGTTCTCGAGCTTGACACATCTTGATCTTTCCAACTCAGATTTCTCAGGTCAAATTCCTTCTGAAATCTCTCATCTTTCCAAGTTACAGTTTCTTTATTTCTCAGGAGAGATGCTCAAATTTGGACCTCACGATTTTGAATTGCTCCTTCAGAATTTGACCCAATTAACATATCTTGATCTTAGTGGCTTAAACATCTCTTCCACCATTCCTCCGAATATTTCTTCTCATTTAACAACTCTGAGCCTGGGAGAAACAGGATTGTATGGGATAATACCCGAGCGTATTTTTCACCTACCCAACCTGAAAGTACTTGACTTGAGTTACAATTATCAGCTCAATGGTTCTTTACCTGAATCTCTTTCGAATCTCTCCCGCATAGGGTTATTGGACCTTATAGATAACTCAATGAATGGAACAATACCATCAAGGATGTTCTCCCTTCCCTCACTTAAGTGGATTGATTTAAGTAACAACCACTTTTCGGGTCAGCTTGAGGATTTCAAGTCCAATTCACTACTCAGAATTTATTTAAGCAATAATCAGCTGCAAGGCCATCTTCCCAAGTCAATTCAAAACCTTGTGAACCTAAAGCAACTTGATCTTTCATCGAATAATTTTAGTGGTCATGTGGATGTCAGCCTCTTTTCAGACCTCAAAGATCTTTGGCATCTTGATCTTTCATATAATAGTATCTCATTGACCAATGAGAACAAAGTTAAGGTTACTTTGCCAGGATCTCTTAGTACGTTACGATTAGCCGCTTGTGAAGTGAAAGAATTGGAGTTTCTAAGATCCGCAAAGCAACTTTTTGAGTTGGATCTTTCAAATAATAAGCTTCAAAGAAGAATTCCTGATTGGGCATGGTCTAACTGGATGTTTTCATTGGAACGTCTTAATTTATCCCACAACATGCTGGCAAGTGTTGATTCAATTCCTCTTCAGTCTGTAGAATTCATTGATTTGCAATCAAACTTGCTTCAAGGTTCACTACCTATTCCACCAAATTCTACAAGATATTTCTTCATATCAGAAAATAATCTTGGTGAAGAAATTCCTTCATCTATTTGCAATTTGACATCACTGGTTATGCTAGATTTGACCAGAAACAATTTGCACGGAAAAATTCCACACTGTTTGGGAACAATCACTGACCTCGAGGTTTTGGCTATGCGCCACAACAATCTTTCTGGGAATCTTCCAATGAATTTCAGCATTGGAAGTTCACTGAGAAGCATCAACTTGCATGGCAATAAACTCGAGGGGAAAATTCCCCGATCTTTGGCCAATTGCAAAGAATTGCAGCTTCTTGATTTAGGAGATAATCATCTCATTGACACATTCCCCATGTGGTTGGGAACTCTTCCAAAGCTGCAAGTTTTAAGTTTGAGATCGAATAAGTTTCATGGAACCGTTCAACATTCAAGGATTGAAACTATTTTTCCCGAGCTTCGAATCATAGATCTCTCTTACAATGCCTTCTCTGGAAACTTGCCTATGAGTCTGTTTCAACATCTGAAAGCCATGAGGACAATTGATCAAACATCGAAGGAACCAAGATATCTTGGAGATTCACATTACAAAGATTCTATTACCGTTGCAACCAAGGGGCTGGAGCTTGAACTTGTCAGAATTTTGACTATTTACACCACCATTGATCTTTCAAATAACATATTTGAAGGATACATTCCAAGTATTATGGGAGATCTTATTGCGCTTCGGGTGCTAAGTTTATCTCATAATGAATTGCAAGGTCATATTCCACCATCACTTGGAAGTTTATCTGAAGTTGAATCATTGGACCTTTCATTTAACCAACTTTCGGGAGAGATACCACAACAACTTGCTTCACTTACATCTCTTGCATTCTTAAATCTCTCCCACAATAATCTCCAAGGATGCATCCCTCAAGGACCACAATTCGCTACATTTGAGAAATATTCATATGAAGGCAATGATGGATTACATGGATTCCCAGTTTCAAAAGGTTGTGGCAATGATCATGTGTCAGAGACAAATTATACTGTATCTGCACAAGACGATCAAGAAAGCAATTCTGAATTTCTGAATGATTTTTGGAAAGCTGCTCTTATGGGTTATGGAAGTGGGCTATGTATTGGATTATCCATAACATATTTCATGATCTCAACTGGATATCCGAACTGGCTTGCAAGAATCATTTTGGAATTGGAGCACAAAATTATTATGAGAAGGAGAAAGAAGCAACGACGTCTAAGGAATAACAGAAGAAGAAATAATCCCTTGTAGACAAGTTACTGATAGAGCAAGATTTGATTTCAGAACTTCAGTTATTTAAGTTAATATAGACACTCCTCTTTTATTTCCATGATTTTGAATTTCTCCGTCAGACTCAACTTTCTTTGTGTATGATTTAAGTCCAACTGTAATTTGATTTTCGTGTAAAATAAAAGTTAGATGTAACTTTATTTGTTGTAAAAATAAAAATCAGTCAGTAAATAAACAAATTCGAACATGCAGGTGCTTGGAGGAGCATTTGATGGAATGCTCATTTGAGATGCAATAATATCAGATGTAAGATTTTAATGTATTCAATAAATGTTGTGTGTATTGAATGAAGCGTAGGCATTTCTTGGATTCCTTGCTAGTGATTCAACGTGTGGTCAAGTTTTACATCAGTTTAAACAAAGAGCATTGAGAAGAGCTGAATTGACGGTGGACGATATTAAGCATTAAAGGGAAAAATTAATGAATTTGCAATTCGAACCAAGATATATAGACCAATACTCACTTTAAGAGAATCTAAGAAGGTAATTATGTTCTATGGGAAAGGAAATTGATATCATTAGAATAAAACAAAGACAATTAGTAATAGTTCGTAGAAGAAATTTTAAGTCCATGTCCCAAAAATTAAAGAAGCATGCATATGGAGATAATTCTTTCCCTAATTTCTCCGCCTTGATTGCCTTTGTTTCCCTAATTATCCCATCGGATACCTTTTATCTTTCACCAGTAAATGTACATCAAATAACGCTGCCACAAGGCTTAATTAGGTAAATAGAAAAATCCGCTTACATGCAACTATAGTTACGTCAAATGGAAAAGAGATCAAATTTCTTGAATTTCAGCATTGGAGGAAAATGATCAGTTTAAAACCTTAAAATTCCTCAACAAGATATCATCTTCGCAATTCTAAATTCCCAAGGGAAATATGTTATTTAAATATCAGATACTCTTGAGATCAAAGACATATCAAGGCATCTGGAAAAAATTCAGTAGCTCATGCAGTAACTAGCTGTTGATGATCTACAGGTCCTGCAAGCTGAACCACTGATTGTAAAAATTCAAACATGTAGTCTTAATACTCTCGAGCTACTTAAATCTTCTCATCAATGCCTTCCTTCTGATACAACTTTGACATCTCTTGAGGTAGGAACCAAAAACAGGTCATTCCTTTTCCCTTGTTCCCCGACCCCAGCTGTAATGATTCTTTTCTGCTCTTTTTGTCCGTTAGCCTTACTTATGGGGATTTCCCGATGTCTTTCTTATATTTGGATTGCAGCACTGCATACGGAAGATTAAGTATTTGGATTATGAACTGATGTCCATGAGTATCTCCAAGGCTATTAAGGCTCAAATGGAAGGCCTCAGATAGCTTTGCAAAAATTGCGGATTGCCTACGATTGAAGTCGAACCAAGAGCTTTTGATTGAGCTTGTGGACCTTGAAAAATTTAAGGAGAACGCAGAAAAAGCTGAAAAGATTGAGGAATTTGAATAAATTGAGCAAGTTATAGCTCTTGTTTCCCATATGCACGACTGCTTCGTCACAATGGAACAGTCTCAGACCCGCACGCCTGTGCCAATACCTCCTGATTTTTGTTGCCCCCTCTCACTTGAGTTGATGACCGACCCTGGAATTGTTGCTTCTGGACAAACTTATGAGCGAGCTTTTATAAGGAAATGGATTGATCTCGGTCTTACTGTGTGTCCTAAGACAAGGCAAACGCTGGGGCACGCAAATCTCATTCCTAATTACACTGTTAAGTTTCCCAAGGAAGAGTTTGATTTCATCAAGTATAAACCAAAGAGAAGGATCATCTCCATCCCATCCCCATTCTTCTTCGGATGATTCTTTACCTAAAATTGCTAGTAATATGCTTGCTCAGGATGTTGAAAGGATATCTATTAAGAGTTCTGAAGAACGGATGGCCCACTCTGGAGAGATAAACTCACATGGTCATAGTATGTTAGCAGCTGATGAACACTCCCTCGTAGGTCATAATCGAACCATTTGGCACCCAGCACACTATCTAATTCAAACTTTTCACCTACAATTCCTGGTGATGGAAATGAACTGTTCTCAAGGTCAGCAGCGGCTGCGACTGATGTTTCAGGGGATGTATCAGAATCCCAACCTGCTGCTGCATTGTCTGTTCTACGAAGGGAGCCGGAATTCCCATTCATGCTGGAGACAGGAGCTCGAAATCAATTCATCTGGCGTAGACCTTCTGAGAGGTTTCCTAGAATAGTTTCTTCTGCTACGGTTGAAAGAAGGGCTGATCTCTTGGAACTTGAGGAGCAAGTTAGGAAGCTAGTTCAGGATTTGAATAGCAATTCCATTGATGTGCAAAGTGATGCCACAGCTGAACTCAGACTACTTGCCAAGCACAATATGGATAATCGTGTTGTAGTGGCAAACTGTGGTTCCGTCAGTTTGTTGGTCAACTTACTTCATTCAGAAGACATGAAAGTGCAGGAAAATGCTGTTACCACACTTATCAACTTATCAATTAATGACAACAACAAGTGTTCGATTGCAAATGCTGATTCAATTGAACCTCTAATTCATGTCCTCCACACAGGAAGTACTGAGGCTAAAGAAAACTCTGCTGCTACACTTTTTAGCCTTTCTGTGATTGAGGATAACAAGATGAAGATAGGGAGGTCTGGGTCCATCAAACCTCTTGTGGATTTATTGGGTAATGGAACTCCTAGGGGCAAGAAGGACACAGCAACAGCTTTGTTTTAACTTGTCAATACTTCATGAAAACAAGGGCTGCATTATGTAGGCTGGTGCTGTTAAGTTTCTCGTTGAGTTGATGGACCCTGCTGCTTGGATGGTTGACAAGGCTATTGCTGTTTTATCAAATCTCGCAACCATTCATGAGGGAAGAGCAGCAATTGGTCAGGAAGGAGGTATTCCTGTTCTGGTTGAGGTTGTTGAGCTTGGTTCTGCAAGTGGTAAGGAGAATGCAGCAGCTGGTTTGTTGCAATTATGCACTAACAGTAGCAGGTTCTGCAACATGGTTCTACAGGAAGGAGCTGTACCTCCGTTAGTGGCATTGTCGCAGTCTGGCACCCCAAGAGCCAGAGAAAAGGTACGAAGGTTTTTGCAGAAGCCTCACACTTTCTTTCTATTCTAATCCATGTATTCTAACGGCATACATGCAGGCTCAGGTACTTCTTAGCTACTTCAGAAACCAACGACATGGTAATGCAGGGAGGGGCTGATAGCTGATTTATACACTGGACAGTGAACACATATTTTTCTCAAGGTAATGTATCAAATGATGCGTGCAAATTTGATATTCAGAGTTATTTATGTAGAGGATTCGGCTTATTGAAATGTTCTTATATTTGTGATCTGAGAAAGAAGAATGAATTATGGAGGCTCTTATGAGTCCAATATTCCATTAACTTTGTATGTGAATGTGGAAAAGCCTTTATATCTGTAACAAGTGGCTGATTGCTCCAGTTATGAACTTTGTATATGAATGTGGCAAGATTGAGAATCACAAGTAATATTCATTTCAGTGGCAGATTCAGGAATTAGACGCTTTAAGTTCTGAAATGTATATATGTAACTCTATTTATACGTGATTTTTGCACACATATATTCATACATAGCATTTGACACCGAAGTATTGAGTTCCGATGACCTCGCGAACCCATTATTGGATATTCTGGTACCGATTCATATGATGGCAGCAATGGACATTGTTCTATCTTCTTTGAATACCATGTCCTCTTGGCTTTAAAAAAGCGTATGGAGAATACTCAGTATAGACTCATTAGTTTAACAATCATTGATAGTTTAACACTAGTAAAAACTTGACTTTTTATTTTCCTTTTTTACTTTGGGGAGCAACACAAAAAGTTTTTTTGGTAAGTTAAAAACAGTAGAGGAAGACTTAAATGTATACTAGGTCAGGATGCAGATTTAAGTAAAGAGTATGTTTCTCTTACTGAGTTGTCATATCAGAATGAAAAATCAAAATGGAAAAAGGCTCAAATATGCCATCGAATTTTGAGAAAAGACTCATTTATGCCATCTGTTAAAAGTTGGCTCATTTATGCCATTGCCGTTCAAGAAAAGTCCATTTATGCCATTATTTTTTAACAGAAAACTTGGCTGGTTTTGCAATTCTATTTTTTCCACGTGGCCTCTTATTAGAGGTCCACGTCTCCAAAATTAAAGCCCACCCTTTAACTCATTTAAAAAGGGAAAATGCTCAAATGTGTCCTCGAACTTTGAGAAAAGGCTTATTTATGTCGTTCGTTAAAAGTTGGGCTCATTTATGTCATTGCCGTTCAAGAAAAGTCCATTTATACCATTATTTTTTAACAAAAAACTTGGATGATTTTGCAATACCATTTTTTCCACATGAACTCTTATTAGAGGTCCACGTCACCAAAATTAAACCCACCCTTTAACCCATTTAAAATTAATTAATTTTAAAATTAAATCCCCCACCCATTAACACAACAACAGGAACTAGTTCGATTTCTGAACGATACTGTTTAATAGATTGGAGATCTTCTTCTATACTTTGAACTTCGCGTTCCGAGTAATTGAAAACGACGTAATTTCTTAATGGACGGTAGAGATCTACTGATACGATTTTTTTCTCGAAGATTGCTAACATGATGTTCGTCATCGCCGCCGACGCCATGGATTCCAGTGAGGTTTTTGGAGGTTTAACACAATCGTGAATCCCCCAAGATTGTGTTAATGGGTGGGGATTTAATTTTAAAATTAAGTAATTATTTTTTAAAATGGGTTAAAGGGTGGGCTTTAATTTATGTGACGTGGACCTCTAATAAGAGGCCACGTGGAAAAAATGGTATTGCAAAACCAGCCAAGTTTTCTGTTAAAAAATAATGGCATAAATGGACTTTTCTTGAACGACATTGGCATAAATGAGCCCAACTTTTAACGGATCGCATAATTAAGCCTTTTTCTCAAAGTTCGATGGCATATTTGAGCATTTTCCCTTTTTAAATGGGTTAAAGGGTGGGCTTTAATTTTGGTGACGTGGACCTCCAATAAGAGGCCACGTGAAAAAAATGGTATTGCAAAACCAGCCAAGTTTTCTGTTAAAAAATAATGGCATAAATGGACTTTTCTTGAACGACAATGACATAAATGAGCCCAACTTTTAACGGATGACACAAATGAGCCTTTTTCTCAAAGTTCGATAGCATATTTGAGCCTTTTCCCAATCAAAATTAAAGTGGTGAAAATAGAAGTTGAATGATTCTTAGTTATTAGAGTGAAGAATACTCACTTGAATTGAAAGTTCAAATTAAAAGGAGACGTATCGTAGTAAATATAGTAAAGAAATTATTTTCTCAAAGCAAATGACCACATCATATGAAATTTCCATGGAAGAGACTTGCCCCATTGACTTGGAATGACAAAATTTAAGTCTTTGCAATTGTACTCTTTCTTTCTTTTGAGAGTAAAAAATGCAAATTAAATATATATATACAAGTATATGGTGCCTCAGGCATTTCTTGCCTACTTCAGAGAGCATTTACTTTTCTTGAGGTAACTGATTAAATGATGTGAAGAAATTTGATATTGAGAGTTATTTAATTTTACTTATTGAAATATTATAAGAAAAAATGATTTACGGAGGCTCATATATACAAGTCCATTCCAATAACTCTGTATGTGAATGTGGAAAAGCCTTTTTTACTTGTAAGAAGTTTCTGATTGCATCAGTTATATAATGTTATACTGGCGAAATTGGTAACTAGCTATTCAAAAAGAGAGTTGGCATATAACATTAAAAAGAAAATAAAAACAATACAACATTTACAAATATTACATTAGACTACAATTTTCAAACTATTTTCTATTATAGACTATGTTTCACTATTATGTAGCTTTGAAATATGTGAATTTTAATTTAAAAATACAGGGAACTACATTTTTATTTTTTGGGACAAACAAAGTATTTATTTTGAATTTTTTTGGGAAAGACTTGTGCATTGACTTGAGAATGACAATATTTTGTAAACTTGGATTTTGATTAATGATTTGATAATGAAGGCAGCAACAGTCCTTAACTTGACTTTTCCCCTTCCTTTTGATAATAAAAGTCGTAAGTAATTTATTTCAATATGACAATTTAAAGTGAAAGGGATTTGTGTGTAGCTTTCATTGAAATTTTCAAAGCAAGACTCAATCCAATTACTTGAAAATTTAAAGAACTGCATTTATAATTTTAGTTGCAAGAAAAAAGATATTTGGATATTGAATACTGAAAGAAATAAGAAATGGCCACTTCTTATCAGGTCTCTCAATCTTGTCTTATTATATCAAGAAAGACACTCTGTTATATGACTTAGTTGTATCTAATGTTTGAGAATGACATTTTTCTACTCTTTTGACTACTTAAATATGCTTGACTAGATCAACTATTGATCCAGTAAAGTATTCTTTTTTTAATAAAAAAGTTCCACATAAATAAATGTCTAATCAAATATAAGGATTTACCGGTTCTTAAACTAAAAAGCAATTTACATTGTTTTGTTTTTTCCTATTTTTTTCTTTTGCAAGCTTTGGGATTTTTCATCAAATTGAATGAATTTGTGTGATGTAGTTTTCTTTGAAATTTCTATAGCTAGACTTGAAAAATACAACACATTTCTCACTCACAATTCATTATCTTTCTTGGCTTAATTTCCTCTGGTCTTTATTTTTTTGGAGGGAGGTGCAGCCCGTTAACAACGAGTTCAATTGAACTCATTTTTTTCACCCACGAAACACAAATATATTATGAATCCTCACATTCCAGGCATGAGATGATTTGAATAGTTTAACATGTCCAGTAAGAAATGTAGATGTACTTGGAGAAGAAAAAAGCAAAAATAAAAAAAGAAAACAAAATAATTTATTTTCCTTGACAAGACTAAAGACTTGTGCATTGACTTAGAGAATGACAATATCTTCTAAACTTGGAATTGATTGATACGAAGAAAGTTCAAATCCATGTTTCTAAAATTAAAGAGGCATATGGAGATAATTCTTTCCCTAATTTCTCCGCTTTGATCGCCTTTTTTCAATAGCAGTGGTGTTCGGACTAACTTGTGTATTAAATACATGCTATCTTTTAACAGCAAATGCATATTGGATAACTCAGTCACCACCATGACTTTGGCAGATTGAAAAATCACCTAACTTTTTTTTTTTGTCTCGGGTGAGATTTAAGCCTTATACTCCTGTGCTTGTCCCCCATTTCTTTGACAATTAGGACACTTATTGATCATTAAACCACACACATTTCTTGGGCACCCATAAGACTCATAATTAGTCTGTAAATAATTTTTGTTTCAATAAAATAAATTGAGATCATCATTTGCGCTATCATCTATTAAAAGATTTGCCCCCTTTTTTTCTTTGGGGAGAATTAAAAAAAGGTATTTTTTTTATAGTTTAAATTAACTGCACATGATGCTTGATGGTTAGAGTAAAAAATATGTTTAGTTAATGAGTAGTAACATCAAACGAAAATTCAAAGAGAAAGGGATTTGTGTGTTGTAGTTTTCATAGGAAATCTCCACAGCAAGACTAGTACAAGGACTTGCAAAATCTTTCTTGACTTCATTTTTCTCTGCTCTTTTTTTCTTTTCTTTTGGGACCAAAGAAATGTGTTTAATTATTCTACTTATTAATTTAAGACGAAGACTCATTGATTTGAAAGTCGTTCTGATTCTACGCCTTATTTGACACGCAAGACTTGTACTGATTTATTGCAATATAAAAGGTGTACCGTGCACTAATTTCATCCATCAACAAACAAAATAATCAACTCACCATCATTTAGCAATGTGTGATGATGGTTCCAAAAATATCCTCTTAACTTCAGTTTTTCACTCTCTTGTACCTCTTTACAAGTACATTTGCTTCCACTGAGAAAATAAAATTGTAATCTAACCTTGCAATTTGGATCTTTCCCTTTTAATTCAATACAGTAGGTTTATATATGATCAACTATACTTATAAAAACTTATTTGCCTAATAAAAAATAATGAAAGATAAAAGAAGTAATAAACTTTAAAAAGTGATTAAATGGGGAAGTGACAACTCATTTAATTGTATAATGTATTTACATTTTTGTCCATAAATATTATGACTTTCTAAGGATATTTTCGTAATCTAATTTTCAACTAAGTGGTTTTCAACTTTTAGAATAGTTATGATTATGATTATGATCTTTGCCTCTAAAATGGAGATAATTCTTTACCTTAATATTTTTTATTTTCTCACCTCTTTCTTCTTTGAAATTGCGCATACCACCAAAGGATGTGGTGAAATAGGTACAATTCCTCCATCCTTAGAAGAGAAGAGAATCAATTGAATGATCCTAATTAGCTATTAGATTGAAGAATACGTTCATTTGAATTGAAAATTCAAATTGAAAGGACATGTGTGTCGTAGAAAATTTTTTTCTCAAAACAAATAGACCCTATTATTTGAAATTTCTATGGAAGAGACTTCTGCATTGAATTTGAGAAGGATAAAATTTAAGTCTTTGCAATTGGAGTCATTCTTTCATTTAAGAGTAACATACATATTTTATTTCACTGAATAAATAATTTTATATCTTTGTTTCTAAACTAAAAAAAAGTTATGGAGATCACTTTTTTTAATCCTAATCTCACCTCTTTCATTTTCGAAATTGTACTTACTACCAAAGGATGTGGCGGACTATATAAGAGTGATTCCTCCATCCTTAGATATAGATCTTAGATTTGAACCCTTGGAATAGAGAAATCTCTCTAACTAAATTTCTCTACGTTTAGTATTTTATCAATTGACAACAAATTGAGCAAGTGAAATCCTATTAAATGCATTTGAGAAAATTGTAAATTTCATAGTATGTAATTTTATGTTTTCTTTTTAACAAATTACTATTGATTATCATAAGCACATCAAAATAAGCAGTACGTTACATTTTGGTGTTTGGACTTAGAGTAAAGAATATGTTCAACTAATGGATAGTCACATCAAAATAAAAAATCAAAGCGAAGGGATTTGTGTGAAATTTCCACGGTGAGACTCGTGCAAGGACTTGAAAAAATTTAATTAGCCTTTCATGCAAGTAGTTAAAGGCGGATGCAACTCGAAAATAATAATTTTAACTGAATTCAATATTTTGGGATACAAAACATAGATATGGCATATGTATATGTGAAAAAACCACTAATAATATTAAAATCTGAACCCATATATTCAGAAGTATAACATATTAAGCGGGTCACAACTTTAAAGGTTAAACTCACCAAATTTAAATCCTGGATGTACCACTTATCGTAACAAGTTTGTCCGTCAGAAAGATATGCATGTTCAATACCATTTTAGGTTATCATCAATTGATACTTCATTATGCGTAACTTTCTGATTTTAAAAAAATTATTTGAAGTAAAATAAATTAAAATTTTCATAGGCAAAAAGACTGGCCCGATCATCTTAGATTTCCCCGGTAAGACTTGTGCATTGACTCGAGAATGAAAATATTTTCTAAAGTAGGAATTGATTGATAGCTTGATATGAAGGCACTACTAGACTTTTCTCTTTCTTCTTTCTCACCTCTTTCTTCGAAATTGCAGTTACCACCAGAGAATGTGGTGGAATATATAGGTGCGATCCCTCCATCCTTAAATGTCGGTCTTGGGTTTGAGCTTTTGAAATAGAGAAATATTCTCGTTAACTAAATGTCTCTACTCTTAGTATTTTATCAATTGACAACAAATTGAACAATTGATATCCTATTAAAGTTATTTGAGAACAAAAAAATAAAGAAAAGTAGAAGAAGACTTAAATGCATAAAGACTAACTCATGATCCTTGGCCATTTAGAGTAAAGAGTACGCTCTAAGTATTCACATCAAAATGAAAAATCAAAGTGAAAGGAATTCGTGTGCTGAGTAGCTTTAATGCAATTAGTCTCTAAAGGCGGATGCAGCTCAACACCAATAGGTTTAACTGAGTTCAATATTTTGGGACACGAGAATGTCTATATTTTCTAATGTAGGAATCGACTGATTAATTTGATATGAAGGCAGGAATCGGTCCTAGCTTAACTTTTATCTTTCTTCCTTTGAGAGTAAAATTCATGTTTTTATTTCATTGTATATATTTTATATCCTTGTCTCTCAATTTAACAAGTTATGACGATATATCTTCTTTACCCACATCATAATAAAAGGTCTCAGGTTCACGCCTTAAAAATAAAAAATCTCCATAAAGAGCGCGTTCCCTCTGAGGAGCTGGTAATTTTCGAATACTAAAAAAGAAATTGCACTATGATATAAAAGAAACTATATCAAAGTGTCATATCTCATATATTAAAAGAAATTAATAGTATTGGATTCATATTTCATATTGTAAAAAAGCTTTAAAATCCCCATTATTACTTTATTCAATTTTTCAAGTGAAATTTTTCTCTCCCTCGCAATTAATTTTTTTTTCAAATGAATTAAATGTCCAAACACAAGTTCAATCTCCGCATAAAATTTTTCAATTTCAACTTCAAAAAGTATTTCTTTTAACATATCACTCAATTTATGCCCAAACATAAAAGCAAGTTTGAGGTTGATAACTCAACTTTCGTTTTGATTTCTATATTTTTGCATTATTTAAGCATCCTCATTTGTAATATCATCATAGAGTATATTACAAACTCTGTGATGGTCATAGAATACCTAGTTCTCTCTAGCTTTTTTTTTTTTTTTTATCCTTGTTAATTAGTAGATTTTATTTTTTAATTAATTCGAATTGGTAATGTACGATCTAACCCCCCTTACTTGTACTTATCCTTGTTGAAGATTTTTTTTATTCTAATAAAAAATTGAATTAAGAAAAAAATTCATGCCCAAACACCTACTAAATAAGCTGTAGTGATACAAAATTAAAGAGAAAGGTTTCAAGAGTAAATTTTTATATAAAAAATCGAGGGTTCAATGACTTGTATTATGAAACACACAGATCTTATCAGTATTTAGCAGCAACTTGGACTAGTCTAACAAAATATTTGCCTATAATAATATAAAATAATAAACTTGGTGTTTCTTCTTTAATGGCTCAATTTCATATAATAATAAATTTTAAAAAAAGGACTCACAACACTCTGTCATTTGACTTAGTCATGTTAAATTTTTAAGAATGACATTTCTCTACTTTTTTGAACTACTTAAATGCGTTTTCTTTGAAACTTCCGTAGAAAGACTTAAGCATTGACTTCCCCTCTTCCTTTATGGAGGCTCACATATATATGAGTCCATCCCAAGAACTCTATATGTGAATGTGGAAACGCCTTTTTCCCTTTTCCTTTTTCTTTTCATAATAAATTCGTAATTGATGTGTTTCAATATGAAAATTCAAAGTGAAAGGGATTTGTGTATTAAGTAGCATTCGTTGAAGTTTCCACAACAAGAAAATCAGTGCAATTACTTGAAAATTCAAAGAACTGCATTAATACTTTTAACTGCGAGAAAAAAGATATTTGGAGGCACATCGCAAAAACTTGGTGCTTCGCAGCGTGAACCCAGATAAACAAGACTCTAATGTAGATACTGAAAAGAGGAACAAAAAATGCCATGTCTCATTCTAAATATCATGTCAATCAGGTCTCAACAACTCAATATCTTATAATTATACAAAATTACAGACCCACGACACTCTGTACTATGACTTAGCCGTGTCTAATATTTTATAATGACATTTCTCTACTTTTTTGGCTACTGAAATGTGCTTTCTTTTGAAATTTCTATAGCAATACTTGTGCATTGACTTGAGAATAACAAATATTTTCCTATTTATTTCAAATTTGTTATTGGTCAAGGTGGAATTTGAAAATAATTTACATTGAGGAATAAGATTATTAACATTGACAAAATCAAGTTTATATTAATGAGTTGAAACCGTGTTATTTGTGGCATCTTTATTGGACCCAGAAGAGATTGGGTAGTTAACACAACTTGAATAGCTGAGTTCGACGGAGTGGTCTTATTTATTCCCTATCAAATTAGCAACCTTCAAATCTTGGCTCTATCACTGAGTCGGTGAGGATTCAAAGAGATCCGTTTTAAGTTCCAAAGGTGAAATATGAGATTGGCATTTGGTATCAGTAAAAATATTTGTTGTTAATTGACAAAAATAAGCTGAAAAGGTGGAAACTTTTGAGGGGCTTCAAAAATTAAACAACTCTTATTGGCGCCCTTGCGGATAGAACCTTGAAAGATGCACTTATCTTAATAAAAGATCATTTTGTTGGACAAATAGACCAATCAATTAAGTAACATTTACATTGACAAGATTTGTGCATGGACTTGAGAGGGGTGTCAAAATGAGCCCAAATTGAGTTGACCCGCCTAATTCGCCCAAAATTTAATGGGTTGGATTCAAGATAATTTACTATTGGATAAATCTCAACCCATTAAGTCCCAACTCATTTTTAAATGAGAAAAGTTCAGAAATAGCAAACTTTGCCCTTTAATTAGAAGTCACATAGCAACCTTTTGCTAATTATCCTAAATAGTAACATGTATATGTATTTGATTCAAAAGACAACATTAAATACATATAGAAATACAGTTAATTACCTTTTTTTTAGGTAACAATTTGAGTTTAAAAAGGCAAAACAATTTCAGCTTCCTTAAATCACTTTCACCCAATTAATTGAAGATTGTATTTCTAAAAATAGGAAGTTTTTTTTAATGAGTTTCAAAATTCAAAATAGATTTGAATGATAAAAAAAAAAATCTTTTTCTATTTTTCTCTCTCTTCTTTTTTTTCCTTTTCAGTTTTTTCCTTCGTTTTTTTATTGTTTCTTTTTTTTCTTTGCCTTTTTTTTTGTATTTTTTTTTTCTTTTTCAGTTTTTTCCTTCATTTTTTTTCTTTTTCTTTTTTTCTTTGCACATTTTTTTTGTATTTTCTTTTTCTGTTTTTTCCTTTGTTTTTTTTTCGTTTTTTTACTGTTTTTTTTTCTTTATTGTTTCATTTTTTTTTCCCCTTTTTTATTATTTTTTTTTGTATTTTTTTTCTCGTTCTTTTTTTTTTTTTTTTATTTTATATTTATATGTTTCTTATATTTTATATTTATTTGTATCAAACTATATATATTTTTAATAAATTTATTATTTGTATTTGAATAGTTTAGCTGTGAATATGTACAATTTATCATTTGTATTTGTATACAAACAAGTATATGTATTAATTATATTTTCTTGAGTCTAAGATATACAAATATGCAATGTATGGTTAGCATTTGTATGACAAATTTATCATTTATATTTTTATATAAACATGTATCATTTGTATACGTATGGTTCAAGTTGTATAAATATGTACCATTTTATACAAATGTAACATTTGCATTTGTATAATTTATCATTTGTATTTGTATTGTTCAATTTTTATCAATAAAATACAATTCGTATCAATAAATATAAACACAAGTGCTCATAGAAAGAAAAATAATAATTCTTCTTCACTTGTTTAAAAATACAAATGATGCAGTCAACTACAAATTCAAATACGAATAAATGAAATTACAAATATAAATACAATATGTGGTCAACTTAAAAATATAAATACAAAATAGTTCTTTAAAAATACAAGTGTATCAACGAAAATAGAATACAAATATAAATACAAACAAAATAAAACGACAAAATACAAATACAATATGCAGTCAACAATAAAATATAAATACAAAACAATTCTTTAAAATACAAGTGCGAATTGTATAAAATATAAATGATGGTGCGAACTATAAAATACAAATACAAGTGCGAACTATAAAATACATGCAAATACAAGTGCGAACTATAAAATACAAATACAAGTGTGAACTATAAAATACATACAAATACAAGTGTGAACTATAAAATACAAATACAATTGTATCAACGAATACAAAAATATAAATGATGGTGCGAATACAAACACAATAAATGATTGTGGTATTTTCATTATCATCCATGACTTGTGCTCGACGTAGCCATATATTCCGAAAATACAAAAAAAATATAAAATAGAACCCAAAAAATGAGAAAGAAAAAAAAAATGAAAAAGGAAAAAAAAAGAAAGAAAGAGAAATAATTAAAAAATTAAATTATTTTTATTTTTTATAAATCTTTTTTTAAAAAAATTTTCTTGCCCCTCCCCCACATCCCCCTACCCCCATGCACCCCCCTCATACGGCATACCCCCTCCCCAAAAAAATTAATTAAAAAACAATTCTTACCTCAATCCCCATCCCCTCCCCCCAACCCTACCCCATACCTCCTTCCCCCCCAATTTTTTTTTTTTTTTTAAAAAAATAATAATAAAAAATTCTTACCCCTACCCCTACCCTCCAAATTTATTTTTTTTTAAAAAAATTCTTACCCCACCCCCATCCCCCCACTCCATACCCACAACCCCACCCAAATTTATTTTCTTGGGTTGGTATTCAAATTGTGGTTACAAGGGGTAGATATCAATATGTTAATAGTCTTTTGTCTAAGCGGGTCAAATTGGGTGGGTCAAGACCCAAACCGATTTTTAGCCCATTTTAACCCAAAGTAAATTTGGCCGGGTCATGACCCAACTCAAATATCTAACTCAACCCATTTAATATCTTCAATTTCAACCCAACCCGTCCATTTGACACCCCTAAACTTGAGGATAACACCATTTCCAAACTTTGAATTGATCGATTATTTGATATGACTGCAATAGTTATTTCTTGACTTATCCCTCTATAATTCCCCTTTCTTTTGATAATATTTTGTTTTTGATAATAAAATTAGTTTATTTCATAGAAATGTTTCACTAACTAAATGTCTCTACTCTTAGTATTTTACCAATTGACAACAAATTGAACATGTGAGATCCTATATTAAATGTCTTTGTGAACTAAACAAATAAGAAAAGTAGAAGAAGACTTAAATGAATGAAGAACTAGTCATGATCCTTGAGCATTTAGATTAAATAGTATGCTCTGGGTATTCACATCAAAATGAAATATCAAAGGGAAAGGGATTTGTGTGTTCAGAAAAAAAAGTATATAGTTCATGCATGAAAACGATTGAAGAAGTGTTGAATGATCCTTGACAATTAGAGTAAAGAAAAAGTTCCAAAACTTTGTGTGTTGTAACTTTTATTTGAAATTTCCATGGACAAGACTCGTGTATTGACTTGATAATGACAAAATTTGCCAAAGTTGGAATTGATTTCCATGAAAGCATCACTCGTTGCTTGGCTTTTCCCTTTCTTCTTTTGAGAGTAACATTCATGTTTTATTTCACCATATGAATTTTATATCTTTACCTCAAACATGAAGATAATTATTTTCCCTAATTTTCCAGTTTTCTCACCTCTTTCTTCTTAGAAACTATGCTTACCGCCAAAGGATATGGTGAAATAGGTGTGATCTCTCCATCCTTAGAAGAGAAGAGAAATTGAATGATCCTTAGCTATTGGAGTGAATGATACGTTCATTTGAATTGAAAGGACTTGTGTGTTTGTAGAAAATTAATGAAGAAATTATTTTCCCAAAATAAATGGACCCCATCACTTGAAATTTCCATGGACGAGACTTGAGAATTACAAAATTGAAATCTTTAAGATTGGACTCTTTCTTCCTTTTGAGAGTAAAATATATGTTTTATTTTACTGAATAAATAATTTTATATTTTGGTCTTGAAACTAAAAAGGTTGTGGATATCATTTTTGACCCTAATCTCACCTCTTTCTACGAAACTGCAGTTACCATCAGAGTATGTGGTGGAATATATAGGTGCGATCCCTCCATCCTTAAATATAGGTCTTGGGTTTGAGCTTTTGAAATAGTGAAATGTTCTCGTTAACTAAATGTCTCTGTTCTTAGTATTTTATCAATTGACCACAAATTAAACAATTGAGATCCTATCAAATGTATTTGAGAACAAAAAAAATAAAGAAAAGTAGAAGAAGACTTAAATGCATAAAGACTAAGTCATTATCCTAGGCCATTTAGAGTAAAGACTCTAAAGGTGAAAAATCAAAGTGACAGGGATTCGTGTGCTGAATAGCTTTCATTTGAAATTTCCATGACAAGGATTGTTCAAGGACTTGGAAATTTTTTACTTATGTTTTTATGCAATTAGTCTCTAAAGGTGGATGCAGCTCAACACCAACAGGTTTAACTGAATTCAATATTTTGGAACACGAGAATGACTACATTTTCTAATGTAGGAATTGACTGATAATTTGATATGAAGGCAAGAATCGGTCCTAGCTTAACTTTTCTCTTTCTTCCTTTGAGAGTAAAATTCATGTTTTTATTTCATTGTATATATTTTATATCCTTATCTCTCAATTTAACAAGTTATGCCGATCTATCTTCTTTACCCGCATCATAATCAAAGGTCTCAGGCTCGTACCTTAAAAATGAAAAATCTCTATAAAGAGCGTGTTCCCTCTTAGGAGCCAGTAATTTTCAAATACTAAAAAAAAAATTGCACTATGATATAAAAGGAACCATATCAAAGCGTCTTATATCATATGTTAAAAGAAATTAATAGTATTGTATTCATATTTCATATTGTAAGAAAGCTTAAAAATTCCCATTATTACTTTATTCAATTTTTCAAGTGAAATTTTTCTCCCCCTCGCAAGTACTTTTTTTTCAAATGAATTGCAGGTCCAAACACAAGTTCAACCTCCGAGTACAATTTTTCAAAAGTATTTCTTTTAACATATCATTCAATTCATGTCCAAACATAAAATCAAGTTTGAGGTTGAGTCTCATTTGTAATATCATCATAGAATACTTAGTTCTCTCTAGCTCTTATTTTCTTTATCCTTGTTAATTAGTAGATGTTTGTTACCTCGTTAGGATTGGTAAGGTAAGATCTAGCCCCCCTTGCTTGTACTTATCCTTGTTGAGGATTTTTTTTTATTCTAATAAAAAACTGAATTAAAAAAAAAAAAAATCATGCCCAAAGGCCTACTAAATAAGCTGTATTGATACAAAAATAAAAAGAAAGGTTTTAAGAGTAAATTTTTATATAAAAAATCGAGGGTTCCATGACTTGTATTATGAAACACACAGATTTTATCAGTATTTAGCAGCAACTTGGACTAGTCTAACAAATATCTGCCTATATATATTTGCAGTAGCCCTTTTCTTAATTCCCATACCTTAATTGCATACCTTTTTCAAACTCTTTGATGCTAAACATGGCCTACAGTCAATTCTCATTTTTTCTCTTTTTCTTTTTCTACATCTATATCTCATCCGTGCCACAAAGATCAAAGCATTTCCCTTCTAAAATTCAAGGAAACGCTTATTCCAAAGGATCCCTCATTAGTTTCGTGTAGTTCCTACTCATACACGCTTACGAGTTCATGGAACATGAGCAGAGATTGCTGCTCATGGGACGGAGTGATATGCGATGAGATGACTGGCCATGTCATTGAACTTGACCTCAGTACCAGCTGTCTTGTTGGGACCATTGATTCCAATAGCAGCCTATTCCAACTCACTCATCTCCAAAGGCTTGATCTTTCTGAGAATAACTTCTCCAATTCTCACATCTCCCCTGAATTTGGCAGGTTCTCGAGCTTGACGCATCTTAATCTTTCCTACTCAGAGTTCTCAGGTCAAATTCCTTCTGAAATCTCTCATCTTTCTAAGTTACAGTCTCTTCGACTTTTATCATCTAATCTAAGACTCACAGCCCATGATTTTGAATTGCTCCTTCAGAATTTGACCCAATTAACAGAGCTTGATCTTACTTACACAAACATCTCTTCCACCATTCCTCTGAATTTTTCTTCTCATTTAACAACTTTGAGGCTGGGGTTTACAGAATTGTATGGTATAATACCTGAGAGTATTTTTCACCTGCCCAACCTGGAAACACTTGACTTATCCGACAATTATCAGCTCAGTGGTTCTTTCCCAAAGACCAAATGGAACAGCAGTGCATCTCTCACAGAGTTGGAACTCGGTTCCGTAAATTTTTCTGATAATTTTTTACCTGAGTCTCTTGGCTACCTAACTTCACTGAGTTTATTGCATCTTGAAAATTGCAACCTTAGAGGGCCTATTCCTGAATCTCTTTCAAATCTCACCCACATAGAGTATTTGTACCTTTTTGATAACTCCCTGAATGGAACAATACCATCAGGGCTGTTCTCCCTTCCATCACTAGAGTGGATTAATTTAAGTAACAACCACTTTTCGGGTCAAATTGAGGATTTCAAGTCCAATTCACTAAGGTGGATTAATTTAAGAAATAATCAGCTGCAAGGCCACTTTCCCAACTCAATTCAAAACCTTGTGAACCTAACAGCTCTTGATCTTTCTTTCAATAATTTTAGTGGCCATGTGGATGTCAGCCTCTTTTCAGACCTCAAACATCTTTCGTATCTTGATCTTTCATATAATAGTATCTCATTGACCAATGAGAACAAAGTTAATTTTACTAGTGAATCTCTTTTTGCGTTACAATTGGCTGCATGTGAAGTGAAAGAATTGGAGTTCTTAAGATCCGCAAAGCATCTTTTGGAGTTGGATCTTTCAAATAATAAGATTCAAGGAAGGATTCCAGATTGGGCATGGTCTAACTGGATGTTTTCATTGGGTCGTCTTAATTTATCCCACAACATACTGACAAGTATGGACTCAATTCCTCTTCATTATGTAAATATCATCGATTTACGGTCAAATTTTCTTCAAGGGTCACTACCTATTCCACCAAATACCACAAGGATCTTCTTCATATCACAAAATAATCTGAGTGGGGAGATTCCTTCATCTATTTGCAATTTGACATCACTGCAAATACTAGATTTAGCCAGAAACAATTTGAGTGGAGAAATTCCACAATGTTTGGGAAATATCACTGCCCTCGAGGTTTTTGATATGCACAACAACAAACTTTCTGGGACTCTTCCAACAACTTTCAGCAATGGGAGTTCACTTAGAAGCCTCAACTTGCATGGAAATAAACTAGAGGAGAAAATTCCTCGGTCTTTGGCCAATTGCAAAGAGTTGGAGGTTCTTGACTTGGGAGATAATCATCTCATTGACACATTCCCCATGTGGTTGGGAACTCTTCCAAAGCTGCAAGTTTTAAGTTTGAGATCGAATAAGTTGCATGGACCCATTCAACCTTCAAGGACTGAAACTATTTTTCCCGAGCTTCGAATCATAGATGTCTCTTACAATGCTTTCACGGGAAACTTGCCTATGAGTCTGTTTCAACATCTAAAATCCATAAGGTCAATTGATCAAACATCGAAGAAACCAAGATATCTTGGAGATTCATATTACCAAGATTCTATTACAGTTGCAACCAAGGGGCAGGAGCTTGAACTTGTCAGAATTTTGACAGTTTACACCACTATTGATCTTTCAAGTAACAAATTTGAAGGACATATTCCACACATTATGGGAGATCTTATTGCACTTCGGGTGCTAAATTTATCTCATAATGGGTTGGAAGGTCATATACCACCATCACTTGGAAGTTTATCAGTAGTTGAATCGTTTGACCTTTCATTTAACCAGCTTTTGGGAGAGATACCACAACAACTTGCTTCTCTTACGTATCTTGCTTTCTTAAATCTCTCCCACAATCATCTTCAAGGATGCATCCCTCAAGGACCTCAATTTGCTACATTTGAGAACAATTCATATGAAGGCAATGATGGATTACGCGGATTCCCAGTTTCGAAAGTTTGTGGCAATGATCATGTGTCAGAGACAAATTATACCGTATCTGCACTAGACGATCAAGGAAGCAATTCTGAATTTCTCAATGATTTTTGGAAAGCTGCTCTCATGGGTTATGGAAGTGGACTATGTATTGGATTATCCATAATATATTTCATGATCTCAACTGGATATCCGAATTGGCTTGTAAGAATCATTTTGAAACTGGAGCACAAAATTATTATGAGAAGGAGAAAGACGCAATGACGTAGGAATAACAGAAGAAGAAATAATCCCTTGTAAACAAGTTTTTGATCAAGCAAGATTTGATATCGGAACTTCAGGTATTCAAATTAATATAGACACTCCCTTTTTATTTCCATGATTTTGAATTGCCCCGTCAGACTTAACTTTCTTTGTGTATGATTAAAGTCCAACTGTAATTTAATTTTCGTGTAAAATAAAAGTTAGATGTACCTTTCTTTGTTGTAAAAATAAAAATCAGTCAGTAAATAAACAAATTTGAAATGCAGGTGCTTGGAGGAGCATTTGGTGATGTTTCAGCTTAGGATATTGTATTTGATTAACTTGGGAAAATGTAATATTATAAATTTTGATGTTATATATATCAAGTTTACGTAAGATTTTAATGTATTCAATAAATGTTGTGTGTATTGACTGAAGCGTATGCATTTCTTGGATTCCTTGCTACTGATTCAACGTGTGCTCAAGTTTTACATCAGTTTAAAAAAAGAGCATTGAGAAGAGCTGAATTGATGGTGGAAGATATCAAGCGTACAAAGGGAAAAAAAATAATGACTGCGATTGGAAACAAGATATATAGACCAATACTCACTTTAAGAGAATCTAAGAAGGTAATTTTGTTCTATGGAAAGGAAAATCATATCAGCAAAAGTATACAGAGATGGAACTGTGCAAATTTGAATTTATCAAAAGATCGAGTATGAGTATAAAGGTCCCAAAATAAAACACCCTTCAGCAGGAGAAAGAACTATGGTGGCTTTCCAGATTCTAACCTGAACTAAAATTTCAATTTATTCAAAAATAAAAAAGAGGAAAAATGTAGAACGTCTTTCAAAAGAATCCTCACATAGCACTACAAAAAGATTTTCATAAACAACAAATCCTAAAGGACGCTATATATGGTCTGAATTTAGGCATCACCAGAACCGTGTTTTTATTTTTCGGAAACCAATCATCTGAAGCTAATCATATCCTGCCAACAACGCACCAGCAACAGCACCAGCAACAGCACGAAGGATGTGATTAGCACTGTTTTTTAAGAATCTGGGAGAACGCGCTAAGTGAGCTCTCGTACAATGGACAGCTTATCCAGAGACATAAACCAAACCATTGAACTGCCTCTCACCTCCTTTGTTTGCAGCCTTGGCATCATTTACAGAGTCTAATTAGTAGACAAAGAGCATCGAGGAAGCACCACCTGATGGAATCGATTCCACATAGCTTTTGATTCCTAAGTACTTCTGATGAATCTTATCTTTTGTTCTCTGGAATCAACTATCCGACACAGGACATTCCATTTGTAGCACTCTTAAAAGTTTACCGTTCTCGAGGTAAAAAAATTTCCTGGCAGACAGATTTCAGGGGTCTGAAGAATGCAGAACGAACTTACAGGTTTGCATATGCACAATGCTTCTGAATGCCCTCATTGCGAGCATTCAGAACTTGTACATTTCAGCTGAATATTCAAAAGATTCAGAATAATCACCACCACATTACAACACAGAAGCTACAGTGCATGTATTTGGCCTTTACGCTAACAAAGGAAGGATTAGCTAACAAAAAGAAAAAGCATTTACCCTGACACAAACATTAATAATTGATTCCACTGCTCGAACCCCCCAGCTACATGACACAGGGAGTCAATTTTAGTTTACATATCACAAAAATTTTCACATAGGAAATAAAGACACGACACATAACTTCAGAAAGAACATAAAAACTATGAGAAAGATGCAGGAGTTTCCAGAGAAATTTTACTTTGTGTCTCACATAACAACTCAACGAAATAAAGACCTTTTATGATCTCTTAAGCCTTATTATACTCTATGTAATCTATGGCCTTCAAAAGCAAATCAGTCTTGAGGGGTTTTGGATCTTATCTTTCACTTCCTCTCTATGTGCTGTTAAAGCTATGATGGGAATCCGAAATCCATAGCGGGCCTCTTCTTCCCTAATGCATTTTGTGGCTTCAAATCCATCCATCTTTGGCATCTGTTGCAAAAAAACAAACGATGACATAATTAAGTTACGTATACTGACAATGTAATATTATCGGTTCAGTTAACATTCAATAAAAAGTTAACTTCAACTGAAGTATTTTTTTGACCTATGTTCTCCAATCCTCCAAAAGTGTCGCGATCTAACATGAGTGCGACAATAACTTTGGAGGATCTAAGAAACATAGTTTCCAACAAGAAGGATGAATATGAATACATCTTACCTTACAATCCATCAGAATATAATCAAATGGTGGTGAAGGAATGGATGGTCCTTTTTCGGATTGATCACTGAGGGCTTTGCAAACATCATCTAGAGCTTGCTTACCATTTTCACACGTATAAGTGGTTGCACCAAGATTAGAAACCATAATTTTGCAAATTATAAGTAACGTCTCATCATCCTCAACCAACAAGATTTTCTTTCCTGTTAAAGGTAACTTCTCACTAGAAGGTCCGTTAACATCAACAGAAAGATCCTGAATTGTTTCTCCCTTCATTTCTTGTGTGATTGTGGGTAAAATTTTATCTCTAAACTCTGGTACATCTCTGAGAGCACAATATAAATTAGAACCATGGAGTGGTTTGGCTATGACTATATCTGTTGAAGGTAGCTTATCCTCGTCAACACCTGGTTTTTCGAGCCAAACAACTCGAAGGGACACATTTTTAGGAAAGTCCTTTCGGAACTCAGCCATAGCTCGACTTATTTCTCGAATTGGTCCAGCACTCGTGTCAATTATGATCAATATGAATCTTATAAGTGCACTCCTTGAACTAAGTCCTATGCCCCTCCTCTGAGATGATGAGATATCAATACAATCATCAATATCTGTTACATATAAAGCACGGAGGGGAATTTCCTTTGATCTTCTTGAGGATGAGGAGAAGGAGTTGTTGAGTGATGCAATGTTGATTATATTCTCTTTCAGCTTCTTGAGAGTTTGATAAAACTGCTCGTGTTGATTCACAACATGTACCCTTAATCCCAGTATGTTCATCATGAAACTACGAAGAACTCGGCTTCTTTCTTCCTCCTTAATGAAAAGAATGACATTGGACGTTTCTGGTTTAAGCCTGCTACTACTTGCTACTGAACCTCCTCCTGTCTGTGACTCCAAATCTTCTTCTCTTGCATAATTAACACTAATTGCTTGACATTCTTGAGCTTGAGGCTGATCACACGCTATCAGGAAAACGTTAAATCTGAAGCAAGTTCCCCTTTCACCAATATTCTTTCCGACTATACCTAACTTACCACCCATTAGACGTACCTGAAAAATGAACGTAAATAAGAAAGTAACATGAGTTATGAAGTAAGATAGAAATGCATACAAATGTTATCCATTCTTGTGTTTCATAGTGTTCTCATTAACATATTTCTTATTAGCACCGTTGTATGTTTGTGATGTTTCTATAATAAATGACAAGATTGTCTATTGGAGAAATAATTAGTACCAAAAAGAAACTGCAATAGTACTGATAAAACAAGAAACCAGACTTAACAGGGAAATTCTTTAATCTTTTTTTCTTTTTCTGAAATATCTTTAGTTAAAGACTACTAGCTAGACAATGCTGATTGATCTAGACTAGACATGGCGTATGTGTGCATTTGTAACTGTCACATATAGAAATAGCATAATACACTGAGTAAATTTTAAATTCGCCAATGCACGTGTAGAAAAAGGTACACATACCAATGACTGAGCAATGCCGAGGCCTAAGCCAGTGCCTGTGTTTGATTCATCATCCACTTGAACAAAATTCTCAAAAATAGATGTCTGTTTCTCTTTTGGAATTCCTTTCCCTGTATCCTCCACCTCGAATATGAATTCCATGCAGTTGGGATCTTGCTGAACACTGTTGAGTGCTTGCACTTCTACAGAAGATTCATCCTTCCGTAAATGTAAGCATGACAGCCAACCAGTATTCTGAGCAATCTTGGGACTTTGATCAAACCCAGGGTTTCGAGCCCAAGCACGAAGAATTATGTGCCCTTCTGAGGTAAATTTAACTGCATTATGCAGCAAATTACTCAGTATCCGTCTTAATTCTGCTCTATCTCCTTTAACTCGAGAAAACTTTGTAATAGATCCATTACATGGATCTAGTAACACGTCAACATTCTTCATTGCCCCATTGGGGTAATTCATGTTGACAACGTGTTCTAGTAGCTCTTCCATGTTAAATTCTTCTTCTTTAAGATACTTCTTCCCTTCTTCTATCTTGCTTTGGTCAAGAATAGAACTCAAAAAGCCTGAAAAAGAAAAGATCATTACTTTGATAATGCATAAAGTGTAATATGAACTAGTTAGTTCAGTTAATCAGTAATTAGCCATGATAATTGAATCGACACGTATTGTGTGATAGACTTTCAATTCACAGACATCACGAGATTGAAGTCTTGGTGGTAGAAGGTATCGCGTCATAGATTATCTCGAAAAGTTAACTAAAAAACTAACCTTTTTTTTTTGTAGAAACTCCAAGAACCAAATTAGACATCCAATAAGATGTTTCACTCATTGTTGTTTCCCAGTACATGACACATAAATAGACTAAAAATGTCAAACTCCACATAGCCCAAAAAGTTATGTCCAACTAAAAAACTAACCTAAAAGATCATTTAGCAAGATTCCATATCCCAGGCAACCACCCAATAATAGTTGATCAATAATGACGTAGAAAACAAGACATGTTTATGTGATAATAGAAAAGAGTCGACTAAAACACTAACCTAAAAGATCATTTAGCAAGATTCCATGTCACAGGCAACCGCCCAATAATAGTTGATCAATAATGACGTAGAAAACAAGACATGTTTATGTGATAGTAGAAAAGAGTTAACTAAAACACTAACCTAAAAGATTAGTTATGCAAGACTATATAATAAGACAGGTAACCGTTCAATAAAAGTAGGATGAATAACGTAGAGAAACAAGACAGATTAACTGGTATGACATAGTGCTACTATAAGAGCTTTAGACTGTAGCGCATATAAGTAAAACACAAATCTTAAAGATCATTTATGGAAGACTTTACTTTGCTACAATAAACGTTATTTAGACTGTCAGAGTATATAAGCTAAATCAAGACTGAGATGAAACACTAACTTAAAAGATCGTTCGTGCAAGATTCCATCATTGTCAAATAATACACCAATTCGGATTCTGGTGAAGCCTGGGATGTGCGACGACAGAGCTCGATTAATCCACTGATTGAAGCAAGATTAACACTAAGATCATGATTTGCTTGAACAAATGCAGTGCTTTTGTTAATACTTTTTCTCTCTTCTTGTTGAGTTGCTTCAACTTGCTTTATAAGTTCATCATGCAAATGCATTTCTCTTCTTCCTGCTCTTATTATTAGTATCACAAATGTGATTATTGAAACAGCCAAAGCAACCATCATTAAGATGATAACATTAATCCAAATTTAATGGTCTGGTGAAAATGGCTCAGTAGAACATCTTGTACTTTGGCTGATGCATACACCTGAAAATTAAATCATTGATTATACATTGAGCTTAAAAGATTTTCTATGTTATCATGTCACATAAAAGATAATACAAGTAATCGTCCAATAATAGGAGATGTTTATAAATTGTAATAATAGGGGGGAAAGCCAAAATGGGATTAAATATCCACTCATAAGTAAGGATGGTTAGGTATTTTTGACGGGGTAGTATTTTTGGTTGAAATGGAATGGCGTTCAAACTCCTGAAATGTAATCTAGACAACCATCACCCACCCACCCACCCAAATCACCCCCACCCCCAACCCGGGTGCCGGGCAATAGTTCATTCTCAAGTACTTGAATCAAGCTAGATAGCCTAGATAATAAAACATAATACTAATACAATAGGTTAAAAATTAGTGATAATGTAAAAATTCGTTACGAGGTACATACTCTTCTCTTTATTACCCTAATGCAATTCTACAAATATAGAAACCAATATTTTTTTTAATTTCATTGCCATTAGTTAGGTCAATAAGTTGCAATAAATAGTGCTAATAAGATATGAAATTATTTTTACCATTTTCCCTCTATGACCCAAAACAAATACTACAATTATGTCTCGGTCGCAAATTAATTGAAATTGATTATGTAAATCTTTCAATGTCCATGTCAATTAAAGTAAACTCGACGTGTGTGGAACTACACGAGATTAGAAATGCATTTGAAACATCAATTATCTTTGAAACAATATGTAAGAGTGCTTATATATGTGTGTGCGTGTGAATTTAAGACGATTTTAAATTCTACATACGGACAATATAAAAAAAAATATATATGAGATAGTACCTTAATTTCGCCTTCCATTTTTTTGAATTTACTGACCCAAAATGCTATCAATGTAGGAGGTACCAACAACATTAGTAGTGACTGCATCGCATGCAAAAATATTTAAGCACAATACTACTCAAATAAATCAGCGACAGACAAATTCTATAGATAAATAGCAAAATTTGTAATAGAAAACTTACCAGAATCAAGCAAATAAGCAGCTCTTGACATTTTAAATGAACTGAGATTCATTTCTTGATAAGTGAGGGTATGTATAATTTTCTGGATCAAATGATTAATTAAAAAGAATTTAAAAAAAATAAAAATTTGAGTTGTGTTAATGCAACATAAAAAATTAGAAAAAAATTAAACTGAATTTTCAACTTACCTCTACTTGTTTACTCAATATAGTTTCCCAAGTTCATAGACTTATCATATATATATATATATATATATATATATATATATGTTCTAAAAAGGTAAAATATTTAATATTGGATTAAAAAAAATGGCTAGTTATTTATTAGTTTCCCTTCATAGGTCATTTTTCTTTATGTTGTTTCCATATTACTTAATATTTTTTAAAGAAAATTATATATAAAGAATCTAAGGATTTTTATTAATATAACTCAAATAAAAAAAAAAGGAAATTCACTTAAAGATGAGAAGTTAAAAGAAAAACAAATGTCTAATTACATTAATATAACCAATTAAGTTTATTTTTTCTCCTTTTTTACAAATGCATCATGATTTTGTTGATAGGTAATCTATGGAGGGAAAACTTTAATAGTTTTTATTTTGTTAATTGCCATAACAAGCAAATATTTATCATCCCTTCATTGTTAATCAAAGAAATCTCGAGTTCAAGCATTAATGAAAATAAAGTTATCTTTAGTGGAGAAGATTTTACTCCTCCAATAGAATTTCCCAACAGGGACAAAACAAGCATGAACATCAAATTTTAAAAAAAAAACAAATTAATTATTCGATGTCCAATCTACTGGTGCATGTGACGATTTCTTTTTCTCTACAAAAAGTATACAACTAAAAAAAAAAATTAAAACAATAATTATGTCTCAATTCGAAGTTAGTTGAACTTGAAGTACAAAGTTAAAGAAATGAAGTGAATTCAAAATCTAGTATCAGCCAATCCAGAATCAATATAAATCTCTTAAATAAATATATATCCTAATATTTCCATATAGTTCTATGAAGTTTGAGGTGTAACATTCAATTTCACTAAACTAACCTGTAGAACTTGTTCTAAATCCGTCTCTGATCTAAATCACAATTAGAGAAATAGGAATAAGAATTCAGATGAATAGAAAGAGAATGTATTTTATTTTTCTTCACATAAAATTAAAGGTTCTCTAATCTATATAAGTATATATATGTTCCTATAATTTTAAAAGGAAAATAATAGTTAAGAGATACGTGCATGTTTTTTCTTTTCATCTGTCTTAAAATTTCAAAAGGTTGACTCTTAAAGATTTTTTTTGTTAGATATCCCGTATTCATATTGAGACACGACTAAATTTGAATTTGTGTGCATTAGAAAATCCCACATAATTATCAATAGATGTGTGATATGTGCTTGGATAAAGGAACACTTACAACTCCATCACAATCCTCGTTGATTACATGACAAGTTGTTTGGACATACATAACTATCATTTAATCAATAATTAATTGTTATATATCTTCACATTATTAAATTAATTAACTCATTTGACTATTGAGAAATTAGAAAGAACAAACTTGATTAAGGAGAAAAGCAACAAAGTGAAAAATAGACAATTTAGGGAGTGTTTGGTACAAGGGAAATCATTAGAAAGTATTGTCTCAAAAATATTTACATATAATACTGTTTTCCTTTATTTTTATTTTCATTTTTAAGAAGCTTAATTTTCTCCTTAGAGAGAATATTTTTCAAAAACTCTAACTAATCAAACATGAAAAAATCGAAAAAAGTTAAGGCTCAACTTAGCGATATTATGAAAATGCATTAGAGAACTAATTTAGCCTATATGTGTTGCATTATAAAGATTCTTTTATATATATCTACTATTGGTGTAATTTAACTTATTATAGAAGTCATTGATAATATCAGTTAATTACGTAGATATTTTGATGTTCTAAAGGTTTCGTTATTTTAGTCTAAGGGTATTATCATTCGAATAATATCTCTATATCGAATAATAGCTAAAATTTATTTAATTTTGAAATACTGACTAAAGTTTAGATTACGATTCAAAAGGTCGATATTTGTCCATTTCGTCCCGAAGAATTATACTTTTAGGCCCATTTTTCTGAGGTTGTCGTATTATGGGCCAAATTTATTTGGGCTGGCCCATAGATGAACTCACAGACCTTGTATTGTTGAATATGGTTGGATGAAGTAGGTAAATAGCCACTTTTTCATCGATGTTATTATATATTACTCATTATTTTATAAGTTACTAACATTTAGTCATTATTTTGATACGATTTGGAATAAAATGGCTGAAGGCTTCTTTGAACTCAGATATCTGATCATCTGTAAGCTGATCTGCCATTTTCTTGAAAATGAGAGAAAAATGGGACAAAATATTAGGAAAAAAATATATGAAGAATTGAGTAGTGAGTGTCAACTTGGAAATATGGAGTGGCAATTATACAAGGTAGTGGTCCAAAAGTAGCGTGGGTGGGTGGGCATATGATTTTTTTTTGATAACTGTGATGTTCGGGTCAACTTTAGCGCACCTCGATTAAATTCACGAGATACCTGTCACCTCCCATTAATAACACATAAACTAGGACAGATGAAAAGAATCACCCAATATTTTTTTTAGTAATCATGATGTCCGAGACAATTTATGTGCAACTCGATTAATACACAATGAGTGAGGGGGATATGATGGTTTTCTCTTTTTCTTTTTCTTTTCATAACCATGATGTTAGGGATAATTTAAATATATAGTGGATGGGTGGTATAAGATGCTTTTTTTTTTTTTTAATAATCATGATGTTCAAGACAATTTACGTACAACTCGATTGAATATACACCATGGATGGACATATGATGCTTTTAACTTTTGTAATAATTATGATATCTAGAACAATTACGTGTATCTTGACGAAATATACTATCTCCTACCAATAGATGTATTTTTTCTTGAGATAATAATGATATACACACGCTCGACTATTTCGTGAAACATCTGTTATATTCTACCGACACACAAATAAAGTAATTTTGTTTAATACTTCTTATGTCTCAATTTATGTAATGAATTTTTGCTTCTTAATTTGTCTTAAAACTAATTATATATTTTTGTATTTACAAATAATTTAATTTTATATTTATAATAACAAAAATATTTATGATTTATTTAAGAGTTATTCTTATTAATGTTTCTGGAACCTTTGACCCCTAAGTTAGAAGTGAAGACTTTATGCTTAGACCATTATGGTTTTGTCTTTTTGGAGAAACTTTTCAAAAGGGGAACAAGAATTTTGCTTTATTGAATTGTCTATATGAGTTGATGCAAATTTGTAGTCAAAATAGTACACTTGGTTCTTATTATTGCTACTTTCTTTTCAATTTACTTGGCTATTACTTTCTACATTTAGAAATTAGATGGCTATTTTATTCTCACTTTTGTAATGATATGACATGTTGTATGGTCCATTTGAGAGAATATAAAAATTTCTATGAAAAATAAAAGCAAGAAAAATAATCATCACTTATGCTTCTTCTTTATTGGGATTCTTTGCCTATTTTAACTGAACCTAAAGGAGATTTTGATTATTCAACTTCAGCTTCTGAAGAAGGAATCATGTCACTTGAAATTTCGAAAAGTGAATTCTCTCTTTTAGATCCTGGCCTTGGTAGAACTTTGTCTTTTGAAAAATTAACTTAAATAACCGTTCATTCAACTATTTAAACTAGAAATAGTCACCGAATGTGTCATACATATGCCAAATAAAAAAAAAAGTAAATAGTGAATTTGACCGCCTATTTGAATGACAATAGGACACAAGAAATTCAAATAATGCCCACATTATGTACATTGGTTATATGGCTTGGCGTTTAAAGATATTTAGTTGGCAAATGAACCTACTAATAATTTGTAAAAGATTACAATTCATTCAGCAAAATCTTTCATATTGAATGGCATATTGGTTGTCTAGTTCTTCTAGTGATGGATGTAACATCATAAAAGGTTACATTAGCTTTTTATTAACAAAATGACTCTTCACAGCTTCAACCAATAAGTCCAGCAGGAAAATTTCATAGTAGCAAAATTGGTAATTTATTCATGTTTATCAAGTAAACACCCTTATGGGCTGAATATGGTAATATCACGAGTTCGAAGCCTAAAGGATCACAGTTTAAAGTATTTTTTCCAAATAGGCCAGTCAACGAGTTCCTCCAAAATCAAGTGTTAAAAGTTGGAGGAAATCGTTGGCGTATGGGCGATTTGTCCATTTTGGTTATATCCAAAATCAAGTGGCTTATTTAGATTTTTTACTTCAAAATGTGGTCCTTTAGGCTTCGGACTCGTAATATCACCAAAGGATGTGGTGAAGTGATAGGGAGCGCTAAAATCCTCCATAATATGCTTTCCACGGATCTACTCTGCTAGTGGATTTCGATCGAACACTATAGTTAAATACAACAGTAATCTCACAAATAGGATCTAAGGAAGGTAGAGTATACGTAGACGTTACCCCTACCTCATGGCCATGAGGTAGAGAGATTGTTTCCAAAAGACCCTCGGGTCAAGTGCAACAACACTAGCCAGTTAGAAAAAATTGTGTTGTTTTGTTAGGAGGCATTGGTTAAACAAACACAATTCAATTTCCTATTTTCTTCTTCGTTTTTCAGTTGTTGTTTTGGAAATTGAAATTCGGAATCTATAAGGGATCGTTTGATTGTGAACAAGTTATCCCGGGATTAGCTATTCCTGGATTAGTTATCCCACCACGTATATGAGATAACTTATCCCATCACTATGGTATAAATAGTGGGATAAATAATTCCGAGACTATCTAATACCTTCAACCAAACGCAAGATAAAATAATCCTGTATTTTATCCCGAAACTATTATACCTTATACATCAATATGAATATTGTATATAGGATGGAATAAAATGTATTCTCTTCATCATATTAGCTGTCTGACTTTTCTCTTTACACGTCTTTTAAGATATCATAAATAAGAAAAATTGTTTTACTAATTTATCCTTAAGAAGTTTTTTTGAAACTTTACAAAATTGTTACATTTCAAAAAAATCAACTGTATGAGTAAATGACAAAAGTTAATTAAAACTATCTTAATTTTATAAATTGAAAATTAATTTAGTACGACTATTTTCTTTTAATAACGTGGACAACTACTGTGAGAGGAACGAAGTACATGATACTATTGAGCAAAAATGAACTCATTTTTAGTACTCGTAGTACTTTTGGTATGTCTGTCAGAATTTTCAAAATTCCTTCAACCCAATGATCAGTACCTTCCTCCCCACCCCACAACCCCCCCTCCCTTCATCCCAAACTCTCAACAATTCTTGTGCAATTTACTGTATACCCTTTTTAGCTTTTTCCATTTTTGCTCAAATCTGAATCTAATTCATACAAACTAGTTCAAACATTCAAGGTCCAAACTGTAGTCAAAATCAAGAATCTCAAGTTTTTTTTTTTTTTTTTTTTGTAAAAAGATTGAATTTTTTGGGTATGTGGGGTGATTTTTTTTGCTATAGTTGAATTCTATCTTGTTGGGTTTAATGGGTTTTGTTCATTTTCCTTCTTTTTGTGTTATCCACAGGTCAAGGGGATGGTGAAATAGAGCTTCACTGCTGTTGTCAAGTAGGGAGAAATTGGAAAAGATTGTCTTTTGCTTGTTTTGATAGGTGAGTTTTGCTTTTTTGTTTATTAAGAATCATTTATTTCAATTGAAATTGTTACTAGTATTGGAATGTGATTAAAAACACACCTAAAGTATTCCGGTTTTCCGCACCTAGTGGTCAATGAGGTGGTGGGTTGAGCACCATGAGATTTCGGGCTCAATTCCCTCCAAGCAGAGATGACACACTAGGTAATTATTTCCATCTGTTCTAGCCTTGGTAGACAGAGGGACGTGATACTTGGTGATGGTGGGAGGTGCCAGGTATCCCGTGGAATTAGTCGAGGTGCGCAAGCTAGTCTGGACACCACGGTTATCAAAAAAGAAAAAAAGTAATCCAGTTTTTTGACATTCATACCTGAACTATCATGTGTGAGCTGCCTGAACTATCATCAATTATTTATTAAAATACACTTCAACTATCAATTGCTTTGAACGAAGGTGATATTTTAGGTAGGAAAATGGAACGCCTAATGGTTGAGTGTGTTTTGATAAATAGTTGGTGATATTTCAGGTAAAGGGAACACCTAGGATACTTTAGGTGTGTTTTTGACCATTACTCATGAAATAAGCTCAATTAGAGCAGGATGGATATACTCTGACCAGAACTTGTTGATTGATTGGTGTGTAATGGTTCTGCGTAATTTAGTTTTTTTTTTTTAGCTTAGTAAGAAAAATTTGTTGTTGGATTTACCTGTAGCTGGATTGATGGTTATTGTGATTGTTACCAGGTTGACGTCATTTGTATTGATATAGTATTGAAAATAGGAAGTAGAAGCTATAGATGATGCTGGAGCTGATAGTAGTTGAATATTGATGAAACTCTAGCTGGAAAATGCATCGGTGCATTTAAGAAAAACGGAATATAGATGATGTTAGGGCTGATAGTAGCTGGAAAATAATGCTTCACTGCATTTAAGAAAAGAGAATATAGAATAAAACTTTGCACGTAATAATAGAGTTTACTATTTATTGATAATGGCTATTAAAGTCGAACTTATCCTATTGGCTTTCCAAATTTCAAATCTCATGTACTCTAGCTTTGTCTCTATTGTTTTTGAGGTTCAAGTTTTCTTCTTACGAATTGAAGCACCGTTTCAACAATAATTGTGGAAGATAAAGTAATGGAAAGTTTTATCCAGAAAGATCCTGGAAATTCGGTTGGAGTAGAAATATATAAAACTTAATATGAAAGATTCGAGGGGCTTAATAAGTTAATTCAACTATTGATGGATACTTATGGTAAGTTGGTCAGCAGCGGGGAGATTTGTGTAATGACCTTAACGGAAATTCAAATAAAAGAAAACACGGAAGGGCAAAAGGGTAAATTCCAGGAAGAATGGAAGGCCGAGATTAGATGAAGTTTAAATGAGGCTTAACGGCTGAGATCAAGGCTGCTGAGAGTAAAGGACACGTGAATAGGAGGGAGAAACATTAGGAAAATTACTGTTAACAAACTCTCAACAGCTCTCCTTCTATTTCCTTCTGAGTTCTTTTCTCTTTTCTAATTCTTCTTCATCGTCTTGTCTGATTTCAGATCTGTATCTCAAGCTTCGTCAATGGCAATTCATTTATCTTAATTTCTTTTATAAACGTTCAGTTTATGTGTAATTCAGTCCAATTTCGTTAATAGAAAAGCTGTCCCAAAAATCACTGTGTTGTTTTTCTCATTGTACTGTTTCATTGACAAAATTTGAGTTGAGTTCATTACAATTGGCATCAGAGCCTGGTTCCTGCGACTGTGGTATCACCATGACTATGAAGGAAGGTACCAGGTTGAAGGTTCTACAGAATCGAACTACTCGAAACAAATTGGAACAATTTTCGGTGAAATTAGGCGAAATAGCAGGGAATTTCAACAAATTACAGCAGCGACATGGATGTTGTGTACGTAGCATCGATTGCGAGTGCTACATCTGTATCGGAAGTGCAGGATGTTGTGTATGTAGCATCGATTGCGAGTGCGGCATCTGTGATCCTACATCTCCAAGAAGTGAAGGTCTGAACTACTATCAAACTGAGTTAAATCGATCTTCCGACTTTCATGTACTTGACGATCCACAGGTAAAACTTGATTCTCTTGTCCTTGGGTGCACTCGAGAGCTTGATTTGCCTAGTGTCTACTCTAATACATGGCTGGAACGTGTGGAATTTAAGGCAATTAAAGTTGCTTCCTACTTGTTTGATAAAATGTCTGAAAGGGATCATGTCCAAGTAGTACATGTATTCATAAAAATTAGGAGTAAATTCTCTCTTGTTTTAGTTGGAAATGGACTGATTGCTCATGTATGGGATCCAGGGATAGGTTTGACGGCTGTGAAGTTAGTTGGTCACACAATTAATGTTAGAGAATTATTGATGGATATGACTAGCGTGTTTTGTTTGCATAGATTTTCTGATAACATCAATCGAGAGAGGGGTACTGGATGGCAGTGGTTTATGCATTCCCCTGTAGTAGATATTAATTCTATCCGTTCAGTTACAATCATTCCAACATATAACCATGGTTACAATGGTATAAGAGGCCTCTCCTTACACGTAACAACATCGTCCAGGAAGGACATTATGTTGGTTTGGGGCTCCATTTTGCAACTAACCTTGCATGATGACTCTAAAAAGGTAACCACAATTGATTTGTCTGTACAAAATTGGTCAGTTGACGGGTGTACAATTCGGAAAGCTTTTCAGAGAAGGGGTTCAGCCATGGCTAGTAGCTTGTCTACTGCTAGAGCAAGGGGTTCCTTGGAAAAACTATATGTTTGTGGACTATGTCAACCTAGGTTATTTGATTTTATCCTACTTGTTGCAATGTATTCTGGTGCTTTTAACATCTGTAGCAGACTTGAAGATGGTAAAACTACATGGTTACATATTACTCAAAAAGTGTTGCTAGTGAATTGGTCAACCAAAACTGAAGTTAAATTAGTGATATTCAGTCTGGATACATTTTGGAAGGTTGAATTTGCAAGGAGTTTGATTACAACATCTAGAGTTGAGGTGGTGGGAATAGTATTTTATGCTACTATTACTCGAGCTCGATTTGGGGAATTGTGCATGAGCATGTTGTTGAGGAGTAGGGAGCTTGTGGGGAAGTGTTTGAGTGATGCCAAGATAGATAACATTCAAATACATGAAGGGGTTCTTGTTGGCAGATTAACTAGAATTCCAAAAGTTCAGCAGCTCTTGAAGGACCGTTTCGATGAAAAGAAGCTCTACACGAGTATAAATCTGGATGAGGATATGTCTCATGGTGCAGCAGTTCTATATGCAATCCGAATCCGGATTGGTAAAGGAGATGAAAATGTTCAAGAATTGCTAGTGGTTGATGTCATCCTGATAGATCTTGGCCTCGAAATGGGTGGCGGAATGATAATTGTATTGATTTCCCGAAACGCTACAATTTCAAACACCAATGGTTCTGCTAGTTTAAGGTATGGGGCTGCAATAGTAAGAACAATGGTGTATGATTTATCTTTCACTTTTGACCCCGGTGGTATAGTGATTGGCCTGGAGAACAAAGTTGTTGGGTTGCATTTCAAAAAAATGCAACATTCCAATATTTTACATCAGCACACATGCATCTTCACTGGATCCTTCTTGAAGAAGTGTTGTTACTTCAGGGATTTTAATGCAGCTTTGATAATTCTACATCAATTTCCGTTTGATCCAGGCAAATCCTTCTTGAGGAAGTTCTGTTACTTGAGTGATTCTAGAGCACCCTTGATGTCTTACACCAAATGATTATTGAGTCAAGCTGGAAAGTGTACTCATATCGACAAAAGGTGGACGCTGAGAGAATTTTTAAGCAATGGCGCAAAGATTTTGGATGGGACACATATTATCCATCGTTTCTACAATTGCTACACTCGATCTCCTTGTTCACATGAGGAGGATTATGACTTCTTAAGGGTCAAGTTCTCAGATTTTGATGCAAATCCTTGAGGTCAAGGATGTTTTGAAGAAGGGGGGTGTAATGACCTTAACGGAAATTCAAATAAAAGAAAACACGGAAGGGCAAAAGGGTAAATTCCAGGAAGAATGGAAGGCCGAGATTAGATGAAGTTTAAATGAGGCTTAACGGCTGAGATCAAGGCTGCTGAGAATAAAGGACACGTGAATAGGAGGGAGAAGCATTAGGAAAATTACTGTTAACAAACTCTCAACAGCTCTCCTTCTATTTCCTTCTGAGTTCTTTTCTCTTTTCTAATTCTTCTTCATCGTCTTGTCTGATTTCAGATCTGTATCTCAAGCTTCGTCAATGGCAATTCATTTATCTTAATTTCTTTTATAAACGTTCAGTTTATGTGTAATTCAGTCCAATTTCGTTAATAGAAAAGCTGTCCCAAAAATCACTGTGTTGTTTTTCTCATTGTACTGTTTCATTGACAAAATTTGAGTTGAGTTCATTACAATTTGCTAAATAAATTAATTGTTCTAACTTGAGTAAATTACCGTGATTAACTAGTAATATCTCCATATCGATACAAATTTATTCCAGAGGAAGTTATTACTACCGGACAAAATAGGACTAGTTACTCCTCGTTTCGGCATAGGGTTGAAATCTTAATTATTAGATTCGAGAAATGTCACGTATCCTTCTTCCTTGATTATGCAATAGTAACAATATTGACTTTATTGCTCAATTCCTTGAGAGCCGAAAACCCGTGCTCGAGATTTATTGCTAAGAGGCCTAGGCATAGGCCAATTAGTCTTTGCGCATAAAACTTTTTTGATGGATGGGACTTGAAACTTGGTGCTCTTTTTCATCAATTTTAGTCTGGAATTCATTTTCTATCATTAAGCCAGTAATCACTCTAAGAGAAATATTCAAATGCTGTATAACAAGAAGCATTATGTTTGTTTATATGTCGTGAATTTAGGATTTTTTTTTTTTTTGGACCTCTATTACTTCTTTTCCTGGACTGCTTTCGATTATTTTTCCCTTGAGCCGAGCGTCAACCGGAAACAATCTCTCTACTTTTGGGATAGGGGTAAGGTCCGCGTATGCTCTACCTCCCCCAGACCCCACTTTGTGGGATTATGCTGGGTATGATGTTGTTTTTTGTTGTATACGTGAACTATCAGGCGTGTGTGATTTCCTCCAAACTATCACCATTCACCAACTTATCAAAACATACCTCAACTATCACTGGTTCCCGTTTCCTACTTGAATGATAATGGTGATATTTCAGGTAGGAAAATGGAACAACTGATAGTTGAGGTGTCTTTTGATAAATAGTTGTTGATAGTTTAGGAAGGAAAAGAGAACAAGTGATAGTTGATGTGTGTTTTGATAAATAGTCGGGAATAGTTCAAGTAGAAAACTCGCACGCCTGATAGTTTAGGTATGAACTCGAAAAACCAGGATATTTTAGGTGTGTTTTTGACTATTAACTCATGAAATAAGCTGAATTAGAGCAGGATGGATGTAAAGGATGGATAAACTCTGACCAGAACTTGTTGATTGATTGGTGTATAATGGTTATGTGTAATTTAGTTGTAGTTCTTTTTTTAAGCTTAGTAAGGAAAATTTGCTCTTGGATTTACCTGTAGCTGGATTGATGGTTATTGTGATTGTTACCATGTCGATGTTGTTTGTATTGGTGCTATCTCTATGCGAAGTTCTGGATTATTTGTTTTCGTCACGCATTTTGGTCAATGTGAATGTTGCTTGCTTTATTTTCTTTTCTCTTTGGAGCATATGTGAGTTTTGCAATGTGTAACCCTCCACGAGGCAGGAAAAGGAAGACTGTTGTGACAACTATGATTATTCCTCTTGATATTAAGAAATTGGTTTGAAGGGATACATATGAGTTAGTTGAAATCGAGGAACATTTGATTGATATAGTACAACAATGAGCATGCTCATGTTGAAAATAAGAAGTAGAAGCTATAGATGATGTTGGAGCGGATAGTAGTTGAATGTCGATGAAACTCTGGCTGGAAAATGCATCGGTGCATTTCAGAAAAAGGGAATATAGATGATGTTGGGGCTGATAGTGGCTGGAAAAAAATGCATTGGTGCATTTAAGAAAAGGAATATATAAGAAAACTTTGCACGTGATAATAGAGTTTACTATTTATTGATAACGTATATTAAAGTCGCACTTATCCAATAGGTTTTCCAAATTTCAAATCTCATTTTGCTCTAGCTTTGTCTCTATTGTTTTTGAGGTTCAAGTTTTCTTCTGACGCATTGAAGCACCGTTTCAACAATAATTGTGGAAGATAAAGTAATGGAAAGTTTTATCCAGTAAGATCCTGGAAATTCGGTTGGAGTAGAAATATATAAGACTTGATATGAAAGATTCTAGGGGCTTAGTAAGTGAATTCAAATGTTGATGGATACTTATGGTAAGTTGGTCAGCTGCGGGGAGATTTGCCTATTAATTAATTGTTCTAACTTGAGTAAATTACCATGATTAACAAATCTGTCAAGAGGAAGTTATTACTACTGGACAAAATAGGACTAGTTACTCCTCGTTTTGGCATAGGGTTGAAGTCTTAATCATTCGATTCGAGAAAAGTCGCGTATCCTTTTCCAGTTGTTTTCATTGATTATGCAATAGCAACAATATTTATTTTATTTCTCAATTAGTTGAGAGCCGAAAACACCGTGCTCGAGATTTATTGCTAAGAGGCCTAGGCATAGGTTAATTAGTCTCTGCACGTAAAACTTTTTTGATGGATGGGACTTGAAACTTGGTGCTCTTTTTCATCAATTTTAGTCTAGAATTCATTTTCTATCATTAAGACAGTAACCACACTAAGAGGAATATTCAAATGCTGTATATCAAGAAGCATTATGTTTGTTTATATGTCGTGAATTTAGTTTTTTGGGAAATGGGGGAGGGGATTACAAGGTGGGGAATCGAAACCTTATCAATAAGGTGAAAGTTTAGTTAGGGTTTATAGGTGCTTGAAATGTCAATGCCTTTTTTTTTTTGACCGATGGAAATCCTGATGGCTTTTGAGCCCACATCATTCACCATCGATTTTGGTTTACGATGTAATAATTGAGTTGACAAACACGCTTGGACAAAAAAATTGGATATCATGTATTTTTTTCACTGAGAAATTGTGAATCTTGTGATGCTACTGCCAGAATTAGAAATTTGGCACAGATTTCATGGAGCTGATGGGGATTGCTCTAAGTCAAATGTTCTTAGATATGTTTGACACAAATATAACGGTGGCTTTTGTTAAAACTTTTAATGCTGACCCAGGTAGGTGTATTAGTGACCCTTTCTTTAATATTTTAACAATGATGGTCATTGAAGTGGATGTTTAAGAGAAAAATTTATTCCATATCAAACCAGTAAATCATAATACATTGAATTATACATTCTTTAGTTGCTCATCGTCAGTTACCAACAAAAACAGAACTTTATTGCCAACTGTTTCTGATGGTTTTAGCAATTATTCCTTTTTAGTTCCACAGATTTAATACCCCATCTTGTGGGGAAGATAACTAAGTGAAAATATATTAATATTACATTACAAGTAGTGTAACCCAAAATTGGAAATTTATGGTTTTGTTGATGTGGTGGCATACAAGATTAGACAATACGTTAGAAATGAACACATTCGGCATAAGATACAAGTAGAACACCAGGAGACTAAAATGAAAATAAATAGCTGGTGATGGTTTGATCATGTCGCATATGCTGGTCTATAGATTTGAAATCATGGTGATTGGAAGTGTTAAAGAGGACAAGGTAACCTAATATCTCATTGAGGGAAGTTGGCTCAAAGGACTAGCGATCTCTTGTAATCTATGTAAACTTAGTGCATAATAAGGCACAATGGAAGAAAAGATTTATATTGACGATGTGCACCCAAGGGTCTGGCCTAGTGGTTCAATGAAGTGAGTTGAGCACCATGAGGTCTCACGTTCAATTCTCAGTAAAGACAAACACCAGGTGGTTTCTTCCCATCTATTCCAGCCTTGGTGGACAGAGTTACCTGATACATGTTGCTGGTGAGAGGTGACAGGTATCCCGTGGAATTAGTCGCGGTGCTCGCAAGCTGGCCTGGACTCCATAGTTATCAAAAAAAAAAAGATTTATATTGACGATGTTAATTGTTTGGGATGAATATAGTTATATTGGTTAGGGTGTTTGCGGTTCAGTTTGGGTTGTTTTTTCTCTAAAAGGAAACCAAACCAATTAAGTCAGTTTTTCAAATATTGGAATCAAACCAAACCAATAAATTGGTTTTTCATCTCTTTGGTTTTTGTCAGTTTATTCGGTTTTTTAGGTAAAATATATGATAATATACTTCCAAACACATATTCGGTGTACTATATTCCAACAAAACACTACCAAATCAATTACTCTTTGAGAGATGAATTAAGGAGATATGTATATTTAATCGAGTTATATATGTAACGTCCTCCAAATAAATTGTATGCATTGTCCAAGAATTTATTCAAATGTTAGAAATTTGTAAGTCTATGGAAAATGTAGGACTTCTAGTATTAGATAATCGAAATGTTCAAATATGGGGTAGATACATTCTAAATGGAGCGACATGTTTACCGAGGAATTAGGATTCATATAAATGTAACTGGCCCCAACTGGTATTGATCGTAGTATTTGTAGTTTGTTATTGTCGTATTGCTAGCTGTACATTCTTCTAAATGAGTTGTTCAACAGAAATTTTATCTGAGATTTGCATCAGTAGAAAGCGTGGAAGTATAAGAAATTAGAAATTCTAGCTCAATTCGTTTCCCAACATTTAAGCATCTTTCCAAAGTATTTGGCAACTGGTGAGTTCATATTGAAACAAATTTTGACTCCTTCCATAAAGGAAATATGGTCAAATAAGCTTCAAGCAAAGTCCTTTTTTATGAGACTGGGGATCATCGATTTTGATGAAGTAAGATATTATTAACAAAAGGGTGTTAACTAGCCAGTATACAAGAAGTTTACCAAAAAGTAGAAAATCTTACACAAGTACATGATTTTCTATGAAAACCACCCAATCATCTATACAAAAAGTAACCTCATGGACGCACCAAAAAAGAAATAAGGGAAAAGAGGCTATTTCTCGAGTGTTCAAAATCTGTCTCTATTCCATCAAAAGCTTTCCTATACTTCTCTCTCTCTCTCTCTTCATAGGGTCCACATCAGTGCTAAAGGGGCAACTTCGCATGCCCTGCATCTCCTCCTCCGTCTTCTACGTTTCTTTCACAGTTCTCGGCTTTACCTGCTAACCGACTATATAAGAGTAGATGATCTACGTCTTCCTGGATTCTTTGCACATGAGAACCAACTTACACAAGCAATCTTCCTCTTAGGCGCTTCCTCTAGTTCTCCACTGTCAAGATCAGCCCCTCGCAACTAGCCAAGTGAAGAAGCACACCTTTCTCGGTACTCTAGGGATCCGGGGTTTGTGGGAAAACAGTCACCTCTCTCACCAAAAATTTCAGATAGTATGACTTAACAGAAAAGACATGTCACCCCGTTTCCCATTTCCAAGCATCCTGACAACCAATAATAATATTTTGTTGGTGAAACAAACCAACCATGTTTTGAAATTCTCCAACTTCCCAATCTTTTAAGTTTCTCCTAAATCTTAAATGACTCTGGTTTAAGGCCTAATGACTCCGTTCTTGTTTTATTTAATGTAAATGTATTACAGATAACAAAGAGCAATTCAGCAGTGGATGTTGATTGACAAAACTAAGCTGAAGTAACAGAAACTACGAGGAGCTTCAAATAGTTAAACTCCTCTTATTGGCACCCTTAATGATAGAACCTTAAAAGATGCAATTCTCTTAATCAGGCTAATAGTTTAGCTGCAGTCATGCATGCGTTTGCGCACGCAGACACAATGACATATCCCTGTCATTATTTCTGTGAATTTTCAGCATTATTATCTATACAATAAATGACCATACACTTTATGCATAAACTTTTGTCATTTATGTGTCTTGTAGATTAGGTTCTGTGCTCGTGTTAGTTTACTGAGGATTACTACTTTTGGAATTGACCAGGTGCAATGGAGATATCATTGTTAAAAGTTCTTCTCAACAACATCTCCCAATTTTTCCATTTATCTTCAAGTGAAAGCATAAATGATATACTAGTTCAGAGGTATTATTGCAAGACTGAGGATCTATTGAAGATTTTAAAGTCGATTCTCGAGGCCATTGTTGATGTTGAAGCAGCTTCCAGTGAGCTGCTTAAGAAAGCATTTGCTGGACTAGCTCAATTTGTTGATGAACTGAGGGAGCTATGTGAAACCTGGCAACCGTTGGGCAGTAAAGTTTATTTTGTATGTACAGATCTATGCTCTTTATTAATGGATAAGCAGATAGTCCATCTATTCCTTTTCATAATCAACAAACTGAATGATATATGGGATGTAGTGCAGAAAGTCTTCTTTACTGTCATATTTTTCTTTTCAAAACTGCTTTGGAAATGCTTTACTTGTGCCGAGGGTCTATCGGAAACAACCTCTCTACCTCCTTGAAGTAGGTATAAGGTCTGCATACCCTCTACCTTCCTCAGACCCCATATTGTGGGATTCACTGGGTATTTTGTTGTGTAAAAAAAAAAAAAAAGGGGCAGCCCGGTGCACTAAAGCTACCGCTATGCATGGTGTCCGGGGAAGGGCCCCACCACAAGGGTGTATTGTTCGCAGCCTTACCTTGCATTTCTGCCAGAGGCTGTTTCCAAGGCTTGAACCCGTGACCTCCTGGTCACATGGCAACAACTTTACCAGTTACTCCAAGGCTCCCCTTCCACAAGGCAACTTTCCACAAGGGTGTATTTTGTTGTGTATTTAAGGCATTTCAATAATTTGTGCAAATACATTTATATTTGTTGATGTGTTGATGATTTATAGGTCCTGCAAGCTGAACCACTGATTGTAAAAATTCGAATATGTAGTCTTGAAATTCTTGAGCTACTTAAATCTTCTCATCAATGCCTTCCTGCTGATACAACTTTGACATCTCTTGAGGTAGGAGCCAAAAACAGGTCATTCCTGATCTTCTTTCCCCTTCTATATGCTCTATTCCGATCCCAGCTGTACTGTTCCTCTCTGCTCTTTTTTCAGTTAGAATTGTCATCCTTATTTATGGGGATTTCCCTTGCTGAGTGGGTGTCTTATATTTGGATTGCAACACTGTATACTGAAAATTAAGTATGTGGATTATGAACTGATGTCCATGACTATCACAAAGGCTATTAAGGCTCAAATGGAAGGCTTGGGAGCAAACTCAGACAGCTTCGTGAAAATTGCAGATTGCCTAAGATTGAAGTCGAACCAAGAGCTTTTGATTGAGCTTGTGGCCCTTGAAAAATTGAAGGAGAACTCTGAACAAGCGGAAAAGACTGAGGAAGTTGAATATATTGAGAAAATTATAGCTCTTGTTTCCCATATGCATGACTGCTTCGTCACAATGAAACAGTCTCAGACCCGCACGCCTGTGCCAATACCTCCTGATTTTTGTTGCCCCTCTCACTTGAGTTGATGACCGACCCTGTAATTGTTGCTTCTGGACAAACTTATGAGCGAGCTTTTATAAGGAAATGGATTGATCTCGGTCTTACTGTGTGTCCTAAGACAAGGCAAACACTGGGGCACACAAATCTCATTCCAAATTACACTGTTAAGGCACTTATTGCAAATTGGTGTGAATCAAACAATGTAAAGCTGCCTGATCCAATGAGATCTCTGAGCTTGAACCAGCCATCTTCACTTCTAGTACATGCGGATTCTGGAGTGCCAAGGGATACCCAGGGCTTTCCCCTTCCGAGGGGAATTCAATCTTTGTCGCCCGATTCTGCTCGCTCTTTAAGTTCTCCAAGGAAGAGTTTGATTTCATCAAGTATAAACCAAAAAGAAAGATCATCTCCATCCCATCCCCGTTCTTCTTCGGATGATTCTTTACCTAAAATTGCTAGTAGTATGCTTGCTCTGGATGTTGAAAGGATATCTATTAAGAGTTCTGAAGAACGGATGGCCCACTCTGGAGAGATAAACTCAAATGGTCATAGTATGTTAGCACCTGATGAACACTCCCTTGTAGGTCATAATCGAACCATCTCGGCACCCAACACACTATCTAATTCAAACTTTTCACCTACAATTCCTGGTGATGGAAATGAAGTGTTCCCAAGGTCAGCATCCCCACCTGCTGCTCCATTGTCTGTTCTATGAAGGGAGCCGGAATTCCCATCCATGCTGGAGACAAGAGCTCGAAATCAATTCATCTGGCGTAGACCTTCTGAGAGGTTTCCTAGAATAGTTTCTTCTGCTACGGTTGAAAGAAGGGTTGATCTCTTGGAACTTGAGGAGCAAGTTAGGAAGCTGGTTCAGGATTTGAATAGCAATTCCATTGATGTGCAAAGAGATGCCACAGCTGAACTCCGACTACTTGCCAAGCACGATATGGATAATCGTGTTGTAATGGCAAATTGTGGTTCCATCAGTTTGTTGGTCAACTTGCTTCATTCGGAAGACATGAAAGTGCAGGAAAATGCTGTTACCACACTTCTCAACTTATCAATTAATGACAACAACAAGTGTTCGATTGCAAATGCTGATGCAATTGAACCTCTGATTCATGTCCTCCACAAGGGTAGTACTGAGGCTAAAGAAAACTCTGCTGCTACACTTTTTAGCCTTTCAATGATTGAGGATAGCAGGATGAAGATAGGGAGGTCTGGGGCCATCAAACCTCTTGTGGATTTATTGGGTAATGGAACTCCTAGGGGCAAGAAGGACTCAGCAACAGCTTTGTTTAACTTGTCAATACTTCATGAAAACAAGGGCCGCATTGTACAGGCTGGTGCTGTTAAATTTCTCGTTGAGTTGATGGACCCTGCTGCTGGGATGGTTGACAAGGTTGTTGCTGTTTTATCAAATCTCGCAACCATTCACGAGGGAAGACCAGCAATTGGTCAGGAAGGAGGGATTTGTTCTGGTTGAGGTTGTTGAGCTTGGTTCTGAAACATGGTTCTACAGGAAGGAGCTGTACCTCCGTTAGTGGCATTGTCGCAGTCTGGCACCCCAAGAGCCAGAGAAAAGGTACGACAGTTTTTGCAGAAGCCTCACACTTTCTTTCTATTCTAATCCAAGTATTCTAACGGCATACATGCAGGCTCAGGGACTTCTTAGCTACTTCAGAAACCAACGGCATGGTAATGCAGGGAGGGGCTGATTTATACACTGGACAGTGAACACATATTTTTCTCAAGGTAATGGATTAAACGATGCGTGTAAATTTGATATTCAGCGTTATTTATGTAGAGGATTCGGCTAATTGAAATATTCTTATATTCATGAAAAAGATAGTCTGAGAAAGAAGAATGATTTATGGAGGCTCTTCTGAGTCTATCCTCCGATAACATTGTTTGTGAATGTGGAAAAGCCTTTATACCTGTAACAAGTGTCTGATTGTATCAGCTTGGATGAAGAAGTATAGTAAAACAGGTCAAGTAATATTCAAATCAGTGGCAGATTCAGTAATTCGACGTTCTAAGTTCTAAAATATATATGTAATTCTATTTATACATGATTTGTGTATATGCTCGCACACATACAGTCACACATAGTATTTGACTGATGAACTCGAGAACCCATTGTTGGATATTCTTCTACTGATTCATATGATGATGCCAATGGACATTGTAATTTCTTCTTTAAATAACATGTCCTCTTTGTTTTGAAAAAGCGTATGGAGAATACTCAATATAGACTCATTTGTCTCAATAATTTCTGTTTTAATAAAATAAATCCACAATATAATTGACAGTTTAACACTAGTAAAAACTTCATTTTTTATTTTCCTTTTTAAAAAGTTTTTTTTTTCTAAGTTAAAACAGTTGAGGAAGACTTAAAATGCATACCAAGTCAATGCTGATTGTGACTTTAGAGTAAAGGGTACGCATTCTTTGTCACATCCTAATGAAAAAAATCAAAATTAAAGTTTAACGAATTTGTGTGTCTGCATTTGAAATTTCAATGATGGACACGAACCAACGACTTTAATTGATTTCATTATTTTTTGACACGGTGTGTAAGCGTGTAATCTCTGAAATAAAAGTCACAAAATAATGAGATTAAAAAGGTTTTTAACTTAATCACTCTTTTAAAAAAATATGTTGTTCATGAAACGATTGTAGAAGCATTGAGTGATTCTTGGCTATTAGAGCGAAGAATACGTTCTATGACTTGTGTATTGATTTCCATGACAACACCACTTTTTGTTTGGATTTTTCCTTTCTTCTTGAGAATAAAATTCATGTTCTATTTCACAATTTTTTTTTTCTTTGCCTCTAAAATGGAGATAATTGTTTTCCCTAATTTTTTCTATTCTCTCTCCTCTTTTGTCTTCGAAATTTCTTATCACCAAAAGATGTGGTGAAATAGGTGTGATACCTCCATCCTTAGAAGAGATTAGATAATTGAATAGTCCTTAGCTATTAGAGTGAATAGTACGTTCACTTGAATTGAAAATTCAAATTGAAAAAACATGTGAAGTAGAAAACAGAACTTGTGAAGTTGAAAAAACAATAATTGAAGAAATTATTTTCTCCACACAAATGGATCCCATCATATGGAATTTTAGACTTGTTCTAAGTCTTTGCAATTGGACTCTTTCTTTTTTTTTTGAGAGTAAAATACATGTTTTATTTTATCGCATAAATAAATTTTATATTTTTGTCTCTAAACTACAAAAGATTATGGATATCATTTTACCCTAGTCTCACATCTTTCTTCTATGAAATTGCACATCAAAGGTCTTGGGTTTGAGCCCTTTTGAAATAGAGAAATGTCTCGTTAACTAAATGTCTCTACACTTATATGTTACCAATTGACAACAAATTGAACAAGTGAAATCCTATTAAATATATTTGTGATAATTATAAATGTAATTTTGTTAACAAAATACTATCAGTTATCATAAATATATCAGAATAAGAAGTACGTTATGCTATTGTGTGGATTGAAAATCGATTTGTTTTTGTTAGTAATTATCTTGTGTTTTTCTTTTATTTTTTTCCTTCACTTTGATTTTCTTTTCTAGCACCTATAATTAATTGTCAATATACATGACTCATTAGTCACATCAAAATGAAAAATCGAAGGAAAAGAAATTTGTGTGTTAAGTAGCTTTTCACTTGAAATTTCCATGGAAAAATACTACACATTTCTCACTCACAATTCATTATCTTTCTTGACTTAATTTCTGCCACTCTTTATTTTTTTTTAGGGACAAAGGGGAAAATATACCCCTAATCTTTGAGATTTAGAAAAGATATACCCCTTGTTAATAAAGTGATGCGTATATAATTTCGTTGTCTAACAAATGGTGCAGATATACCCTCATTGTCAGTCAAATGGTACATATTTATCCTTTTAATTAATAGACTTTGCTTGGAATTGATTTCCATGAAACCACCACTCTTTGCTTGGATTTTTTCTGAGAGTAAATTTATGTTTAATTTCACTGCATGCATTTTATATATATCGTTGCCTCTAAAATGGAGATAATTCTTTACCTTAATATTTTTGATTTTCTCACCTCTTTCTTCTTTGAAATTGTGCATACCTCCAAAGGATGTGGTGAAATAGGTACAATTCCTCCATCCTTAGAAGAGAAGAGAATCAAATGAATGATCCTAATTAGCTATTTGAAAGGACATGTGTGTCGTAGAAAAAGTTTTTCTCAAAACAAATGAACCCCGTCATTTGAAATTTCTATGGAAGAGACTTCTGCATTGACTTCGAGAAGGACAAAATTTAAGTCTTTGCAATTGGAGTCTTTCTTTCATTTGAAAATAAAATACATATTTTATTTCACTGTGTAAATAATTTTATATCTTTTTTTCTATACTAAAGAAAAGTTATGAAGATCATTTTTTTTATCCTAATCTCACTTCTTTCATTTTCGAAACTGCACTTCCTACTAAAGGATGTGGTGGAATATATAGGTGTGATTTCTTCATACATAGCTATAGAAAGATATGCATGTTCAATACCTTTTGAGTTTATCATCAATTGATATTTCATTATGGGTAACTTTCTGATTAAGAAAAATTATTTGAAGTAAAATAAATTAAAAGTTTCATAGGCAAATAGACTGGCTCGATCATCTTAGATTTCCCCGATAAGACTTGTGCATTGACTCGAGAATGACAATATTTTCTAAAGTAAGAATTGATTGATAACTTGATATGAATGCCCTACTAAACTTTTCTCTTTCTTCTTTCTCACCTCTTTCTTCGAAATTGTAGTTACCAAGTTACCACCAGAGAATGTGGTGGAATATATCGGTGCAATCCCTCCATCCTTAAATATAGGTCTTGGGTTTTAGCTTTTGAAACAAAGAAATATCTTCGTTAACTAAATGTCTCTGCTCTTAGTATTTTATCAATTGACAACAAATTGAACAATTGTGATCCTATTAAATGTAGTTGAGAACAAAAAAAAGAAAAAAAAAAAAGTAGAAGAAGACTTAAATGCATAAAGATTAAGTCATGGTCCTTGGCCTTTTAGAGTAAAGAGTACGTTTTGAGTATTCACATCAAAATTAAAAATCAAAGTGAAAGGAATTTGTGTGCTGAGTAGGTTTCATGTGAAATTTTCATGGCAAAAATTGTGCAAGGACTTGGAAAATCTTTACTTATGCTTTTATGTAATTAGTCTCTAAAGGCGGATGCAGCTCAACACCAATAGGTTTAACTTTATTCAATATTTTGGGGCACGAGAATGACTATATTTTTTAATGTAGGAATTTACTGATAATTTGATACGAAGACAGGAATCGGCCTAGCTTAACTTTTATCTTTCTTCCTTTGAGAGTAAAATTCATGTTTTATTTCATTGTATATATTTTATATCCTTGTCTCTCAATTTAACAAGTTATGATGATATATCTTCTTTACCCACATCATAATTAAAGGTCTCAGGTTCGTGCCTTAAAAATGAAAAATCTCCATAAAGAGCGCGTTCCCTCTGAGGAGCCGGTAATTTTCAAATACTAAAAAAAAATTGCTCTATTAAAGGAACCATATCAAAGCGTCATATCTCATATGTTAAAAGAAAGTAGTAGTATTGTATTCATATTTCATATTGTAAGAAAGCTTAAAAATCCACATTATTACTTTATTCAATTTTTCAAGTGAAATTTTTCTCCCTCTCGCAAGTAATTTTTTTTTTCAAATGAATTGGATGTCCAAACACAAGTTCAACCTCCGCATATTATTTTTCAATTTCAACTTCAAAAGCTATTTCTTTAAACATATCACTCAATTCATGTCCAAACATAAAAGCAAGTTTTGAGGTTGATAACTCAACTTTCGTTTTGGTTTTTATCTTTCTGCATTATTTAAGCACCCACCCTCATTTGTAATATCTTCATGCTTGTTAGTTAGTAGAGGTTCGTTACCTCGTTAGGATTGGTAAGATAAGTCTAGCCCCCCTTGATTTTTTTTATTCTAATAAAAAATTGAATTAAAAAAAAAAAATTATGCCCAAACGCCTACTAAATAAGCTGTAGTGATACAAAATCAAAAAGAAAGGTTTTAAGAGTAAATTTTTATATTATGAAACACACAGAGCTTATCAGTACTTAGCAGCAACTTGGACTAGTCTAACAAAATATTTGCCTATATATATTTGCAGTAGCCCTTTTCTTAATTCCCACAACCAACTTCCATACCTTAATTGCATACCTTTTTCTTAATTCATACAGCCAATTCTCATTTCTTCAAAACATGGCCTACAGCCAATTCTCATTTCTTTTCTTTCTCTGTTTATGTCTTCCTTCTTTTTCGTCATGCGTACCTCATCCGTGTCGCAAAGATCAAAGCTCTGCTCTTCTAAAATTCAAGAAAACGCTTACTGTAGATCAGAAGTCTTCTATTGTCTGTGAAATGTTCCCTGGTCTGAAATCTTATCCAAAAACGAGTTCATGGAACATGAGCAGAGATTGCTGCTCATGGGACGGAGTCATATGCGATGAGATGACAGGCCATGTCATTGAACTTGACCTCGGCTGCAGCAATCTTGGTGGGACGATTCATTCCAATAGCAGCCTCTTCCAACTCACTCATCTCCAAAGGCTTGATCTTTCTGAGAATAACTTCTCCAATTCTCACATCTCCCCTGAATTTGGCAGGTTCTCGAGCTTGACGCATCTTAATCTTTCCGATTCCTTTTTCTCAGGTCAAATTCCTTATGAAATCTCCCATCTTTCTCAATTACAGTATCTTCGTCTCTCATCATTTTTTCACCCTAATAAGCTAAGACTCACAGCCCATGATTTTGAATTGCTCCTTCAGAATTTAACCCAATTAACAGAGCTTTATCTTTATGGAGTAAACATCTCTTCCACCATTCCTCTGAATTTTTCTTCTCATTTAACAATTCTGAGGCTGGGGTATACAGAATTGTATGGGATAATACCTGAGAGTATTTTTCACCTGCCCAACCTGGAAAGACTAGACTTATATAACAATGATCAGCTCAGTGGTTCTTTCCCAAAGACCAAATGGAACAGCAGTGCATCTCTCACAGAGTTGGATCTCAGTTATGTGAATTTTTCTGATAATTTGCCCGAGTCTCTTGGCTACCTAACGTCACTGCGTTTTTTGTATCTTCAAAATTGCAACCTTAGAGGGCCTATTCCTGAATCTCTTTCAAATCTCACCCTCATAGAGACTTTGTACCTTAATGGTAACTCCCTGAATGGAACAATACCATCAGGGTTGTTCTCCCAGCTTCCATCACTATGTTATTTAATCTTGAGTAATAATCAGCTGCAAGGCCACCTTCCCAACTCAATTCAAAACCTTGTGAACCTAACAGAGCTTGATCTTTCATATAATAGTATCTCATTGACCAATGAGAACAAAGTTAATTTTACTTGGCCCGAATCTCTTCATACGTTACAATTGGCTGCATGTGAAGTGAAAGAATTGGAGTTCTTAAGATCCGCAAAGCATCTTGAGGAGTTGGATCTTTCAAATAATAAGATTCAAGGAAGGATTCCAGATTGGGCATGGTCTAACTGGATGTTTTCATTGGAATATCTTAATATATCCCACAACATGCTGACAAGTGTTGATTCAATTCCTCTTCAATATGTAGATACCATTGATTTGCGGTCAAATGTTCTTCAAGGGTCGCTACCTATTCCACCAAATACCACATGGATCTTCTTCATATCACAAAATAATCTGAGTGGGGGGATTCCTTCATCTATTTGCAATTTGAAATCACTGCAAATACTAGATTTGGCCAGAAACAATTTGCACGGAGAAATTCCGCGATGTTTGGGAAATATCACTGCCCTCAAGGATTTGGATATGCGGCACAACAATCTTTCTGGGAATCTTCCAACAACTTTCAGCAATGGAAGTTTACTGAGAAGCCTCAACTTGCATGGCAATAAACTAGAGGGGAGAATTCCCCGATCTTTGACCAATTGCAATGAGTTGCAGGTTCTTGATTTAGGAGATAATCAGCTCATTGACACATTCCCCATGTGGTTGGGAACTCTTCCAAAGCTGCAAGTTTTAAGTTTGAGATCCAATGAATTGTATGGGTCCATTCAACCTTCAACCATTGAAACTATTTTTCCCGAGCTGCGAATCATAGATCTCTCTTACAATGCTTTCTCAGGAAACTTACCTACAAATATGTTTCAACATCTGAAAGCCATGAGGAAAATTGATCAAACATCGAAGAAACCAATATATCTTGGAGATTCATATTACCAAGATTCTGTTACAGTTGCAACCAAGGGGCTGGAGCTCGAACTTGTCAGAATTTTGACTATTTACACAACCATTGATCTTTCAAATAACAAATTTGAAGGATACATTCCAAGCATTATGGGAGATCTTATTGCGCTTCGGGTGCTAAGTTTATCTCATAATGAATTACAAGGTCAAATTCCATCATCACTTGGAAGTTTATCTGTAGTCGAATCATTGGACCTTTCGTTTAACCAGCTTTCGGGAGAGATACCACAACAACTGGCTTCTCTTACAGCTCTTGAAGTCTTAAATCTCTCATACAATCATCTCGAAGGGTGCATTCCTCTAGAAAATCAATTTCATACCTTTGAGAACAATTCATATGAAGGCAATGATGGATTACGTGGATTCCCAGTTTCGAAAGGTTGTGGTAATGATCATGTGTCCGATACAAATTATGCCGTATCTGGACTAAATGATCAAGAAAGCATTTATGAATTTCTCAATGATTTTTGGAAAGCTGCTCTCATGGGTTATGGAAGTGGATTATGTATTGGATTATCCATAATATATTTCATGATCTCAACTGGATATCCGAATTGGCTTGTAAGAATCATTTTGAAACTGGAGCACAAAATTATTATGAGAAGGGGAAAGACGCAACGACGTCTAAGGAATAACAGAAGAAGAAATAATCCCTTGTAGACAAGTTTCTGATCAAGCAAGATTTGATTTCGGAACTTCAGGTATTCAAATTAATATTGACACTCCTCTTTTATTTCCATGATTTTGAATTGCCCCGTCAAACTTTCTTTGTGTATGATTAAAGTCCAACTGTAATTTGATTTTTGTGTAAAATAAAAGTTAGATGTAACTTTCTTTGTTGTAAAAATAAAAATCAGTCAGTAAATAAACAAATTTGAATATGCAGGTGCTTGGAGGAGCATTTGGTGATGTTGCAGCTTAGGATGTATTTGATTAACTTGGGAAAATGTAATATTATCAATTTTGATGGTATATATAAGATTTTAATGTATTCAGTAAATGTTGTGTGTATTGACTGAAGCGTATGCATTTCTTGGATTCCTTGCTACTGATTCAACGTGTGCTCAAGTTTTACATCAGTTTAAAGAAAGAGCATTGAGAAGAGCTGAATTGATGGTGGAAGATATTAACCGTACAAAGGAAAAAAAATAATGACTGCGATTTGAAACAAGATATATAGACCAATACTCCCTTTAAGAGAATCTAAGAAGGTAATTTTGTTCTATGGGAAGGAAAATCATATCAGCAAAAGTATACAGAGATGGAACTGTGCAAATTTGAATTTATCAAAAGATCGAGTATGAGTATAAAGGTCCCAAAATAAAACACCCTTCAGCAGGAGAAAGAACTGTGGTGGCTTTCCAGGTTCTAACCTGAACTAAAATTTCAATTTATTCAAAAATAAAAAAGAGGAAAAATGTAGAACGTCTTTCAAAAGAATCCTCACATAGCACTACAAAAAGATTTTCATAAACAACAAATCCTAAAGGACGCTATATATGGTCTGAATTTAGGCACCACCAGAACCGTGTTTTTATTTTTCGGAAAACAATCATCTGAAGCTAATCATATCCTGCCAACAACGCAACAGCAACAGAAACAGCACGAAGGATGTGATTAGCACTGTTTTTTAAGAATCTGGGAGAACGCGCTAAGTGAGCTCTCGTACAATGGACAGCTTATCCAGAGACACAAACCAAACCATTGAACTGCCTCTCACCTCCTTTGTTTGCTGCCTTGGCATCATTTACATAGTCTAATTAGTAGACAAAGAGCCTCGAGGAAGCACCACCTGATGGAATCGATTCCACATAGCTTTTGATTCCTAAGTACTTCTGATGAATCTTATCGTTTGTTCTCTGGAATCAACTATCCGACACAGGACATTCCATTTGTAGCACTCTTAAAAGTTTACCGTTCTCAAGGTAAAAAAATTTCCTGGCAGCCAGATTTCAGGGGTCTGGAGAATGCAGAACGAACTTACAGGTTTGCATATGCACAATGCTTCTGAATGCCCTCATTGCGAGCATTCAGAACTTGTACATTTCAGCTGAATATTCAAAAGATTCAGAATAATCACCACCACATTACAACACAGAAGCTACAGTGCATGTATTTGGCCTTTACGCTAACAAAGGAAGGATTAGCTTAACAAAAAGAAAAAGCATTTACCCTGACACAAACATTAATAATTGATTCCACTGCTCAAACCCCCCAGCTACATGTCACAGGGAGTCAATTTTAGTTTACATATCACAAAAATTTTCACATAGGAAATAAAGACACGACACATAACTTCAGAAAGAACATAAAAACTATGAGAAAGATGCAGGAGTTTCCAGAGAAATTTTACTTTGTGTCTCACATAACAACTCAACGAAATAAAGACCTTTTGTGATCTCTTAAGCCTTATTATTCTCTATGTAATCTATGGCCTTCAAAAGCAAATCAGTCTTGAGGGGTTTTGGTAAGTGATAATTCATTCCAGCTTGTAAAATCTTATCTTTCTCTTCCTCTCTATGTGCTGTTAAAGCTATGATGGGAATCCGAAATCCATAGCGAGCCTCTTCTTCCCTAATGCATTTTGTGGCTTCAAATCCATCCATCTTTGGCATCTGTCGCAAAAAAACAAACGATGACATAATTAAGTTACGTATACTGACAATGTAATATTATCGGTTCAGTTAACATTCAATAAAAAGTTAACTTCAACTGAAGTATTTTTTTGACCTATGTTCTCCAATCCTCCAAAAATGTTGCGATCTGACATGAGTGCGACAATAACTTTGGAGGATCTAAGAAACATAGTTTCCAACAAGAAGGATGAATATGAATACATCTTACCTTACAATCCATCAGAATATAATCAAATGGTGGTGAAGGAATGGATGGTCCTTTTTCGGATTGATCACTGAGGGCTTTGCAAACATCATCTAGAGCTTGCTTACCATTTTCACACGTATAAGTGGTTGCACCAAGATTAGAAACCATAATTTTGCAAATTATAAGTAACGTCTCATCATCCTCAACCAACAAGATTTTCTTTCCTGTTAAAGGTAACTTCTCACTAGAAAGTCCGTTAACATCAACAGAAACATCCTGAATTGTTTCTCCCTTCATTTCTTGTGTGATGGTGGGTAAAATTTTATCTCTAAACTCTGGTACATCTCTGAGAGCACAATATAAATTAGAACCATGGAGTGGTTTGGCTATGACTATATCTGTTGAAGGTAGCTTATCCTCGTCAACACCTGGTTTTTCGAGCCAAACAACTCGAAGGGACACATTTGTAGGAAAGACCTTTCGGAACTCAGCCATAGCTCGACTTATTTCTCGAATTGGTCCAGCACTCGTGTCAATTATGATCAACATGAATCTTATAAGTGCACTCCTTGAACTAAGTCCTATGCCCCTCCTCTGAGATGATGAGATATCAATACAATCATCGATATCTGTTACATATAAAGCACAGAGGGGAATTTCCTTTGATCTTCTTGAGGATGAGGAGAAGGAGTTGTTGAGTGATGCAATGTTGATTATATGCTCTTTCAGCTTCTTGAGAGTTTGAGAAAACTGCTCGTGTTGATTCACAACATGTACCCTTAAGCCCAGTATGTTCATCATGAAACTACCAAGAACTCGGCTTCTTTCTTCCTCCTTAATGAAAAGAATGACATTGGACGTTTCTGGTTTAAGCCTGCTACTACTTGCTACTGAACCTCCTCCTGTCTGTGACTCCAAATCTTCTTCTCTTGCATAATTAACACTAATTGCTTGACATTCTTGAGCTTGAAGCTGATCACACGCTATCAGGAAAACGTTAAATCTGAAGCAAGTTCCCCTTTCACCAATATTCTTGCCGACTATACCTAACTTACCACCCATTAGACATACCTGAAAAATGAACGTAAATAAGAAAGTAACATGAGTTATGAAGTAAGCTAGAAATGCACACAAATGTTATCCATTCTTGTGTTTCATAGTGTTCTCATTAACATATTTCTTATTAGCACCGTTGTATGTTTGTGATGTTTCTATAATAAATGACAAGATTGTCTATTGGAGAAATAATTAGTACCAAAAAGAAACTGCAATAGTACTGATAAAACAAGAAACCAGACTTAACAGGGAAATTCTTTAACCTTTTTTTCTTTTTCTGAAGTATCTTTAGTTAAAGACTACTAGCTAGACAATGCTGATTGATCTAGACTAGACATAGCGTATGTGTGCATTTGTAATTGTCACATATAGAAATAGCATAATACACTGAGTAAATTTTAAATTCGCCAATGCACGTGTAGAAAAGGTACACATACCAATGACTGAGCAATGCCGAGGCCTAAGCCAGTGCCCGTGTTTGATTCATCATCCACTTGAACAAATTTCTCAAAAATAGACGTTTGTCTCTCTTTTGGAATTCCTTTCCCTGTATCCTCCACCTCGAATATGAATTCCATGCAGTTGGGATCTTGCTGAACACTGTTGAGTGCTTGCACTTCTACAGAAGATTCATCCTTCCGTAAATGTAAGCATGACAGCCAACCAGTTCTTGTATTCGGAGCAATCTTGGGACTTTTATCAAACCCAGGGTTTCGAGCCCAAGCACGAAGAATTACGTACCCTTCTGAAGTAAATTTAACTGCATTATGCAGCAAATTACTCAGTATCCGTCTTAATTCTGCTCTATCTCCTTTAACTCGAGAAAACTTTGTAATAGATCCATTACATGGATCTAGTAACACGTCAACATTCTTCATTTCCCCATTGGGGTAATTCATGTTGACAACGTGTTCTAGTAGCTCTTCCATGTTAAATTCTTCTTCTTTAAGATACTTCTTCCCTTCTTCTATCTTGCTTTGGTCAAGAATAGAACTCAATAAGCCTGAAAAAGAAAAGATCATTACTTTGATAATGCATAAAGTGTAATATGTGTTGGTATTTGCCCTGATTTTCTTACCATAATTGGGTTTTCCTTTTAGGTAAAGGAAAACATAAATTCTCCATATTTGGCTAATCCTTGTTCTTGTAGGAAAAGGTTATAGACTCTATAAATAGAGGCTCCTTTCTTCTAGCTTGGTAGCATCCATAATGTAGTCCTAGGGGTTTGAGAGTATTGTTTGGGGGGAGACTTTGTGAGACACAAGTGTTGCGGTGTCACTTGTGTGAACCTCTTTTTATTTTGAGTGAATTGTGTGAGGTTGTCTCTCTTGACATTTTGTACTCTCGTTTATATAATGGATTGCTCATCTCCTCTTGTGGACGTAGGTCGATTGACCGAACCACGTTAAATTATTGTGTCTCTTTTGATGTATTTCTCGCATGTCTTCTTATGTGGCGTCTTCCTAGGTTTGCTTTGCTAGCTTCCGCATGACACCTGATTATTTCGGTCCTAACACTATGAACTAGTTAGTTCAGTTAATCAGTAATTAGCCATGATAATTGAATCGACACGTATTGTGTGATAGACTTTCAATTCACAGACATCACGAGATTGAAGTCTTGGTGGTAGAAGGTATCGCGTCATAGATTATCTCGAAGAGTTAACTAAAAAACTAACCCTTTTTTTTTTCTAGAAACTCCAAGAACCAAATTAGACATCCAATAAGATGTTTCACTCATTGTTGTTTCGCAGTACATGACACATAGATAGACTAAAAATGTCAAACTCCACATAGCCCAAAAAGTTATGTCCAACTAAAAAACTAACCTAAAAGATCATTTAGCAAGATTCCATATCACAGGCAATAATAGTTGATCAATAATGACGTAGAAAACAAGACATGTTTATGTGATAATAGAAAAGAGTCGACTAAAACACTAACCTAAAAGATCATTTAGCAAGATTCCATGTCACAGGCAACCGACCAATAATAGTTGATCAATAATGACGTAGAAAACAAGACATGTTTATGTGATAGTAGAAAAGAGTTAACTAAAACACTAACCTAAAAGATTAGTTATGCATGACTATATAATAAGACAGGTAACCGTTCAATAAAAGTAGGATGAATAACGTGGAGAAACAAGACAGATTAACTAGTATGACATAGTGCTACTATAAGAGCTTTAGACTGTCAGCGCATATAAGTAAAACACAAATCTTAAAGATCATTTATGGAAGACTTTACTTTGCTACAATAAACGTTATTTAGACTGTCAGAGTATATAAGCTAAATCAAGACTGAGATGAAACACTAACTTAAAAGATCGTTCGTGCAAGATTCCATCATTGTCAAATAACAAACCAATTCGGATTCTGGTGAAGCCTGGGATGTGCGACGACAGAGCTCGATTAATCCACTGATTGAAGCAAGATTAACACTAAGATCATGATTTGCTTGAACAAATGCAGTGCTTTTGTTAATACTTTTTCTCTCTTCTTGTTGAGTTGCTTCAACTTGCTTTATAAGTTCATCATGTAAATGCATTTCTCTTCTTCCTGCTCTTATTATTAGTATCACAAATGTGATTATTGAAACAGCCAAAGCAACCATCATTAAGATGATTAACATTAATCCAAATTTAATTGTCTGGTGAAAATGGCTTAGTAGAACATCTTGTACATTGGCTGATGCATACACCTGAAAATTAAATCATTGATTATACATTGAGCTTAAAAGATTTTCTATGTTATCGAGTCACCTAAAAGATAATACAAGTAATCGTCCAATAATAGGAGATGTTTATAAATTGTAATAATAGGGGGGAGAGCCAAAATGGGATTAAATATCCACTCATAAGTAAGGATGGTTAGGTATTTTTGACGGGGTAGTATTTTTGGTTGAAATGGGATGGTGTTCAAACTCCTGAAATGTAATCTCTCCAACCATAACCTCCCCCCCCCATCACCCCCACCCCTACCCCGGGTGCCGGGCATTAATTCATTCTCAAGTACTTGAATCGAGCTGGATAGCCAAAAACTTAGTGATAATGTAAAAATTCTTTACGAGGTACATACTGTACTCTTCTCTTTGTTACCCTAATGCAATTCTACAAATATAGAAACCAATATTTTTTTAATTTCATTGCCATTAGTTTGGTCAATAAGTTGCAATAAATAGTGCTAAGATATGAAATTAAGAGTGCTTAAGAAATTAAGATATGCAATTCTTTCAATTATCTCTGAAAGAATATGTAAGAGTGCTTATATATGTGTGTGCGTGTGAATTTAAGACGATTTTAAATTCTACATACGAACAATATAAAATATATATATATGAGACAGTACCTTAATTTCGCCTTCCATTTTTTTGAATTTACTGGCCCAAAATGTTATCAATGTAGGAGGTACCAATAGCATTAGTAGTGACTGCATTGCATGCAAAAATATTTAAGCACAATACTACTCAAATAAATCAGCGACAAACAAATTCTATAGATAAATAACAAAATTTATACTAGAAAAATTACCAGAATCAAGCAAATACAAGCAACTCTTGGCATTTTAAATGAACTGAGATTCATTTCTTGATAAGTGAGGGTATGTATAATTTTCTGGATAAAATGATTAATTAAAAAAAAATAGAAATTTAGTTGTGTTAATGCAACATAAAATATGAGAAAAAATCAAACTGAAACTTTCAATTTACCTCTACTTGTTAACTCAATGTAGTTTCCCAAGTTCATGGACTTATCATATATATATATATAAGAAGTGAGTTCTAAAAAAATAAAATATTTAATATTGGATAAAAAAAATGGGTAGTTATTTATTGTTTTCCCTTCCTAGGCCATTTTTCTTTATGTTGTTTCCATATTACATTAATATTTTCTTAAAGAAGATTATATATAAAGAATCTAAGGATTTTTAATAATATAACTCAAATAGAAAAAAAGGGAAGAGCTGAGAAAAGCAAATATCTGATTTCATTAATATAACAAAAGTTATTTTTTTTCTCCTTTTTACAAATGCATAATGATTTTTTTGATAGTTAATCTATGAGGGAAAACATTAATAGTTTTTATATTTTTAATTGCCATAACAAATAAATATTTATTATCCCTTCATTGTTAATTAAAGGGATCTCGAGTTCGAACATTAATGAAAATGAAGTTATCTTCAGTGGAGAAGATTTTACTCCTTCAATGGAATTTCTTAACAGGGATCTGAATCAGTAAAACCTCAAAACAAACATCGAACATCAAATAAAAATTAAAAAAAATATCAAAATTTTATATTATTGAAATAGTAAAAAGAAAAAAAAGTTACATATTTTAGTATTCCATAGTGAAAATATACCTTGATAAAACTCATTCGATGTCCAATCTACTGATGCATGTGACAATATCTTTTTCTAATGCAAAATGTATAGAACTAAAAAAAAAAAAAAAAAATTAAAAATAATAATTATGTCTCAGTTTGAAGTTAGTTGAACTTGAAGTATAAAGTTAAAGAAATGAGGTGAATCCAAAATCTAGTATTAGCCGATTCATAATCAATATAAATCTATTAAATAAATATATATCTTAATATTTTTATATAGTTATATGAAGTTCGAGGTGAAAGATTCAATTTCACTAAACTATGAAAGATTCAATTTCACTAAACTAACCTGTAGAATTCGTTCTAAATCCGTCTTTGATTGAAATCACAATTAGAGAAATAGGAATAAGAATTCAGATGAATAGAAAGAGATAGTATTTTATTTTTCTTCCCATAAAAATAAAGGTACTCTAATCTATATAAGTATTTATATATGTTCCTATTTTTTTAAAAGGAAAAGAACAGTTAAGAGATATGCGCATGTTTTTCTCTTTTCATCTGTCTTAAAATTTTGAAAATTTGACTCTAAAAGATTTTTTTTTATTAGCTATCTCTTATTCGTATTGACACTTGACTAAACTTGAATTCGTCGTACATCAGAAAATCCCACATAATTATTAATAGATGCATGATATATGCTTTTTTTGTTTCTCACCCGATGATCGTTACTCGTATTGAGACTCATCTAAATTTGAATTTGCATTGAGAAGTTCCACATTAAGTGCTCCTTAACAAAAGTGAGACCACTAAATTGAAGATAAAGGAATACTTATTACTCCATCACAATCCTCGTTGATTGCATGACATGTTGTTTGGATGTACACAACTATTACTTAATCATTCATTAATAGATATGTATCTTCACTTTATTAAATTAATTAACTGGTTTGACTGTTGAAAAAGCACAAAGAACAAACTTGATTAAGGAGAATTGCAACAAAGTGAAAAAAAGACAATTTAGGGAGTGTTTGGGATGAGGGAAATAATCAAAAAGTATTATCTCAAAAATATTTTTATACAATATTGTTTTTCCTTTTTTTTTTTTTGATTTTATTTTTAAGGAACTTAATTTTCTTCTTAGAGAATATATTTTTTAAAAATTTGACCAATCAAACATAAGAAAATTGAAAATTTGATGCTCAACGGAATGACATTTGAACTAATTTTGGCTATATACATTGCATTATAAAGATTCTGTTATATATTATTACTGTTATTTAACGTATTTCAGAAGTCATTGATAATATTACTCCCTCTGTTTCAAAAAGAATGACCTAGTTTGACTTGGCACGGAGTTTAAGAAAATAAAGAAGACTTTTGAATCTTGTGGTCCTAAATTAAAGTTATGGCAAATGTACCAAAATGCCCTTGAATCTTGTGGTCTTAAACATGTCATGTGTAAAGTTGGAATTAAAGTGTTGCCAAAAAAGGAAAAAGTCATTCTTTTTAAAACGGACTAAAAAGAAAAGTAGGTCATTCTTTTTGAAACAGATGGAGTAGTTGATTACACAGGTATCTTCAATGTTTCAAAGATTTCATTATTTTAGTCTAAGGGTGTTATCATTCTGACATATCTATATCGAATAATGATATAAAATTAAATTAATTTTGAAATACAGACTAAATCTTGAATAACGATTCAAAAAGTCAATATTTGCCCATTTCTTCCCAAAGAATTATATTTGAAGCCCCTTTTTTTGGGTTAGTTAAAAAATGACCCTAAAATAGGCTAGTTTTGATATTTTATCATTCATAAAAAAAATCTTACAAAAGGACCTTCATAGGGGGTGGTGTTGATTTTTTAGCCTCTCTTAATCAATTTTGCCCATAAGGCAGACGTTCATGACATTTCAAGATAATGAAACTGGACAATTGACCAAAAGTTCTTCCTTATAGGTTAAAGTGTCTTGAACCTGAACAATTGACCAGAAATTCTACCTTATAGGTAAAAGTTAGAACTTAGATATGTTACCCATAAGACACGCGTTCAGGACATTTTAATACGGTGAACCTGCTCAATTGACCAAAAGCAATTATGACTTGTAGAAAAAAGTTAGAACTTAGGATTGTTGCCTATCAGAGGTAAGTTCAAACTTTTGCCCATAAGGCAGACGTTCGGGATATTTTAAGACAACGAACATGTTTAATTGACCATAAGTTCTACTTATAAGCAAACGTTAGAAATTATTTAGTGGGAACAAAAATTCAAAAAAAAAAATACTTTAGGGGATAAAAATTCAAGATTAGGCATTTAGAAAACAAAAATTCAAGATCAAACACTTTGGGGGACACTAGACGTGATTTCCTGCATTTTTTTGGGTTTGTCATCTCACGGTCCCAATTATTGTGGGCTGGCCCATAGATGAACTCACAGGCCTTGCATTCTTGAATGGTTGGACGAAGTAGGTAAATTGCAACTTTGAATCAATGCTATTAAATATAAGTCATTATTTTAAAAGCTAAGAACTTATAGTCATGGGACGGAAAAAAATATCTCTAACTAAAATACGGAATAACTCCAAAAAATGTTACTCCCTCCGTTTCAAAAAGAATGACTTACTTTCCTTTTAAATCCGTTTAAAAAAGAATGACCCTTTCCTTTTTTGACAAACACTTTAATTCCAACTTTCTACATGACATGTTTAAGACCACAAGATTCAAGGACATTTTGGTACATTTGCCATAACTTTAATTTAGGATCACAAGATTCAAAAGTCTTCTTTATTTTCTTAAACTCCGTGCCAAGTCAAACTAGGTCATTCTTTTTGAAATGGAGGGAGTATTGGAATTTGAAGTACTAACAAGTGAAAATCAAAGAACGATTCATAAAACAACAACAATAATAACATACTTAGTTAAATCTCACAAAGTAAGGTCTAGGGAGGGTAGAGTCTATGAAGACCTTATCATACCACTTGGAGGTAGAGAGGTTGTTTCTGAAAGATTCTCGGTTCAAGTGAAGCAAATCAAAGTATTAATTGAAGAAACAACGATAGTGATGAGAAACATGACAAGTAATAGCAAAGAAGTGTGGGAGAATATATGCAAGGAGTCTAAAACATAGTAAACAATAGATGATATCAGATACTACAAGCCAAAGATTACATGAAAAGGCTACTAAAACGATAGACACGGTACTCTAAACTACCATCAGCTCGAAGATTACATGAATAGTTTCATATTAGGACCCAAAAACGATTCATGAGATTCAAAAACTTGTTAGAGTTTCAAAATTATAGAACGGTCATGAGATTCAAACCTCGTAAGCTTTTTCTGAATTCTTAAAAAGGCATTTTTGTTCGAATTGTGTTTCTGTATCAAATTATGACTATTTTCATATAACTTTCCAAATGGTAGCTAAAAACCCACAACAGACACGAAAACTGATCATCCCATCAAATTTTTATTGAAGGTTTGAACTTGGCTATCATCTAATCAACTAATGTGAAATGTGTGGTTGAATACTATATATCTTGGATTTAGTGATTTTATATAAAACACCTAGTCAAGTATGGTTCTTTTTTCTTCTTCTTTTTTTTTTTTTTTTAATAAGGAGTCAAGTATGGTTCTGTGCGGTTAAGTTTTTAATTCTTGCATTTTTAATTGCTTCGTTGTAAATGAATCAATAATAATTTGGTGATTGAGACTGCCTCCACGTCCCATGGAAATCTCTACGTACTTGTACAGGACAAGTGAGATCTTCAATCTGCGTGCCTGAAAGTAGCTCAAACAAAGATCATACGAGTACGTCTGTAAGGAAATCGAAAAGTATTTTTAACTTTTCATGTTTGATTGATCAAAATATTTTTCTAATAAAACAAATTCCTTAAAAATTAAAAAAATAATAATTTTTCACACTGATTATCTCTTCATCACCCATCAAACCCCCCACACCAATCTCCACCCCCTACCCCCACCCCCACACCCCCTCACTAAACTATCTGGTTGGAATATTCTGTCATCTCTTTTATTTTTATCTTCTCTCAAGCTTATAGCGACAATGATAGGAGAATAAAAAATATAGTTTAGTATACATACAAAATACATATGGACATATGGCTTTTTATTTTTTAGTCAATTTGGCAACTCGAATGCACGTGACATGACCACTTTAATAAAAACCTACGTCATTTATTAATTAAAAAAATATGTAGATCCACTCAAACTCGAAATTCTAATTAAGGAAATAAAATGCCCCTTATTAAGAATTATTTTTCTCTACGACTCGAATTTGAGACTTTTCAAAAGGAATACTGTAGGAATAAAGCTCTCCTTACCACAAAATTCAATTCTCTAGCTCCGAACCTAGAGTGTGATGTAAAGTTTTTATAGCTTATCGCGATATTAATCATCTCGAGATTGTCATTCCATGCATTGTCAATGTAGGATAAAAATAACACTATAATCTCCGGATAACTAATCCCCAGATAAGGTATTCCGTGACTTTATTTCAACCAAACATGAAATAAATTCATTCTAAAATTAATTCCGAGATTAGTTATCCCTTATCCCTCATACCAAACGTGCCCTTAATTAAAAATAGAGGGATTCTATTCATCTTACTGTATCTATTGGTGGTTTAAGTCAAACGTTTAATTAATATCTGATTAAGAAATAATATAATTATAAGTAAGATTAAATAAATAACATTGAATTTGGAAGTATTCTCAGATCCTTCTACTACGGATCAATGATCAAAACCCAAGAAAAAAAAATGTGCCTTTAACGTGCAAATCAAGAATTAAAAAAATCCTCATTATTAAACTTTTCTTTAAATTATTTGTCTTATTTTAATAGTTCTTTTTTTTTTTTGGATAGTAAATCTTTTGGGGGAGTTCATTAGACAGGATATGGTGTGGTTGCAGCTTACCGAGAACATAATCTTAGATAGGAAGGTGTGGCTAATGTGAATTAGGGTTTAGAAGGTTAGGAGGTAGGAGTGTTGTCCTTATTAGTAGTCATAGTGCTATACATGCAATTTCTTGTTCTCGGATTCTTGTTGATATAAGTTGTTTCGAGTAGATCGCTTGCAGTAGTATTTTTCTATTATTATTTGTTGTTGTGTTACTTCTTATTATCTTTTGTACCTCTATTATAATTTTTTCTAAACTGTATTTTACCTTGAGCCGAGGGTCTATCGAAAACAGTCTTTCTACCTCACTAGACCGCACTGTGTGGGTACCGGATATGTTATTATCGTTGTTGTTGATGTAAATCTTTTGTATTCCTTATTTAGTTTCGAAAATTGAATAACATACATACACAACACCAACAGAGATAGGACTTTCATCAAGGGTTTCATCATCAATATATATGTATTTTTTTAAAAAAATAATTTTAAATATATAATATAATTTTTCATCAAAAATGTTCAAATAAATCTCTTTCGCCGCCTTCGATAATAACCACTAACAGTAGGGCTGCCCAACTTGTCTGGTTAATTTGGTCTAGTCCTCAAATAATGTATCAATGTCAATGTCCATTATTTTCACAAAGGACACAAATTTATTCATAAATTGGATAAGAACACATTTTTCTCACTAGTTATTGTGGTTGTCATATTTTGACTATTCAACTTTCATCAAACTATATTATACGAAACATATATAGAAAACAAAATCACAAATAACCATGTTTCAGCTCCTCTAATCGGAAAATAATTATTATTTTGAAGTTTCAACTATAAGGTTGTACGTGGACAGTAAACGCTATTTCTATCTAAAGATTATCTTTATTTGGTAAAGAATGCTATGCGCGTAACGAAGTTGTTTTTGTTGGGAAAAAAAATCATATGATATATGTTATAATATTCATATTGTTGTAATTTATATTTAGTTTGATAAATTTCAAGTAACAATCCAGAAATCGAAATTATCATGAGTTTTTCAAACATAATCCAAAACTGATGTCCTTCAAACTTTAAATTAAGGATATTTGATGGAAATTAGTGACAGACAACTTCTGGCGATAAAGTAAAAACTCATCACTAATCCTATTTAACGACAAATTAAGTGTCGAGTTTCGTAGCTAAAACTGATTATTTGTGCAGTCTAACCACAATGACTACAATCACTAGTTGTAACTCTTGTATTACATATACATATTGGAATTTTTCTCCACTAAGTACTCCCTCCGTTTAAAAAAGAATGACCTACTTTCCTTTTTAGTCTGTTTCAAAAAGAATGGCCCTTTCCTTTTTTGGCAATACTTTAATTCCAACTGTCCATGTGGCATGTTTAAGACCACAAGATTAAAGGGCATTTTGGTACATTTGACACAACTTTAATTTATGACCACATGATTCAAAAGTCTTCTTTATTTTCTTAAATTCCGGGTCAAGTCAAACTAGGTCATTCTTTTTTAAACGGAGGGAGTAGTATATTTTTAATGTATTATATGTTTGAATTATTTTTGTATATCTCTAAAATGAAAATTGCTTGTCATAATAAATTATCTTACCTTACAATGGTTTTGGCACCAACCTTTTTAGTATATGCCAGTAGATTACAGATATTCATAAATGGCTTTCCTTGTAATTGACTTCAAATAATATAAGATTACTTAACTAATTCCAAGTTGGCATCCTAGTCAACATTCAAATTCTCACAAGTAACCTCTTCATATTATAAAACTATCACACAAAAAAGTTCTCATTTTGCTTCATTTGAGTTGAATTCTTCATTCACAATTCAAGAAAAAATAATGTTACTTTCTTCATTTGATTCATTGAGAGAGAAGTTTATATCAATATTTGACAAGTATTTTGTGGCTAATCTTTGCAAAGTTATTCTATTATCAGGTGTTATTCTTTACTTAGCCTCAATTTTTCTATTCAAAGATTCAAATTGTTCATCATAATATGATGAGTTATTAGAATCTTCTAATAATAATTCACCAATTTCTCACTTCATTTCATCAAATGACACAAACCCCACAAATCTTAGCCATTTAGTTTTTGGCCTACTTGGTTCTGAAAAGGCATGGCATTATAGGAAAAGTTAACATTGAATCATGGTGGAGGCCAAAATTGACAAGAGGGTACTTGTTTCTTGATGTACCCCCTAGTGGAAATTTGTTACCATGGTCCAAAAATTCACCCCCCCTTATAGAGTTTCAAAAAATATAACCAAATTAATCCAAGAAACTCACCATGTTGCACCAATTATGGTTAGAATGGTACATGGTATCAAGGAGGTTTTTGAACAAGAACATGAAGGTGTTAGATGGTTGGTTATGGGGGACGACGATTCGATATTTTTCTTGGAAAATCTTGTTGATGTTCTTGCAAAATATGACCACAGCAAGTACTACTATTTTGGGGGTCAAACTGTCAAAGTGAGTACTTTTTGTCAAATTATTGGTACTCTTTTAAGCAAGGTTTTGGTGGTGCTGGAATTATTATGAGTTTTCCATTGGCAAAAGCATTGGCTGAAGATATGGAGAGTTGTTTGAGGAGATATCCATTTTTAAAATCTGCTGATCTTTTTACTATGACTTGTATTGTGGATCTTGGAGCTAACTTTTCTCCTATTAAAGGTTTGATCATCAGTTACGTTGCTCGGACTTCTCAAAAATCTTGTTGTATTCCAGTTGACTTGACCAATTTATATCTCTCCTTCTGTATTTCTGTTGGATTGACCAGTTTTCTTCTGAAGCACCGAAGCACCGTTTCAATAATAATTATGGAAGATAACGTAATGGAAAGTTTTATCGAGAAAGATCCTTGAAATTCAATATGAAAGATTCTAGAGAAAAATTGGGAAGACACACATTTTCAAAACTTAATTAGGGATATACCCATCAATTTTCTTTTTGATTCAATTTTTAGGGTTTTGGTAAAAAAAAAAAGTCAAAAAGTAGTGGGATATTAAGTTTAATTAATGCTACCTTGGTCTAACAGAAGTCATTTTTATTTTACATTGGTCCATTTACTCTTTCCCAATATTTACACAACTCTCAACTCCTTTTTCTTTACTCTTTACACAACTCCCGTTTCTCCATTCTCTCTCTCTCACCCAACTGTTCAATTCCCATTTTGCCATTTTTGATTTCTCTTCTCTTCCATGGTCGCAGCTTCAAAATTGTCGTTACTAGGTAAGTCATCATCATCGTCCTCTTCCGATCAGTTTTAGGTGCATATTGTGGTGGTTCTATTTCCTTTTTTTTTTTTTAGTTTAGTTTTTTGAATGTAATGAGGTTTTTTGTGAAAAAATTTCAATAGAATGATTGTTCTGACGTCGAAATTTGTTGTTAGTGTGTTTAGTAATCTCAAAGGTAGCTTCTTTTAGAATCTTATCGATTAATGACTATAGAAATTTAGATTTTTTTTAAAAATAAATTTATGTTTCTGTAGCGTATTTGAATGTCGATTGATGTGGATAATGAGGTTTTTCTGGATAATGTTGTGTAAGTTTTTGATTTATGTTCTAGACCTCGTATGAGGTAGTGGTATGGACTGCGTACACCCTCCCCTCCCCAGATTCCACTTTGTTGGAATACACTGGGTATGTTGTTGTTGTTGTTGTGTTGGCCTCATGGCTGATTAATGTTAATGTTAACGGTATTCAATTTCTTGTAGATCATAAAAAATAGCTAGAAGAGTAGCAAAGGGTTCAAAGAAAGCTTCTACCCCTGCTAGTAGGAAAAGAAGTGCTGCTGAACTAAAACGAGATGGAAAAAAGAAAAAATCTTCACCATCTGAACATTCGTCAAATTTGGAAACAATGAAGGAAATCGATAAGTATGTCGATGAACCAAGTGGTGAGGATAGTGGGGATGAATTAGATAGAGGTATTGGGGCTAGTGGAGATGGTGCTGGGGGTAGTGGTAGTGGTAGTGGTAGTGGAGGAGGGGATAGCGTGCCCGACAGTTGTGGGTATGAAAATGAGGATGATGATCCTCTGTTTGTTCCAGAATGTTCACTGGTCCTTAATGCTGAAAAATATGATCTTGCTACCTATATAGATGAACTTGGATCATTTTTGGCTAAAATTTCCGTTAGGTCTAGGATGCAACTTTTCTACCAATTTAAGAGAGTTTTAGTTGAGTAGAAACTTGTTTGTAGGTTCCAAAAGTCTTGTTTTGGTCAGTTTGAAGGAATATCATACCATTTAAAATTTCATGAACATTTGGTCCATCACATGCTTCTTCGTCGTGTGAAATCTGACTCAAAAGTTCTTGAGATATGGTTTTGCGTTAATGGTAAGCCAAGTTGTTTTGGCTTGACCGAGTTTGCTTTGATCGCGGGGTTAAGGTGTTCGGCTCATTCTCGTGAATCAAAATTAATAAAGGTGTATAGAGATGGGGAGAGATTTTACTATAGGATTAGCCGCAACAAAAAAGTTACTGCAACAAGCCTTTTGAATTTAGTTAAAGGCAAGAGGCTGAAGCAGAAGGACAAGTTGAAGTGTTGTTTGGTTTGGTTCCTGTATATGATGTTGCTAGCAAGAGATGTTTCCAAGGCCGTTGATCCAAACTTCATAAAAATGGTCTATTATCTTGATTTTTTGAGGAATACCCATGGGGAAAGGAGTCCTTTGCATTGACATTGAACTACTTGAAGAAGAAGATAGACATGAAGAATAAGAAGAAAACACATCTTGAGAAGGAGAAAGGTGCATCTTATGCTCTGTTTGGATTCCCCTGGGCATTCATGGTATATCATCGACCATCCAGTCTATTTGATTGTAGACTTTGTTTGACAACCATAGTCGATTAATTATTTTTTTGTGTGATAACATGTTTAGATCTATGAAGCCTTTCCCAATGTTGGGAGACATGCTAATAAATCAAAAGAGGTTCCTTTGCCCCTGCCTAGGTTTCTCAGATGGCACACCAGAAACATTGCCACATTTTTCAAAGGAGATCCATTTAGACATCCGGGGCAGTCTTCAAAGGTAAAGCTATCGTATTTTATTAATTACCTTTAAAAACTAAATATAGTAGGTAATAGTTAATGATTTTTCTTGTTTGATAGATTGTGTACCCCTACCTCACCCTTACTTTGCGAGAGATGGAACAGAGTTACATGCAAACTCTAGTCCTATACAAAAATGAGGTCAAGGATGTCGTCATGAATGCGTTGAAGGCTGAGTTGAGTGGTGTCACTGTCCTTGAGTCACCTGCTGCTGCTGCTGATGAAGATATGGATCTTGGTGGTGGATAAAGTAGGTTGGCTCAAGAGGATGGGGAAGGGGAAAGGTATACTATGGAATTGGTTGATCATGTGTCGAGGATTGAGGAGAGTTTGAGCTCTCTTAAGAAGCGTGTGTCGAGTATGGAACAAAAATTGACGGTTGTTGTCGGTTATGTGACTGAGGAGAGAAAAAGAAGGAGTGAGAAGAAGAAGGAGGAAGAGAAAGGTGAATATATTTGACTTTTTTTAATTTTAATTGATTCATAAACTGTGCAATTTTACTAATCATGTCCAAAAATTACAGAAAATGCACATTGGAATGATAAAAGGACCCTAAGAGATGCTATCGGAGCCTTTGATGCAGCAGTTGCATGGCCTGAAAGGCCAAATCAACAGATCCCTACTGAAGTGTTTCCTCAAAATGATTGTGTCCCTGATGAGGAGCTGAGCAAGGAAATGAATGTTGATGGGGTCTATGATGATGATGATGCTAATAAAGATGATGAGCTGACCAAGGAGAAGGATGATGGTGTCTCTGATGAAGCTGTTGCTGAAGAAGAGGATGAGCTGACCAAGGAAAAGGCAGGTGGTGGTGTCTCTGATGAACCTGCTGAAGAAGAGGAGGAGCAGACCAAGAAAAAGGCAGATGATGTGGTCTATGATGCAGCAGCTGAACAAGAGAAGGAGCTCACTAAGACCATGCCAGCTAATGGAGACTCTGATGTAGCAGCTGAACAAGAGGAGGAGCTCACCAAGGCCCAGGCAGTTGATGGGAACCTGATGGATTTGATGGGGTCGATGAGGCAAAAGATGTGATACTAATAGGCTCCAAAGTGGTTCTTATCAAGAAGCCGTTGAAGATGAGCCATTGGAAGTCTGTGTTGGTGATCTTCCAGTTCAAGATGAGCCACTAGATGATGTGATGTCCGTTGTTAAAGACATTAACAAAGGAGAAGAAGACAAATGATTTATGATTTGGTTATGGGGTTGTAAAATAATTAATATTTATGGTGTCTGTGCGGTGCTCGGTTAAGATAATTTTTTTTATGATTTGATATAGGGTTTTAAGCAATTCTATTTTATGATTTTGGTGCTCGATTAAAATAATTTTGTTTTTCATTTGGATGTGGGGTTTTAGATAATTAATTTATATGATATAGGTGCTCATTTAAGATAATTTTATTTTTACCATTTGAATATTTTTTTTAATATATCTTTATATTTGACATGAAATTAGTTTTGATTGAAGTACATCTCACATTATTTCTAAAAAGGAAATACTAATAATATACCAAATAGACGACATTGACCAAAATAAAAATAAGTACAATACCCCTACTGTCCTGTTACATATTTCCAAACAACAAATATTAGTAATAGACGATACATCACCATCCTTAGTCTATTCCCTTCTTCTTCAGCCACAATTAACCTTTGTTTTAGTTGATCCCTTTCTATTTCTGTGTCTCTCCTTAAAAATTTCAAGTGATCCCTTATGTCTTCAGCTTCCCTAAACAATGTCATAAGCAAGTCCTTACTTTCTTCAGATTCTCTGAGCCTTTGTAGTAATTGAAACTTGGCTACACCTTGAAATATTGACGTCTCCGGTCCCGGACTCAATGTAGAAGGGCTGCTTCTAGGTCCAGGACCCGATGTTGATTTATTTTCAACATTTCCGCTTGTCGTGTGGCGTGGCTCAATCAACCTAAAATAATCGCATCCTCCGTTTTCCTATATAAAAAAATGTATTACTCATTTTTAATAGTGAAACCACAGTCAAAGTTACGCACTACTATTTAAAAACTCACCTCTCCAATTGTGCAATTATAGAACCTACGATCCAGATTCTTTTCGGTATGCGATGTCTTTAAGACAGTTGACTTACCACAAAAACAAATGTCAGATGGTTCGAGTTTGAATGTTTTAGATGATTGAGACATTATTGGAGTTCAAAATGAAAAAGAAAATAAATAGAAAAGTTGAGCAAGAAAGGAGAATGTAGAGTTCAAAACATGGGGAAACAAATATGACTCTTTTATACATGAAAATTCTATTGTTACCGTTGTAATTTACAAAATTTCTAATGTTACTGTTGGAGATGGCATAAAGTTCAAATTTTACCGTTGGATTTTTTTAAATATTAATAATAGACAACCAGATTCATGATATAGCTGTCCACGAATCAGTTTATGATAAACTGCAATCGATAGTAATTGTATATGGTTAAAAAGGGGACTAATTAAATAAATTAAAAAAATGAATGGGTAAAATGATTGGAACTAATACCTAATTGAGTTTGGAACTAATACCTAATCGATAATACTTAGACATGTTTGACACAAATATAACGGTGTCTTTTGTTAAAACTTTTAATGCTGACCCAGGTAGGTGTATTAGTGACCCTTTCTTTAATATTTTAACAATGATGGTCATTGCAGTGGATGTTTAAGAGAAAAATTTATTCCATATCAAACCAGTAAATATAGTTATCAAAAAAAAAGATTTATATTGACGATGGTAATTGTTTAGGATGAATATAGTTATATTGGTTAGGGTGTTTGCGGTTCAGTTTGGGTTGTTTTTTCTCTAAAATGAAACCAAACCAATTAAGTCAGTTTTTCAAATGTTGGAATCAAACCAAACCAATAAATTGGTTTTTCATCGCTTTGGTTTTTGTGGCTTATTCGGGTTTTTAGGTAAAATATATGATTATATACTTCCAAACACATATTAGGTTTACTATATTCCAACATAACACTACCAAATCTATTACTCTTTGAGAGATGAAGGAGATATGTATATTTAATCAACTTATATATGTAACGTCCTCCAAAAAAATCGTATGCATTGTCCAAGAATTTAACCATTTTCAAATATTAGAAATTTGTAAGTCTATGGAAAATGTAGGACTTCTAGTATTAGATAATCGAAATGTTCAAATATGGGGTAGATACGTTCTAAATGGAGCGACATGTTTACTGAGGATCCTGAGGATTCATATAAGTGTAACTGGCCTCAACTGGTATTGATTGTAGTATTTGTAGTTTGTTATTGTCGTATGGCTAGCTGTACATTCTTCTAATGGGGTGTTCAATAGAAATTTTATCTGAGATTCACATCAGTAGAAAGGGTGGAAGTATAGGAGATTAGAAATTCTTGCTCAATTCGTTTCCCAACATTTAAGCATCTTTCCAAAGTATTTGGCAGCTGGTGAGTTCATATTGAAACAACTTTTGACTCCTTCCATAAAGGAAATATGGTCAAATAAGCTTCAAGTAAAGTCCTTTTTATGAGACTGGGGATCATCGATTTTGATGAAGTAAGAATATTATTAACAAAAGGGTGTTAACTAGCCAGTATACAAGAAGTATACCCAAAAGTATAAAATCTTACACAAGTACATGATTTTCTACCAAAACCACCCAATCATCTATACAAAAAGCAACCTCATGGGTGCACCAAAAAGAAATACTGGAAAAGAGGCTATTTCTCGAGTGTTCAAAATCTGTCTCTATTCCATCAAAAGCTTTCCTATACCTCTCCCTCTCTTCATAGGGTCCACATAAGTGCTAAAGGGGCAACTTCGCATGCCCTGCATCTCCTCCTCCGTCTTCTACGTTTCTTTCACAGTTCTCGGTTTTACCCGCTAAGTACCAAACCACCTCAGCAACTCTTCTGATAACGAAGATGCTAACCGACAATTTAAGAGTAGATGATCTACGTCTTCCTGGATTCTTTGCACATGAGCACCAACTTACACAGGCAATCTTCCTCTTCGGCTCTTCCTCTAGTTCTCCACTGTCAAGATCACCCCCCTCAACTAGCCAAGTGAAGAAGCACACCTTTCTCAGTACTCTAGGGATCCGAGTTTTGTGGGAAAATAGTCTCCTCTCTCACCAAAAACTTCAGATAGTATGACTTAACAGAAAAGACGTTTCCCCCCGTTTCCCATTTCCAAACATCCTGACAATCCATAATAATATTTTGTTGGTGAAGCAAACCAACCATGTTTTGAAATTCTCCAACTTCCCAATCTTTTAATTTTCTCCTAAACCTCAAATGGCTCCGGTTTAAGGAATGATTATTCCGTTCTTGTTTTAGTTAATGTAAATGTATTACAGATAACGAAGAGCAATTCAACAGTGATGTTGATCGGCAAAACTAAGCTGACACAAACAGGTAAACTGCTCTTATTGGCACCCTTAATGATAAAACCTTAAAAGATGCAATTCTCTTAATCAAACTAATAGTTTAACTGGTCATGCATGCGTGTGCGCACACAGACACAAACACATATCACTGTCATTATTTCTGTGAACTTTCAGCATTATTATCTGTACAATAAATGACCATACACTTTATGCGTCAATTTTTGTCATTTATGTATCTTGTAGAACAGGTTCTGTGCTCGTGTTAGTTAACTGAGGATTACTACTTTTGGAATTGACCAGGCTCAATGGAGATATCATTGTTAAAAGTTCTTCTCAACATCTCCTAGTTTTTCCATTTATCATCAAGTGAAAGCATAAATGATATACTAGTTCAGAGGTATTATTGCAAGACTCAGGATCTATTGAAGATTTTAAAGTCGATTCTCGAGGCCATTGTTGATGTTGAACCAGCTTCCAGTGAGCTGCTTACGAAAGCATTTGCTGGACTAGCTCAATTTGTTGATGAACTGAGGGAGCTATGTGAAACCTGGCAACCGTTGGGCAGTAAAGTTTATTTTGTATGTACAGATCTATGGTCTTTATTATTGGATAAGCAGATAGTCCATCTATTCCTTTTCATAATCAACAAACTGAATGATATATGGGATGTAGTGCAGATAGGCTTCTTTACTGTCATATTTTTCTTTTCAAAACTGCTTTGAAAATGTTTTACTTGTGCCGAGGGTCTATCGAAAACAACCTCTCTACCTCCTTGAGGTAGGGGTAAGGTTTGCGCAGTGGCGGAGCCAGGATTTTCATTAAGGGGGTTCAAAGTGCGCATACAAACTAGCCGAAGGGGGTTCAGCATCTACTATATATACATAAAAAATAATTTTCACCTTATATAAATAGTGTAATTTTTCGCCGAAGGGGGTTCGGTGAACCCCCTGGATATATGCTAGCTCCGCCCCTGGGTTTGCGTACCCTCTACCTTCCCCAGACCCCATATTGTGGGATTCACTGGGTATGTTGTTGTTGTATTTAAGGCATTTCAATAATTTGTGCAAATACATTTATATTTGTTGATGCGTTGATGATTTATAGGTCCTGCAAGCTGAACCACTGATTGTAAAAATTCGAACATATAGTCTTGAAATTCTCGAGCTACTTAAATCTTCTCATCAATGCTTTCCTGCTGATACAATTTTGACATCTCTTGAGGTAGGAGCCAAAAACAGGTCAATCCTGATCTTCTTTTCCCTTCTATATGCTCTTCCGACCCCAGATGTATTGTTCCTCTCTGCTCTTTTTGTCAGTTAGAATTGTCATCCTTCCTTATGGGGATTTCCCGATGTCTTATATTTGGATTGCAGCACTGTATACTGAAAATAAAGTATGTAAATTATGAGCTGATATTCGTGACTATCACAAATGCTATTAAGGATCAAATGGAAGGCTTGGGAGCAAACTCAGACACCTTTGAGAAAATTGCAGATTGCCTAAGATTGAAGTCGAACCAAGAGCTTTTGATTGAGCTTGTGGCCCTTGAAAAATTGAATGAGAACTCTGAACAAGCAGAAAAGACTGAGGAAGTTGAATATATTGAGCAAATTATAGCTCTTGTTTCCCATATGCATGACTGCTTCGTCACAATGAAACAGTCTCAGACCCGCACGCCTGTGCCAATACCTCCAGATTTTTGTTGCCCCCTCTCACTTGAGTTGATGACTGACCCTGTAATTGTTGCTTCTGGACAAACTTATGAGCGAGCTTTTATAAAGAAATGGATTGATCTCGGTCTTACTGTGTGTCCTAAGACAATGCAAATGCTGGGGCACACAAATCTCATTCCTAATTACACTGTTAAGGCACTTATTGCAAATTGGTGTGAATCAAACAATGTAAAGCTGCCTGATCCGATGAGATCTCTGAGCTTGAACCAGCCACCTTCACTTCTAGCACATGCGGATTCTGGAGTGCCAAGGGATACCCAGGGTTTTCCCCTTCCTAGGGGCAATCACTCTTCGTCTCCCGATTCTGCTCTCTCTTTAAGTTCTCCAAGGAAGAGTTTGATTTCATCAAGTATAAACCAAAGAGGAGGATCATTTCCATCCCATCCCCATTCTTCTTCGGATGAGTCTTTACCTAAAATTGCTAGTAATATGCTTGCTCTGGATGTTGAAAGGATATCTATTAAGGGTTCTGAAGAGCGGATGGCCCACTCTGGAGAGATAAACACACATGGTCATAGTATGTTAGCAACTGATGAACACTCCCTTGTAGGTCATAATCGAACCATCTCGGCACCCAGCACGCTATCTAATTCAAACTTTTCACCTACAATTCCTGGTGATGGAAATGAACTGTTCTCAAGGTCAGCAGCAGCTGCGACTGATGTTTCAGGGGATGTATCAGAATCCCAACCTGCTGCTGCATTGTCTGTTCTACAAAGGGATCCAGAATTCCCATCCATGCTGGAGACAAGAGCTCGAAATCAATTCATCTGGCATAGACCTTCTGAGAGGTTTCCTAGAATAGTTTCTTCTGCTACGGTTGAAAGAAGAGCTGATCTTTTGGAACTCGAGGAGCAAGTTAGGAAGCTGGTTCAGGATTTGAATAGCAATTCCATTGATTTGCAAAGAGATGCCACAACTGAACTCCAACTACTTTCCAAGCACAATATGAATAATCGTGTTTTAACTTGTTGGTCAACTTACTTCAATCAGAAGACATGAAAGTGCAGGAAAATTCTGGTACCACACTTCTCAACTTATCAATTAATGACAACAACAAGTGTTCGATTGCAAATGCTGATGCAATTGAACATCTTATTCATGTCCTCCACACGGGTAGTACTGAGGCTAAAGAAAACTCTGCTGCTACATTTTTTAGCCTTTCTATGATTGAGGATAACAGGATGGATAGGGAGGTCTGGGGCCATCAAACCTCATGTTGATGGACAAGGCTGTTGCTGTTTAATCAAATCTCGCAACCATTCACGAGGGAAGAGCAACAATTGGTCAGGATGGAGGGATTCCTGTTCTGGTTGAGGTTGTTGAGCTTGGCTCTTCAAGAGGTAAGGAGAATGCAGCAGTTGCTTTGTTGCAATTATGCACTAACAGTAGCAGGTTCTGCAACATGGTTCTCCTGGAAGGAGCTGTACCTCCGTTAGTTGCATTGTCACAGTCTGGCACCCCAAGAGCCAGAGAAAAGGTACGACGATTTTGCAGAAACCTCACACTTTCTTTCTATTCTAATCCAAGTATTCTAACCGCATACATGCAGGCTCAAGGACTTCTTAGCTACTTCAGAAACCGACGACATGGTAATGCAGAGAGGAGCTGATTTATATACTGGACAGTGAACACATATTTTTCTCAAGGTAATGGATTAAATGATGCTTGTAAATTTGATATTCAGAGTTATTTATGTAGAGGATTCGACTAATTGAAATATTCTTATATTCATGAAAGAGATAGTCTGAGAAAGAAGAATGATTTATGGAGGCTCTTCTGAGTCCATCCTCCGATAACATTGTTTGTGAATGTCGAAAAGCCTTTATGCCTGTAACAAGCGTCTGATTGTATCAACTTGGATGAAGAAGTATAGTAAATCAGGTCAAGTAATATTCAAATCAGTGGCAGATTCAGTAATTCGACGTTCTAAGTTTTAAAATATATATGTAATTCTATTTATACATGATTTGTGTATATGCTCGCACACATACACTCACACATAGTATTTGACTGATGAACTCGAGAACCCATTGTTGGATATTGTGCTACTGATTCATATGATGATGCCAATGGACATTGTAATTTCTTCTTTAAATAACATGTCCTCTTTGTTTTGAAAAAGTGTATGGAGAATACTCAGTATAGACTCATTTGTCTCAATAATTTATGTTTTAATAAAATAAATCCACAATATAATTGAAGTTTAACACTAGTAAAAACTTCATTTTTATTTTCCTTTTTACTTTGGGGAGCAACACAAGTTTTTTTTTCTAAGTTAAAACAGTTGAGGAAGACTTAAATGCATACCAAGCCAATGCTGATTGTGACTTTAGAGTAAAGAGTACGCTCTCTTTGTCACACGAACCAACCACTTTTTGTTTGGATTTTTCCTGTCTTCTTGAGAATAAAATTCATGTTCTATTTCACAATTTTTTTTATTTTTGTCTCTAAAATGGAGATAATTGTTTTCCCTAATTTTTTCTATTTTCTCTCCTCTTTCGTCTTCGAAATTTCTTATCACCAAAATATGTGGTGAAATAGGTGTGATACCTCCATCCTTAGAAGAGAATAGATAATTGAATAGTCCTTAGCTATTAGAGTGAATAATACGTTCACTTGAATTGAAAATTCAAATTGAAAGAACATGTGAAGTAGAAAAAAGAACAGGTGAAGTAGAAAAAAAAAAAATTAAAGAAATTATTTTCTCCACACAAATGGATCCCATCATATGAAATTTTAGACTTGTTCTAAGTCTTTGCAATTGGACTCTTTCTTTCTTTTGAGAGTAAAATACATGTTTTATTTTACCGCATAAATAAATTTTATATTTTTGTCTCTAAACTACAAAAGATTATGGATATTATTTTACCCTAGTCTCACATCTTTCTTCTATGAAATTGCACATCAAAAGTCTTGGATTTGAGCCCTTTTGAAATAGAAAAATGTCTCATTAACTAAATGTCTCTACACTTATATGTTACCAATTGACAACAAATTGAACAAGTGAAATCCTATTAAATATATTTGTGCTAATTATAAATTACATATTATGTAATTTTGTTAACAAAATAATATCAGTTATCATAAATATATCAGAATAAGAAGTACGTTATGCTATTGTATGGATTGAAAAATCGATTTGTTTTTGTTTGTAATTATCTTGCGTTTTTCTTTTATTTTTTTCCTCCACTTTGATTTTCTTTTCTAGCACCTATTATTAATTGTCAATATACATGACTCATTAGTCACATCCAAAATGAAAAATCAAAGGAAAAGAAATTTGTGTGTTAAGTATCTTTTCACTTGAAATTTTCATGGAAAAATACAACACATTTCTCACTCACGATTCATTATCTTTCTTGACTTAATTTCTGCCACTCTTTATTTTTTTTTTTAGGGATAAAGGGGAAAATATACCCCTAATATTTGCGATTTAGAAAAGATATACCCCTTGTTAATAAATTGGTGCGTATATAATTTCGTTGTCTAACAAATGGTGCAGATATACCCTCATCGTCAGTCAAATGGTGCATATTTATCCTTTTCATTAATAGACTAAATTTTTTTAAAAAAGAAATCATAAAATTGAATTTTTTAATTTTATTCAGATTCGATAAACTCATATTATGACTCAGTAAGGAGCTTGAGTTCTCATATTAATCTTGCTTCGTGGATAACCCGAGAGTTTGCTTGGAATTGATTTCCATGAAACCACCACTCTTTGCTTGGATTTTTTCCTTTCTACTTCTGAGAGTAAATTTGTGTTTAATTTCACTGCATGCATTTTATATATATCTTTGCCTCTAAAATAGAGATAATTATTTACCTTAATATTTTTGATTTTCTTTCCTCTTTCTTCTTTGAAATTGCGCATACCACCAAATGATGTGGTGAAATAGGTACAATTCCTCCTTCCTTAGAAGAGAAGAGAATCAAATGAATGATCCTAATTAGCTATTTGAAAGGACATGTGTGTCGTAGAAAAAGTTTTTCTCAAAACAAATTGACCCGTCATTTGAAATTTCTATGGAAGAGACTTCTGCATTGACTTTGAGAATGACAAAATTTAAGTCTTTGCAATTGGAGTCTTTCTTTTATTTGAGAGTAAAATACATATTTTATTTCACTGTGTAAATAATTTTATATCTTTGTTTCTAAACTAAAAAAAGTTATGAAGATCATTTTTTTTAATCCTAATCTCACCTCTTTCATTTTCGAAATTGCACTTACTACCAAAGGATGTGGCGGAATATATAGGTGTGATTTCTTCATACATAGATATAGGTCTTAGATTCGAGCCCTTGAAATAGAGAAATCTCTCTAACTAAATCTCTCTATGTTTAGTATTTTATCAATTGACAACAAATTGAGCAAGTGAGATCCTATTATATGCATTTGTGAAAATTATAAATTACAACAAGTTTAACCGAATTCAATATTTTGAGATACGAAACATAGATATAGCATATGTACATGTGAAAATATCACTAATCCTATAGTATTAAAATTGGAACCCATATATTTAGAAGTACGATACATTAAGCAGGTCACAACTTTAAAGGTTAAATTCACCAAATTTAAACTTTGGATGTACCACTTACCATTACAAGTTTGTCCATTATTAGAAAGATATGCATGTTAAATACCTTTTGAGGTTATCATCAATTGATATTTCATTATGGGTAACTTTCTGATAAAGAAATTATTTGAAGTAAAATAAATTAAAAGTTTCATAGGCAAATAGATTGGCTCGATCATCTTAGATTTCCTCGGTAAGACTTGTGCATTGACTCGAGAATGACAATATTTTCTAAAATAGGAATTGATTGATAACTTGATATGAATGCCCTACTAAACTTTTCTCTTTCTTCTTTCTCACCTCTTTCTTCAAAATTGCAGTTACCATCAGAGTATGTGGTGGAATATATAGGTGCGATCCCTCCATTCTTAAATATAGGTCTTGGGTTTGAGCTTTTGAAATAGAGAAATATTCTCGTTAACTAAATGTCTCTGTTCTTAGTATTTTATCAATTGACCACAAATTGAACAATTGAGATCCTATCAAATGTATTTGAGAACAAAAAAAATAAAGAAAAGTAGAAGAAGACTTAAATGCATAAAGACTAAGTCATGATCCTTGGCCATTTAGAGTAAAGAGTACGTTCTGAGTATTCACATCAAAATGAAAAATTAAAGTGAAAAGGATTTGTGTGCTGAATAGCTTTCATTTGAAATTTCCATGACAAGGATTGAGCAAGGACTTGAAATTTTTTTACTTATGCTTTTATGCAATTAGTCTCTAAAGGCGGATGCAGCTCAACACCAACAGGTTTAACTGAATTCAATATTTTGAGACAAGAGAATGACTACATTTTCTAATGTAGGAATTGACTGATAATTTGATAGGAAGGCAGGAATCGGTCTAGCTTAACTTTTCTCTTTCTTCCTTTGAGAGTAAAATTCATGTGTTTATTTCATTGTATATATTCTATATCCTTGTCTCTCAATTTAACAAGTTACGACGATATATCTTCTTTACCCACATCATAATCAAAGGTCTCAGGTTAGTGCCTTAAAAATGAAAAATCTCCATAAAGAGCGCGTTCCCTCTGAGGAGCCGGTAATTTTCAAATACTAAAAAAAAATTGCTCTATTAAAGGAACCATATCAAAGCGTCATATCTCATATGTTAAAAGAAATTAGTAGTATTGTATTCATATTTCATATTGTAAGAAAGCTTTAAAATCCACATTATTACTTTATTCAATTTTTCAAGTGAAATTTTTCTCCCCCTCGCAAGTAATTTTTTTCCCAAATAAATTGCATGTCCAAACACAAGTTCAACCTGCGCATATAATTTTTCAATTTCAACTTCAAAAACTATTTCTTTTAACATATCACTCAATTCATGTCCAAACATAAAAGCAAGTTTTGAGGTTGATAACTCAACTTTCGTTTTAGTTTTTATCTTTCTGCATTATTTAAGCACCCACCCTCATTTGTAATATCTTCATGCTTGTTAATTAGTAGAGGTTCGTTACCTCGTTAGGATTGGTAAGATAAGGTCTAGCCCCACTTGATTTTTTTTATTCTAATAAAAAATTGAATTAAAAAAAAAATCATGCCCAAACGCCTACTAAATAAGCTTATCAGTAAATTAAAAAGAAAGATTTTAAGAGTAAATTTTGATATAAAAAATCGAGGGTTCCATATTATGAAACACACAGAGCTTATCAGTACTTAGCAGCAACTTGGACTAGTCTAACAATTATCTGCCTATATATATTTGCCCTTTTCTTAATTCCCACAACCAACTTCCATACCTTAATTGCATACCTTTTTCTTAATTCCCACAACCAACTTTTGAACTATTTGATCCTAAACATGGCCTACAGACAATTCTCATTTCTACTCTTTCTCTGTTTCTGTCTAATTTCTTTCTCTTCATCCATACCTCATCTGTGGATTCCTTCATCTATTTGCAATTTGACATCACTGCAAATGCTAGTTTTGGCCAGAAACAATTTGCGCGGAGAGATTCCACAATGTTTGGGAAATATCACTGCCCTCGAGGTTTTGGATATGCGGCATAACAATCTTTCTGGGAATCTTCCAAGAGCTTTCAGCAATGGAAGTTCACTGAGAAGCCTTAACTTGCATGGAAATAAACTAGAGGGGAAAATTCCCCGATCTTTGGCCAATTGCAAAGAGTTGCAGGTCCTTGACTTAGGAGATAATCATCTCATTGACACGTTCCCCATGTGGTTGGGAACTCTTCCAAAGCTGCAAGTCTTAAGCTTGAGATCCAATGAATTGCATGGTTCCATTAGAACTCCAACAATTGAAAACATATTTCCTAATCTTCAAATGTTAGATCTCTCTTCGAATGCCTTCACGGAAAACTTACCGACGAGTCTGTTTCAACATTTGAAAGCCATGAGGACAATTGAACCATCAAAGAAGAAACCAAGTGATGGGTATTACGAAGACACGGTAGTTGTCGTGACAAAGGGATTGGAGCTTGAAGTTGTGAGAATCTTGTTCTTGTACACCACTATCGATCTTTCAAATAACAAATTTGAAGGACAAATTCCAAGTATTATGGGAGATCTCACTGCACTATGCATGCTGAATTTATCTCATAATGGATTGCAAGGTCACATACCGCCATCACTTGGAAGTTTATCTTCAGTTGAATCATTGGACCTGTCACGTAACCTTCTTGTAGGAGAGATACCAACACAATTTGCTTCTCTTATATCCCTTGAAGTCTTAAATCTCTCCCACAATCATCTCGAAGGGTGCATCCCTCAAGGAAATCAATTTCATACCTTTGAGAACAATTCATATGAAGGCAATGATGGATTACGTGGATTCCCACTTTCCAAAGGTTGTGGCAATGACCATGTGTCCGATACAAATTATACCGTATCTGACCTAGACGATCAAGAGAGAAATTCTGAATTTCTCAATGATTTTTGGAAAGCTGCTCTTATGGGTTATGGAAGTGGACTATGTATTGGATTATCCGTAATATATATCATGATTTCAACTGGAAATCCGAAATGGCTTGCAAGAATCATTTTGGAACTGGAGCACAAAATTATTATGAGAAGGAAAAAGAAGCAGCGACGTCTAAGGAATAACAGAAGAAGAAACAATCCCTTGTAGACAAGTTACTGATCGAGCAAGATTTTATTTCAGAACTTCAGGTATTCAAGTTAATATACACACTGCTCTTTTATTTCCATGATTTTGAATTGCTCCGTCAGACTTAACTTTCTTTGTATAAAATAAAAGTAAGATGTAACTTTCTTTGTTGTAAAAATCAGACAGTAAAAAAACAAATTTGAATATGCAGGTGTTTGGAGGAGCATTTGGTGGAATGCTCATCGGAGATGCAATAATATTATGAATTTGATGATACATTTATCAAGTTTACGTAAGATTTTAATGTATTCAATAAATGTTGTGTGTATTGAGTGAAGTGTATGCATTTCTTCTTACTTCAACGTGTGCTCAAGTTTTGCATCAGTTTAAAGATAGAGCATTGAGAGGATCGGAATTAACAGAGGAAGATGTGCAAAGGAAAAAATTTAATGACTTTGCAATTGGAAACAAGATATATAGACAATAAAAATGGTGTTGATAAAACAAAATCATATCAGCAGAAGTATACAGATATGGAGCTGTGCAAATTTGGATTTGTTAAAAGATCGAGTATGAGTATAAAGGTGTCCCAAAATAAAACACTCTTGAACCTGCTCTAAAGTTTCAATTCATTCAAAAAGTGAAAAGAGGAAAAACGTAAAATGTCTTTCGATAAGAATCCTCACAAATCCTACAAGGAAGGTGTTGGGTTTTGGTGAAAGATGAATGGAAAATGGTGGAACAAAATGGGAACAAAGGGAGGTGAATAGTCACTCTATAGAAGGAAAAATAGTTTCTCCCTCATTGGTGGGAGAAAGAAACATTTTGTCCTTTATATTAAGAAGTACTCCTTTGAATGGATAGTGAGCCAAGAAGAAACCAAGTCTCGCGCCGTCGTTGTCGCTCGCTCGGCTTCGACTTCGACTTTGGATTTGGCAAATGATCGAGAGACTATCTTTTTGGACAATTTTTTTTTTAATCCAGAAAAATTCGTCCGAAATTTTCCTCCAAATGCAATGTTCCAACGAAATGTTTTGCAACGTTTGTGACTGTTCAAGAAACAGTGCATCGTTCCAGAACAATGCAACCATTCCAGAAACATGCAACGTTCCAGAAACGATGCATCAGTTCCAGAACAAACGCGATGTTTCAGAAACAGTGCTTCGAAACAGTGCAACTTTTCGAAGCAGTGCATCCTTTCGAAACAGTGCGTATTTGGCTATAAATACCTGTGTTTTTCTTCATCAGGTATTCAGAAATTTTTTAAGGAGTGAAAACGAAATTCTGTCAAACTGAAAACTCTCTTCTTCTACAAAATCAAAACAGTCAGTGTGATATTCTACTCCGTTCTTGAGTTCGACGAAGTTCTACAATTTTCATTGCCGATATTGTAGAATAGTGTTCTATTTTATCCTGGGAAGAATTAATCCATACCTCGGGCAATAGTGAGGGGATTAGATTCTTTAAGGAGACACAGTATAACTGTGGACTTAGAACAAACAAATTTGTGTGCTTTTAGTATATCAAAGTTCTGCTGAAAAATCCAGAAAATAACAGAAGGTATATATGATCTGAATTTAGGCACCACCAGAACCATGTTTTATTTTCGGAAAAGTATCATTGGAAGCTAATCATATCCTGCCAATACACCAGCACCAGCAACATCAACAGCACGAATGATGTAATTAGCACCAGCACCTCCGAAAAGAGATTTGGCGCCCTCAGCTCGTTTTTAAGAATCTGGGAGGGCGCATTGAGTGAGCTCTCGTACAATGGACAGCTTCACTAGAGACATCAACCAAACCATTGAACTGCCTCTCACCTCCTTGGCAACATTTACATAGTCCATTGATTCCTAATTACTTCAGATGAATCTTCTATTTTGAACACAGGACATTTCATTTATAGAGCTCTTAATTTTACAGTTCTCGAGATCAAAAAATCCCGGAATCCAGATTTCAGGGGTCTGAAGATTCAGAATAATCACAACAACATGTATTTGGCCTTTAAGCTAACAAAAGGAAAAAATAGCAAAAAGGAAAACATTAATAATCAATTCCACCGCTCGACTACACCAGCTACATGTCACAGGGAGTCAACTTTAATTTACCGTTGCTCCAAGATTCAATGATGTGTTATACTAAATTATAATAAAACATATCAAAGTTAATATCAATATGTTTCAAAGCAAATCACCGTGAATGCATTTCATAAGAATAAAAATAAGACACGAATTCAGAAAGAACATAAAAACTGTGAGAATGATGCAAGAGTTTCTGGAGAAATTTTACTCTCTGTCTCACATAACGACTCAATGAAATAAGAACTTTTTAGAATCTCTTAAACCTTCCAATTCTCTATATAATCTATGGCCTTCAAAAGCAAATCAGGCTTAAGGGGTTTTGGTAAGTAATAATCCATTCCAGCTTGAATAATCTTATCTTTCACTTCCTCTCTATGCGCTGTTAAAGCTATGATGGGAATCCGAAATCCATAGAGAGCCTCTTCTTCCCTTATGCATTTTGTTGCTTCAAATCCATCCATCTTTGGCATCTGTCACACAAAAAAAATTATGACATAATTAAGTTACGTATACTAACAATGTAATAGTATCGGTTCAGTTAACATTCAATAAAAAAGTTAACTTCAACTGAAGTATGTTTTTGACCTATGTTCTCCAATCCTCCAAAAGTGTCGCGATCTGACATGAGTGCAACAATAACTTTGGAGGATCTAAGCAACATAGTTTTCAACAAGAAGGATGACTATGAATCACATCTTACCTTACAATCCATCAGAATATAATCAAATGGTGGTGAAGGAATGGATGTTCCTTTTTCGGATTGATCGCTGAGGGCTTTGCAAACCTCATCTAGAGCTTGTTTACCATTTTCACATGTATAAGTGGTTGCACCAAGATTAGAAACCATAATTTTGCAAATTATAAGTAACGTCGCATCATCCTCAACCAACAAGATTTTCTTTCCTGTTAAAGGTAACTTTGTTAGGGTTTTTGACCTGATTTTCTTACCAAAATTGAGTATTAATTTTCTATTGAACGAAAATAAAAGTAATACCATAATTACTTTTACTTTTCCTAAAAGGAAAATATAAAACTGTTCCATATTTGGTTAACCTCTTTATTGTAGGAAAGGTTTTGAAATTCTATAAATAGAAGACCCCTCTTCTCATACCATAACACAATAGCATCCACAATGTAGTCCTTTAAAGAGTCCTGTTTAGGGAGAGATTTCTCCCAATAGATTTTTATGTTTTTTCAATATTAGGTTTTTATATGTAGGCCAATTGGCCAAACCATATTAAATAATATGTTTTAGTCTAATTTTCTTTGTCATCTGATTTATCGCTTCTATGGTTTGCAAACTATATGCTTTTGCATGACGTCATTCCAATTTCGAACCCAACAAGTGGTATCAGAGCCTACGGTTCAAAGGTCCAATGGTTTGGTGAAACGAGATTAAAAACAGGTTCAAAGCGGTTTCAAATCAAGCTGCAACCAATTTGATGATAATGAAGATTTTTGTCAAACTACATGTGGAGAAGAAGTTTCAACCATATTTTCAACATACCTGCTGCTGCATTTTTAAAAATAAAAACAAAATATTAATTTTTAACCCATTTTTAACCATGATATTTTAAACCTTATTTTTAACCATGGCAAGCAGCAGTGATGAAGATTATGTGAAGAACAAAGATCATATATGCAAGTGAAGAAGGCGGATCAAATTTTGTCAAGAAAATCAAGCCAAAAAGGGGAGATTTGTTAGGGTTTTTGACCTGATTTTCTTACCAAAATTGAGTATTAATTTTCTATTGAAGGAAAATAAAAGTAATACCATAATTACTTTTACTTTTCCTAAAAGGAAAATATAAAACTGTTCCATATTTGGTTAACCTCTTTATTGTAGGAAAGGTTTTGAAATTCTATAAATAGAAGACCCCTCTTCTCATACCATAACACAATAGCATCCACAATGTAGTCTCTAAAGAGTCTTGTTTAGGGGGAGATTTCTCCCAATAGGTTTTATGTTTTTGTTATTAGTTTCATAATATGTAGGTCGTTTGACCAAATCATATTAATAATATGCTTTTTTAGTATGTTTTTGTCGTCTGAATTATCACCTCTATGGTTTGCAAATTATAAGCTTCCGCATGACGCCCTCTCGATTTCGAACCCAACAAACTTCTCACTAGAAGATCCGTTAACATCAACAGAAACATCCTGAATTGTTTCTCCCTTCATTTCTTGTGTGATGGTGGGTAAAATTTTATCTAACTCTGGTACATCTCTGAGGGCACGATATAAATTAGAACCATGGAGTGGTTTTGCAATGACTATATCTGTTGAAGGTAGCTTATCCTCGTCTACACCTGGTTTTTCGAGCCAAACAACTCGAAGGGACACATTTTTAGGAAAGTACTTTCGAACTCAGACATAGCTCGACTTATTTCTCGAATTGGTCCAGCACTCGTGTCAATTATGATCAATATGAATCTTATAAGCGCATTCCTAGAACTAAGTCCTCTGCCCCTCCTCTGAGATGAGGAGATATCAATACAATCATCGATATCTGTTACATATAAAGCACGGAGGGGAATTTCCTTTGATCTTCTTGAGGATGAGGAGAAGGAGTTGTCCAGTGATGCAATGTTAATTATATTCTCTTTCAGCTTCTTGAGAGTTTGAGAAAACTGCTCGTGTTGATTCACAACATGTACCCTTAAGCCAAGTGTGTTCGTCATGAATCTATGAAGAACTCGGCTTCTTTCTTCCTCCTTAATGAAAAGAATGACATTGGACGTTTCTGGTTTAAGCCTGCTACTACTTGCTACTGAACCTCCTCCTGTCTGTGACTCCAAATCTTCTTCTCTTGCATAATTAACACTAATTGCTTGACATTCTTGAGCTTGAGGCTGATCACACGCTATCAGGAAAATGTTAAATCTGAAGCAAGTTCCCCTTTCACCAATATTCTTGCCGACTATACCTAACTTACCACCCATTAGACGTACCTGAAAAATGAACGTAAATAAGAAAGTAACATGAGTTATGAAGTAAGCTAGAAATGCATACAAATGTTATCCATTCTTGTGTTTCATAGTGTTCTCATTAACATATTTCTTATTAGCACCGTTGTATGTTTGTGATGTTTCTATAATAAATGACAAGATTGTCTATTGGAGAAATAATTAGTACCAAAAAGAAACTGCAATAGTACTGATAAAACAAGAAACCAGACT